>OX155893.1:63826164-65026164 GCA_944588485.1 Phosphuga atrata | reverse complement strand
CAGAAGCATGGAGTCGGTCATCAAATCAGCAGCAGTCCCTAAGGAAGTAGATGAGGTAAATGAGCCGGCAGGCTGTCTAAAATATTTTTCTCAAAACTGGGAATAAATTACCTAGGATAAATAGTCCTAGATTGTATAAAGGGTTATAAAACACCTTTCAGAGAATAAAAAACCATATCAAATAAAACCACTAACAGACCAAAATTCTGCTAAAAATGGTATTATAAAAATAGAGCATGAAATAAATAAGCTCTTAGCTAAAAAAGTAATAGAGCCTTGTCAAAATGAAGATAATGAATTCATTTCCTCTTTCTTCTTAGTTGACAAGACAGATGGCTCCAGTATAATTCTTATTAATATAAAAATCTAGACACATTTATGGATAATATCCACAAGGCAGCTTGCCCAGCGGTGACATATGGATCCATCTACTGTAAATGACTAGAAAGGCAAAAGTATCTAGCCTTAATTTTAAGTGACAGCGACTACGACGGTAGAAATTATGTTAATAAACTAATAATAGAAGAACTGTTTTGGTGGAAAATAAATACACCAACAGGTTCTAACCTAATTAGAACACTTCAGTTTAAACTTGAGATATCTTCAGATGCATCTCTGACCGGGTGGGGTGTACACTGTAATGACGTAAACGCTCGTGATTTCTGGACGAAAGAGGAAAGGAAGTTTAACATAAACTATATACAACTCTTAGCAGTGTTCTTTGCTTTAAGATGTTTACAATATATCAGGCGGCAAAATTCTCTTAAGAATTGATAATACGTCTGGAAGTTCCTATATCAATTGGACAGGCGGCATTCAATATCCCCACTTAAAATGCATTAGCAAGAGAGGTCTGGCAATGGTGCGAAAGGAGAAAAATCTGGATTTACGCGTCATACATTCCGTCAGTTATGAATAAAGAGGCTGAATTTGCATCGAGAATCACTAATATAGATACCGAATGGGAACTATGTAAAGTGTCATTGGAAAAAGTAAAAAACCTACAAGGTTTAAATATACAAGTACAGAGGACACAACACCAGTCTTACAGTACATAGAAGGACTTGACCCGATCGAATCAACTAAAAGTAGCTAAAACCAGCTAAAGGGTGCAGCAGAAAAAATATCAATTATTATTATTTTATCTACAGAAGATCAAACTATCGCACTAATTAATATAAAAAAAACATATCCATGGACAAATAGAAAATAACAATAAAAAAACCAGACCTGATAAAAACGTTCAAGCCAGGAAGAAATCAGCCAAAGCTTTTACTACCTTTTCATAAAGAAAAACCTGGGCTATGTGCTATATCTGTAATTCACTCATATCAAACATCAACCATACAAAAACGTAACTTCTCAAACGATGGTCACTGGAAAAAATGCTTGCGGTCTATAGTAGGCAATGATACAAATCAGTTGATTGATACACAGACCTTCGTAAAATTTTACAATCGCCAGTTTCAAGATAATAACGATATGTTCGCAAAATCTATATTACCTAACGTCTGCTAACTCTTTCTTTATGATTTCCAGTCATGTACATGATGAATGAATGAGTTATCTTATGCGCTAAAAGGCTACAATTTATCATCGAGAACGAAACGTGTAGTATAATTGAACGATCAAACAAGCCCGCCGAACGCAGGCGACGTTCGATCGTGATTATACAAAAAGTCTCGTTCGAAGATGATCAATCTCCCTCCCTGCATGTACCCGTTAATAAACATACGCAAGATCATCTTGCAGGGAAAACTGAACTACAAAAATCACTAAAAATATAACTGTGGACAGTGCACGACCGGCCACACCAGCCTAAGCTCCAAATTTCATACTCTAAAAAGTGTGAAATGTTAGTATTGACGAGCATTACTACAAATTATCATCTTCGAACGTCGGCCGTCGCCCGATCGGGCCCGTTTGATTATTCAATTATAGTTGCCATTTTAGAGTAAACTTTAGCGTTTTTTAATTTTTTTTTTTTTTACTTAAAGAGAAAAAGGTAGCTGCAGTCAAGAACTCTGGACAATAAAAACTACTAAAAGTGTTTTGCACTATTACTAATCAAGTTCATGTTCACTGTGATAACAAACTAAATTTAACTAGTAAAAGCTAAACAGCATTTTATGGATTAAGTGGTATTCGGCTTTTAATTAGATAAGTTTAAACAAATAAAAAATAGATAAATTTATTTAAACAGATAAACTTTAACAGATGTTCTTCTCTTCAAAAAATAAAAAATAACACTAATAAATAATAATAGGTACGGTTTTATTATATTTGTATCGACCACGGGTCGCGGAAGAAAACGCTCTTCCAGGAAAATAGTAATAAACGCAATCATCAAAAAATTAAATTATAAATGATTTAAAAAGCAGCGTAAATAGTAACCCTGACGCTAATAATAACGGCAAAGTCATTATTGATAGCGGCAGTGATATTGTGGTCAATAGACGAAGAGGATCCTTAAAGATAATTTTTATCAATTTGTTGTATTTATACCACATTCAACGTGTTCAGGAACTACTACATGCTGATTATCGTCCACAAATTGTGTTATGTCAATGGCTTTTGCAAACATTAGTTCTAATCCCTCAATTCCTGACACAGATTCGTTTCACCGATGAAGCTAATTTCTCAAGATATGCAATAAGGAATTTGAAGGTTGAAAAAAAACATGTGTGGGCAGATGAAAATCGGCATGAGGTATGTGAAGATCGATTTCAAGATCAGTTCTCCTTGAATGTTTAGGTTGGAATTGTGGGTAACTATTATAATTGGACCGTTATTTCTACCAGCAAGACTTACTGTCGAGATGTATCGCAACTTTTTGTAAGAAACACTGCCCGAGTTTCTGCACGATGTACCATTGGCGACAAGAATTGAAATGTGATTTATGCACGATTGTGCGCCACCACATTTAAGTTTGGTTGCTCGTTATTTTTGAACAGAAACATACGGAGATCGCGGGATTAATCGAGGTGGGCCAGACTTAAGACTCCAGAGTGGATCCCCAGTCTTCTCCCCCTCTGGATTTTTTCTGAAGGGAATATCTGAAGTCATTAGTTTACTCTACTCCAGTGGAGAATTGGGACGAATTGCGAAATCGGGAAGATTGAATGCTTGTATCAACAGGATTGAACTAAATAGGTTGGATGACAAAATAAATGTCATGAAAGACAAATATAAGCTTAAAAATAACACAAATGAGAAAGTATTTATAAACAATGACATGACCAAAGAGGAAAGGGAGGCACGAAGAAAGAAAAATTGCATCAAACATTAAATTTTCATACAGTTTTCGGACAAATTTTCTTTGGAAAATGAATAACGTTTGCCCAAAAAATACCATACGATCCTTTTGTTTAGCTTCTGTTCATCAAAATTTGTAAACTATGCGTACAAAAGTAAAAGAGCGCTTTATTTGTAGACTCCTGTTGTACACACACAATCAACCGATAAAATAATTGCTAAAAGCTTTTATAGAATATTTAAATAGCCTGTTAGAACTATTAAGCGAAAGTATTTACAATTATATTTTCTTGTTACTTGTTACTCAAATAAATAGGACTTTTCGACAAATTAAAGTTTATATATTTATATGTACCTATGTAATAGTTTCTTCTTTATAGGCCTACTTTGGACCACGCTTGAACTGTTGGGCTTTGATCTTTGTCCAGTATTGTCGCATCTTCTGCCGGTGTATCTCCTTTCTCTCTTCTGTCTAGGAGGTACCTTCATTCGGGTTTTTTCCTGAAATCCAAGGACTTCCTTCAGGGTGCGTCTCACAGACTTGCTATTTGGGAGATCTGTTATTCCCAGTTCTTTAACTTGCTTATCGGATTCTGTCAACCAAGTGGTACGAACTTTCTTGTATTGCCAGAAGTTGAACAGACGGTTGGTTAGTCGGTTTCGAGGCAATCTTGCAACGTGGCCATAGAAAGCTATACTTCTTTTCCTTGCACAGTCAGAGAGCCTCTCAATATGTTCTTGGAGCTCAGAGTTATGTCGCCTTCGGAATTCCCCATCTTTCTTTACAGGCCCTAGGGTCTTCCTGAGGATTCTCCTATATCTGACTTCCAATTTCTCTACCAGACCTCTTCAGTTCAAGGAAAGACACTCCACGGCATGCAGGGATTAAGTTTCAGATTGCGTTACAGGCATTTTTTGTTCTAGGTGGTCTTAGTCAGTCAGTAGGCTAGTTCTAACTGGTTGACTCTCATGGATAATTATGCTCTTTCTGATAAGTTGAGTTCAATCCATTCGCCGAGATACTTACATTTCTCTGTCCTATCTCTAGTAACATCTCTCTGTTTGCTTCTATGATGTTGGTGTAGAAATCTGTTTTCTCCAGCTACACTTGAAGACCAACTTTACCAACATTGTTGCCATCTCAAGAGAATCAGCAATCAGTGCCATGTCATCTGCAACGGCCAGGCATTCTACAACCAGTCCATCATCCTTACGTCCCAGGTAGATACCACACTGAACGCTCAAGTTTATCAGATCCTTGCGCCATTCTATCTTTACCTTTTCAAGGACACATTTGAATAGAAGTAGAGAAAGTCCATTTCCTTGTCTCACTCCAGTTTTTATTTTAAAGATTTCTAAATTTCACCTTGGAATTGGCATTGGTCAAGGTTTCTAGGATTAGTTTGCGGGTTTTGTTGTCTAGCCCTAGTTCTTAGAGTACTTTGTTAAGCGTTTCCTTATCAATGGAATCTTAGGCCTTCCTAAAATCAATGAAAGTGACGCCAACCTTGCGGTTTCTCATCTTGAAGTATGCAAGTACAGTTTTAAGATTGAGGATCGGGTCTTCCTGAAGAATCCCTGATATTCTCCCAGTTGACTATCCAGCTGATTTTCTGCCCTTGTTTGCAACGCCTTGGAGAGAATTTTGCATGTTACCGAGACGAGAGAAATTCCACGGTAGTTGTTTAGATCAATAAGATCTTCCTTTTTGTGAAGCGGATGAATCAGAGCCGATTTCCAATTGGGTGGTAATTTCTCTGTTTCCCAGATGTCCTGGTTGATCTCGGTTAGCTTGTCCATGCCATTGCTACCAGCACCTTTCCACAGTTCAGCAACGATAGAGTCCTCTCCAGCTGCCTTATTATTCTTAAGAAGTTGAATGATCAGGCTAACTTCTTCCAATGAGGGGGCAGCGAGTCCGAGTTTGGTGTGGTTTGTTTATAGTCGAAGTCTTCGCTGGGTGGATCAGAGTTGAGTAGATTTTTAAAGTACTGAGATAAAAGGTGGCAGTTGTCCTTGTTGTTAAAAGCCAGTTTGCCTTGTGCATCTCTGAAGCTTGACGGGGCGTATTTTCTGAGTATCTGCTTGAAGGTTCCAAAGAAAACTCTGGAGATATTCTTAGCAAAGCTCTCTTCGTTTTTTGGGTTGTTGGTTTTGTGTAAAGTGCCCTTTGGTTCCTCAAATAATTTTTGGCTGTAAGCTTTCTTTGTTCCAAAAATGTATGCCAACTTTCCTTCGTCTTTTTAGAATTCCAATTCACCCATATTGTATTGTCACAGTCTTCAGTCCACCATGGCTGCTTCCTTCTTCTATCGAGGGGGGGCGAGTTCATTGGGCGCCTTGACAAGAGTCTCATTCAGTTGGTCCCAGCTGTTTAGATCTGTATTGTTCAGTCTCTGACTTAATTTATGTAATAAACTATGTTATAGTTTATTACATATAATAAACTATTAGATATGTATTAAAAGATTATTGCACAAATCAATCTACAATGGCGAATGTTGGTAAAAAAAACAGAATTGTTTAAATTTTCAATTAAGTTTAACAATTCTTTGTTATTGAGAATGTTCTCGAATTTTTCTATTTCACAATACATCTAACATAGAAATGTAATAAACTTAAGCTGAAATTGACGACAAAAATATGTAATAAGAAAATATTTTTGAAAGTTTTATTTTAATTACTTTGATAATTGATTTGGCGTCAATTTGCAAGCGCTCTGAAAACTTATTCTAAATAAGACTTAAAATATTACGACGTAGCAACACTTAAAAATTTAATAATTTCTTGAAATGAAATTACTTGAAGTAAAAAGAGCTTTATACAGCGTTCTACGCCTTTGTTAATTTAAATAATAATTTTCATCGATAAAATGAACTTTATAATTACCAGATATTGATCTATGCAGCATTACTTTAAAGAATTATAAATACACTGTGAATGAAACAAATTTGATATGCTGTACACCTAATTTACCTTATATTTAAGTTTGATAATCGCATCAGAGAAAGATTTGTGAAAAGGAAGAATAATTTCTAATGTAAATATTAGAATTATTATAAATTATAACATATATTTTTTTTAATTATTATCAAACATTTTATAATAAATAATGTTTTACACATTTTACTCTCCCGTTTATATATTTAAAGGAACTAGTTGCATTGAAATGAACTAATTATTCTCGATACTCTCGATATTATACTAGCTTTGATTATATAATTAGGCTCAGAAATTAATGTCTCAAATAATTATATACCAAATTAAACAAGTTAGAACAAGATATTTGTTTCTCTAATTAACCATGTCGTATTCCTAATATAATTCGTTTTTAAGTATACTGATCGTTAAAATTGGGACATCGAACATTGCAATATTTTGGTTTTATTTTATTGAAATTTGTTTTTTTTATGATAAAGTGGAAAGCTAAAGTGAAAAATAGTTGCAATTTTACTTGCTCATCTTACATAATGTTACTACTTTCTTTCTTCGACAACAAACAAATTAGTAATAACTATATCTGGTTTTTATAAGAATCAGCTTAAAAATTTCAATTTCACGGAATATTTTCAAACAACAAAGATATCTTGTGGAAATTATTTAATCTTAATCCGATTATCCAAGTTAATGAGTTAATTGGAATTTTTTGACTAGAAAATAGCCTTTACTAAATCCTTCCCACCCATCACCTTGCTTTTCAACCCTCTATTCTTAAACTCTTAAAAATAAAATCTTAAACTCTTAAAAATAAGGAAAAACAATTATAACACAAAAGCAAACAAATTGTTTCTTGTAGTGATTAATCCACCAGACCTAAAAATAGGATTTGACAAAATATTTAATACTTTTAAATTTAAATACTTTGATCGACACTGGAAAAGTCAACAATGAAATTTGAAGAAAATTTCAATTCCTTACGTGATGAGCAAGTATTCTATACGACAGAAATAATGAAATAATGAATAAATCAGATGATTTGAACAACAGTTTCGCCTCAACAATCGAATATTTTGGTGATGCTGAGGATTCGGAAAATGAACTCGAAGTAATCGATTATCAGAACCAAATTTCTGCAACAGTAGAAGAAGAGGTCGTTTGTTATCCAATAGAATATTTTGACAAACGGCACAAGAAGGGCATTTTGACGAAGGGCACAATTTTGTCGAGCTTTACGATTTTGAAGCGGTTGAAGTTATGGTTTATGCAACTGAAGTTGAAATAGGTTGCGACGATTTTGAACCGGTTACTTTTTTGAACACTGCACGGAGAATAAATCAACAAATTTCCCTTTTTTTCCCGTTAATTCCCGATGAGGATTAATTTTATGAATGGCAGTTTAATCTTCGGTTTTCACCTGCCAATAGTGCAGCAAAAGCCCCATTAGAAGCAATAATATGTTTCGGCTTAGTTACCTTACTTAAAAGCACATGTTGAATGGAAAGGATAAGCCCAGAATTAAGTTGTGAATGTTTCTGATGGTTCATATTATTGTTTTAATAAAAAATCGAACTGAATTAGTTCGTTCAAGATAGATCGTTGGATTTAATTTGATTATGTTGAAATTAATTCTGGAAATTAATTTTTGTATGTATTCTCCGGAAGAATTTTTGTTTCGATTATTTTTGGAGAGTTTTTATTCTTAAATATGTGGTAGAAAACTATTGAATTCGCGGTCATTTTGTCAAAAACACATTTAATTATTTACCGTCGCATTGAAGCATTATTTGGTTCGTTGCGTTTAAATCAATGTTGCTATCGATCTCGATATTGCCGATGTAATTAGTACCACTTGAACTGCTAATGGTCCTGTAAAAACAGCTTGGAAGGTCAGAAGTGGAGCGAATAATCTAAAAGTGACCAAAGTAAGGAAATTTATTTGGGAGTGTGAGTAGTTTTTTGGGTTACATGGAAATTATAAGGCTAATTTCCATGTTATAAGGTTAACAAAACAATCCCAAATAAAATTCTCTATTTATACCAACTAGAATAGATTTATTTCAATAACATTTATTTCAGACAAAAGTCTGACTATGTATACAAGAATTACATTATTTACACGAAATTGTAAGCTACAGTTTGCTTATACAAAATTATAAAGTTATATAAGCTTATATAAAGTTTTAACGATAGACGTATATATAGTAAATTTACGAGTCTAAGAAGTTTTGCAGTCAATTTAACTGGCAGTAACAGTAAATTAAGGAATTTAAATATTTCCCGTTACTAGGCGGTTTATTTTATTTTGAAAATATTTAAATTATGTTTGATTGTGATAATTAAGGCTCGAATTATATGCACACAAAAAATCCTAAAATATGCGCATATATATTCACGTATTTTCACATTAATATGCACGAGATATTAAGAAATATTCTCCAATATATGCCAAATATTCATCGATATGCAAAACTTTTAAAATGAAAAAATCAAAGTTCATTTAAATTTTATAAACATAAAAAATAATTATTATACATTTATAAATTATATACATTTGTTATACATTTTAAAATACATTTAGCAATATACCTTTCCTATTCAGCCTAATAGCCTAATAACTATAATTTATAATAATTATTATAAATTATTAGTTATTAATTAATATAGCAGTAATATATTTATGTACATATTAGGTATATGCTTATTTATTATTATGAAGTACTTGGCGCATAATTCAAATTAATACATGGATCTAATTCTGTCATCAACAAATTCTCCATTTTAAATTTTAGCTAGATTTTGGAAGGCTTTATATTTAATCAATACTGAGTTCAGATTTTCAAAAAATTAATTCTCCAGTTTCTTGAAAATAAAAAATAAGCTTCCCACTTGCTTTTCCACGTATTCCAGTTTTGATCCGCTTGGTACCAGTTCATTTCCGGTTATCGTTCCATCGCATCTGAAGTCTTCCTACGCTTCTTCTGTTGTTCCATGGTCCCCATCTTATGATTTTTTCCGTATCAGCTGTAGTTTTCCATTTGTTACATCCCTTACTTTTGTCTTCTCTCTGATTCAATCGTTTATTTTTTCTTGTCTCTCAGTGATATTCCTAGTATGAGTCTTTCGATTGCTCTTTGATTGACCCTTAGCTTTTCCATTATTGTTTCGGTAATTACTCAGGTTTGCGATCCATAAGTGGTCACCCGTTGTATATACTGATTGTATAGGGCGCTTTTTACCTCGAGGGGGATGTCCAGCGGTAGTATATCTTTTATCTTGCTGTAAGTCGTCCGTTTGCCTCTTGTTGTTGATTTGCCTTACCTATTATTAGTGTTTGCCCAAGATATTTATATGTTTGTACTTACTGTACTGTCTCAATTAAGTTGCCTTCGATGGTTATTTGTTCTTCATCTTCTCTATCTGACATCATGAACTTGGTTTTTCCAGTTAATTTCCAACCCTATGTGTTTCGTGGCTTTGTAGATATCGTCGATGAGTGTGATGAGTTCTTCCTTGTTGCTTCCTATCAAACATTAGTCGGCTGAGTTTCTCACCATTATGTTAATCCCTCGGTTACTGAAATCAATTGTTTTTAGTGCATCTTCCAAAACCATGGTTAATAGTTTCGGCGATAAAGGATCTCCCTGTCGTACACCTCTCCTGATTCTCAGTTTTTCGTGTGATTCGTGCAGCTGGATTTGTAATGTGGCGTTGCGTTAGAGATTGTTGTTCAAGTCTGCGTACCTATGGTCGATTCTGGCATTTTTTAGGGCTAGCTGAAGTGCCCAGATTTCCACTGTGTCAAAGGCTATTCGGAAAACTATCAACGCCAGCCATAGCTGCACATTGTATTGTGTGGTCTTTTCAATAAATACTCTCATTGTTTCTAAATCGTTTGTCCAGTCTCCAGAAATGTTCTCTTCTTCCAGGCATTTGTTAAATAGCAATAGCAGTTTTGTGGTTAACGTGTCTCCCCCTTATTTCAGCATCTCCCCTATTATCATGTGGTCGTCGGGCGCTTTCCCGATCCTTGTGTGGTGTAGCGCAGCTCTAATTTCGGCCTGTGTAAGTTCTCATTTCCTCGTAGTTTACGTCAGTGATTTTCTTCCATCTATCTTGTTCTGATATGTCTCCCTCTCTCTACTTTGGATTCGTAAAAGTTAGTGTAAAATTCTTATGCTGTTCTTATGATATCTTGCCTGGAGGTATGAAGCCTTTGCTTTCGATGCCTGTCCTTGATTTTAGCTATTTCCTTTTTTATGTCTGTTGTGATATAGTGTGTGTTGTGTTATTGTCTCCTGAACGCCTTCGGGCCTTTTTGTTGTTCTAAGATACCATGTGCTATTTGTATTTTATGCTTCCTGTGGTCTTCCTTTGCCATTCGCCTGGCTGCTTTGTTTGCCTCTGTTTATTCTGTTGTTGCTCTTTTTCCGCATACAATCAAATCCAGTCTACGCTCCAGCATTGCGAGAGTTTGGGCGCTCAGTTTGTTTATCCATTTAGATTTCTTAACAGCGTAACTTTCAGCTGCCTCATGCAGGGAGTGTGTGATCTGTTTGTTAAGGTCGTTTATGTCAGTTATTGCAGTTGTATGGTTGTCTATGAAGATGTTTTCTAGTCGGGATTGGAATTCGTTTGGGTTTTATTTTATTTTTTCTCTATAAACCAGCTTTAGTGTGGTTTTTCATTCTCCTGTTTCTTTCTAGCTTTTGGTTAATGTGAATTGTTGCTCTTACAAGGCGGTGATCGCTTCCGGTGCCAAACCTATTAATAACCTTCTTTACTAACCGAATGTCCGTTATTAGAATGTAGTCTATTTGGTTGAAGGTTCTGCCACCCGGGCTTGCCCAAGACCATTTCCGGTTTTGGTTTTTTTGGAAAAAAGTGTTTGCGTTACATAGGTATTCTTCCTCGAGGAAGTTTGCCATCATTGAGCCCCGATGGTTTCTTTCTCCTAGTGCATGCTAGCCAACATACGTTTCGTCCTGGCTTGCCTGCTTCCGGATCTGGCGGTTGAAATCTCCAATGACTAAAATTTTGTATGTTTTATTTTCGCGCATTCCTTTGGAGATTTGGAGATTATTTTTAGTATTTCCAGTTTGTGTATTCTTACTTTAATGTAGATTACTTTTTCAGAGATGGCTTTAAATGTACTTATACCGTTAACCAATCGCTTGTGGACTAATATGCCTACTCGACCTACGCTGGAGGTGTTGGATTGGAGTAGAGTTTGTGTCCTGATTTTAGTTCAATAAAGCTTTCAGCCCTCCTTCTTGTCTCGCGTATACCCACGATGTCCCATCTAATCTTTTCCAATTCTGTTTCAAATTCTTCTTTTCTGCCCTCCGACGTCATCGATCTTATGTTATGTAGCTATGTTCAACTTATTGTGCTTGATCTCTTCCAGATATTCGCACCCACTGCCGTTCCGTTCTGGCTAGAGCTGCCGTTGTAGGGAACTTTCCGGCTGCTGGGGACTGAGGGCCATTGGTTTTTGTTTCTATTAATTGTTGTAGGGGTTTTGGAAATTTAGCACTTCCTAAATTTCCACTTCCTTTATTTGTCTTCCCCCGTACCACCTATATCTAGGAGGCATTCCCCTATCCGCCACATGGGGAGGCGCCCGATGAAGTACTAGCAAACCCACACGAGCGAACATGGCACGCTGACCAAACGTTCCATGGCACTGATTCAGTCAAAAGCAATACTTTTGATTGTAATTTTAAAATTGTTTCGAGAACTACAGGAAGATTAGGGAAATTTAGGGATTAGGGAGAATTTACGTTTGTGGGTGCAATGGGTACCTCAGTTATTGACCTAATAATTACAAATGATGCGGCGAGACGGCAAATAAAACTGATGGAAATCGGAATAAGAAGTGAGTCGGATCATATGCCGGTAGTGGTGTCGTTGAAGCAGCAAAGGGAGAAAGATGTTAAGGCGGAGAAATGGGTGGCCAGATGGGATAAGGAGGCGACAGAAGAATACAGAAGGAAATTAGAAGAGGTAGAGTGGAACGCCATAGAGGATATAGACATGATGGCAAAGAAAATGGAATCTGCACTTGTGAAAAAGAAAATCAAAGAAGCGTTTCCAGGCCGAGCATGGTACGACGGGGAAGTACGGAACGCAAAGCAAAGGTTTCGAGAAGCTATGAGAGAATGGAGAAAGGGAGAAGGAACCAAAGTGCACGTGCTGGAAGCGAAAACAGAATTGCAAAAAATTGAGAAGAAGAAAAAGGAGCTTTGGGAGGAGAAGGAGAAGCAGCGGGTAAATACGTGAGAGAGAATAGGAAAAGGAAGGAAAGATTACCCAAGAGCATTGCGATAGAAGAATGGCAAAACCACTTCATGAGGATGCTAGGAGGGGTGGAGATGCGGTCAGAAAGAGATGATAGTTCAGGAGATCGACAGAGAAAGCAGGAAGAGCTCGCCGAGGATATCACCGTGACAGAGGTGGAGGATGTTATTGATTCCCTAAAGCCAAGAAAAGCGGGGGGTTTGGATGGGCTCGGAAATGAAGCGTGGAAAGAAGCACCTAGAATCTGTAAGGAGAAGTTTACGGAGGAATTGAGAAGGATAGGGAGAGGAGATAAAAGGATACCAGTCAGCTGGAAAGTGGGGATAATTCAACCGGTGTTTAAGAGTGGAACGAGGGACGCGCTAGAAAATTATAGAGGTATAACTTTGATGAACTCCTCATACAAAATATTTGCTAAAATCCTGGATTGTCGGTTGAGGAAGGAAATCAATGAAAGGAAGCTTTTGCCGGAAATACAAGCGGGGTTCAGAGAAGGAAGGAGCACGGTGGAACACCTGGTGACCTTGAGAGTCATCATAGACCAAGGAATAAGAAAGGGATGCCTGTTTGCTCTTTTCATTGATTTGAAATCCGCATATGACTCGGTGAACAGAAGGAGACCTGACGAGTGTTTGGGCAAGCTAGGTATCTCAGAGAGTATAAGAAGGAACATCAGGAATTTGTACGAGGAAACGGTCTGTAAGGTAGTAGCGAATGAATGGGAATCGGACTATTTTGAGGTGAGGAAGGGCCTGAGACAAGGCTGCCCTTTGAGTCCCACGCTTTTCAATCTGTATGTGGCGGATATGGAAAAGGTTCTACAGGCCGGGCAAGCTGGAGGAGTGGTGATTGGGAAAAAGAAGGTGTGGAGCTTGGCATATGCGGATGACATGGTGGTATTTGCAAAGTCGGCTAGTGAGATGAAGGACGTGATTGAAAGGCTCTGTAGGTATTTCGAAAAGAGGGATTTAAGGGTGAATGTTGGTAAAACAAAATGGATTCGGTTTAAAAGGGGTGGGCGATGTAAGAAAGAAAGGTTTGAATGGCAGGGTACTGAAATAGAGGAAGTTAGTAAATTTAAGTATTTGGGGTATGTCTTTGGGACTGGATACAGTAATAAAGAACACATAGAGTATGTTACAAAGAAGGCATGGGTGGCGGCGGGTCGTATCTGGGAGGTTTGGAAAAGGAACTTTGATGGAAACTTTAGAGCAGCAGAGACCATATGGAAGGCATGTGTGCGAAGCGTGTTACTGTATGGATGCGAGGTCTGGGGAACGAAAGAGGAAGACAAGATCGAAAGGGTGCAGCTAAAGTTTTATAAGAAAGTGTTGAAACTTGATAGGTCGACGCCTGGTCACATTGTGCTTCAGGAAGTGAGTGCTTGTAAGGTGGCGGTAATAGCTGCGGAAAGAGTGATAAAGTTCGAGTATAGGGTGGATGGGCTAGGAGATGAAAGGATAATAAAGGAAATCTTTCGAGTAGTGAATAAAGCGGGGTTAAGTGGTAGAAGAGAGAGCGGTTGGGGGTTGAATAAAAGGAAACTGTATGAGAGAGGCGGGTTATCATCCGAGGGGTTGGAAACGGAAAAAAGTGCGGGTGCTCAGTGGAAACGGATGCTAAAAGAGAGGTTATTAGAAGTGGACTTCCAAGAGCGCCAATCGAAAATAGAGGCTAGTAAATATCACCAAGGCTACAGTCAGATACAAGTGCACGGCCGTGTTCCTGGTTATTTAAGGACAAGTAAAGGATCGGACGACCAGTCAGTGGTGGCGAGATTTAGGTCTGACAATGAAGAGCGTGGAAGGAGACATTGGATGAAGGAGGAAAGTAGAAGGTGTTTGGTGTGTGGGTTGAAGGAAGATATGTGGAGTCATTGGTTGGAAGAATGCACGATGGCGGAGTGGAATGACCAGGAGAGAAGGCGAGGAAAGGATTGGAGGGAGTGTATAGACGAGAGCGGGAAGGGACTGTCGTTTTTACAAAGAGTGAAAACATGGAAAGAGCGGATGCGACGGGGTAGTTTTTTGAGTGTTGCGGTTTAGTTTTTTTTTTTTTTTTTTGTGAGCTTATGTCCGATGTACAGGTGTTGAAGTATAGGTTTATAGGGTGGTAAAATTTCTTTTTTCTTTTTAATGGGGTTTTAGTTTCACAACTTTTTTATTATTTTTTATTGTTTTATTTTGTATGTATATTTTGTATGGAAATTATTTTAATTATGCCAATAAAGGTTATTATTATATTACAGGAAGATTACTTGCAATAAACATTAATTGAATTGGTATTGAAAATCGTATTTGCACTAACCTGATTTCTAGAAAATCTCAACGCTCCAGCAAATAGTTTATTAATTGGCTTAATAGCATTTTAAATCGTATAATATTGGAACCTTACTTTCTTTTCAATAATCCTAATAAATTCAAATCTATGGTATAATGCCTTTCTGAGTGAATCAACAACAAATTTGAGAAATATGTCAATCATGATGAAATGCGTTTCCTTGGCCGTGTTTTTGTAAAACTGAATTTCATTTAGGTAAACTCAAAAAGAAGCAGAAATTACAATTAGACAAATTTCCAGGGAATTTCCGAGATCACTAATATATCTAGATTAGGGGTTCCGAAACTGGGCGTCGCGGGAATAATCAATTATAAACATATAGATATATGACAAATCATTTTCGTTCGAGTGATTTAAGTTTGAAATTATCTCTACTTCCCATGAACATAATAATAAATGTTGTAACAAGGGCGGAAAGTTGAAATTTTTTTCGCGAGAGCGAAATTTGGCGAACGAAGTGAGCATACTCGCTCGAGAGGGAAATTGACAATTTCGCCCGTACTAACAGTATGTTTTATTTCTCATGCGAGGGGATATATTTTACTAGTTTGGGATCCAGGGGCCATCCCAAAAAATGGAATCAAAAATAAAGAATTTGCTTTGGAACGACTGAAAAGATACTCCATGGCATACAGGGCTTCTGGTCATAAGACTGATGTGTAGTGCTTAAGTTTCAGGATGCGTAACAGGCGTTTCTTTTTGTAGGTGTTCTTATTCAGTCGATAGGCTAGTTCTAACTTCTTGACTCTCATGGATAATGATGCACTTTCTGATAAGTTGGGTTCAATCCATTCGCCTACATACTTATATTTCTCAGTCCTCTTGATATTACCCTGCTCTGGTAACATCTCTCTGTTGGCTTCTTTTATGTTGGTGAGGAATTCTGTTTTCTCCAACGACACTTGAAGACCCACTTTGGCAGCCTGTTTTCTGACGCTATTTACCTGCATTGTCGCCATCTCAAGAGAATCAGCAATCAATGCCATGTCATCTGCATAGGCCAGGCAATCTACAACCAGTCCATCGTTCTTTCGTCCCAGGTAGATACCATTAAGAATACTTTAAGCTCCGTTTTGTCTAGAAGTCTCTCTTCTTTTTTCTTTTGGAGTTTTGCGCTTACTAAATAGTGGTTTGTGCCCAGTTCTGCTCCTCTATTTACCCTTACATCTTTTATATCTCTCCTTTCTTCTTTTTGTGCCAGAATAGTGTCTATTATAGATTTTTCGTTTCTTACTAGTTCTTCTCTAGTATACTTATGGCAGTCTTTATGTTGGAAGCATGTGTTCTGCAGTACAAGCCTGTATTATATACAGAAATCTATTAGCCTTTTGTCTTCCCATGGTACCTTCTGTTCCTTCTATATCTTTACCAACTCTTGCATTAAAATCTCTCATTTCAATATACTTCTTGTAGTTGTTCCCAGAATTCATCTTTCTCGCTTGTTTAGTAGTTCTCCCCTGGTACATAGATTATCATGATTTTTATCAAGTCTCTTGTCATGTTTTCTGTTATATATAAAATAAAAATTATAATTAAAACATACACTTCAGGACATTTTTAGCATATTTCTCAGGGACAATTTAAACAAGCCGAAGTTTAGCATATAACCGTATTATAGCATATAGAACATAAGTTTCATTTGCAGTCCCAAATGATATATGCTGCTACTATCCTATCTATAAAGAATCATAATATAAAAAGGATGGTTGCGACCGTTGCTACGTAGTAATCTAAACTAACTTGAATTGCATATGCTGCATATGACACGGTAAATAGAAAAATGCTGTGGGAATATTTGGGAAAAAGGGGATATCTGCAAAATTGAGAGATTGTGTCGAGCGGCTATATGAAGAAACGTGGTGTAGGTTCAAAGTGAGAGAGAGTAAGTCGAGCGCTTTCAAAGTAGATATGGGTCTAAAGCAAGGCTGTCCGCACTCTTCAATATACATGTGGCAGATTTGGAAAAGGTCCTGGCTCCCGGACAAACAGAGGGAGTGGTGTTGGGGAGGAAGAAAGTGTGGAGTGGCGTACGCAGATGATGTGTTAATTCTGGCAAAATCGGCGGAGGAATTGAAAGAAATGATTGAGAGATTGGAGACATTTTTTGATAAAAGAAAAACAGAGCGTAAATGTAGATAAAACAAAGGCCAAAAAAGCGTGGGTGGCCGGAGAAAGGTTCTTGAAGGTATGGGGAAAAGAGTTCAGCACAAATTACCGGGCGAAAGAGATGATATGGAAGGCCTGTTGGCGGAGTTTATTCATGTATGGAGCTGAAATATGGGGGTGGAGGAAGAAGAAGTCGTGGAAAAGGTGCAACTACAATTCTTTAAAAAGGCCCTGAAACTAAACAGATCAACTCCTTCCTACATAGTACTGTAGGAGCTAACTGCCTTTAAATTAAGAATTGAACAAGCCGGTGAGTAGCAAGGTATGAATGTAAAGTGAATGGAATTACTAAGGAAAGAATTGTAAAAGAAGTATTCAGAGTAGCAAGTATGGAAGAAATGAATGGTAGGAGAGAGACAAATTGGGGAAAGAAAGATGGAAACTGTATGAAGGAGGTGAAATGTCTATCATGGAAATGGAGAGGCTTAAGAGGAAAAGCTTGCGAGTTGACGAATGGCTAGTGGTAAAGCTGAAGGAAGTTGAACTTGAAGAAGGTCAAAGGAAAATAATGGAGAGTAGATATAGTAAGGACTATGTGGAAATACAAATATTTGAAGAACTACCTAAATAATTGAAATCAACAATGGGCCTGAATGCCCAGTCAGTAATTGCCAGGCTTAGATGCAGCTGTGAAGAAAGAGGGACGAAAAAGTATTGGATGTATGACAAGTATAAGAGTTGTGGTATATGTGGGGTAGGGAAGGACGTGTGGGTGCATAGGTTTGAGGAGTACAAAAAAAGGAGAGTGGACCGTAAGAGAGGGAGTATTAGGAAGGAAATGGAAACAGTGCATGAACGACGATTGTAGTGGTTTGGTAATGATGGAAAGGATAAAAGGACGAAAGGAACAGGGGACGGAACCAGAGAAATATCCCAGTGTAGTTTTTTTTTTCTCTCTTTTAACTTTTTAGTTTTTTTTTTTTTAGTTTTTTTTTTGTATTGTAAGATGAAGAGTTTATGTTTTTCTTTATGCCATATATATACTAACTTAAATTGAAAAATTAACCGTGTTTTAACCACTATTTTTTTGTGAAAATCTTGTGAAGTTATATAATTCTGCACACTGTACTTTACTTTACTTTATAATGACATTCAAAAGTCGAAACTCCAGTCGTGTAAAGTATGCAGAGTTATCTTCACAAGTTATATATTTACACAAAAAAATAGAGGTTTGATTTTTTTTATCTGGTAGGGTACTCAGGGTACCTTTCTTGGTAAAGTCCCTTTGCTTTAAATTGCGTTTGACTCAGCCAGACCATACATGGGATGTTTGAATGTATACTCAACATTACCAAATTCCACCATTCCAAAATTTCAGAAAAGTGCGACACTAACAATTTTCTGCGACAGACTGAAAATGCCAATTTTAAAGCTACACTAAACATTTGCTTTTTTTATCATTACGTTTATGTTTGCACCTGTACTACAAAAAATAGTATAAAGAATACGTTTTAATATAAGAATATATTTTTCTCGAAAACTCACTTATATTGAGCGACAGAAACGAAAAGTATCTTTTCAGTGTAGTTTTTGATTGTGAACAATTTCATCTAGTCAAGCATTTGTTAAATGTGCAGATGGAAAAAATATTTGCAAAAATACAAAGCCCTTTCTTTGTAGCCGCTGTTTGGCTATCAAGTCGAGAATAAACATAAAAGATAGTTCAGCACCAGTAACGAGTACACACAAACTTTGAATCAATTATCATTAGTTGAGATATTAGCGTCTGAGATATTAGCAAAAATATTGTGTAAAGCCACCCCCCTTTAGGGGCTGAACCTCAGTTAGGAAGCGTTTTCGGACGCATTTTTATAGGAATTTTTTTCTTATTTTAGGCTTTAGAACACGCCCTACAATGTCTGCTGGACTTTTATTCAACACCCTGTATATTTGGATTATAAAATACAAATTATCTCTGCCTATTTTTTCACCAAAAGATTCAAAATAACACAATATTTTTTATTTTCCAGCTCTGATTTAATATTGAATTCATAAAAAACTTCATACCCGTGAGAGTAAATTGCATGCAGTTGAATTGTAAACACGAACATTTCCTTGTTTCCGTTATTAAAAAACACGTTTGCAACATCATTAGAAAGTTGGTGGTAAATTGCTCGGCTTAAAAGTAGAATTTTGCTGTAAAATTATTTAAAGTTTTATAGTAATTTGAGTCTGAATCATTAAAACACTTCAAAGTTTCAGCCAAACCGTAATTAAAATTTATTGATGCTCGCCGGTGTGCATTTCAACTTTTCAATAGAAATGCTATTTGTTTCTGGCACCTAAATAATTTGATTTGAAATTTCCTTAATAGAACATAAGATTTATTCACTATTTTATATAAATATATTTCAGCCAACAACATTTTATTGTCGTTATAAACAAGAACTGATAAACAAGACGAGACAACCACTCTATACGGATAAGAATAGCAGGACGGTTTATTACTCTATAATGATAAGACCAGCAAGACAGTTACAAATACTAGAATACTGTGACCAGAAGTTTGTGAAAAACAAAATATAATGTGTTACAAAGACAAGAATGGATTGTCCATTCTTGTCTATGTTAAAAACGGAATTTTTCCAATGAATAGATAGGAGTAAGGTAGGAGTAACCTAGAGTAGTCTAAACTAAGTCTAGATAGTGATGAGTTTTTGGTTTTAAATTGAACTAAACTATATTGAACAGTGAGTACGAATTGCAATTTCAACAAGCTTATATGCATGACTTGTTTTTATTAATTCAGACTAAACACAACAGTTTTATTGTTAAGAATTTAGTCAGCTCAGCCATTCCCGTAGATTAAAAATGTAGCTTTATCAAGAAAGCCTTTAAAATTTGAAAAAAATGAAATCAATGAAATTTTAAGTAAAGTTCCTGAATTATTTATTCTCTCTGAATATTCGTAATTTTTAAATTTATATAAAAATACTCTTTAGGAAACTCGTTAAAGCAACGAAAACATCGACTTTAAAAAAGATTTTAACAATAAACTTACTGGAATTATTTTATTAGTTTCCAGAAAGTCGTTACTAGTTTTCTGTAAATTTCATGATTTAGTATGCATGTACAGTAGCCAATCTTGTCTTGCGTAGATGGACAAATGAAAAATTTTTAATTGAAATTTGCAAAAAATATTTTGTAGGTTTTTCGAAAATTCATACGATTCATATCATTGATAAAATTATCATTCGTAAAAATATTTATTCTATTGCAAATAACAAAATTAAAAAAATTGAGAAATAAAGTTAGTAGCAACCTTGTCTTTCTTATTTTATCACAAGAAAAGAAAAAATCAAAACGTGACTAGTTAAATAACTGTAAACAGAAATTGCTAGAACAAAACTAGAGAGATGACATTCTAACAATACTAGTCAGACTACATAATGACCGATATGCACAGGAACTTTCAAGACAAATTTCAAAAAAGTTCAAACGCTACAATTCCTACGTTAATCGTTAAAGCGCCATGATTCATCCGAAACCACAAATTGCTCCAAGAACTAAACATGCAAACCACTTAGGAATTGATATATACCTGCCAACTAACGAAAACATTCCACAAAAATTTCCAGCACTGCGACAGGGTCACACACTTCAGCCTAGGGCAAAAGAATATCCACCACCGCCGAAGTCGTAAACTACCCCCAGACCTCATGAGCGAACTGAAAAAAACACTTGCCAAAAACCAATATCACAACATACGAAAAAGACCATTACAAGAATAGAATCAGAAAAGAAAAAGTATTTAAACAACCCTATCATGCATAAAATTAAAGACTAGACGAGATCAAGATGAGTTACGACTATGAGTATTTAGCCTTGTCTCTGTATCAATTATAAAATTATATTATAAAACAATTTCAAATAACTTATCACTGTTTAGATTCGCCCAAATTCGCCTTCACTACTGTCTGCCTGCCTACAAAATAATTATATACTATCCTAAAGAGACAAAAATACTGTGTGTACTATAATTTAAATATATGAACAATTTTTCTGATGTCTCATGTTTATAATTACCTCGGTAAAGAGGACTAGAACCACTAGATTCAGTAAATGTGTCTTTTTATTACTGTCCAATTGTCTATCCTTCTAGTCATAACATTCAAACAATGAAAATTAGCAATAAGGTATTAATTAATATTAATATTAAATTTTGAGTTCCATCTAAATAGTATATTAACCTAGATATTTCTAGGTAAATCATGAACAAATTGGTCGACGAAGGACATTTTTTAATGCAAAATGCTTACAGAATGTTATTTATACATAAACCTTTGTATATTTTAATATTTGGCTTATCTGTTCCACCACGCGCTCAAAATTAAGGACTAGACTCATTTGAGTTGTTCTCCACGGAAATCTTTGGTAAAAGATTTATTTGCAATGCGGAAAAAAGGAGACTGAGACGGAGTTCTGCACCAAAAAAGGTATTTTGTAACCGACTAACAGTTATAAAATGTAAATAGAAAAATTAGGATCGGTAATCTAAATCGGCATCTATTAATACACGGGATAAATCATGCAATTTTTTTTTAAATATTACCATAATCTTCTTATTTACTTGAAAATCAAAGCACAGAGCAAAAATCTGTGCACTACAGCACTACTAAAAATGAATTAGCTCACCTTACTCCCTAAATTTAACCAAACTAAGTTGTCTGGTTTTATCTGGCATTGTCTGAACTTGTCTGGTCTTGTCTGGTCTTGTATGACTTGTCTGGTCTTGTCTGATTTTGTCTGGTATTGTCTATTCTTGTGCTGTCTGGTCCTGTCCGTTCTTATCTGGTCTTGTCTGGTCTTGTCTGGTCTTGTCTGGTCTTGTCTGCTCTTGTCTGGTCTTGGCTTGTCTTGCCTGGTATTTTCTGGCCTTGTCTTGTCTTGTCGGGTCTTGTATGGTCTTGTCTGGTCTTGTCTGGTCTTGTCTGGTCTTGTCTGGTCTTGTCTGGTCTTGTCTGGTCTTGTCTGCTCTTGTCTGGTCTTGTCTGGTCTTCTCTAGCCTTGTCTGTCTTGTTTGGGCTTGTCTCTTCTTGTCTGGTCTAGTCTGGTCATGCCTGGGCTTGTTTGGTCTTGTCTGGTCATGTCTGGTTTTTCTGGTGTTGCATGGTCTTGTCTTGTCTTGTCTGGTCTTGTCTGGTCGTATCTGTTCTTGTCTGCTCTTGTCCGGTCTTGTGTTGTCTCTTCAGGTCTTGTCTGGTCTTCCTTGGTCTTCTATGGTATTGTCTGGCCTTGTCTGGCCTTGTCTGGTATTTTCTGGTCTTGTCTATTATTTTCTGGTCTTGTTGGGTCTTGTCTGACAAATAGACAATTTGTTTCAATTTTTACTATCAAGTACAACCCCATAATGCTCGCCTGACATATATCTGTATTTGGTTTCCATATGCGGTTATTTTAATTTAATGCTTTTTTTATATAGACTTACGTACAATATTATATATTTTACCATATCCAAAGAACATACAAAGAAATATTATGCTGTTGATGTGAGAGCATGAGAGTTTTATGAACTATCAAGTATTATTTACTTTTAATATCACTTTTGCAGGTTTTCTTATCATTTTTATTTCGTGTATCACCATTCCACGTGCAATAAAACCTAACTCAACATTATTTGAAACAATTCACACAACATTTGAGGCAAGAAAATGGATGTAATATAACTGGTCTGGACCATAAACTCAATTTTCAAAAGGTTATTGCAAAATTGCAAAATAAAATTTAACACATTATGATACCTTGCAGTTGCAAAACTAAGAAATATTAAAAATTAATATTTATTACGGTAAAAATGTAATGTAAATAATAAGCAAAGAAATTAAAACTAAATCTGTTATAGAGATGAGGCTTATTTCTAAATTGTTTTATCCAAATTTACATTATCTAATAACACAAGGAAACAAGACATTTAAATATAAAGTATTTACAATAACTGGGTAATAAAATAATATTTGAAATATTTAATTTAAAATCTATATATTCATCAATACTAAAATAAATAATAATTTCAAATATAAACATTCATATATATATATATATATATATATATATATATATATATATATATATATATATATATATATATATATATATATATTACTCCACTTTATCTTCTAAATTCCTCATGCATTTAATAATCTCCATTAAAATACTCTGCTTATACTCAATAGTTTCGCTATCGTCCGCCCTAAATCCATTCAGGATCGTCATACTATTCATCAAGTTTTCAAAAATACTAATATACTCGCTGTCGGTCTTACTTCCCTCGAATTCGTCTACGCATTCCTTCATGTTCTGAACGCATTCCATCACAGATTTAAGAGCCATTCGCATTTCGTTCGGAATTTCTTCCTCCTCCTCGTCACTTAGATTCCTTCCTGGTATTATTGGATTTAACGGAATTAAAACAATATCTTCACTTGCTTCTTTATCTGTTTTCATTCTTGGACTTAGTGAAAGTTTACTTTTTGTTGAAGGTAGTTCTGTTAATACGTCTTCCGCTTCTAAATATCCTGTCCTGGATAAATCATCCTGTAACGATTTATGGGTTGATGGTGAGTTTGCAGGTTGTGCTTTAAAGATGTTAAGCATTTCTTTTTCTTCGGGTTTTGTTAATGCTGATTCTATTGGCACATCTGTCTCAAGAAACGAAACTACTTTTGGATCTGTTATGTTGAGAGAATCATTTGGGTAGTTAGTTAAGTTTCCATTTTTTGACTTTGAGATATTATTGAACGTTTCTTTCTCATCGGGTTTTGTTAATGCAGATTCTGTTGGTACATCTACCTCAAATAACAAATCTTCTTTTGGTTCTGTCATGTTAAAAGAATCATTTGGGTTTTTATTAAAGTTTTGAATTCGTGTTTTCGAGAAGATATTGTTGAGCGTTTCTTTTACTTCCGATTTTGCTAATACAGTTTCATTTGGTATATTTACCCCAAATGACAAGCCTTCTCTTGGTTTCGCTTTTTTAGAATCACTGAAATTTTCATAAATTAATTGGTCATTGTCACATCGATTAATTTTCTTATTGTCGTTTTGCGAACTTGGAAAATTTTTCAATTTAATTTTATTATTTTCATTCATTAATTTTTCGGCATTTGCTGCTTCAGAAATATTATTCACATTCACATAAGTTGGCGATATCTCCTGTTTTTTTACTGGACTCTCTTCATTTATTGTTACATTTTCTATTGCTCCTAAAATATTTTCATAAATTTTAGGATCAATAGGTGTTCTTGGCAGAGGAATTCTTGGTCTGATAATATTACTATAGTTATTTGGTGAAACATTTACATGTTCTGGCTGCTTGCTTCTTGGACAATTGTCTTCTGAATTTATACATAATGGATTTGATTTTGTATAAACATTAGAGTGTTGAGTTTCAGTTATTTGAGGTATATTTACGTCATCCAAATTTTGAAAATCTGTCTTTTCATGTCTTAATGTAGTTGGTATTAAATGCTCGTTATAAATCTCAAACAAAGTTTTAGACTGAATATTTGTATCAGTTTTAGCTTCTAAATGTTCGATTTGTAAAGGTAGTAAATTTTCAACATATTTTGTTTGTCGTGACACCGATGCACTTTTGTTAAGTATTATTGGAGCCGTGTATGAAATTTTAAATTTCTTAGACGTAATGGTTGGCTTTTCCATCAAATCATTAGGTTTAGGTTTCAGCTCGGGAGGTAGTTCCTCAGCATCAAATATTTCTTTAATGGGACTTAGGTTTATTACACTTTCGTACTTCCTGTGTTTTAGATATTCTTTATTCTTTTTCCTTTCATTTTTGTCTTCATTTGAATTCTGCTGTTTCCTTTTTGAAACTAAATCATTATAATTTTCGTTACTGTGAAGTGTATTTTCTATTCCAATAAAGTCAGATTTAAAACCACTTGGATATTCGTACATGTTTTCCTCAATTTCAATTTGTTTGCTCTTGTCCGCAATCTTTATATATTTGTCATAACTGTTGCATTCCAAACCGTATCCTATTAACAGTTTATTCCTAGCTTCAATCCTATCATCATCTAATTCACGACTCCTTGATTCAATTTGCTGAAAATAATCATTTTCTTCAGTAACATTTACCAACGGATGCTGATATTCTTCAGAGTCTTTATAAACAATTTCTTCATAAATATTTTCTTCTTCAACATTCTCATATATATTTTCTTCTACAACAGCTATATTGTACATATTTTTATCTTTACTTCTTGTCCTAGAATCTCTCCGCAAGGTTGTATACTCTACTTGGGAATCCTCAGACTGTAACATATCAGAATTTTTCGATTTTTGATCGTTTTTATTCAACGCTTTTAAGCCTTCACCAATTGCATATTCTGCTTGACTTTCGTTATGCTGATATTGTTCATTTCTTGTATCAACTCGATAGTTATTATTTTCCACCAGTGAAATACTATCGCTTTCATTTCCCTTAACAGTTTCTTTCGATTTATTGCTAATTTCCGTTTTATTTTCAAACGTTTTAATGAAATGTGTAATCTTTATATCATGTTTGTCCGAATCTCTTATTCTACTATTAACTTTAATTTCAGTTGGTTTAGTAACATCTAGCAATATAGCTTCGGGTTTTCTTATATTATGCTTTGTTTCTTCAATACAAAGGTTCTTAAAATCACCACCTTTTGATCTATCTGACTCAACGTCAATATACGAATTTCTAGCATCTGCAATATCTACATTTTTAACTTTTGTGACAACAATTATAGGGGTTTCAAAATTATTTCCATTACCTCCAAATTTGTGTGAAAAATCATCATTTCTATTATAAACGGTTTCCATTGGCTGATCGTACATACCAAGCGGTGTACTCGGAGAAGACAATGTAATATCTTCATAACAGTCAAAAAATTCCTCATCAGTATCTACTGAAGTAGCTCTACTGTAATAACTACTTTTATCATCAATAAATTGAATTTCTTCGTCTACCACATTGACTTCTTCTTCACTGGCTTCCTCTTCACTGGCTTCCTCTTCACTGGCTTGCTCTTCACTGGCTTCCTCTTCACTGGCTTCCTCTTCACTGGCTTCCTCTTCACTGGCTTCCTCTTCCTTGGCTTCGTCTAAAGCAAACATATAGGATTGTCTTCGCCCTATATTTTCTTTAACGGTTTCTAATTGTTTTTGGTAATCGAACAGACGATCTTCACATGCTTCCTTTTCTAACAGCACATTGATATTCCCTTTGGTATCGATATCTCTTAATATTAAAGCGCAATCTCCTAAAGCATTTTTAATATTTACATATTCATCTTCGTCAACTGACCGGTAATAGTAATTTAATCCTTGGCATATTTGATCCAGTTTTACTTCGACTTCTCTTAATTTGCCGAGTTCATATTCAAAAGGATCTTCTTTTAGTCCTGATTTTCTCCTCGAAAGCCTTCGGGATATCCTTTCTTCCCTATGTCTTTCAACTTTTTCTGATAGGATTTCCAAGTAATTTTTTATTCTCTTATTCATTTTTGAGCGGATCTCTACGAGCATTCTGTTTTCCGATTGAATTTGGTTCAAATTTTCGGAACAAGCAACCAACTCCTCTTTGATTTCGTGTGCGTTTTCTGTTCCGTCATATCTTTTAATACGCTTCTTTAGAACTTTTAAATTATCCACTAGCGAATTAATATCTTTCTCTATAGGTACAGCAGCTTTGACTTCAATTTCTTGTGTATCAATTTCTTGAGTTTTTAACAATTTCTGCATCGCGTAATCCTTTATTTCTAATATGGGATCGTTGATTTGGTCAAATTCTCGTAAATCGCATAAACTTACACTATTGTTATTGTTTTTACCTTGAGATGGTCTAGAAATGTTTGAGACGGAACTTGTTCTTCTTTTACCGTATGGCGTTATTCCAAATTCTTTTAAATTGTCCATTGAGGAAGAGATTCTTGAATATCTCCTTCGCCAAATGGGTTCCATTTGGAAATAAAACGGATTATCCAAATGTCTAACCATTGGGTGATCGATTTCATTATGGTTAATGTCTACTGAAGATTTTGTTAACATTCCACCCATTTTCTAGAACCAAACTGCATTAATTTATACTTAGTACTAATGATAATAGACTGACCTTGGTTTTAAAGTGCAAATTGCTTATAAACAATCCAGTATTTTATTCACATTCACTTTTTAATCACACCTTTCCTTCATTTAATATAGTTTCTTGGACAAGAATTTTATTATAATATAAATGTGCTTGATTTTGCGATTTTGTGCAAGTACCTCTATTATGCTTGGGAAATGTTTGTACTCGTTTTTTACTATCACATTTCCAGATTAGATATTGAACAAAATAATTAGATACCATTGTATTGCATGATAAGAAGAATATTCTTTAAATTACTCATTATCAATAAACAGATTTCTCAAGACAAGACTCAAGATAAATAATTCTTCTGCGTATCTACACTTATTTTCCTTTCAAAATTATCTAATATTCTTTTGATAAAAAAATGGCTTATAAATGGCTTAAATTAAAATAATAAATAATAATATATTTGATTTATTTAAGGGGTGTATCGGTCCTTTTGTGGATGTTTTCTTGTTGGTGTCAGTCAATAATAAATTTACTTGATGACAAAAATTAATTAAATATCCTATGCTGAAGACAAAGATCGGGTTTGGTCTCGGTTTATTAGATTCGGATTAATTTCTGCGGCGTCGTCGATTTATTGTTTGAACTTGCCCCAGAAGTGCATTGGCATTTTAATCAATATTGTTAAGTTTGCTAAGCGGTTTTTTTTCGATATAATATGAATAGACGTTTCTTACTGTTAATACAAATAAAAGATTCGAATATTAAAATCGGATTAATGCTTACTTCTCGAATTAAGTTATAATTTTGTTTTGTTTTTTTTTAAGTGAATAGTGCATAGATGGCGAATGGAATAAATTTCTTCATAAAGGATATTATTTTATTAATAAAATTGTAAGATAATAATTTACGAAACTTAAATATTAAGAATGAACTAAACTTAAATTATAAGAATGATCTATTAAAATCTTCGAGTATGTTCGTGTGAGTCGTGTATGTTTTGATTTTATTAAAATATCTTATCTCCATTCTCAGTAAAAAATCCTATAATATTGAACAATAAATGAATCATGATATTAATATAAAACATTTTTTTTAACGAAACAATTAATTTTTCCAAATTAATGCCTTGTTCGGTTTAGATTTATTTTTTCCTTCATTCTCGTACATTAAAAATATTGTGAGTAATATGAGGTATCTTCTTTAAAATTGAATTATTGAT
Organism: Phosphuga atrata; assembly: GCA_944588485.1. Lineage (NCBI taxonomy): Eukaryota > Metazoa > Arthropoda > Insecta > Coleoptera > Silphidae > Phosphuga > Phosphuga atrata. The sequence goes on along the minus strand of OX155893.1, from coordinate 64,997,881 downwards.
TTATTAGAATAACTAATAATTATTACTATATTAGCTATTTGTACGAGCAATTACACTTGTACTTTTAATTATATATACTAAATTATACTCAGTTATCTTAATTGCTTAAAAAATGGGTAGCAAATATTAAGGTTAAATTCGAAGATTTAAATGATCAGCTTAACTTTAATACGGTATTGGTAATAAAAGTAGTCCAATGCAATCAAATATAATACAATCTAGCCTAGAATAATGCAATCTAATCAAATTCTTCAAAGCACAGAATAGTATATTCTAGTTTTGTCCAGCCCAGTAAAGTTTACTCTAATTTAGTTGCGTGTATATTAATACAGAATGATTTATCCTAGTCCTGACTAGTATTTATTATACTGATATATTCTACTGAATGAGTAGTTTTAGTGTAGAAAGTATTTCCCAGGGGTGGGCAACATGCGGCTTTTTGCTTAAATGGTGGGGCTCTTCAGCTCGTACATCACTTACATTTTAAGTTTACTGGAAGAAATGAGACTACCAATTAGTAAAATACAGATTTAAAAAAATGCGATATGTTTAAATTACAAGAAAAAAGTACGTTGCCGTTTTAAGATAGACATGAATAAGGAGTCATTTGCACGTTTCATTTTACATCAAGAAGTGCTGCTGTATACGCAAACCTTTCCTGTCAAGATTCAACAATTTTTTTTAATTAAATCGTTGCCAAAGCATTAAATCATTGCGGGAATATTCTTGAATATATCAGTCAATGTATTGAACATTTTAACACATTTTCCTTGTCAAAGAACTTCGAATACTTGGTGTTAAATCATCGTCTGGAGCCAGCCATTTGTCTTCATCGCGATTAGTTACAAATATACTATTTTGCTACTGAAATCGGATAGCGCTTCTTAACATTCTCAATAAGAAGTTTGGAGAAGGACGAGGCGATATATTGCATTTACGTTTAGAAATCATATTTTTTTGAAAGATGAAATTATATTTTGAACAGTTTGTAAATTAATTTAAGCTGGTGGTATTTGAAATCTTATCAATTTCCGGGTCCATATATTATTTTGAGCAGATTTTGAACAACGTGAATATCCTGAAAATAACATGGGGGCTGAAAATCCTGAATATAACATTGCAAGTTGTTTAAATGTAATGACCTCAAATTACGATCCAGATATAAAACAAATCTCTGCATCAATTCACTCGTAAAAATATCACTATTTGTGATATTTTTTTTATTAAATTATTTGCCTATATAATTATTTATTTGGGTATTTGTTTTACAAAATGTGAAAATAAATATATATAAAAAATCAGTAAATATATTATTAATTAAATTTGATAATACAAATGATCTACAGTTTTTTATACCATCATCCCTGGGGCTCTGGTGTAAGGTTTGTTAATATTTTTTTAAGGAAAATGGCTCTTTACTTAATACCGGTTGGCGACCCCTGGTATAGTCGATTAAACTCTACAATTATCTAATCGATTTAATATAATTAAATTACTCGCACAAAATGCGTAATTAATTAATGCATATTGAATTGATGTAAGTAGTTGGGGTTAGATTAATTTAATTAGAGACTACACAAAGACAACTTTATTCCTAATGCCACACCTATATTAAAACATCACATCACAATTGATTAAAAAAAAACGCATTCCACTTATTTGCAATTAGACATTGAGGTTTTATCTCAGCGAGATAAAATTAATATCTTAAATACACATCTATCATCTAAACTTATTCTACAAACTAATCTTTACTAAAATCTTTATTATATTTTGCAGACAAAAAATTAGAATAAAAATTGTATGTATTATAAAATGCAAATTCTTTGTTTTTCCTTCTGAAATTCTAAAAATGATGTTGTTATTGTTGTTTTATTGTTATGATTATGCGGAATTATAATATATTTATTTTCTCAAATATCTATGAAAAATATTTTATGCATTTAAACGGCTGTTCCGGCTACGTTTTGTACCCGTTGATCCAAATGGGCCATACTTTCTTGTATGGATTTCACCGCTAGCAATTTGGCGTTTTTGATGGTCGAATCTCCACAAACATCGATGTTATCAAGTTTCAAGAATAATCTAATCAGTGACTCGTCGAGTCGCGTGTGTACCAAATCGTGTTTCGCCCCGTAGAAATCCTCTATATCCGCATTAACCAATTTCAATTCTTCAGTGATTTTATCGATTTCCTGCAGCACACCTAACTGCTGGTAGTTCACTGGTTGAACACTCGTTTTCTCGTCGAGTTTTTTAGAATACTCTGTTACCGCTTGCAGCAACTTCCTTCGTTTGCTTTTAACGTCGTTGTTTTTATAAGTGCTTACGCTATCTAATTCTAAACATAACTTAGCAATTCTATCATCTAATTCATAATAACTTTTTGAATTTCTGTTATCGTGGAACATGTCGACTTCTTCTTTGATTTCTTCTACTTTTCTTTCTAGATTTTCTAGTATCAATAATGATTTGTTAATCAATGATATAGCATCAGCTTCTTCGACATTTTGTGAGTTTTGTGTTTGACCATTGATATTCATTTTCTCATCGAAGTATTTTAATAAATCTTGGATATAATTCAGGTATTGAACTTTGGAATGATTTATGGATTGTCGTCTGTCTTTTTGTATTGAAGTAATATCTCCTTGACACGCTTCAAGTTTGCTTATAATATCGTAGTATTCCTCATTTTTCGTTGTTCCTGTAAAGTTTTCCATCATACGTTTTACTTCTAAGAGTTTATTTCTTGCGACTTCTATTTTTTGCTGAGCAGTGTTTTCTTCTAGTTTAATCGATCGTTCTTCTAAAAATTTCAACAAATTATTAATTTTCTCCTTTCCACTTTCTTTTGATTTGATTAACTTTTTGTTATCGCTATCTATACCCTCCAATTTTCTCAAACAATCTTTCAAATCATCCTCTAAATTAACATATTGTATATTTTTATATGTTCCGTTAAAGCAGTCTATTTTTCCTTTGATGTTTTGCACTCGGAGCAGTAAACTTTTCAATTCATTAACAGATTCGTCCTTCTGTTTTTCATTTGTCGTAGCTATTGTTATTAAGATATGTTGTACCTTTTCTATTTTTTGAAGAACATCCATTTTTGATACATTTAAATTTTCATGTTTTCCAACATCTAATCCATTTAATTCTTGTGAATATTCATTCAATGTATTTCTGATATCGAGAAATTCTTTATCATCCGTAACTCCCTTAAAATTTTCAACATCGGATTCTAACTTACGTACCCGTTCATCGAGTATAATGATTTTCTCCAAAGCTACATTAGCAGATTTAATACTTGCTCTTCCCGCGGACAAATTACTAGTTCTTTTAACACTAGTTCTCACATTCTTTTCCTTCTCAATATCATTTTTCTCTGCCCTATCTTGGAGTTTTGATGTTAAATGGAACAATTCTTTCATAGCTTTTGCTTTAGCCTTACTTATCGTTCCATTTTTATTCTCTTCTATAGACTCTAATTCAGTCTTTAATTTTAATAATTGAGCTTCAATCTCGTCATACGACTCACTGTCTGTTGTTCCGTTAAACTGTTTTAATTTATCTTCCACACTCTTAATACTAGTACGTATCTTTTGAATTTTTCTGAATACTCCAGAGATTGACGCCGTCTTTTGCAATTTTGGATCGGTGTTTGAAATTTCTGTCACTGTAGTGGTTCCCAATTTTTGATCGGTTTTAGTCATTTCTGTTACTAATTGATCCATGGCTACAGAAGAGTTTGTATAAATAACGGATGGTTTTCTAGCTGATTCTTCTAAAATTTTCCTAAGGGAAGAGTAAATATTATTTAGTAGATTAGAGATTTGAGAATTGTTTGAAATATCTCCTGCTTTAATTTGTTTTTGAATTCCCAACCAAGAATTATGAAAATGTTCAATTTTGAATAAGAGCTCTTGATTGCTTTTTTCTGCTTGAAATTGTGCATCTTTTTCTTTCAAAACTTTCAAAAGATTCTGAATGTCTCTTATTATATTCTCTTTGTACTGTTTGACTTTGTCAAATGATCCCCTGACATTAATCAATTTGGCCCAGACTGATCTTAAATTTTGGTCTAACTTCAAGTAGACGGTGCTATCGTCCCCACCTCTAAAATTATCAACCTGAATTCTATAGTCGGATACTTCTTTCTCAATTACAGATATAACATTTATTTCTTTTCGAATATTCTCCTCATTCTCCGATACTTTTTTGCTTAATTCTTGTAATATTTTTTTGGTTAAATTTCTGGCATTTCCGACACGCCTCCTATGCTCATCAGTAGTTAAATTTAAACTGTCCAAAATAACGAAATTTTCTCTTAACGTGAAATTTAAATCGTCATAGGAAGATTCTAATTTTGTGTCTTCGAACGTGAGGGCTTTTATTTCCAAATCGCTTAAATCTTGTTCTATTCTTATTAAGTGCATTAAATCATCTTGATTTATTGGTTTTGGGGGTAGTAAGGGTTGTGGTTTTGATTGCGTGATGCCATCGTGTGAGTCAGAGGATTTTTTCAATGAAGCGATTTTATTATTGTATTTTATCAGGGTTGCGACTAACTTTTCCTTTTCGTCTTGCAATGGCGTATGTGGTAGCGGTTCTACTAATTCCAAATCATCATATAGAACTTTTACTTTCTTTTCCAATATTGTTAAATTTTTAAGGTCGTTCATTTGAACAGTTCTCCTTATTTCTAAATCTAAACTTCTGATTTTGTTTTTTATTTCTGGGAGTGAATCGTTTCTATTCCGTATTTCTACTTTACTTCCATTTTCTTTTTTACTCATAAGCTTATTGACATCTTGGGAAATAAACGAATTCGATTCTATGGCTCCGAAGTCCAAATTACTACATACACTGCTGTCCCTAGTTTCCAATAAGGCTATGCAATTATTAATTTCTTCGAGGACTATTTCGCATCTTTTTATGTCCTTAATTTTCTTTGTCGATCTTCTCACTTCCTGGACTTTTTCCGAATTACGCGAAAGGATTGAAAAGTAGCTATCATTTTCTCTCTCTTGTGCGTTTTCTTCTATTTTAGTTTTGATTTCGTGAACACTTTTGCGTACTTCTTCTAAATTAATCGGTTTTTCCTTTTTATTAGACGGGTTCCTGTAGGAATCTTTAGATTCTGACGCTCCCATTTTTTATTATCTAAAATAGATATATGTCATTTACATAAATAAAGATGTCATTTTAATAAAGATTGGTTTATCTTTATATATATATATATATATATATATATATATATAAATATATATATATATATGTATATATATATATATATATATATATATATATATATATATATAAATATATATATATATATATATATATATATATATATATATATATATATATATATATACAGGGTGCTGTTAAAGTTTGGAATGAAATCAATAACTTCTTAATTTACTGTTTTTGGGATAATCGCTCGGACCCGTCAATTTTATTTTCCAAAACACAAAGTTATGACGTTAAAAAAAATTGTGTGATTTGAATAGACCTTATACTTGTCTAAATAGTGGTGGAAAAATATTAATATGTTACATTAAAAAATTTACGAAAAGAACTGTTTTTCAATTTCAATTTTAAGAAAAAACTACATAGCAAGTTTAGAAAAATGGGTTTGTACAAGAAGAAAATCTTAACAATTTTATGACATGTCATCGAAGAAGTCGGTTTTATTTTTAAAACATACATATTTTATAAACTCTCTTGTTATATGCCTTTTTTTTAAATTGCGATTCTCACTAATTTCTTTTGCTTCTCATTAGGGCGAAGTAAAATTTTTATTTTGTTTTAAATTTGGGTTTAAATTTCTTTCTTTCTGTTTAATGTTAAATTTAATTTCAACTTTTTATAAAGGCCGTTTCACTAGTAAACGGAAGCAAATGCAAACTAAAGAAGTGAGAATCGCAATTTAAAAAAGGCAGAGAGAAAAGAGAGCTTATGAAAATGTGTATTTTTTGAAAATAAAACCGACTTGATTGAGAACCTGTCGTAAAATTATTAAGATTCTCTTGTTACAAAACCATGTAACAGGTTATCTTAACATTCAAATCGTTGTTTTTCGAAAATTGTATTTGTAAAATTGTTTTTGTAAAATTGTATGTATGTATTGTGAAATGTAACATATCAAAATATTTACACCACCCTTAAGAGACTATTAAAAGGTCTATTCAAATCGAGAATAAAAAATGAGGATTGCTATTTAAAAAAAATGTCGATGACGTCATAGCGCAAACACCAAAACTTTTTTTTACGTCATAACTTTGTATTTTGGAAAATAAAAATGACGGGTCTGAGCGAATGGATTTTTTGTCCAATTCTGATCGGGAACAGACATTGATAAATCAGTAGTTCATCGATAATTTAGATTTAATATATATATATATATATATATATATATATATATATATATATATATATATATATATGTATATATATATATATATATATATATATATATATATATATATATATATATATATATATAAATGACGAATTATTTTTTTATTTTATCGCAGTAAATTTTTAACAATTCAAGAAGTTAATCTCTTATTTATTTATTATATTAAGGTATTATCTAAATGCTGTTTCTTATATCAAGTTTACCATACCTTTTATAAATCGTGTGTAAATTTGTATAATTATTTTCCTAATTTATTTTGCTTTTTCTTCTTTATTTTGCATTCATTTTCACAATTTTTTAGCATATTTTATATTACACATAACACACACAAGCACCTGTCTCATATAAAAATAAGTTACAAATAAATTTATCTGTATAAATCGAGTTAAAATAATATCAACATTACTTTATCTTATCTATCTTATCTGAGCTTAATTAAATATGTTAGTCGTTTGCACCGGTTGACTTATCCAATATAAACTAATAAAACTGCAAAAAAATATTTTGTTTTATATTTCAATTTTATAACATAAATCTATTATTTATTTAGTTGAGTGTTTGTTATATGTTTTGAATTGTCTAGTTTCTAATTCTCTTTGTGTCAAACCAAAATAACTGTTTTTAAAGTAACTTATAACTTGACGCTTTAATGTTTTAAACAATTAATAGTAAATTTTAGATAACGATAAAAAGTTGAGATAAATACAAGTTAATTAAGTCGCATATAGGGAGTGTCTTGCCAACCTTGTTCATCCCATTTTACTACTTGTTGACTAGATGCTTTATTCTTTGTCTGGTCTAGACGCTGTTCTCAAAAATTTGCTAATGCGTATTAAGCATAAGCAAGATTAGTTTATTCCTGTTTAAAAGCGATTACAAAATTTCACACAAACAAGGCTACAAAGCCGAAAATAAAATACATATACAAAATTGGTAAGAATTTGTTATTGTTTTGACTATAAATAAATTGAGCGAAAAGAAAACTATATTGACACTATTTCCTTTCCAACAAGTGCATAAGCTACCAACAAGTGCAAAATGGCATTAATGATGACCATATAGAAAACTTCATGCACATTGTGGGGCCAAAGATATAGTACACTGGTTGCACAGGGTTCGCAAAACTCGATACCTCAGCTGTATTATAAGAAAAAGAATAAAGATAGAAAAACCCTGCAAAAAGTACTTAAATGGGATTGAGTAATGTCCAATTTGTGCCGAATTTTATATTTTTCCATATTTGGAAAATGAAGTAATGCGGAATTTTGTTTTCGCAGAAAGATGTATCTAAAAAGAGCATTTTTTTCTGAAAAAAATTTGTATTGGAAAAAAATTACTATCCTTATCCGTTAAAATATTATAAGCATATTTGTAAATAAAAAGTAATATACCTACAAATTTCGCAATCGTCACGACTTAAATAAGTAGCTATGGTTTAGTTAAATGTCTATTTAATAACCTTTGCTTAACCAATATACAAAACCCAACCAAAAGGATACCAGATTTAATAAAATATCCTTTGAGCTGCCGGAGTATGACGATGATGGAGCGACTTCCTCCCTATAGTAACATTAAACTGTACAACAACCTCCCAATGGCCATAAGAAAAATGGACAATTTGAAAAGTTTTAAGCAGGCACTTTTCGACCTCTTAATCGACATTGAACCGTACCACTTGGAAGAATTTTATGTTGAAGCAAAACATATCTAAATATATAGTTATTTTTTGTATTTTTTATTTTGTAGAAATTTTTGTATATTTTATACACAAGCACTGTGGCTTCGTGCATTGCCCTTTTGTTATTTTTTTATTTTTGACAAATTTCAATTGTGGTGACTTAAATATTGAAATAAATGGTTTTTTAAATGGTTTTTAAATATTATTAATTGATATTATTTATTAATTTAACATTAACATAATACATAATTTGTTACTACTATTACCACAGAAAGATACAAATGTTATGTGCTTGCCTCACTAAAGCGTCAAGATACATTTTTATAGACAGTTTGTTTGTCTAATTTGTTTTTCTAATAAATGTTCCAAGTTAACAGATGGTGTTCTATAAACTTTATTTACTAAAGTTCCCCACAAGAAGAAGTCTATTTGGCTAACCTAACCTATCCAATTTTATACATGTTTTATAAATATATTGTTGGACAATTCTTGCTTTATGCGGTGGAGCTCCCGTCCTGTTGAAAATACATATTTGCGATAATGGCACATTTCAGAGAAGAACTGTAAAGTGTGACTGTAAGTGATTGTAAGTTGTGCTTAAAGAAGTTTTTTTAAAGAACAATTATCCATTGTGTAGAATACCTTCGAAAAATATGAACCAACTAAATGCCCATTAATAATAACACCCCAAAAGTTAAATTCTGGGTTTTCAGTCGCATGGATAAAATGTGTATTTTCAGTAGCCTAATAATGTTTATTTTTTTTATTGGGTCAACGAAATTTGGCCAGTTTTTGTTAGTCCACAACACATGCTAAAAAACATATTGGTATTGATGTAACTTTACCATAAATTGGGTAACATAAGTAATTCTTCATTGTTGATATGACATCTTTTTTCTAAAGTTCATAATCCTTCTAATTATATTCTTTCAAAATGTTTACCGAACGTACCGAACAATATTTTAAATTCAACTCACGATAGCCTTGTCATCGAGATCCTTGGTTGGTCTTCAAGATACTGCAAAACATTGGCAAAAGGGAATAGCATGAACTTTAAATTTGTTTCAAATATTTTTTTTCCGAATCTTTATTGACCGGACATTTGAATTAAACCAATATTTTTGTTCAGTAATATCTGGTTAAATACTTAAAATTAATAAATAAAAGTGAAAAATAGGAGAGGGAAATTCAAATTTGTAAAACGGAACACTATTGGTTAAAACGAGTAACGTAAACTAAGTGACGTGAACTAAGTAAAGTGACGTAACTTACCATATAAATAAGTCCGTATTTTTTACATCTGTATGTCATTGTAGTATTTTGGTTAGAAAACAAACGTCAAAAACGTCAAGGTAAAAATGAAAACAGCTGTAGTAAACAATGGACTGAACTGTCAGTGGTAATTGACGTCAACAACAGACCGCACGAAAATGGCGGCGTTTAAACAGCTCAGAATTTTTCTCAATTTTAAATACTTTTTTAAACTTAATTACAGCATTTTTAAGCCGTATTCATTTTTTTACAATGTTATAACGGTGTAAACAGTGAATTAAAAATATTTAAAAAAAAACATGCATATTCCCTATTGACCTTACTTACCTTTCTTACTTTCTCCCTTAAATTTTCTTATATTTCGAAGAAAATGCCTTGTTACTTGTACGCAAATTGCGCAAACTGCGTTTCCATCTTGAAACTATTTTTAAATTTCATTTAACATGATCGGGATATCTCTGGGTGTCGAACTGAACTGCTCTTCTACTCTACTCACATGTCGAGTTTTTCGTCGTGCCTGTACATTTATCAAAATCAAGTGACAAAAAAAGAATTTAATCATTACTTTAATACTAATTGGATTAACTAGACAACTTATTAAGTAGCTTCTTAAATATCAACTGCTTAACTTGTGTAATAAAATATAGCGTGGGACAAAGCCTGGTTCATATTATAATACGACGTATTATAATACGACTTTGCTATTTATTTAATAGTGACGATTGCGAATTTTGGATAATACATTTTTTAACGGAAAAGAATAGCAATTTTTTTTCTTTAGAAAATTTGTTCCTTAAATTCTTTTTGTTTAAAAATTAGCTGCTTTTAAATTTGCCCAAATACCTTTCTGGGAAAACAAAATTCCATGAGGGGAAAAATATGCAAATTCGGCTTAAAATAGACAAAAATCAATACATTTTAATAATCTGTTTTCAGATTTTTTCTATAATTCTTCCGTTTCTTATAATAGAGCTGAGATATCGAGTTTCGCTCACCTTTCTCTTGACCTTAAGAAGGTCAAACCCATCCTAACCCCAAAATACATACAGTGGTCAGAAGAGAAATAGCCCAACAAATGTTATAGAGAACTGGTCCGGCGCACAGACGGCCAGAGGCGCCGAAATCTATAAGCTGTCTGGTAGGTACAACATATCTGTACCACTAGAGACGCACGCTAAGGTATTCTAAGCGGAAATTCTCGCAACTAAGACCTCTGTCCAAGAAAATATGAAGATGTGCTATAAAATTAGAAAGTCTATAATTAAAAATAGTCAAGGCAGACTAAAGACCGAATGGTTAAAGAACTTATGACAGCGTTACGGTCTCAACATTCGTGCATTATTTCGCACTGCCTTAAATAATATACATTTGGAAATTCTAGGAGCCAACTTTCGTGGAGGACATGACACCTAAATAAAAAAAAATATAGGAAATCGGGCACTGCCGACTGAAGTGAAAACTTTTGAAAAAAAAAACTGCTTTAAAACTGCTATTGAGGATTTATCAGTATGTTAATTAATCAAATTTGGTACATAGTTTGTTAGTATTGTTTTATATAATTCTGGAACATAACTCACTTCTGAAGGAGAATGACTGTTAATGCCATCATCATAATATGAATTTGGATCCGGAATGTTTGGTTGATTCTGTGTTGATAGGTCAGCAAAATGAATTGGTAGGATATATGGCACATTTCTTGTTGATGGGTCTACAATTTGTGAGTTATGGAAATTTTGACTTTTAGAAACATGCCTTTATAACTGCTTTTGAAGATTTATCCGTATGTAAATTAATTTTTGTTTGGAATATTCTTTCCGACTTTTAATTTTTTCCTCCTTCTCAGCTGTGATTGTTCGATGTTTCGAAATTTCTGAATTAACTATTGCAAGAGTTTTTTTCTTATTCTTATCTCTATATCGCTGACTATTAATTTTATTTTGGAGTTTCGTTCCTTTGGAGAGCACACGAGTACATTTGGTTGCCTAAAACTTTGATGGGTCTGATTTGTGATTTATTATAAATTCTTCGATACAATCCAGTAATGTGAACATTCCAATAGTCCGGCACTAGTATATCTGCTAGTACATCCGTCAAAAGTACTTTCTTGTACTGCACACTGATTATAGGGGTTCATATTTCCTTAGAGGCGCTGCCTTCTGTCAACACTGCCAAAAACTTTCCAATAATCCGACATTAGTACATCTACTATTATATCCGGTAAAAGTACTTACTCTTGTACTGCACACTAATACTACGGGTTGATATATCCTTAGAAACGCTACGTTCTGTCAACACTGCCAAAAACTATTAAGTTTGACGTTCAGAGCCAACTTTAGACATATGCGCATATATTATACTATAGAACGCAGCTATTGATGACGATGACGCAAATCTATGAGTTTACCCTCTACCCAAATGTCATTCAGCGCGGCTATAGAAGTTTTCACTTCAATAATTACAATGTCCACGCATGTGGTTAGCTAAAATCCTGTTACGTCTATGAAACAGATTGCAACTAGATATATCTCTTAACATGATACTACGCACTACATAGACACCTGCAATAAAGGTTCATCTGGATGTATGAACTTGTGAATGATGGATAAGAAACGTGATGGATGAAAATGCAGGGTCTGCAACGAAGAACTCGAAACGGCCTCCCATATAATCTTCCACTGTGAAGCAATCGCACATAGGAGACAAAAACATTATAGCACAGGAACTGCCGGCGAATTACAAGACTTGCATAATTCTGGATTTTTTTAATGTGTTTTTAAATATTCTTTTTCTATTTTGCGTCCACATTGAAGTCATTCAAGCACTCATATAGTTTCATTTATTACTCGCCGAGTGCGACACGATTTTCTCGCGATGTCGCAATTTTCGGCGACTTTTTTATTTAAAAACTCGTTCATAAGACGTTTTTCGCACTTGTCTTTAGAAAAATTGCGCTTATTGAACTCGTTCTTTAATATACTATTGTAATTTTTTTTAACACATGTTAAATATACCAACAGAATACACAAACTTAATAAATGAATATATAAATATATTCAACCTGTTCGTAGCTCTAATATTAATTCTTATTAGGACAAAGAACACATCTTTAAATTCATTCCTTTCATTAATTAAATTTATAAATGAATTTAAATAATAATGTTATTTTTCTGGCTCCGTTTGAGCCGTGAAAATGTACTGGTTCTAGGAATGGTTCTCTGGTTCTTTTTTACCATCACATTAGTAACTACAAATATTAGTAACATTAGTAACAAAAACAGCGTGGAGTGCTAAATTATACTGAATTAATCTTCGTGGGCACTCCACTTTTTGATTTATAGTCAATAATGTCAACACGGAAAAAAGTAGGGAACGAACTTTTTTCCGTGTTGACATTATTGACTAATGGTGTAAAGGTGTTGACACCTTTTTAGTGAATTTTTAAAACGTGTTTCTTAAAGTCTTCTTTTTATATTGTAACACTTTGTATTTGCTGTTTTAGACTTTTTGAAGACGTTTTGTCTCAATTAGATCCATTATTTTTTGTATAAACTGGATTATCAGATCTATTAGGCTTTATGTTTGTAAACTAATCCGAGATAATGTTTTCATAAGTTATAATGCAGGATTTGTTAATTAGTTTTTCAAGATTGGGCTGGCTTAATAAATTTTATTTGTACTAAAGATTTATTATAAATTTATACTAAAGATTAGACTATTAATTGCGATTGGGTATTGATGTAAGATGTGAGATGTAAGATGTAAGATTATTTAAATTTATTATGGTTTAACCTTATTGGAAATTGTTACATTATACCATTATAATCTAGATATTTTCAATTAATCTATAATTCATACTGTTTATTAAAATTTTATAAATTAGGTTAGGTTAGCATAACATAACCAATATTTTGTTACAATATGTTTTTGCATTTTTCATTAATTGTAAGTAAATGATTTATATTATCAATTTTAATGTACCAATAAAAATTCAACTCTAGAAAATTTATTTTTGCTCAATAAATAAGTACCATAAAAATAATTTACGTTACTGTTTGTCCGGGGAAATTTTGCAATTTGTATATTGATTTTAAATTAACTTACCACTATAGACTTTAAATACAGTCCAGAACCATTGTAACTCAGAAAATTTTATTTTAATTATTTCATGTTAAATGTAGTCCATATTAAAGATAGTTATATATGCGAGTAGTTAAATAAATAAAAGGGTGAAGCGCTTAACCCTAGGATACTAATATGTCGTAAAATTTACGACGATCGACTTTTAACCCAATTTTTCAGGAATATCCGGACGAGGAACACGCATGTTATTTTCAGTACCTTCCTTGTTAGCCATCATCTAATTATGAACGCGTGTGTATCCATTTTACTTCATCAGGGTATAGTATTCTTGTCGCGCCATCGTAGCATTAACGACTCATAACTCAAAAATAAATAGAAACTGAAATGAATCGGATTATGAATGGGGAGGGTACTGATTCAGATCCATTTGAAGATAGTGGAAGTGACTGAGAAGCTGAAAATAGGCTACAATCAGAGGAAATACTCTCGGAAGATGAATCAGATAGTGATGACGATTTGATTATTTCTGCTGCTGCAAGTTCCTCAACAGCAGCTCAAGCAAGTTCCTTAACAGCGAATCTAATGCCCACAAACATTTTGCAATGCGAAGAAACCACTGATGATCCCGAACCGAAGGAATGCGAATGGAGAATTATTTAATAATGCCAGATAAAGTAGCACTTCGAGGAAAAAACGTCGTAAATTTTACACGATACATTAACCACGTATATTAAAATCATATTAGTAGTCTAGGGCTAAAAAGCTATAACTTAAAAAAACTATATTGACGTTGTCCACGTGGACACTCAACGCTTTTATTTATAATCAACAGGGAAAACCATATTTTCTCTGTTTTAGTGTATTTTAATAAAAACGTTGTTTAAAAAAAATTCATAAAAAAATATATTTTTTTAATAAAGTTTTCTGTACATACTATTACAAATATTATTTACAAAATTTGTATTTTTACGATATGTAGTATTGCTCTTATTCCTTTCATATATTTCACTATCATTTATACGTGATTGGATCTTGTATTCAAAACTATATTTTTAGAAATTAAATGTATACATTTTGTCAACTAAGTATAACTTAAGTAAACTAAGTAAAAAAAACTAAGTAAAAAAAACTAAGTAAAGTAGACTAAGTATACAGTCAGACATCATGAGTATAACTTATACAGTAGGTACAAGTTCTTTTTCCATAACAAATTGAAAAGAAAGTGTGTTAATTATAATTAAAAAAATAAAAATATTTTCTTTTAATTGATTTTATTAAAACTCAAAAAAATACAAAAATGATGCAACAAATTGGGTAAATACAATTTCGCGGAGTAGAAACACAAAGAAATGGAGAGCTCGGCGAGCGGTGTCTTTTTCGTGGCTTAAAAATAAACAATACTGGAGTGCTCGGCGAGCGGTGTCTTTTTCGTGGCTTAAAAATAAACAATTATGGAGAGCTCGGCGAACGGTGTCTTTGGTTCTTTTTCTAGGTTAACTCATACTTTACGAGGTACCAACTCACTCAGGTGGAAAACCCCCCAAAACTGAATGTCAGATATCACCATAAACAAAAATAAATTGTCTTCTTAATTGACTGTAGTTTTTTTTGTGTTTGTTTTTCTCTATCTACTAACTATAATCTTGTCGTTTTAAATTACTATATCTTAAACTGCATAACAAATATCGTAATTATAATTGCAATAACTTGCAATTGTGAAATTGTCAAACTGAAAATGTGCTGGACGGACATATGTTATGCATACAAGAATCGTTTATACCGATGGCGATGGTTAACGACCGATGCACCGATGCACAAAAAGGATATATTTTTATAATATATTTTTGCGTATTGACTATAAATAAACGCGAGGAGCAATAAACTACATTGATGTTATCTTCGTTGAAGCTCCACCCTTTTATTCATAGTTTTAGGGAAAAAATATTTTCTCGTTTTTAGAGCATTTTAATATAAACGTGGTTTGTAAAAAGTTTTTTCTATTTTGCGTCTGTAATAGACTCATTACAGCAGTAATATACGTGCGGTAATGGCTCGCCGAGTGCTGTAATATTTTTAGTTAGTTAATTTATTCAAAGTTGGCACAGAAATTCAGAGCTGTTAGTGATGTCAAATTTTCAGCGAGATAGTTTTGAGGTTATGTGATATGTGGAATCACAACAAAAATTTGCTCATGGAAATTATGTATTTTTGGAATGGTATAAAGTTTATATAGAGGGAAATTTATAGTGAAAAAACAAAAAGATAACTTTAGATTGGTGTTAGCGTTAAAAATTGTTTTAAAAACAAAGTGAATTTGGTTTCAAGAAAATTATCCTTCGAAACGTCAAATTATTTTAGGGTCAAATATTCTTTTTCTTTCTGTATGGGACTTACTCTACTAAAAAGTAATATAATAATATTTGAATATTATATAATAGACCGAATGTGCGCCGATATAAGCAATTAACCAATATCAAATGATAACGGAAGGGCACTCTATTGTCCTGGGGGTAAGAAATCGCCCCCGAAGGCGGACGAACTATAAGAAATAGTCAACGGCATTGGAATCAGGAAAGCAATGGGAAACTACCTGATTAAATATCCCTAGTTAATCAACATGGCTAATTTCAAGGCGAAAATACCTGAGTCTCTAGTCCCCTATTCGTATCTCCGTGGGGGACAGTTTTTGATGTAGCTGAGATGAAAGTAAGATGTAGAAGACGCATTTCCTGATTAAATAATCTAAGAAAATGGTACAACTATAGATCCGTTGAGTTGTTTAGAGCTACTCAAAAGTGAAAAAAGTTATGATAGTCAACCTTCTAAGAGGAGATGGCATTTGAAGAAGATGTGTGTAAATCGTGAATACACAAATTTAATTAATTAATGGTAATAAATGATATAAACACATATTTATTTTAAATTCTTTTCAATGGTACAAGTATTAAAAATATTTATAGTAACATTGGATTCTTGAGCAGTAACACTCACACCAGGGACATTATATCTACAACTACTGTTGCTATCAAATTGCAAATGTGGGGCACTAGAAGAACATCCAGGTAAGTTGATATTTGCTTGCTCAGACCGAAACATTTTAGATATGTCAATCTTCTTTTTTAACGAAGCGTCAACATATCACTTCGCAACAGTAGTAGACTTCCATCCACCATGATTTTTTACTGTCAACAAATCACCACCATGGTTGGCCTAATGTGTCGCATTATTTTTTCGGAAACAATGTCCAGTGTAAAGATCAGAGTTTAGAAATTTGAGAAATGTCGCAATATCCTCCCCATATTAATTAATACCAATTGGACTATTAATACAATGACCGTTACGAAAAGTTAAAAAAAATCTCTTATGCATAACATTATTAGGACGTAAGTTAGCATATTTTTCAATTCAGTCAATCCAATGAGGATCTGGAATTGCAAACATACTTGGAATGTAATTTTTTGTTTTAGATACAGACACAATGATGGAATCGGATCTGTATTCTATGTCATTGACAGACATATACGTTAATTCCTGACGTCTAAGCACACCATTATAACCCATTATCAAGACGATCTATAATGAATACCGTTACATACAAAGCTGCAATATACATACAAATTTATCCATAATATCCATAACATATTTATCATCCACTTCCCTTATAAATTTATAAATATCTTCTTCTAAAATCTTCGACTTTTTAGGTGCGTAGCCCTGAGATATCCGTTTCAATAAGGCCTGCAATTTACAATATTTGGATTTATCTACATCCTTATGTATATAAACAGGACCTCAACATAGAATATATCGTCCATAAACTTGATGGTATATACTTCTTACGTTGTAATTCGAAGGAAGCAAGTAAAAAATTTCCGAAACAATTGTAACTTTATTTAGATTAAACCACTCCCACTTTACACCCACTTAAATTTGCAGTATTCTTTTTCATAACTTGCTCGCGATTTATCTGGCAACAATTTATTCACTGTATTTGCAGTTATTTCTTTCAATTCTAGTGTATTGCAAAATATTTTTTCATCCATTTTAATTATAACCTTTAAATTAATTTCAAGTGTTAATTATCAGTGTAACCAGCCACCATAAAATTTTATGAATATGTATGGGCGATTTTTTTATTTAGAAATGGCATAACATGGCATAAAAGGGCGCAAAATAGAAAAAATATTATAAAAAACTCGTTCGTAAGGCGTTTTTCATCACTTGTCCATTAGAAAACTCCTCGCTACGCTCGTCGTTTTCCAAATTTGGACGCGTGCTGTAAAGTCGCGCTGACTGAACTCGTCCTTTTATATACTATTTATCACCTTTATAAATATTATTTACCAAACGTGTATTTTTACGGTATTTAGTATTTTTGTTATTATTTTCATATATTACACTATTTATTCACACTTGCTTGCTTAATATGTAACCTAAGTATACAGTTTGCTTTGAGTCTATTAATTTATCAAATTCAATAATTTCCTAATTTACTGTAGCTTTATTTGTTTTTATATTGTTTGCCATTCTAGTCTTATCTCTGGAGACTTATTAACCAACTTAAGCCTAACGCAAAACATACATATTTTCTGATTCATTTGTTTGCTTTCCTTTATCTACTAACTATAATCTTGTCGTTTTAAATTACTACATCCTAAACTGCGGAACAAAAACGGTAATTATAATTGCAAAAACTTGTCAAACTGTACATGTGCTGGACGAGCATGTTTTACTATGTTAATTGTGTTCAATAAATAAAAAAATCACGCGCAAAGGAATTGTTTATGCCCAAGTTTGACGACTGCTTAGCGTTAGCAGTCCCCAACCGTTTTTCATCGGTTTTTAATGGAAGAACGCTGTGACTCGATGAACTTTGAAAAACATTTGTTAGATGATAACAAAACGGGAGCGTCAATACTAAAGGAATCTTTCAGTTTGGCGTAAAGGTGAATATTACAGGATCTACTTGTAGGAATTAAAGTAAGCTTGGATTTTTTGCGCACAATAAATAGATATTTTTTTACAAAAAAATAGCTGGAAAAATACAAAATTCTGTTTATTCATACAAAAAGCGGTTACTTATTCAAAAAAAGGTAACTTCGTCCAAAATAAATATATAAACACACAATAATCGATTTATTCTTACAAATAATAATGGTGTAGTACAATAATTGATGGAATTGTACAAAATAAAATAAGTTGACACAAAAAAGGTACAAAAAAGGTTGATCCATCCAAAATTTAATTGCTTTTTACAAACAATTTTTTTTATACTCGATACATTAATTTCTTCCAATAAACGATTCAAATTTCTCTATTATTGGGTTAAATCATCACTAACCGTTGTGAAAGAAGAATTGAATGGTTATTCAATTTTTTACATCGGTCCAAACAGTCAAAAGATATCAGAAATCAATTTTGTATTTCAGAGTACAAAACAAAAGAAAACCTGAAAAACTGGAATAGTTTTGAAGAGTACAAATCATATCAAATTTCAATGTGGAATATTAATAAATGGGAAGAAGCTTTCTGTTCATATATGTGGTTTATGAAGAATTACATATGTTATGCACAGTATTGGAATGGGAATTCTCATGAAACTGTACAAAGTTTGATGTGACATTGACACCTAATCAAATTCCATAGGGACAGAAGCGTGGAAGAAGAAACGTGGACGACCTTCAAAAACTAATCGAGCATTAATTCGTCAATGAAGTTAAAATATATAAAAAATTAACCAACACATTATAAATTAAACATATTACAAATTATATATTCAATAAATTTATTTAAGAAGTAGTTTTTAGGAATTAATATTGTTATATACTCGCATTGACCACCGTATCGCTTCTTCTCATCAACCTCTCAACTGTTGCTTCGGGTGTTTCGCCCTCACCAGGTGCATCAAGTATGCCCCTGCGTGTCTCAAACGACACAGTCTCAAGTGTCCTCTTCGGCACTTTAGTTTGGATGTAAGCTTCGATGTTTAGTGTTTAGTAATTCCAATCTGCTGGTTTTATCTGCTGTGGCTTTTTGTAACCACCCCGTCCCAAGTCATCACATACGGGATAATCCAGGTTTTACACTTGTGATGCATTGATATTTCACTCGCTAGCATGTCGAACTTATGCGGTTTCGTTGTCTCAATAGTTTGCAGCTGATCCTGGCTTGTTATTCCAATTTCAATGATAATAGCTTCATTTCGTTTCTTATCAATCACTACAATATCTGGCCGGTCATGTGCTACTCTTATTACATATTATATAGCATTAATATAAATTATTACATACAATAGATTATAGCTAATAGTTATTTGATTCTAGTTCAAACTTTATATCAAGCAAATTGTTTTTGTGTAAAGAGCAATCAAATGAAACAACCTTTTTATGTACCCGTAAACCATTTTTGGGTGAATTGATTGTATGTTTAAATCGGTTATTGTAAGGAAAAATCATAGTTTGTACGAAAAAACCAATCATTAGATGATTACATTTTATTTTGTATAAAATAACCTTTTTTTTTTGGATGAAGTAATTTATTTTGTACGAAGTAACCGAATTTTGGATTGATTAATTTATTTTGTATTTATCCAGCTATTTATTGTATGTTGAGTTTTGTATACTTGTAATCGAATATTGGATGAATCAATTTTAAGCGATTAAAGTAAAGGCAGAGCAAAACCTGCACCACGTATTTCCAGAAATTATTTTTTTACGCAATTATACTTATTAGCAGGAATATGATTGAGTTTTGAGTTACAAATATTAGTTACAAATTGATAGAATAAAATTTGGATCAATAAATAATTTTGAAAACACAAGGAACCACATATAATAATAATTGTGAATGTAAATTTATTTATGATATTTGGTTACACAATTATTAAAAATAAACTTAAATATATAAAAGATTTACGAATAAATATATTTATAATAATTTTACAGTCAACATTTTGGGGCCCTTGAATATAACATTCATATTTACCTAAACGAAATTAATTAAAGAATATTTGTGTTTATATACATTTATTTATTTATTCTCTTTGAATTGCAGTTATAAATAATAATTCTACTAGTTTTAAATACTCAATCAATAAAATTTAAAAATTACTTCAAATAAATAATATATCTTATTTGTTTCAGGTGAGTTAATAATTTTCCATCAAACAGTAAGTAGTATCACCTTTCCAAATATTTACTCCAATCTACGGATATTACCAGCATTTTTCTGCAAATATTTACAATCATTAAATACGAGTTACTTTCAACGTAGCTTCTGCGTTACTATTCAGTGAGCTTAAAATATTTTGTAATTCGTCCTCGCTGCTCGAAATGCTGCCTGAATAACTTTCCCCTGAATCTGTATTAACATCAATATTATCTAAACTTTTGGTTCTTTTCAATATAAGTTGATCAGCGTCTTCGTTGTAGGTATTTACTTTAACTAAACCTATAGTTGCCCTGTGATTGCCATACATTCCTAATTTGTTCTCCAAAAGCTTTTTAAAATCTGCTCTATCGTGTATTTTAAACTCTGATGATTCTTCCTCGGAAATATCTTGATTGAAATCGTTGCTCTTTCGAGGAAAATTAAGATGTTTAATCATCGTGGTTTCTTCTAATGAATTAGTGTTCGGGATGGATTTAATACTTCTGCGTTCTATAGTAATATGCCCATCCATTTGGTTACTTCCTAAACTTCTTACGGTTTCTTGTCGGAATGTGACTTGTTCTCCCATTTGATCTACAATTCTACTTCTTCTCAAAGTAAACTCTGGACTAGGTGTTTTTCTGTCTACCGGTGGCAATCCTAAATTTAGTTTCTTGTTTAAATCGATAATATTTTTGCCTTCGGATAACTCTTTAAGAACTTCCAAGGATTCTTTGGCATATGCAATGGCGGTTTTCTTTTCATATTTTAATTGCACATGGTCGAAAGTGTCGATCTCTTCCAATCTTTTAATGAAGCGTAGGAATGTTTCTTCGAGAAAATGATATAATCTAGTTTCTGGTAGACCTTTATATACCAAAATTTCATCGCGAAATGGTACCATTTCTAGCCGTACTTTATGAATTAGTCTTAAGCATATTTCATCTTTAGTTTCTTTTCTTTCTTTTGATCTACGTTTCTTGCGGGTTTGCTTTCTTAGTTTCACATTATCGCTTTCGGTTTCAATCCTGGGACTGTCGAGGCTTGTGGATGGGGGTGTTGCTACTTTGTTGGGGGTTGTTGGTGGAGTTACTGGAATTTCAGTGTCATTTGTTGTTTCTGGAATGTAATTTTCAATTTCTTCGAAATTTTTGTTGATTTCTGGTGTAGTGACTTTGACCACAGGTGACAACTTCTTATAAGTTTCTTCCAATTCTTCCAAATATTTTTGAGTTTTATTAACGTATGTGTCGTAAAGATTTTTATGTTTTTCTTTTAGATCAGTGCTAACGGTTTGTAAGTCATCTCTTACTTCTGTGACTGAATTTTTTATTTTAACATAGTTATCATCAAGCTCGTTTCCTGGAGGTAATGCTTTTATGTTTGCGGATATGTTGTCGCACTTTTGTTTGATTTCTTGAAATTGTTGTTTCTGAGATTTTCTTATCGAACTGTTTCGTTCTAGACCCAATTTAGAGGATTTGGCACCCATTTTATCTAAAAACAAGAAATTTTAAAGTCAAATCAAGTTTCATTAAATTTATTTTAGTATTCATTCAATGATATGGTCGATTAAACAGTGCCAAATATTGGAATAATTTATTCATATTTCGTTTATGTAACTGATTTCCAAATTTTTTTTACTAAAATATACTTCTGCCATTTACGCCATATAGCGCAAGTATTTTATCTAGAGATATAATATTAATACAAGCTATTTATAAACTTGAATGAATCATATTTTCTTGTGATAAAATCTGTATAAACTTACAATTAGAATTATTCGTTCATTTTCCGTTAATATTGTTTTTATTATTTCCGGATTTTATACTTATTTGTCTGTAAATTTTAAATGTGAATTCGATTTTTTAATTTTGAAACAATATATTGTGGCTAAAATATTTTATCATTGTTATAAATTTTATATATTTGAATAAATTGTTATTCTGTCGAGTCTTAATATTCAGTTTATATATACTTTTTATAAATATTGTTGGTGTTTAGAAGCAACTGTATTTTATTAAGTTGATTTTTTTAAATTTATATATCATTATCATCTTATATTGGAAAATCATTAAATTCAATTCAATTCGACAAATTTTGTTTATATTTTCGATAAATAATTTATAAAAAGGCAAAAATATTTTTATTTTCCTGTAGTTGAATATTTGCTACTAATAAATTTTATTGTACAGATGAGTAACAAAAATGTTACTTTCTCAAAGTTTAAAATTTATCAAGTATATACCCTATCATAAATGTTTTAAGTAAATTGATTGATTCATTAAATAAACATAATATTGTTAAAATGGATTAAAATAAATGTTAAATTTTTAATGATAATCTATTTTAATTTAAGTTTTACCACGACTAGGGATTGCAATCCGGAACACCGGAACCGGTAATTCTGCGGATCCTGCATCACTTAACGTTTACAGGATCCGGTACCAATATACCGAATTCGGTCACCGGATCCGGTGATGCTAATTTTTGGTAAAATAATCGCTCTGTTGCATGGGTAGGTACTTTAAATGCGTGGTGCGCATGGCGTCACATGGTTTTTTTTAACTAAACTTGATTTTGAGATAAATAATGTATTCTTCTTGTGCCATTTCATCATGATGTCATAAATATAAGAATTTAACTAGTTTCCTACATGGTACAAGATTTTTAATTGCTTGTCTAATTATAAATGAGTGTGTGTGTGTGTGTAAACTTATATAATACACTCACTCGAATATTCTGGAAACAGTCCATTTTGGAACGAAAAGGGAAAATTATCCTGATCGGATCAAACGATTTTCAATCGACCCTGCCGGATCCGGAAGGATCCGGCCGGATCGATGAAAATTCGGCCGAGTCCGGATGGCTTGAAAATAACACCGGATTGCAATCCCTAACCACGATGCAACAACATTTTTTCGTTAACTTATAACATCAATTATTAATAATAATATATACTGTAAAATAAAAAAATAATATAAAGTCCCCCGATCTCGAGGTCCTACTGCCAGATATTTGTTATTTGACAATTTGTTAGGTAAGTTATATATATATATATATATATATATATATATATATATATATATATATATATATATATATATATATATATATATATATATATATATATACTGTGTGTAGAGTGTCTCAAATCCCGTGTTAAGCAAAAAAATAACACCGGATTACAATCCCTAACCACGATGCAACAACATTTTTTCGTTAACTTATAACACCAATTATTAATAATAATATTTACTGTAACATAAAAAAATAATATAAAGTCCCCCGATCTCGAGGTCCTACTGCCAGATATTTGTTATTTGACAATTTGTTAGGTAAGTTATATAAAAAAATATATATATATATATATACATAAATATATATATATATATATATATATATATATATATATATATATATATATATATATATATATATATATATATATATATATATATATTGTGTGTGTAGAGTGTCTCAAATCCCGTGTTAAGCAAATTCTGTCGATTATTGTCCAATGAATATCTGTCTGTTAATTTGCCTAGTAGCTGTATGTGTCTGTCTGAGATATATGGAATTTTAGTCAGTCTTTATAAGAGGTCTTTATAAGAGGCTCGAGAGGTTTGTGGAGGAGGTTGTTGGGGTGCCTTAATTTCGTGACAAGGCATAACGCAGTAGTTTCTGCTAATTTCAATATCTCTGTTGTCGAGAACTATTTGGTCAGAACTATGTATTCATAATCTAAGATAGTTTGGAATATTGCTTTGTAGATTTCAGAGTCAGTTTTTGTTGAAGTTCCCTTGTTTTCCGAGGACAGACATCAGAAATATTTTCCTCTTTGTACTGCGTAATGTTGCGTCAGTCTTGAAGTTCAGTTTGTGTTCTAAGTATTTTATGTGTGGTGTCGACGTAATGTGTGTCGGCGTAATGTCCATGGTCTCTAGGTGGAGGTGGGGAGAGTTTGGAAATATTCTATGGTTAAGAATAAGGAATTGACATTTCGAGGGATTTGCGGATAGTCTCCAAGGATTGAACCATTGAGATGTCTCGTCTGTCAGGACTTGTAAGTCGTCTATCGTTCATTTAAGGTTGTTATTATGTGATATAAGTGCGGTATCGTGGGCGTATTGAAGGATGAAAGAGTGGAGGTTGATTTGGGACTTGTCGTTAAGATGGGAGTTGTAAATGTCGTGGCAAAATATGTTATAAAGTAAGGCATATAGGGAGAACCTTGACGGACCCCTTGAAGCAGTGCAAATTCAAGGGAAAACGTTTTGTTTAATCTAATTAGGAGGGATCTGTTTTAAAGGAAATTTTTGACTGTGTGCGGTAGGTAAGGAGGGACATTGAAAAGATTATAAATTTAAAGTGTTTTCTAAATAAACGTGGCTTAGACTTTTAATTAGAATTTGTCGAAATCAAAATTATTTTATTAGCTAGACAACAAAACCCGCAGACTCATTCTAGAAACTTTGACCAACATCCATTCCAAGGTTACATCTAAAGGCGATATTTCAGAAAGCTTCGAAATAAAAACTGGATTGAGACAAGGAGATGGACTTTCCCACTTCTCTTCAACTGTGTCCTTGAAAAGGTTATGAGAGAATGGCGCAAGGAACTGAACACTTTGGGTGCTCAGAGTGGTATCTACCTGGGACGTAAGAACGATGGACTGGTTATAGATTTCCTGGCCTTTGCAGATGACATGGCACTGTTTGCTGATTCCCTTGAGATGGCAACAATGCAGATAAACTGCTTTAGAAAGCGGGCTGCCAAAGTGGGTCTTCAAGTGTCGCTGGAGAAAACAGAATTCTTCACCAACATAAGAGAAGCACACAGAGAGATGTCACTAGAAGAGGGAAACATTAAGAGGACTGAAAAATTGAAGTATCTCGGCGAATAGATTGAACCCAACTTATCAGAAAGAGCAAGTTGATTTGGTACTTGTCGTTAAGATGGGAGTTGTAAATGTCGTGGCAAATTATGTTATAAAGTAAGGCATATAGGGAGAACCTTGACGGACCCCTTGAAGCAGTGCAAATTCAAGGGAAAACGTTTTGTTTAATCTAATTAGGAGGGATCTGTTTTGAAGGAAATTTTTGACTGTGTGCGGTAGGTAAGGAGGGACATTGAAAAGATTATAAATTTAAAGTGTTTTCTAAATAAACGTGGCTTAGACTTTTAATTAGAATTTGTCGAAATCAAAATTATTTTATCTTGTGTATTTTCTGGTAATTCAAAATCAAATGGCAAGAAATCAAATTCTACAAAATATACATATAATATTAACTTTTCTGAGATGTTATTCATTCCAGCCACACAATTATGGTCTTAACATTCAGATAAGCTGAATGAACTTCCCGAAGAGCTTGAAACTTAAAACTTTAAACATTGCTCAGAACTGGATAACAGTACTAAATTTTTATACATTAGATGTTTCGGAATACCTAAAGCACAGTTAGAGAAGAAAACGTCGAAAGCTAAAGTGAGGCCAGTTCATCAAACAAAATTTAAAATTAGTTACAAATTTGCACCCATACAAAACAAAAAAGCAATATATATATATATATATATATACATATATATATATATGTATATATATATATATATATATATATATATATATATATATATATATATATATATATATATATATATATATATATATATATTGCTTTTTTGTTTTGTATGGGTGCAAATTTGTAACTAATTTTAAATTTTGTTTGATGAACTGGCCTCACTTTAGCTTTCGACGTTTTCTTCTCTAACTGTGCTTTAGGTATTCCGAAACATCTAATGTATAAAAATTTAGTACTGTTATCCAGTTCTGAGCAATGTTTAAAGTTTTAAGTTTCAAGCTCTTCGGGAAGTTCATTCAGCTTATCTGAATGTTAAGACCATAATTGTGTGGCTGGAATGAATAACATCTCAGAAAAGTTAATATTATATGTATATTTTGTAGAATTTGATTTCTTGCCATTTGATTTTGAATTACCAGAAAATACACAAGATAAAATAATTTTGATTTCGACAAATTCTAATTAAAAGTCTAAGCCACGTTTATTTAGAAAACACTTTAAATTTATAATCTTTTCAATGTCCCTCCTTACCTACCGCACACAGTCAAAAATTTCCTTCAAAACAGATCCCTCCTAATTAGATTAAACAAAACGTTTTCCCTTGAATTTGCACTGCTTCAAGGGGTCCGTCAAGGTTCTCCCTATATGCCTTACTTTATAACATAATTTGCCACGACATTTACAACTCCCATCTTAACGACAAGTACCAAATCAACTTGCTCTTTCTGATAAGTTGGGTTCAATCTATTCGCCGAGATACTTCAATTTTTCAGTCCTCTTAATGTTTCCCTCTTCTAGTGACATCTCTCTGTGTGCTTCTCTTATGTTGGTGAAGAATTCTGTTTTCTCCAGCGACACTTGAAGACCCACTTTGGCAGCCCGCTTTCTAAAGCAGTTTATCTGCATTGTTGCCATCTCAAGGGAATCAGCAAACAGTGCCATGTCATCTGCAAAGGCCAGGAAATCTATAACCAGTCCATCGTTCTTACGTCCCAGGTAGATACCACTCTGAGCACCCAAAGTGTTCAGTTCCTTGCGCCATTCTCTCATAACCTTTTCAAGGACACAGTTGAAGAGAAGTGGGAAAGTCCATCTCCATCTCCATCAATAATTGTGCACTATAATGGAGAAAATATTTTGTCCGTGTTGTTTCTATAAATAATTCATAGGAAGGTAAAAATATGTTTATTTTTCTCTACTTGCAACACTTGTTATTAATATATGTTATCAGATTAGCAACGAATTGTGCCTTTCTCAAAATTTGATTGGCCACATATATACCTTGTCAAAAATAATTTAAGTAAAGAGTTAGATTAAATTAACGTAATATTAATAAAATAGATAAAAATAAATGTTATATTTTAATAATAATTTCTTTTAATTTAAGTTTTACCATAATGCAACAACATTTTTCGTTAATCTTCAAAAGACACAAAAATAGACTTTCTTGAAATATTATAAATTTAAAGGGTAGACTAAATTAAGTTAACTAAAATTTTAAATTACGAGTATTATTGGCTAACGTCAATAAACTAATCTCTTGTCTACTTTCTGATAATTCAAAATTTAATCTAAAACTAACACATAATATAATTGTATAAGCTATTCTACATTGAAATTACACAACTGTGATCTCACGGGAATTTTCTGTTCCACAATTTAGCTATTTACCAACATTTAAACCTACTCCAAACTGACGCTTCGCCAAAACCCCCTACTGGGCAATATTTCAATTATCCTAAAATATATACAACAGTCCTTCAAACTACGTTTCTCATTACAGTTTCAATATTTAAGTACGAAACCATAACAAATACCTTTCACGTTCACATTGCAAATTTAATTAGTTTTTTTTGTTGGATTTTTGATGTAAATATAGTTTACGTTGAAAATTGTCTCATTAAAATTTCTAATATAATTTTCTAATTACTATAGACAGAATGTGTAATCTTATATGCATTAATTAGTTTTAATTAAAATCGCGTACTCACCATGTTCTAGATTTACTAACAAACAACGTACCGATCAATTCATTTGTAAAACAGGGCTCGCCTCACTATGTCGCTTATCTTACTTGTATTTACTTTGCGATAAAGTATTTAGATACCGAAAATGTAATAATATCATCAAGATAAGAAACCATATTTTTCTCTAACTGAAGCTCTTTTTACTACAGTTACGTATTATTTTGTGTTATACATACTGATTGGTGTGTTAATAACGGTCTGGAGAACTGTTTCAATTTATAAATTTGTTTTGTTATAAATGACGATTAAAAGAGAGACATTTTAATTTATAAAACGGAAAGATACCAAGTGATATATTACTCATATGTATTTATTATTATTGGTTCCACTTTTATTTGTAGATAAATCATTTATCTATAATCTCTTATTTTTTAATTATTTATTTTCTACAATTTATGCTATGTGTTAATATATTTATATATAATATATGGTAATATATAATAATATATAATTATTAGCAGCCTAGAAACACTAGATTACAAAGATCCTCCAAACTGGTAAGATTTGACGTAGAGCGACTCATTAAGAGTCAAAAAGTAAGTCAGAGACTGAACAACACAGACCTAAACAGCTGGGACCAACTGAAGGAGACTCTTGTCTAGGCGGCCAATGAACTCGCCCCTCTTACTAGGTGAAAGAAGCATCCGTGGTGGACTGAATACTGTGACGATGCAATGGCCCAAAGACAGATAGCCTGGGTGAAGTGGAATTTTAAAAAGACCAAGGAAAATTGGCATACATTTTTGGAACAAAGAAAGGTTACAGCCAAGATAATTCGAGGAACCAAACGAGGAGCCTAACAAAGTACTCTAAAAACTAGGGCTAGACAACAAAACCCGCAGACTCATTCTAGAAACTTTGACCAACATCCATTCCAACGTTACATCTAAAGGCGATATTTCAGAAAGCTTCGAAATAAAAACTGGATTGAGACAAGGAGATGGACTTTCTCCACTTCTCTTCAACTGTGTCCTTGAAAAGGTTATGAGAGAATGGCGCAAGGAACTGAACACTTTGGGTGCTCAGAGTGGTATCTACCTGGGACGTAAGAACGATGGACTGGTTATAGATTTCCTGGCCTTTGCAGATGACATGGCACTGTTTGCTGATTCCCTTGAGATGGCAACAATGCAGATAAACTGCTTTAGAAAGCGGGCTGCCAAAGTGGGTCTTCAAGTGTCGCTGGAGAAAACAGAATTCTTCACCAACATAAGAGAAGCACATAGAGAGATGTTACTAGAAGAGGGAAACATTAAGAGGACTGAAAAATTGAAGTATCTTGGCGAATAGATTGAACCCAACTTATCAGAAAGAGCATCATTATCCAGAAGAGTCAACAAGTTAGAACTAGCCTATCAACTGACTAAGAACACTTACAATAATAAATGCCTGTCACGCAACCTGAAACTTAAGCACTACACCTCAGTATTGCGACCAGAAGCCCTGTATGCTATGGAGTGTGTTTCCTTGAACCGAAGAGGAGAAGAGAAGAGGAGAATACTCAGGAAGATCCTAGGCACGGTAAAAGAAGATGGGAAATTCCGAAGGCGGCATAACTATGAGCTCTGCAAATATATTGGGATGCTCTCTAATTGTGCAAGGAAAATAAAGGTAGCTTTCTATGGTCACGTTGCAAGATTGGCTCCAAACCGACTAACCAACGGTCTGCTCACCTTCTGGCAAAACAAGAAGGTTCGTACCACTTGGTTGACAGAAACCGAGAAAGATATTAAAGAACTGGGAATAACAGATCTCCAAAACAGACAGTCTGTCGCACCTGAAGACACACCCTGAAGGAAGTCTGTGGATTTTAGGAAAAATCCCTTAGGAAAGTTATCCCCTGCACAGAAGAGAGAAAGGAGTTACACCGGCAGAAGATGCGACAATACTGGGTAGGGGTCAAAGCTCAACAGTTGAACAAGCGTGGTCCAAAGTAGGCCTATTCTAAAGAAGAAGAATATATAATTATGATCGTCAATGTCTACGTATATGAAAGGTGCATAATATACACAATAATAGAATACAACATAAACTATAACTTCTTAAAACGTGAGATTGGTCCTACAAAATGTATTGATGAATGTACTAAAACAACTGAACAAATTTTAGGCTATTTATTAAGTCTATTCGGAAACTACTTGTAGTTTTCACAAATCTATGGTTCTTCAAATCAATTATTTACTTTTTGCTTTTTTATTTCCCGATAGGAAAAATATTTGTAGATATGCACTAGGGCAGAGTTTCCCAAATGCCGGGTCGCGATCCGGTACTGGGCAACGGAAAAAAAATACCGGGTCGCAAAGGATCTCTAAAAAAAGTATCTGCTTTTGTTTTAGTTTATTTAGTTTTACGAAAATGTAAAATATATCTAAATAAAATTAAATCGACATTATTGAATAAATTAATTGGGTTGTTGAATAAAAAAAAAATCGATTTTTTTATGTATTTTAAAACCTTATTAAAAATAATTCGGATGTGCGATACGAAAAAGTTTAAAAAAAATTCAAATAATTATAAACAATTTAAAAGTGATAAAATTTCGAAAATAATCACTCGACTCCAAACGCGGAATAATTTGTTTGTAACGTCGTAAGTGAGAAACTTCATTCTAACATTCAAACATAATCATTCTTAATAAAATCGTCGTTTTAAGATTTTTTCGGCTCGCTGTTTTAAACCATTTGTTTCGACGTTTAACAATGTGGGACATGTAAAAACATTTTTTGAGTATTTTTTTTGTAGCACTCCACACGATGGTACGAAACAAGCACGATAACTTTTAATATTTGACATATTTGACATGTCTACTACAACTACTGTATCAACAAAGTCATGCACGGGTAGAAATTACATATTTTACGTCACAACGGTAACAGACCTGTTTTCGCTACCGAGTTCAAAAATATATTTTCAATTTGTTATAACTTTTTAATTTCAACGAAAAAAAAAACAAAAAATGGTTTTGTTATAAAACTTAAAAATGCGCTTTCGATTTATAACAAAAAAAAAATTATTCAAATACCCAATTGTGTGCAAAAATACATTTCTTTTTCGCATAAATTTTCTTCTTCAGAAATTCGCATTTCTGATCTCATTTTGACTTTTTCTTGTTTTAAAATGTTCGACACGCCATTTTGAAATATATTTGAATTGTTATCACATGAATGCGCAAACAAACGGTTCACGAAGGAAAAATATTAAAATAACCGGGTCACGAAGAAAAAAGTTTGGGAAAAGCTGCACTAGGGAATTATTGCTGTGTTTGACGATGATGTTAGACCACTTGGGACTAATAATGATCAGTATTTCAGAATGGGTTTGGTCCAGAAAACGGGTTTTTTCGTATTTGAGACTGTTTGGCAAACTAAGATCGGAAAGTAAAAATGAAGCTTCTATATTACCTGGTTAAATAAATATTCGTGTTTTTGTTTTCTTAGAAATTGACATTTACAACGTAACAGATGGTGGATGTGTCCATAACTACTTCGACGTTTTTATTTTTTTGAAGACCCACTGAGGCAATTTACGTCCATTTTTGTCCATCGTTTTTACGTCCCAGGAAGATACCACTCAGAACACTCTAGTTGATCAGTTCCTTGCGACATTCTCTCATAACCTTTTCAAGGGCAAAGTTGAAGAGAAGTGGGGAAAGTCCATCTCCTTGTCTCATTCCAGTTTTTATTTCGAAGCTTTCTGAAATCTTTCCTCTAAATTTGACCTTGGAATTGGTGGTCCAATTGGGTCCAACTGGCTGCCAAAGGCAGCAAAGAAACAAACAGAGAGCAAATAATAATAGAAAGGGACATCCATTTTTGTTCAGTAGGATCAAGATAGATATAGATCGATCACATATTCCATTCATTTGATATTGTGTTTTTGAACACACAGGGTTTGAACAGGTTATTTTTTTGAATCAGGCAGATTCCTCCATATATAACTTATATAACTAAAATTAACCTTATTATATTTAAAATCTCCGATTTTACGATTCTTATTGCATATTAGGGAATACATTTGTACGTAACAATCTGTACCTAAATTATCCCTTGTCCAATTTATAACACACTCCATTGATTTTCCTTTCAATGTTGATGTAAGATATTCAGTTTATGAAAATTTCACATCAACACGACAATATTCAATTTCTTCATAAACACACTCTTTGGTGCAGCTAGAACAATTTTTGACATTTCCTCGAAGTAACATAAAAAGTGAGGTATTATTGAGAGTAATACGCGGCAGTAACAAAAGACGCCGTCAGTGTTTGTAAAACCCAACCTTTAGGGTGTCCCAACCAAAACAACTGTACTAAAAATACTTCAGTCATCGTAACCAAATCCAATGCCTCAATGGATAGATGTGAACAGTAGTTATTAATGTGGTTATTAATGCATCCAGTTGTGAGCTATGTTTAAAGATTGAAAGCCTTGGGAAGTTAGTTTATAATCGATTGCAAAAATCGCTCCGACCGGAACTAACGGAAATAGAACGATGAAAATGAGATAAACTTGGATAAATAATTAGTTTTCTGCTTATACATTACTTATTATCGTCTATTAGTCAAATTACTATGAAACATGATGCCTGAATAAACGTTGACTTACTTGTAGATAAATAAAATTGGTATAAATGAATAAATATTGATTCCATTGCAATAAGTCATAATTATCATTATTTTTTTTCAATTCTCAAACAATATGATATCACACATAATTATTAATCACAATTAATTTCCGACACATTTTTTCACAATTAATTGTTATTTCGTTTGATTTTTAGCTGTTTTCTTCCCTCTTAGTTTTTATCAACTGTCAACAACAAAACCTATCTCAAATTTCCTGTATATACCAGAAACTTAATTACTATAACTATTAGAAGCATCCTGATACATATTATATCTCGCATAAGAACTTGAACTCAACTTGTGCCTAAGTATCTGAAACTGTTCAATAACGAACTGCGTCTCATCGCACTAGCCACAGATTGTTAAATAAATTAAAAAAAGTGTTAAAAATATATACATTAATAAACTGTAATCTAATAGAAAATTCAAATGGGCAAATAAATCAAGTAAACACATTCTTAAATAATATATTGAAATGAAACAATCGTATTCGAAAATAATAGTTTATTTGCTAAAGTTTTTCTATAAACAAAAGGACTTTCTTATACCAGATATTTAGTTTAAAAGTTTATTCTAAATCAATATTCGCCTCGTCTCAACACGCGATATTAAGGTCAAATTGATTTCAACCAGCAGATATAAATTTGAACATTTTTCCGAGTAAACATAAAGTATCCAATATTATTCATAAAATAATCTACATCCATACGGATAATATATCTAATTTCCATGACTATATTTACTATTCGTTTGTAACTAAATTTACTAATCTAAATGATTTGAGACCCCCGATAGATAGTAGTTATAAGTTATAAGCATACAAATATTTAAGATCAAAACATTTGATATTTGTAGTGGTTAAACTGGGTGGTTAAAAAAATATATTTTTCTTCAGTAGTACCTGTTTCCTCTCCTCTTTACTCGATTTCTAATTCAACCCTCTTCTAGTAGGAAGTTACGAAGAGAAAGATTGCGGCAGTGCGCGTCGTCGTAAGTATATATTATTTTTAAATATATTGAAGTAAAACTTAGATTAAACGGACCTCCATTTAACGGACTTCGGATATGATCGGCAAAATATCCGAGCAAATGTAAAATTAATTAAACACATCTTGTTAATAAGTTTCAACGTTAATAAGGCATGGTTTAACTGAAATATGTCCATAAACTTCTTTTTAACTGGGACCTATAGTCAGGGAATTTTAATCCTCCATCAGGTGCGGATCCGATACTGACAATG
This sequence comes from Phosphuga atrata, assembly GCA_944588485.1. Classification (NCBI taxonomy): domain Eukaryota; kingdom Metazoa; phylum Arthropoda; class Insecta; order Coleoptera; family Silphidae; genus Phosphuga; species Phosphuga atrata. The sequence goes on along the minus strand of OX155893.1, from coordinate 64,963,805 downwards.
AGAAAATTGGCTCAGGGTTCATGAAAATTGCTCTTAAAATTCATTCTATTTAGCGCAAAAATAAAATTCAATTTATATATTTAATCTACTATTTTATTATACGATTGAGAAAAATCAAAACTAAATATGATTAGTTTATAATCAGATTTAAAAAAAATCCGCTGCTAAATTAAACAGTTCGTCGTATATTGTTAATTTGTATTCAAATTTGACCCGAAGGGTTTGTTGAAAGATCAAAGGGCCTCTTTATAAACTCCAAGGAAGTGGGTTGTTATGACCTTGGGGGTCAGTTCCATACAAAAAGTTAGTACGTTTTAGAAGATTTGGGGGTCCTACGCCCTTAGGGGGCGTTAGAAGTTACAGGGGCAACGCAAAACGTCTTCCGATTGAGGGTTACGTGGAAGATGTCAAATGTTTATTGCTTTTAGACAACGCTGCTCATCCATCAAAAAATATTGTATGTTCAGAAGATAGCAACTTTATAATTTTCCAAATAATATAACATTGCTTATTCAGTCTATGGATCAGGGAAAAATTCATTCAATCTAACGAATATAAAAATAATGGGATAAGTTACACGAGTACCTTGCAGGAGTTAAAAGTTACGGCTTAAAATCGACAATTTTTAATTTTGCTGCAGCATGGAAAGTGGTAAAAGCAAACAAGAAAAAATGCTTCCCATGTGTTTGATGGCAATGAGACAGACATAGATTTTGAAGGATTAGAAGTTACAGGTTTCGTAGTAACTGAGGAAGATATTTTATAAATTATTTTATTTTAAAAATTGGTGAAATAAATTAAGCAACATAGCTTTATTATTTTTATCACCTACTAGAAAAGATTGTAAACTCCTGGTTTATACGAACAAGACACATACTTTACAGAAACTCATGAACAATCTTGTAAATATAACCCGACAAATTCCTTGAAAACCGTACAAAACTTTCGGATGGCAGTTATATGATTGATTTTGCTTTTATGAAACATTGATCTTCTAATATTTATAGGTTTCAATAAAATTCTAACTTAAAACATGAACTTTTTAACTATAGCACCAAGTAACTACAACTAACTAACTATATATAATAACTATAGCATTAGGAAATAAGATAATCACTAAATGGGGCACCTACGTCAAAAAATGCAGCAATATTTGATATTTAGAATTATATTACTTTTTTATAGTTTCGAAATGTTAACCTTTCAGAGCACAGGATACAGAAATTTTGACATACGGCAAGGTTATCTTTAATATCCCCCATAGTTCCAGGTGCTTTTTATTTCAATGTAACGCAATGCAACGTTTCTAAGTGAATACATTTTTCAAAGTTGTAAATATTACATTCAATAACATTTTTGTTACATAAGTAAATATAATTATAACGACACCTTAGTCTGAAGGGTTCATGTGTCGTATACAGTAATTATTTATTAGCTTAATAATATAATTAGCATAACTAATAAAAAAAAAGTTTTATACGCTTTTTCGTATTTTTAAAATAGCATTTTTTTAATTGAATTATTCTCGTTGTTTTATCGACTAACTATGCATTAAGCTAATCGTAAAGATCAAAGTAGAAACTAAATTTATTAATCCTCATTACAGCCCATTAAACATCTATATCAGGCTGTTCTTCTGGAATATATAATATTCTCTATTCATTGACCGAAACGGTGGGGAATAACTATAATAAAATTAAAAAATATGTAGTATGTGATTTGTTCCATTCTTTTATTTGTTTAAATAAAATAATGTTTTAAAAATTACATCATGCAAATGACTTCCACGGCTGCGTTTGTATTGGTCGATCCGTGAGGTCCAATTTTGGATGACTTTCTTCAGTAATTCCTGCAGAATTTCCGCAATGGTTGGATTAATTTTGTTCTCGAGTTGGAAAAGAATTGTTGGTTTATTGACGTATACCAACGACTTAACGTAGCCTGAAACAAAAAAGTCTAAGGATCGATGTCACTCGACGTCAACTCTTTTCAAAATAACGCGCCCCGGAACTGGTCTTGCAATAACTCACTCTTATCACCTGATGTTTGGCGCGTGGCACCATCTTGTTGGAACCACATGTCGTCTATGCTCGTATCGTCCACTGCTGGCCATAAAAAGTTTCTTATCATGGTTCTATACTATTCGCCGTTAACACTCACCGCATGATCTTTCGTTTCAAGAGATCACCTCTTTCGTTTCAAGAGATGTACGGACCAATGATGGCGCCCATCCACATTCAGCACCAACAGTCAGTTTTTCAGAACTCAAATGAGCCTTCAGTATCTCCCGTGGTCAGGTGTCCCAAATGCGGCAGTTGTGTTTATTTACGTATCCATTTAGAAAAAATGCGCTTTGTCGCTGAAGATGATTTTTTTGACAAACCAGCTGATGATTTTTTTGCCAAATCCGTCTCCAGCTACTCCACATCCCAGTCTGCGAACGCGCGATGGGAGCCCTGGTCTCGTGGCATCGATTCTGGAACCAATTGGATCTAATAGAAGTACAAATATAACTCTTCCTGCAAAATTCGCCAGGTTGTGGTCTCCGAAAGACCAAGTTGTTGTGATGGACGAAAAATGAACACATTTCGGTCTTCACGCACACTTTCAGCGACAGCAGCAATGATTCCGGTCAAACGCCATGGACAACAACGATTACAAATCGATCCAGACAAATTTTGAAAATAAATTTTCACAATTTGTGTGTGTTGTTGAAGCGTGTCCTTCTGCATGATTAAATGGGAGCTATAACAAAATACAAACGTAGCTGGATAATTACACAGCGTTTCAAAACCGAACCAAAATTAAATTTCAAAATTGAGGCGTAATTGATTGATTTGATTGATTGACATCCCTTCACCCATCGTAGGTATAGACGACTTGGAAATTTGATGCAACTCTTTTCGGTCCTGGGCTTTCCAATTGCTATTCTACGTCTTTCTGCTAAGGTTGAATGGACGCATGAATTTATCTGCGACTTTCCGTTTGAAGTGATGTAGGAGTGGTTAGACGGATACCTCCTTGTCGTGTAACAGTTGAAAGACCCTATATAATCAATTAAAACAATGTTTTAGTTAATGTGAAAAAATATCAATATAAAAGGTGAAGAAGATAATTTTATGAAATTGTAGTACTATTGCAAGTAAACCTTCGTAAACTGAAAAAGAAATTCTTGTTTCTGGTTATAACTTATAGTTCTTATTGGTTCCAAGTAAAAAATGAAGAAACACCAAAATCCACCAATTAAATATATTATTCAAATGACACAAAGCCCCAGCTACAGGCAAGAAACAGTTTCAAGTATTTGGGATCCACTGTATCTGACGATGGCAATCTAGATCTGGAAATTACCCACCGAATTCAGACTGCCTGGTTAAACTGAAAAAAGTTATCTGGTATTCTCTGTGAAAGGAGACTGACTATCAAAGTAAAGGGCAAAGCCTATAAATGTACAGTGTGACCCGCAATTCTATACGGAGCAGAAATTTGGCCAACAGTGCAGTCACAGTGCAAGCGACAGAAAGTAGCTGAAATGAAGATGCTAAGATGGATGTGTGGTGTTACAAGAAACGTTCACATCAAATACACCTTCATACGAGGCAGCCTAAAAGTGACTGAAATATATAAAAAAGGTGCAAGAAAGACGCTCGCTCTGGTATGGCCACATTAAGCGCAGGGATGAGAGTTGTGTAGGAAGGAGAGTGCTTGATCTGGAGGTGGAAGGCAAAAGGGAAAAAGGCAGGCCTAAAATAAGATGGATAGACTGCGTGCAGGATGATCTCAGGGAGAAGCAGTTAACAGAAAGCACCATTTGGGACCGAGGAAAATGGAAACGATTTGTCAGAAACGTCGACCCAGCATGAACGGGAAAAGTCGAAGAAGAAGAAGATTTCAAATGACTCATATCCTCACAAAGTGTATTTCTTTTTACAGAAATATCAGCAGGAAGCATAGCTTCACTTTATAACCCTTTTAGAATATACAAGGACATGTGGATGGAATAGTTGAATAAGGTGGAAAAATTGATGAGTATTAAATGATTAAAAGTGTAGCTGAATAGTTGTAAGGGTGAAATAGTATGTAGAATCTTGAAGTGCGCACCACAAGATCGTATGATTGGAAAAATAAATATTTAAAAATTTTAAATATGAACTCCTTCATTAAAAAAAAATCAAGAGTCAAGACTATCGATAGTTAAGATACCAAAATATTATTATCAATATTAAAATCAACGATCTATGCAGAACTGGTAGATTTTTTTGTATCTCTTACAGTTTTCAAGCTCTTTAAATTACTTTCCATCAGTTCCGCATTGACTTTGTGGGGTTGCTGCCACCAATTGTTAAAATATTCTGCAGAACTGACACAGTGTAAAAAATGTATTAACGCTTGAAGAGTTTTAATAAAATTTTTACTAACCATGGGAATGGACATCCATAAGAAGTAGTCCTTTAATTATTTTACCTTCAACGGTTATCTGCAAATATCTCGTCAATGCTTTAGAATAGAAAATTAAGACTTGGACCAGCATATGTAGGACGTATGTACCCACAAAAAAGTATTCATTGGAAATTTTGCAAAATCGTTCAGTTTAGTCAATACTGAAAAATGTGAAAAGTGATTTTTTTCCAATGGGTACCTCTTCTTTGAATGTGGGCATTCAATTTAAAAGGGTTTAAATGGTGAACGCGGACGGAGGTTTCGAAAAAAAATATCCTCCTTAAAAACGGTTTGTCCCGGAAAGATAAATCTTATAGACTTTTTAGGAGAAATTGTGCTCTATCGAAGGGTGATAAGTGCATATTTGGTGAAATCCTGAGACTTTCAAATTTTCCTCCTTGAACTCTGTTATTTAAAATGCTGCGCACCGCAGAAGCGAAACGTGCAGACTTGGTTCCGCAATGTCGGCAATTACCGGCGGAAGGACACCCTACAATTTTTTTTTATAAAATTTGCAGCACTTCCCAGCTACCACGCAAAATACGAATTGCATTGTTTTGCAATAACTTTGGAAGTTGCGAACTTTTTGCAACTTTTAAAAGCCTATGATACGATCTGGTGTGTTCTCAATCTGTCATTGTAGGATAGGAAGTTGTGTCATTTGTACTTTTGTAGATCCTGAATACGGATTGACATCCAACTGGTGTCCTTTTATAGGCCGTGTAGACCTTGTGTTTTTTACGAATCGGAAAATAGGCATACCGCACGCAAGATACCGTCGACTGTCATCAAACGGTGAAGAAGAAAATGCAAATACCACCTACTTTGGATTCGGCAGCCGCAAACATCTGGTTTTGCAAAAATTAGCGCGCCCTGCTCGCAGACCTACAGAGGAGGAACCTATCAAACCGCAACCGTAAACAAAAAAATCTGAAGTCGTTCCGTTCAGCGGTCGGCTCCCAATATAAAGTCAAATAAGATAGCTTGTTGGTATTTTTTACGGTGTTTCTCAATTATCTCCAAATTTTCAGCGAAGCCTCGAAAATTCGAGATTACAGTTTTGTGCAGAAAAAATCGGCCCTCGCACTACTTTCGTCTCGATCGGTCCAAATACGGCCGCCCAGCGGCCCAAGAACTGCAATTTCGTTTTCACGCCGCAGGCATCAAGATATCACAAACATTAGTCGATTCTCTGGAGTTTCTAAATATCCTACTACTTATACCCGGCAAAATTTCTTTTGCAAATCACTCAAAACTTTCGTTTTCATTCTCCACAGCTTCACCACAGCTCCACAGCCTTCTTCACAGATTTTACGTATTTTTCCTAAAGATGTCAGATACTGAGAAAAATATTTGGACCCAAGGTACAAGATGGTATCTGGATGCGTAAAAGCTCACAAGAACTGTATTCCCAGAGAGAACGATTCTCCTCAGTTGCACGGAAAAGACGTCTGAAATTCTACGGTCATATAGTACGAATGGATGACTGTCGATTGACAAAGAAAATCTTTCACATCATCAATGGAACCCGACAATACCAAAATGACCCATTTTGGTATTGTGCCAAAATGACCCATTGGCAACTACACGAACTAAATACAGGCAGGAAATAAATTCATATAACTTTACATCAAAGAATCCAACAGCTAAGAGTTTGAAACTAAAAAACGCAAGAAAGAAGACAGGCTCAGAGCGAAAGGATGAGGAAGTTTTGGGAAGATTATGGAAAGAACAAGATAACTAGTGCTAAGTAACGGTTCTACGCGCTCCTTAGAGGGCCAAACGAATGTATATATATATAGTTTAGTTTGACTCAGGTGTTTGGACAAATTTTTTTCAAGTATTTTTATTAAAATTGAGCCAACGTTTCGACCTGTATTCGGTCTTTCTCAAGGCTACAAAAGAAAAACAAAATTACAAATTACAAAATAACATTATTATAAAAATTCTTAAATACGTATATAAAAATTACAACAATTTACAATAATATTTTTTTTATGATTAGATAAAAATTTTGTAATAGAATAAATTAAAATAAAACTCACCTAATTTTTTTAAAAATTATATGATTTTGACATTTTTTTAAAATTTGAAATTTATATTAATTTTTTTTTTTAGTAATTGGTTTCCTCGACATTACTATAATAGTAAATGAAAATAAACATAAATAAATAAATTGAAGTTAAAATAGAAATCATCACATATCAAAAAAGCATGAAATTAAATAAATTGTGATTAATTTGGCGTTTTATCGTAAAAGTCCAACAATTAACTTAAAAAACAAGACCAAAAAACTCAAATTCTTTGTCGGAGTGCGTATAAATTGTGTGAATAGGAAATTAGAATTTGAATTTATTTTATGGTGGGAAAATGTTTGATTAAATAATGAATTAAAATTAATTTAGTCAAATATAAACTAGAAAACAGTTTAAAGTTTTTTAATTAAATTGCAATAAATCTTACTTAGGCCATTGACATCTTCTCTATAATTTACTGTATTGTGTTTTTTAATGAAAATCATTTCGCTAATGTTGCGTTTCTAGAAATGTTTTTCAATGTCTAATATTGAGATGTTATCAAAATCAAAATGATGACCAGCTTGGAAAATATGAGTTGTTAAAGCGGTTTAATCGGGATTTAAATAAACATTGTTACAATCTGACTTATGTTGGCGTGTTCTGTCTTTTAAATGTTGTTTTGTCTGGCCTATGTAAGATTAATTGCGTTTCGAGCAATCGATCTTGTACATCAAGTTTGAGTTTATTGTTTTAGGTAGTGGATCTTTAAGTTTTGTGTAATACTGTCCAATTGTTTTTGTATTATAGTATGTAAATTTGCAATTGTGAGGACTAAGTATTCTTCCAATGTTTTTTGTAAGTGATCCTATATATGGTAAACTAAAAAATGTGTGGGTGTTGGTTTCAATATCTGTCAATGTTTTTAATTTGTTTGTATGCTCGTAATTGTTATTAGTTTTATCTTTACTTAGTTCTAGTCTTTTTTTCAAATATTTATTAATGCATTGTTTCACAATATAACTCGGATAATTACTTTTGATTAATTTTTTTTAAATTTTAGCTAAATTATCTACATGAAAAGATGAGTGACTTAATTTAATAGCACGATGTAATAAATTATTAACAACATTAATTTTCTGTTTTGTCTTGTGATGACTGAGGTAATTTAATATTCTGTTAGGGTTGTATACTACAGGTTTAGTATACTAATTTGAGATTAACTGTTTGTTATGTCTAATTATTTTTGTGTCTAGGAATGGAATAGAGTTGTCACTTTCTATTTCCATTGTAAATTGAATATTTTTATGAAAACTGTTAAATGTGTTGAAAATTAATTTAATTTTTTCTTTAGGAACTAATAATATTGTGTCAGCTACATACATTCTAATTAGTGGAAACTGAATTTTTAATTTATCTATTATAAATTTGAAAGTTTCGTTTATAATTAAATTAGCTAAAGTGGGACTTGTTGGAGCTCCCATTGCTGTGCCATCGATTTGTTTGTAAAAATTTTCTTTGTATATAAAATAAGCTGGTTCAAATGTAAATTTTATTAACTTTAAGAATAGGTTTTTATCTAAACTTGTGTATGGTTCAATAGAAGATCAATTGTTATTAACAATTGTGATAACCAATTCCCTAGGGATATTAGTGAATAATGACACAACATCTAGAGAAATGTCATAATCCTTAGGAACTGTTATTTTTTTTTAAAGATTCAACTAGCTCGAACGAGTTTTTTATGTTGTATGGTGAGGTTGACAAATATTGGACTAAAACTGAATATAAGTATTTCCCTAGATTATAACCTGGCGAATCAATACAACTAACGATGGGTCTGAGGTTTAATTGAGGTTTGTGTGTTTTTCTAAGGCAATATAGTCTGGGTGGTACCGAATTGTGTCTAATCATTGTCTTGTACTGTTCTTCTGTGATATGGTGTCCTGTAAAATTAACAAATAAAAAAAGGATATTGATGAACACCATAGTGTAATAACAAAGAAAATGGAGTACATAACAAAAAATGACATTGAATCCATCGCCATGAGACAACGAAACCTAAAGTTTGAAGAAACGAAATCCAAAAGCATTAAAAAATTGAACAACTTAATAAATACGAACCACAATCCAATAATACCAATAGGGAACAATTCATTTATAAAAAACTACACAAACATACCAATACCACAACAAATTTGTTCATTACTTAGTTTAGGCCCAAAATTTGCTTTTGAAGATAATAAAGTTCCCATTCTAAAACTGATAAAAGATGTAGAATATTGCATCCATAAACAAATTGTCTGTGAAGAAGAAATGAATATAGCAAGAAACAGAATTACAGGATCAATTCACAATTACATAAGCAAGAAACCTAGCACAGTTTGGAACCACTCAATAGAAAAACAACTTTCAGAAACGATAAAATTCTTAAAAAACAATGATAACTTATTAGTGAGCAAGTCAGATAAAGGTAATATAACTGTAATCATGTTTAAAAATGAATATGAAACATAAATAAATAAAATGGTAAATAAAACGAATACTTACACGAAACTAAATAAGGATCCCACTTCAAAATATCAACGTATCTCCAATACCCTAGTGAAAGAACTACATACAGGACACCATATCACAGAAGAACAGTACAAGACAATGATTAGACACAATTCGGTACCACCCAGACTATATTGCCTTAGAAAAACACACAAACCTCAATTAAACCTCAGACCCATCGTTAGTTGTATTGATTCGCCAGGTTATAATCTAGGGAAATACTTACAGCCAGTTTTAGTCCAATATTTGTCAACCTCACCTTACAACATAAAAAACTCGTTCGAGCTAGTTGAATCTTTAAAAAAATAACAGTTCCTAAGGATTATGTTCTCATTTCTCTAGATGTTGTGTCATTATTCACTAATATCCCTAGGGAATTGGTTATCACAATAGTTAACAACAATTGGTCTTCTATTGAACCATACACAAGTTTAGATAAAAACCTATTCTTAAAGTTAATAAAATTTACATTTGAATCAGCTTATTTTATATACAAAGCAAATTTTTACAAGCAAATCGATGGCACAGCAATGGGAGCTCCAACAAGTCCCACTTTAGCTAATTTAATTATGAACGAAACTTTCAAATTTGTAATAGATAAATTAAAAATTCAGTTTCCACTAATTAGAATGTATGTAGATGACACAATATTATTAGTTCCAAAAGAAAAAATTAAATTAATTTTCAACACATTTAACAGTTTTTATAAAAATATTCAATTTTACAATGGAAATAGAAAGTGATAACTCTACTCCATTCCTAGACACAAAAATAATTAGACATAACGAACAGTTAATCTCAAATTGGTATACTAAACCTACCAACCCTAATAGAATATTAAATTACCTCAGTCGTCACAACACAAAACAGAAAATTAATGTTGTTAATAATTTATTACATCGTGCTATTAAATTAAGTCACTCATCTTTTTATGTAGATAATTTAGCTAAAATCCAAAAAAAATTAATCAAAAATTATTATCCGAGTTATATTGTGAAACAATGCGTTAATAAATATTTGAAAAAAAGACTAGAACTAAGTAAAGCTAAAACTAATAACAATTACGAGCATACAAACAAATTACAAACATGACAGATATTGAAACCAACACCCACACATTTTTTAGTTTACCATATATAGGATGACTTACAAAAAACATTGAAAGAATACTTAGTCCTCACAATTGCAAATTTACATATTATAATACAAAAACAATTGGACAGTATTACACAAAACTTAAAGATCCACTACCTAAGACAATAAACTCAAACTTGATTTACAAGATCGATTGCTCGAATTGCAATAAATCTTAAATAGGCCAGACAAAACAACATTTAAAAGACAGAACACCCCAACATAAGTCAGATTGTAACAATGTTCATTCAAATCCCGATTAAACCGCTTTAACAACTCATATTTTCCAATCTGGTCATCATTTTGATTTTGATAACATCTCAATATTAGACATTCAAAAACATTTCTACAAACGCAACATTAGCGAAATGATTTTCATTAAAAAACACAATACAGTAAATTATAGAGAAGATGTCAATGGCCTAAGTAAGATTTATTGCAATTTAATTAAAAAAGTTTAAACTGTTTTCTAGTTTATATTTGACTAAATTAATTTTAATTCATTATTTAATCAAACAATTTCCCACCATAAAATAAATTCAAATTTTAATTTCCTATTGACACAATTTATACGCACTCCGACAAAAAAATTGAGTTTTTTGGTCTTGTTTTTTAAGTTAATTTTTGGACTTTTACGATAAAATGCCAAATTAATCACAATTTATTTAATTTCAAGCTTTTTTGATATGTGATGATTTCTATTTTAACTTCAATTTATTTATTTTTGTTTATTTTCATTTACTATTGTAGTAACGTCGGGAAAACCAATTACTAACAAAAAATAAATTAATATAAATTTCAAATTTAAAAAAAATGTCAAAATCATATAATTTTTAAAAAAATTAGGTGAGAACAAATAGTTTTTAATTTATTCTATTACAAAATTTTTATCTCATCATAAAAAAATTATTATTGTATATTGTTGTGATTTTGATATACGTATTTAAGGATTTTTATAATTATGTTATTTTGTAATTTGTAATTTTGTTTTTCTTTTGTAGTCTTGAGAAAGACCGAATACAGGTCGAAACGTTGGCTCAATTTTAATAAAAATACTTGAAAATAATTTGTCCAAACACCTGAGTCAAACTACCCTAATCATTAAAACAAGATGGACGTTATATCAAAAAATAATTCGTTTGTTTGTTTATTGTAATTATCTTGCACGTGTTTACCTCGGCTGCTAGACTGTTTTTAGGTTGTTATGCATTATATATACGTTATCATATTCTTAGTTGATCACAAACTTTCAAACTGTGAACATGGCGAGTAAGAGAAAATCTTTGTGTATTAACGAAAAAGTTTTATTAATACGCGCAATAGAAGCAGGTAAAAAAGATAAGTGATGTTAGAAGACGCTTTGGATTCAGTCGCTCTACCGTGTCTACAATATGGAAAAACAAAGAAAAAATTCTACAAGCAGAGGAGGATGGAAAATCTTCTAAGAAATTAAAGAAACGTAAATACGAAGATTTGGATCAAGCTATGCTATCATGGTTTCGCAGACAGCGCCTGAATAACTTGCCTGTCTCGGGCCCAATCGTGAAAGTTAAGGCAGAGAAATTTTCTGAAGAACTTGGCTTAACGGCTTTCAAAGCTTGAGAAGGATGGCTCGGAAAGTTCAAGCAACGTCACCATATCAACTATGGTAAAATTAATGGAGAAGCACGAATTGTTGATACGAATGTTATTGAGGACTGGATTAATAGAGTTTGGCCAAAATTGAAAGAAAAGTACGCTCCAAGTGACATTTTTAATGCTGATGAAGCCGGAATTTTCTTTTAGTTGACTCCAGATAAAACTTTGAAATTTAAAGGAGAAAAGTGTGTAGGAGGAAAACTCTCCTAAGAGCGTATTACAATGTTTGTAGTTGCTAATATGAATGGCACAGAAAAAAGAAAGCTAGTGATAATAGGCAAATAAAAAAATCCGCGGTGTTTTAAGAACATAAATCAATTGCCAATCACCTATAAATCTGATAAATCAGCCTGGATGACAACTCAACCGTTTGAAGGAGAATTGCGAAGGTGGGATGCAGAATTAAAGGAACGAAAAATCTTGCTTCTTGTCGACAACTGCCCTGCTCACCCTCTTACATCTAACCTTCAAAACATACAGTTGGCATTTTTTCCACCAAACACGACTGGTGTCTTACAACCAATGGATCAAAGCGTGATTAAAAGTCTCAAGGGTTACTACAGAAGGAAACTATTGACGGAGGTGGTCTAATCTGAGGGTAAAACTTCTATTAATATGCTACATGCAGTAAATTTTTTATCCAAAGCCTGGGAAGAAGTAACAGCAACAACTATACAGCACTCTTTCGTCCTGCTGGACTTTGTACCAATTCTGCGAGTGCTGAAGTGGAAGCGAGACAAGAGTTTGAAAGTGAAGATGACCTTCCATTAACTGAGTGAGTTCAACAGTTCAACATGCCACAAAATTTCACTGAAAATATACAAACCTACATAGAAGTAGACGACAGCCTGGCTACAACAGCTTCACTTACAGATGAAGAAATTCTTGATTCGGTGAGAAAAACTGAGGAACGGCAACAGGGGGATGAAGAGGATGAGACGGATGATCCTGAGCCTCCAGCAAGCATTAAACAAACACTCGATACAGCGAAATTATTAGAAAAATACTTTTGTATAACCAAGTTGATCCCATGGTATCCCAAGACATGAATAAAATACATGCTAAAATTCAAATAAAATACTGGGACAGCAAAAAACACCAAACGAAGATAACAGACTATACACAATAAACGTTATTTGTAATAATATTAATTTGTTTGTTGTTTGTAAAATGTATACTTTATTTGTAAGTAAATAATATTATAATAGTAAAATATTATTCATTTTTTCTCTCCATTTAACGACAACTCTCTATAACGTCATAAAATGCACAGTCCCTTCAGTGTCGCTATATAGAGTTTACACTGTATATATATATATATATATATATATATATATATATATATATATATATGTATATATATATATATATATATATATATAAACAAGTTATCGCCCTGATATTAAGGTATGCCTCACTTATAAAACAGTATGATAGTATTTTAACTTACTTAGGCAGTACGTCAATCTTATGGTATTTTTATAAATACATCTTTTGAAACTTTGAAAATGAGACAATAGAATTTGCATCAAGTTCTAAAGACAAAAGCTATGAATATTATAAAAATGGTTTATTTCAGAGACCAGAAACAAAGAAATATATATATAGATATATATATATATATATATATATATATATATATATATATATATATATATATATATATATATATATATATATATATATATATATATATATATATATATATATATATATATATATATATATGGGTTAACATGAAACAACATACAGAAAATAAATATTTAATTTTAAACACTATAATAATTTGTTATAATACTTAAAATTAATTCCTAGTTACTTACTTATCACCTCATTGAAAATGATTATAAATCAAAAGTTTTAGAACAATGGATTATAAAATATATTTACAATTAAACGATGTTCGTTCTATTTTTATCCTCTGCTTTTACTTTTGTTCTGTTTCTGACAATCTTGGAGATTTATACTAAAACAAAAAGAGAGTTTATTAGAATTTTTTTTAAAAATTTTGAAGCAAACCCGGATTTTTTTCGATACGAGTTTTAGAAAATCTCTTATCGACTTATCTTAATAATTAATTGTTTTGATATTGCATATTTTAATCTACGATTTCTTTAAGTACAACATTCTATTCAACAATCTCCATTTTTGTTGTTTTTATTGTTTTTCATAAAAATGTAATCCATCCGATGTTTTATTGGTCTATCCCAGGGGTCGGCAACGCGCGGCTTGCGAGCCGCGTACGGCTCTTTTACTTAAGTTGCGTGGTTCTTCAACTCATCCATCACATATATTTTAAATCTATTGGACCAAATCCATTCATTTATTAAAATAGAGATTAGACGAGATAGGGAATAGACGTTCCCGTTTTAAGATAGAATTCACCTTTCATTGCATTACATTAAGAGGTGTTGCTGTTTACGCAAACATTTCCTACCAAGATTAAATAAAGTAATAATTGACTTGATACTAAAAATAGTCAATTAAATAAATTTTTCATTCAATATATCGAACATATTGACCCATTTTCGTTATCAAAGAACTCAAATACTTGGAGTTAAACCATCGTTTAACTCAGACTTTTCGAAGCCCTTTGTCGTTATCATGACTGGTTACAAAAATTCTATATTGCTACTGAAACCAGACAGCGCATCTTAACAATCTCAATAAGATGTTGCGAGAATGACGATACTTCTAAGGCGATACATCACATGCACTTTTAGAAATCAGACTTTTTTGTAAGTCAATGTTCAAAACATGAAATAATAGGGTTAAACAGTATAGTGATCGGTCCTTTTAAAAATTGAACAAAGAAAATAATAAATTGCATGCTTGTACAAAATGAATTTATGTATTATTATATTCCTAGTAATTGTAAAAAACGATAATTTTCTATTTAAATAATAATTCGAACCAGAAATTAAAAATTTTATAGAAAATTAGAAGATAAAATGTTTGATTCATCCAAAAACATAGTTATCGGTATAGTGGTTGTTCAGTGGATTTACAGTAATTGGTCAATGCTTTATAATAAATAAAAATATTTAGAACAGTCTTTTATAAAGTCCTACGATATGTCTGTCTAGTCTTGTCTGTGTAGTCTTGTCTGCCTAGTATTGTATGTCTAGCTTTGTCTGTCTAGTCTTGTCAGTTCAATCTTGCCTGTCTAGTATTGTCTGTATAGTCTTCTCTGTCTAGTATTGTTGGTATAGTCTTCTCTGTCTAGTCTTGTACGTCTAATTTTGTCTGTCTAGTCTTGTCTGTATAGTCTTGTGTCTAGTCTCGTATGTCTAGTCTCGTATGTCTAGTCTAGTCTTTTCTATCTAGTCTTCTCTGTCCAATCTTGCCTGTCATCTCTTGTCTGTCTACTTTTGTCTGTCTAGTCTTGTCTGTCTATTCTTGTCTCCCGTGTATCTGTCTAGTCTTGTCTTTTATAAATTCTTAGAATATAAATATAAATCCACATTTTAATCAAAACCATTATGCTTAGATTCGTATGCTCTTATTTGTAAGTTAAAACTTACTGAACTGTCACATAGTTACTCTAACCGCAGAATAGTAATTGACCAATCACTACTTTTACCGTTTATCCTGTGGTATTTGTTGGTCTGTCAAGTTTTTCACAATCAGTACTTTATTTTCATTAAAATACTTATTTCCTCTGTTGATTTACAAATGTCAAAAATCCGCACAAAAATAATGTTTTAATCATGAAAATATCTAGATATAGTAGGGTCACTTTTAGTAGATTCCTGTCTAAAACGCCGTATATTTGCAAGAATCTCGGTCTGGTAATGTTATGAATTAAATAAACACACGAAACTTTAAATTATAAAAAAGTTATGGGCTGCATCAAGTTCAGAAAAGAATATGGAATTTTCTTTTGTCACTAAACAATTATGTCACCAAAAGATTGTCTTATAGTTATATAATTTCCAAAATATGATCAATCACTCTCGACTGACCAACAACTGTACTATTTACCCCTATTTGGAAGAGTTTGGAAGTTACGATGCCGGTGGCAGTGTAATTACAGCCGGTGGCATTTGAAATCCTATCAATTTGCGGTTTTATATAATATTGTGATACGATTTGTAACAACATGAATATCAACTCATCGACGTCAGCCTTGAAAGCTGTTTAAATCTAATGACCTTAAATTACTTAATTCACGCGTTGTGTGAAAAAAATCTCACTGTTTGTGATCTTTTTTTATTAAATTATTTGCTTTGATTATTATTTATTTGGAGATTTGTTTTACAATATGTAAAAATAAATATATAAAATAATTAAACTTTGATAATACAAATAATTTACAGTGGTTTTTAATACACTTCCCTGTGGCTCTGGTGTAAGACTTGTTATTTTTTTTTTAAGAAAAATGGCTCCTTACTTAAAACCGTCTGCCGACTCCTGGTCTATCCATAATATTGAAGCTGATATTAAATTGTAATACAACATCGAACCGTTTATAAAAATATTATAAAAATTAATTTTTTACCCATAATTATATTTTAATTAGGTATATTTATTTATTTATTTGTACACACAATATTAAATAGACTGTATTAATTAAATTGCTAATTAATAAATTATTTTATTGAATAGTTAAACTTTTTCATATACATAATAATAACTATAAAAAGTCACATAGTAGGATAAATTTACTTAATCAAGTCAATTTTAAAATAGCCAATCTTAAAAGATCTTAAATTTTTACTCTTAAATGTAGATGTTTTCATTTCTATTTTAATAAAAGTGCATAGGTTATGCGTAATTTTTAATCCAACCAAAATAAATTTCGGACCGACACATTGGATGATCTTTAGTGAACAGATGAAAGCATCCTGGATCCTTCGCAAGCGAAATCATAAATAAAGCTTCGTGTGTTCCTAATTGTTATTAAACCAACATACACATTAATACCTTATATATGTAGCTATTTTACTCTATATCGACAAGTGAATTGAACGATATTCAGTTAAACGTAATGGCTCCAAAATTTATTATCTGAAATTATATTACGCAGTTCCCTATTGTTAACTATATTTTCGAAGTTCATAAAATTATTTCTAATAAACAATGAATTCCTAAATTTTACTATTAAAAAATGTTAAATTATGGAACAAAACTCAATCTGGTCAAATCTCGGCCATTGATTATATTTTCATTTCGATTTTATTTGTTAAAATCCGTTAATCATTTACTAGCAGTTGTTTTATAATGAGTTGAAGAATATCGTTTTAATATTATCTAATAAAAATAATTATTTTCATTTTTACTTACAATTGCATGAATAATTTTCGGTTTGTCGATGTTATCACAACACTCCCCCTCAATCGGAATATCTACAATCATTTGTCCTTTACCATGATTTAAATTTTCAACAGATTTGTAAATCCTGTCCCGCCTAATATTTCCACTACTGCTAAACACGTCCTCCATACTTCGAAATTCCTTCAACGGACCTTCCAAAAAACTTGAACTCATTCTCTTATCATTCCCATTGAACAATCGAATCCGATCCTGGACTATATCCATTGACTGTCCAAATTTAATAGTGCTATTTTTCCTCTCCACTTTAACTTCGTTTGGTTGCAAATTAAAATTTTGAACATCCTGGCAAGCTTCTTCAATCTGATTCATATGATACTGAATTTGCTCCAACTTTTGTATAACTTGCTTGTAGTGATACTCGATTTTGTACGTTTGCTTTTTGGTATGTCCAACATTTAAATCACTCACATCTCGTTGAAAATTTTGAATATTTTTTTGAATGTTTGTAAATGTATCGAAGATATTGATATTTTCGCCTTCCATATTCTCGTGGCCAAATGATAATGATGTTTCTTATAAGTCTTTATCACAAATAGATAACGTTTCTGATAATAAATCTTATTTACATTTCGTAAATTTATTTTTCCACAATATTAAATGTATGAATATTTTATTCGTAGTTTCAACATATTCTAGCGATCTGTTGAATTTAATGAAAATATTTTGTTTTCAGTGCACAATTAGCAGCAGCGAGGATTGACCAAAGGGCTTCGTGTGCAGGATTAGAGAGTGCCAGTAGGACGAGCAGAAAACCACCTCCGTTATTACGTTCTAGAACCCTTCCAGCGATTGTAGTTCCTGGTGTTAGTATCCTACAGGCACAATTAGGGAATTACAACCAAGGTAATTAGTGTTTCAAATTTATATTACGTTGTTGCAGATTAGAACGCTAAGTTGATACAATCTATTTTCAATTGCGTTGCTCCAGCTATCACAACAAACAAGATTTTCTACAGAAACTTCATTAAATATTTATGATTTATTTACAATAAATTTACAATAAATACATAAAATTGTCTAGATTAATTCAAAAAAGCACTCTTTTAAACAATTAAGAAATAAATTTTGAATAAAATGTGAAGAAAATATTCCTAAAAAAATCAAAAATATTTAAGATACTTATATTTATATACTTATTTCGCAGATTTTAAGTTCTGCGCCTTTGTGTCCCAAGTTGTACTATTTTTTTTTTTTAATATTTCATGACACATAAAACAGCAGTAAATTTTGTTTTGCAATGTTAATATAAATGTGTTGTGGTCTTTAAGTTAGCTATTTCATATATCTTTAAAATGGTGTATTCAAATCCCGTAAATACTATTATGAATTAAACCCGTCCCAAGCCCAACGACTCTCCCCTGCTAATCTAAATTTCGGACTAGGATATTTCGGATAAATGACTCGATATACGAGTGCGTAATTTTATCCAATGTTTCCCAACAAAAACCTATTAAATAAAAGAAAATCTAATACAAAAATTCAGAATTAAATGAAATATATTGCTCCCAGCGCGTCAAATCATTACAGCGCGACTCCACCCATCGTGAGTGTGTCAGTTTGTCGAGTATTTTTAAGGGTCCGCTGGGCTCGCTTCCATCAAAGATAACGGTCTCTCGGGTGCCCGGAGCAATTTTCACATGTCCCACGTATTCCAGTAATAAATATTGACGCCGACGCACGTAGAGAAACAAACATCCTCTCGACGTCTAGCGACTGAAGGTCCGACATTGACACAATTAGATGGAGAGAAAAACAAAACGTTTATAAAGCAGCTCAGGAAGGACGATGCGATAGGAGATTTAGCTTGTTCGAAGGAATTTGTTTTATATATTTTATTCAAGAAAATTTATCTAATATACTTCTAAAATGGCAATGAATTGGTGTGAAGCAGTTATTGAAATTTATTTGTATATGTTTCTTAAATATGTATATGAAATATAAAAGTTTCTGTCTGTACAAGATAAATATGGAAATAGTCTTGTTAAAATGGAATTACAAATATAAACTTGCGTGCATAGAAATAGGCCCACTGTTAACTTTTGACTTTAACATTTTTTATAGAACCTATTTATGAGATTAAATAAAGAAATATGCCGTTGTAAAAGTAATTTAGTATGCTTTAATATGAGTTTAAATTTATCAAAAATGCTTATCATTCATAGGTGCTTATCGTAGCAAACGTTAAACAAAAACGAACGTCTTTATGAGGTGGTTATAACGACACAAATATACAAACTTGTGTAAGATTATAATTATTGCCTATTCAATTGAGATTTGCAACATTATTCTTTTTTCATAATTTAAATGGTTTTCATGAGTGTTAGTTTAAATGCATAGGCAACTACACCGCAAAAAGCCGACAAAGTTTTTATTCCAATCGAAAATGGACTGAGCCAACGAGCTGTTGTTCGACAGTGGTTATGACAAGTGTCGCTTTTTGAAGAGTGTTCCATCCTTATGGGGAAACTGGATTCCTGCATAGACGGCCTGGTACTGGCAGAAGGAGATTTAAAACGGCTCGAGATGACCGCTTTATTGTGTCAACATTATTAAAAAATTGTTCTCTTAATGCTGTTCAACTGCAATAACAGCTTCGTGAAGTACGAAGAGTGGCTTTTAGTCAGTGGATAGTAAGACTGCAAGAGACTCGTTAAGCACGCTTTTGCAAAGCATCATTTAAATTGGACGTTGGAAAAAAGGGGGTCTATTCTGTTCTCAGATGAGACCAGAATGTGCCCGTATGGTAGTGATCAAAGAAGAAAAGTGTGCCAATACCAAGAGAGCGATTTAAAGAATGCTGCATTGAAGAGCGGAACTGTTTATGGATCCTGCATTATCTAGGATGAAATTTCTATGGAAGCACGAACCGATGATTTGACTCTTTGTGCAATGCTTTTATCATTAGGAGCGCCCGTTGTAACGGAAGAGGAGTTCTAAGGAGAGGTGCTAGATACATCGGGGATATTTTAACAGTTCATGAGGTACCTTACGTCAGCTATATTGGAGAAGAGTTTATCTTTATGCATGAGAATGCGAAGCCGCACACCGCAAGAATCGTTTAAGATTACATTACAGAAATCGGTTTTCGGGTTATGAGTGGCCAGCATGCATTCTCGACTAAAATCCGATTGAACATTTATAAAATGAGCTTAAACGAAGAATTCGAGCTTGGCTTTGTGCCCCAACTTCAAGAAACAATAAAGAACTTGATTAGATCTGTGCCTAAACGTATGAGGACTGTTATTAGGGCAAGAGGACGTTATACCCCCATGACGCATCATTCACGCTTTGTAGAACGATTTTATTTACAAATATACAATATACAATTCTTTTTATGGTTATTGTTGAAATGAATATGTATAGCTGGAAGTTGGTAGCTGCGTACGTAGTATTTTCAGTTTGATTTCGGTTCCCGGGGTTGTAATTTGCGCTAGACCGACGGCGTCGAACACCAAGTATAGATACAGAAGTCCGACCATAATAAAGAATGGTCTCAATTTGAGGGACAGTTTTTTTGCCAGTAGAGCGTGCTGCAGTTCAAAGAGTACTCGTTTAAACTATTGCTCGCGAATTGTTGTCTGTTTAGGTCAGACCTGGGAAAATAGAGGCCCGCGGGCCGCATGCGACCTCTAGCGACAGTTTATGCGGCCCACCCACGAAGCATTTTATAATTTACTTTAATTAAAAAATTATATCTATTTATAATGTAAAAAAGTTGTTTTACAAAAAAATATAGGTAGGCTTCGTGATCATGTCGAGCCAAAATATTACTTCACTGGGAAAGCAATTACAAATTTATCTATACATAGTATCCACAAAGAATGGTCTTAGTTCATATACTAATATAAACATTACTACAAAAAAAATTACCAAGCCATGCTTAGCATGTTTACTCATTTCTACCTGCCACTACCTTCTACCTTCCAATTTTCTTCCTTAGCCATTAGGTACATCCTTGGACATAAGCATTGTTTCTGTCTTTCCCTATACTGTGCTATTTGGATCCATGCTAGTCTGGGTTTTCCTATGAGGTCATTATACCGCATCTCATAGGTGATGCATAGGTTGTCTTCCTCTACCTCTTTTGTGCTCATATGATCTCCATTCTATGATTCGCCTGTTCCATCTCATCCTAACACTTCTTGAAACGTACCCTTCGCATCTTCATTTGAGGATTGCAATTTTCTCTCCAATATCGGTGACTTTAGTTATTGGTCGTATTCTTTCGTTTCAATATCTGTTCCTTTTTGTAATTCCCATCATTGACCTCTTCATTGCTATTTGTGCAGTTTTTAGTGCTATATGTCATCACAGGTAAAATTAACTGGTCAGAAACTCTTGATTTAGGTGTTGAGCTATTTAATTATCTCGCAGGATGAATGATAGTTTGGCGAAAGCCACCCATCCTAGTCTTATTCTCCTTCTTATTTCTTCCTTTTGTTTGTTTTGGTTGATAGTAAGTCTCTGTCCTAGGTACAGTCCCTTTCTTCCATCTTTTCGACTTCCTGTCCTCCCACTATTATTGGTTCTTCTGTTCCTAGGTAATTTTTGTTTTGTTTTTGAAAGGTTCATATATAGCTTTATTTTTTTAGATTCTCTTTAATGGTCTGCAATTATTGTTGATTTAACAAATACTTGTATACTCTGTGCTAAGATAATGGTATCGTTTTTTTTTTTTTTTTTTTTTAAAAGTTTGGTTCGATGTGAATGCCGGGTTTGCCGACCCTTCGAACACGTCGGCCTATTGGCGGCCTATTGTATTCTGCATTCACATTCACTTAGGCCCAGAAACCTGTTGTTATTGTAAATTGCACTAACTACCATTTTTCACATTTGTCTTCTGGAAAAAATGCGGCCGGCACTGGGGATAGAACTCGGGACCTCTATACTTGTCAGTTAGCGCTCTAACATGAGGCCACGAGCATCACCACTACACCACTCGCGCCGCCATGGTATCGTTATCTCGCGTATCTTAGATTGGTTAGTCGAGTTTCATTGATAACTTTGTCGTTCCAGTTTTCTTAAAAATCCTTTTCAATGCTAAAGTGAAGAGTTTTGGAGATAAGGAGTAACCTTGTCTTACTCCTCTTTCAAGTTGGACAGGTTTTGTTTTTTCGTGGTGAATGTAAGTTATGTTTGCTTCTTTGTTGCATTCTTTGTTGGTATCCGTTGAACTTTCTATCTAGTCTGTTGCCGATTATTCTTGTCAGTAATTTGTATACATGTGACATTAGACTGATAATTTTCAGCCTGTAATTTTCTATCTTGTTGTTATCACCTTTTTGTAGATAAGGACCACGTTGGCGTTTCTTCATTGTTTTGTTATTTTCCTCGTCTTTAGGCATTTGTTTAGTAGTTTCGTAATTTTCTTTATTAGATTATCTCCTCATTCTCGTGTCATTGGCACCGTGATATTCTCATCCCCAATTACTTTATTGGATTTCATATTGTTCAAAGTAGTTTTTATTTCCTTCATTCTTCTAATCTACCTGCCACAATTTCATAGACACTGCACATTAAAATAACTATTAAAATAGATTTTTTTTATGCGGCCCGCGGTTAAATTTTCCTCCGCAATGTGCCCTTCAACCAAAAGATTTTCCCACCCACGGATTAGGTGAATAAATACAAATCCTGAAAGAGTTCATAAAAAAATAATAAAAATAATCGTTTCATATTTTACCGGAAGGGCTCGCCTCGATCATAAGTTTTAGAAAACGCGACAGCTTCAAAAATTATATCTTGGTAACAAGATAACTGTGGTAACTGTGGTAACTTGGTAACTGTGCGCCTCCCTTCTAATATTCTCGCGCTCCCCTAGGGGACGCGCCCACAGTTTGGTAACCACTGGCCTAAGTCTTCTTCCACATTTGTTATGTCTTCTTCCACTTTTGTTATGTCTTCTTCAATCTTTTGAATGTCCTTTTCCGCCTTATATTTTCTATCTCTTCTTTTATGGCCTATTAAAACCAAGCGCTGTGTAGTTCTCGAAGTTCTCTGGTTTGATAGCTTCTAAAGGTGTCCAATTCGCTAGAATCGTTGTATCTAATTTTCACAATCCCTGACGCCCCCCATAGTCTTGCTATTTTGTATTGTGTATATATATTATTTTCTATTTATCAAGTATCATAATTATAAAGTTTTGCGGGATTTTGCAGGTTCAATTCAATTCCTTTTAATTAAAATTTATTGTTATAAAATATATTCGCATGCACATATATAATTTTCAAGACATAAATTAAAAAAGGAAGAAACTAAATGAAGAAAAATAACAAATATATAGACAAACTATGTTAGTGCACAGTTCAGAAAAGTTCATTAAATCATTTTGTTTAGAAGGAATTTTTCAACGCTACTAAAATTGTTTTTCAATTAGAATATCCGTAAGATTCCTCCTGAAGGATTTGAAATGCTCCTGTCTTAGCTTGTAGGGAATACAATTATCGGTACGCATTCCAATTCTGTTTTGAGATTTGCTGCATATCGTTAAATTCGACCTATTGGATAATAAGTTTGATCCGTCCCTAGTGTTGTGGTTATGGTGATATTGGTCAGTCGATAACTTTGTTTTGTTCTTATGAATGAAACATGCCAGTTTCTATATATGTATATACATGGTGCTGTTAATATATTGGGCTTGCAAACGTATGACTTACAATAGGTACTGACTGTAATGCATCTAATTGCTTTTTTGAGATTTTAGTATCTAATTGCTGTTTTTTGTTTTTGTGCATATGCGGAGAGGCGCTACAAAGATTATTCCATATGGTAATATACATGTTTAATGAAAACAGTATTGTTTTGCAATATTTTTACAAATTTTTATTTTATTAGTAAATCTATTTAATAGTTTTCTAGTTTCAGCCCGAGTTTGTAAATTTTGATAAAATAACGTTTGTTCCGAATTTCTAGAAAAATATTGCAGAAGTTAGACATGTTTTTTACAATGCATTACATTAACAGTTTTATAAGATATGTTTGTAAAATATAAAAAATACATAATTAAATAATTCACACAATTTGTTTTTTAAATATTTATTAGAGTATGTTTATATTTTATACAGTAGCTAGTTTGTAAATTCTAGAAGTTTAAGAATGTTATATTAGTATATTAAAGAACGAGATCAATAAGCGCGATTTTTCAGCACGCGTTCATGTTTAGAAAACGACGAGGGTAGCGAGGAGTTTTCTAATCGGCTATTTTGTCTATTTTGTGTCCTTTTATGTCATTTATAAATACAAAAATTGTGTTGAAATGTTGTTGAAAAAAAATCAAATTATTCACTTAATAATTGTTCACTCATTAATAACGAAAGCCAAAAACGAAAGGCGAAGGATAAAAACTATAGATTTTAGAAAAAAAAACAACATTATGTAATGTAATTTAACAATTCCGTAAATTTTTAAAAATCAGTTGAACCATTGAGCCCAGAAGCGGAATAACGCATATAAAACTGATTAATTTGGCAATTAGTCCACAATTGGAAAACAGACAATATAAAAATCATTTAATGCAACAACTCTTTTCATACTGCCATCTAATTTTGAACAGGGAAATGTGGATTATTCACATTTGCCGGATTTACGGGGTTAAATAAAGTACCTACATTAATGCCACAAACACAAATTCAGGAAAATTATGGCTCAGCCCACTTTTATGCACAATGTCTCATTGGAATCTGTGTCAAATTTACTGCTATTCAACTTTTTTACAGTTTTATGTTTATAAAATATATTAAATGTTATTTTTCCCGAAAGTGTAGGTTAAAATTATGTGACTCGTTAGATCTCAACTATGATTTCCAAAATCTCTGGTAGTTAATAATATATTAATTTAATTAAAATTTAATATTTAATTTGAAACTTTGCTTAAAATCAGAAATTCATTAACTAATAAAATTAAAAGACTATTCCATTAGGCCAATACTAATAATCATAACTATTGTTAACTGAATTGTAATGTAGGACATTTTTTATTAACAGCTGTTAAATAAAGTAATCAGAAACTTCATATCATACGAAATGATAAACAAAAATTCTTTGTCTTTTTTTGTTTTTTTGTTTTGTTTTTTTTTAATGAAATTGTGCCCAACCAAAACAAATAAAACGCAAAAGAGTTTATATTCAAGTCGCGTGGCGCTTTATAAAGGTTATTTAAACGTAATATCCAAAGCATCTTAGTAGGAAATAGACTAGAATGTATACAAGGTTACCTAGATGAAATTGTATATGTACGTTAGAATATTGGATCGGCCTTAAAGGGAGAATATAAAAAGTGTCATAAAATTGACGATGGGTGCTTATGAAATTGAATTAGCCGGCGTAAAATGAAATCGAAGAAATCATATAACAATACTTGAATATGCTTTCGCAATCAAGGGTAAAGAAACGTAGGTACGTAAGTGTAAAATATGTTAAGCGATATATTTAAAGAGATAAAGTATAAGATGGAATCTTATTTTAGTCTTAAACCTACGATTGCTCCACGTTTGTATATTTTTTAACAAAGAAACATGGAATTCGTTATTTAAAAATTGTAATTTCAAAAGTTTAAACTTTACTTTTAAAATTCTCATCATATTAAGCTTTTACTACAAAATCTCTTGTTTGTGGACTAAAAAAATATGTGCTGTAATTTAGTTGTTATAAAACTGACCGAACTACACGTAACAATGATTTTATTTGCTATTCGTCTTGTTAAATTAAAATTGAGGAAGGTTTTCTTGAAGCAAATGATAATGCTAAGCCGACCCATCACATAAATTGTCAACGATAGCTGCCTTAATATTTCCAAATATTGGAACTTTATTAATGACCCTATTACAAATTAAAATACAATTAAAAATTGGCTTATAAAAAATATATTCAAATTTTAAATTCTCAACATAATTGCAAAAGCGCTTTCATTATTAATCGGCTAGTATTCTCTTGTGAGTATTCTCTATCAAATATATCAAACAAAAGTTTTTTTAAATTATAACGAGTCCTAAAACTCTTGGAATCCACTCTTGCCATGAATTTGAAGAAGCAGGTCATTTCTTAACAAAACACTTAACAGAACAGAAATAAAATTAAACAAATGATCAATTGCCATTTTTAAGTAGTTGTCAGTAGTTAATATAAATTTCTACCTGTCTTACTTGATTTATTTAATTTAAAAATGTTTACAAAAGAGCAGAAACCTTATATTGTAGAAATTAATTTGTAAGTATATTGTAAAAAATTATATATTGTAGAAAGTTATTTTCGTAATGATAGACGCCTGGAAAATGGTGAATGGGAATACAGTGTCCACCCGTGTATTAAATAATTTAGCCAACGTTTTCCTTTGGATAGATTTAATAGGAATCAGTTTAGAAGGCAGGTATTACGATCAGTTGATTGCTTTCGATGTACTGGTCACATTAGCAACAAATCAAGAAGAAGAAGGCCTCGTATTAATAATGAGAATATTATAAACAACATCAGAAATGTAGTCCAAGACGAAACTACCACTTCAATTAGGAGACTATCTCATCAGTTGAATTTAAGTCGTACTACCACTCACAGGATTATTCATCAAGTATAATTATGGTAATAGTAATTTCTTTACATGAAACCATATAAGTTGCAAATGTACCAAATGTACCAAGAACAAGAATAAGTGTTAAATTTAACATTTTTCACTGATGAAGCCTGGTTTCATCTAAACGGATACATTAATTCCCAAAACATGTGCATGTGGAGTATTGACAACCCACATTTTTTAAAGAGACCAAACTGCATCCAACCAAAGTTGGTGTGTGGTTAGCAATGTCAAGACGCAGGTTTATAGGTCCAATATTTTTCGATGGTAATTTAAACGCTTCCACTTATTGGGCCACTATTTTCCAACAATTTATTAACGAACTTCATGATGATGAACCCCAAAATGGCTTCTTCCAACAAGATTCTGCTAGACCGCACATTGGCCGTGACATATTAAATTATCTTAAGGAATTCTTCGACGACCGGCTAATAAGCAAAGACCGATTTCCACCACGGTCTTGGGATCTAACTCCTCTAGACTTTTTTCCTTTTTCAGACAGTAGAAGATCTGCGAAACAATGTAATAAGAAAATGTGAAGATATAGACAACACAGTATTACAAAATGTGTTCAATAATATAAAACGGCGAATTAATTTGTGTATTCGTGAAAATGGACAACACATTCAATATCTGTTGTAATGTTTGTTCTTCTTTGTTAATTTTATAATTCTCAACACTATAAAATAAATCAGTGTTAAATTTATGAAAAGGCGTATAATTTATAACTAATGAAATTATTAAACTTAACACTAAAAACAATGCGACATAACCTCAAGACCACTCCAAATAATTCATGGTTATGAATTTACATTAACAAGTGACAGCTACTTAAAAATGATATTTGATCATTTGTTTAATTTTATGTGGGTGAATTAAGAAATGACCTCTAAATCTAAATGACCTCTTTGCCTTTTCAAATTCATGACAGGAGTGGATTTCAGAAGTTTTGGGACTCACGTTATTTAGTAATTTTTATTTAGTGACGTTGTTAATATATAGCAAAATAGCTAATAATTGGGTATTGTATGTTTTTTATTCCCCAAAAAAATGCAAAACGAATAAGAAAAAGTGTTATATATGAAGAAGATATCGCAAGCGAACATGTGCGTTATCGAAAATTAGCGAAATTTCGGACACGACGTATGAAAATCTTAAGTAGACTATGGGTGATTGATGAGCATATTATGATGTTAATTTGAAATAACAAATATTTTATTGTCCTATTGTTATTGCCCAATATTGTAAGTTCGTGGATTATGTAAATACATCATACAACACACGTATGTAACAGTCCGCGATTAATTTTATTTAATGATTCAATAACACACTAGTGCGTTTGGTTTACGATTCTTTGATTGGTTGAGAGCTGCTATTATCGTTTAATATAGGCAACCCAAAGCATTCCATTATTTGTCAAACAATTATTAACCTTCAAACTAATCTAACATAAACACTATATTTTTTCCAATTAAAACAATTTCAATTAAAATAATGTCCAGTGAAAGTGAACAAGAAAATAGCACTCTGCCTGAAATTGTTGAAAAAGCGAAACAAGCTGCCCATAATTTGCTATCGATTAAATCTAGGGATCGATACGAGGATGCATGTAGAAATTTTATGGACTGGAGAATGAAGCATAAAGTTAAACCGTTTTCAGAAAATGTTGTATTATCATACTTTGATGAGTTATCTCAAATAATGAAACCATCTTCACTTTGGGCAATTTATTCAATGGTTCGGACAACAATTAATACAAAGCACGACATCGACATTTCAAAACTTTAAAAGTTAGTAGCTTTACTAAAGAGAAAATCTGACGGATTTAAAAGCAAGAAATCAAAAATTGTCACCAATTAAGAAATTAACAGTTTCCTCAATAATTCGCCGGATAACACATATTTATTGATGAAGGTATTCATTACTTTTTTTTTTCTTATAACGCTCTCTAATGGCCATAACGACATATTTTTTAAAACAATTTTAGGTTATTCTTAATACTTGCATTAGTTGTGCTTGCAGAAAACAAGATATACGAAATATCAAAACCTGCCACATAGAAGTCATCGGAACATCTCTGATCGTTAAAATTCCTGATTCTAAATCAAAAACTCAAAGATCTTTTGTGGCACCCAAAGAATTTTACAAAACCTGCAATAAATATATTAACCTACGCCCACAAAAAAATGGACAATGATTAGCCCTTTTTTTCTAAATGATCAAAATGAGAAATGCACTAAGCAATCTGTTGCAATAAATAAAATGGGTCTATTCCTAAACAAATCGCTAATTATCTTCATTTGCCGGAAACAAATCTTTATACAGGACGTTTCTAACGTACGTCAGCCACCATTCTTTTGAATTCCGGTGGTGATTTATTGTCACTAAAAAGGCATGGCGGCTGGTTAGAAGGCTATGTAGACTGATGAAAAATCAAAATGATATTGCTACAAAAATATCTACTGCGATAAACAATAATTTCACTTCCACAAATGCAAGTACATCATGGAATATGACTTCAAGTACTCATAATTCAACTAATATCTCAAATGATCTCGATAATAATCCAACATTAATATTTAACAATTGTTCCGTTACTATAAATTATAACCAAAATAAATAAATAAAAAATTATAAATATATCTTCAGATCTTATCATTTTCATTATATCGTAGTTTATTCTTGGGAAAAAGTACTTCAAGTACTCATAATTCAACTAATATCTCAAATGATCTCGATAATAATCCAACATTAATATTTAACAATTGTTCCGTTACTATAAATTATAAAAAAAAAAAAAAAATTATAAATATATCTTCAGATCTTATCATTTTCATTATATCGTAGTTTATTCTTGGGAAAAGGAATTTATTTTAATAAAACAACTGATGTCGATATTTTGCCAACATTTCAGTCTTTTTTGTATCTATTTAGTAGGTATTAATGAAATTAAACATAAAAAATATAAATTATTAAGATTAAATTCTGAACATGTTAACTTTTATATAGATAACAAATCCGTCCAACTTTATTTCATTTGACATTGACATTGCGTACATTGTGTTGCCTATATCGATTAATCATTATACCAGTTACATCAAACATATTTTTCTTATTAATTAGAAACAAGTTAGTGAAGTATCAACGTGAAGTAAATCATGCCATATAATTTTGAGGGAATCGTATTTTACAAGCTTTTTCCGCAAAATCAAATAATTTTTTTTGTGAAGTATTTCTCATAACTCGATCGTTTGAAGGAAGCAATCGACGAATAGTGTCCAGGCTTGGTTAATCACTATAGTACAGTACGACCTCACGATTGGCAACCCTTTTATATTATTAACACTTTATAACAAATTTGAACTTGTTTCTGTTCTTTAGATGTCATTCAGTATAAACAAAAACCCACTTTTCATATTTATACAAAGTAGTGAGAGAGAAATGCAACAGAGACACTGATAACGGAAAGCAACATACACTAAAATGAGACTAGACTAACAATATTCAGCTAATATACTCCGTTGCATTGTCCATTGAAAAAAGGGATTTTAAATATCCTTTCACATACGTTTCACATTACAAACGGATAATTTTCAAACGTTTCAAACGTTTATCTTAAAGAAGTCTTACATTGACTTCCCATTCAACATTGAATGCTTAAGTTTCGAATCAAAATTTCTTTTGCTTAATTTTAATTATTCCCTTGTTCCGTTCTTGCCTCTTTTACTGATCGTATTTTTAAATTATCAATTACGCATATTTTAGGTTTTATTTCTACTACAAAGGAGTATTAGTCACTTGTAATAATTTTTCGCGCACGACAAATAAAACATGCCATTCACAATTCAAATTTATTTGTTGCAAGTAACTAAATGAATAGGTATATTTCCCATAAAAAGTTTTAATAAAATCAAGAAAATGTTATATTTCGCATATTCTGCATTACGTAAGCTAAAATATATATTTATTTTAATCAAATTATAGTTATTATGTTAAAATTATGCAGCGATTCAATTTAATATTAACAATATGGCTGTAATTAAATATTAAAAAAAAATCTATACTTTGAAATATCGGGGTACATGGCAAAAGGGGTTAGGGGCATTTGTATATCCAAGTTTACTTTATTACTACATTACCAGAAATCTGCTAGTAATATTAAACAACCACTTTATAACGTGGTTTAGGATAACATCAGTTCAATATAAAGGTAAAAAAGCTGTTTGAAAATTAAATTATTAGATTTTGTAAGTAAAATCAAACTTTCTTTTTTGATTTCCCAAAATTATCATATACTAACGATATATAAATGAATAAATGTGAGATATTGAAAACTTTTTAAGGCATAAGGACCTCGATAGCCTTTTGTACAAAGTCTACAATAAATATATTCTCTCTCTCTTAATACTTTTCTTCCATTTAGTTTTATTATTTAAAAAAATCATAGTATTTACATAGTATTTACATTTATTTTTAGTCGGGGCATTTAAAAATAAATGTAATTTAATGTAAAAACTAGTATTCTGTCAGTAAAATAGTTAAATTGAAAAATAAAACAAATTCATAAACATTTTTTTAAGTTCTTTATTTGGCCATTAAATAGTTATTTTGGCTATTTATGTTCAAAAGGTAATATTAATTATTCAACAAATTATCCAGTACAATAATTATTTCTATACTTATATACGATAATTATAAAATAATATATTAAATTGTCGTTCCAATATAATGTTTAAAAAACTATGTAAATAAATTAATGGTTTACGGTTAAACTGAAAACAATCCCAGATGCAGATATGAAGTATTTATGTCCTAAAAAATATCAATTTAGATTATTTATATTAAAATTCCTTGATATTTCAAAATTACATTATTATGATAAGCGAGTATAAATATATATCGAAAAATTCTTTAAATTTAATGAAATAAATTTAAAAATTTTAAGACACCCAGGACACAAAAAAATTAACAAGTAAAAAAATAAAATACCTCTCTTGCCGTTTTAACTTAATTAAAAGTACCTATATAATATTTTGATGATGAGCGTCGCCGCCTAGGGGGACAGCTATGTGAAGACCGCTGAAAAGTAAAGGATTGGATTGTTATTGTTTTGTTACTTAAGTACGTTGCTTACGCAGAGTGGTTCTTGTATAATCCATACTGTATCATTATTAATATTCTTTTTATTTCTTTGAATTCTGATTTTATTATTTGATTTACTTAGAAGTCCTCCGATGCGGCGACGCTTATCATCAAAAATAATTAATTAATTAAGTATTTTTATTTTAGTTACAAGGGCAAGAGAGATTTTTTTTAACTTTTTAAAGTTTTTTTGGTGTCGGGGATTCCTTAAAATTTTCAATTTAATTTTCTTCTTCTTGTTTCCAATAGGCTTATTTTGGACCACGCTTGTTCAGCAGTTGGGCTTTGATTTTTGCCCAGTATTATCGCATCATCTGCCGGTGTAACTCCTTTCTCTATTCTGTTCAGAGGGTACCTTTCCTTCGGGGTTTTTCCTGAAATCCACGGACTTCCTTTAGGGTTCGTCTGATAGAATGTCTGTTTTGGAGATCTGTTATTCCAAGTTCTTTTATATCCTTTTCGGTTTCTGTCAACCAAGTGGTACGAACCTTCTTGTTTTGCCAGAATGTGAACAGATGGTTGGTTAGTCGGTTTGGAGATAATCTTGCAACGTGACCATAGAAAGATACCCTCCTTTCCTTGCACAGTCAGAGAGCATCTCAATATGTTCGTAGAGCTCAGAGTTCTGCCGCCTTCGGAATTCCCCATCTTCCTTTACCGGGCCTAGGATCTTCCTGAGGATTCTATTCTCTCTGATTTCCACTTTCTCTACCAGACCTCTTCGGTTCAAGGAAAGATACTCCTTGGCTTGTAGGGCTTCTGGTCGTAAGACTGATGTGTAGTGCTTAAGTTTCAGGTTGCGTGACAGGTATTTCTTGTTGTTAGTGTTCTTAGTCATTCGATAGGCTAGTTCTAACTTGTTGACTCTCATGGATAATGATGCTCTTTCTGATAAGTTGGGTTCAATCCATTCGCCGAGATATTAAAATTTTTCAGTGCTCTTGATGTTTCCATGCCCTAGCAACATCTCTCTGTATGCTTCTCTGATGTTGGTGAGGAATTCTGTTTTCTCCAGCGACC
Source organism: Phosphuga atrata (assembly GCA_944588485.1). Taxonomy (NCBI): domain Eukaryota; kingdom Metazoa; phylum Arthropoda; class Insecta; order Coleoptera; family Silphidae; genus Phosphuga; species Phosphuga atrata. Next base: position 64,930,958 of record OX155893.1, on the reverse strand, counting down.
CTTGAAAACCCACTTTGGCAGCCTGTTTTCTCAGGAAATGTACCTGCATTGTTGCCATCTCAAGAAAATCAGCAAACAGTGCCATGTCATTTGCAAAGGCCAGTCAATCTACAACCAGTCCATCGTTCTTACGTCCCAGGGGGGGGGGGGGGGGCTGTTGGTCACAGTAGAGTGGATTTTTAAAGTACTGAGCCAAAAGGTGGCAGTTGTCCTTGTCGTTATAAGCCAGTTTGCCTTGTGAGTCTCTGAAGTGGAGGCTTGGCTGAGCGTATTTTCTGAGAGTCTGCTTCAAGGTTCCTAGAAAATCTCTGGAGTTATTCTTAGCAAAGCTCTCTCAATTTGGGTTAGGTGGTTTTGTGTAAATGTTCGTACGGTTCCTCGAATTATCCTGTTCCTGTTTAATTTGTTTGTTCCAAAAATGTATGCCAATTTTCCTTCGTCTTTTTAGAATTCCACTTCACCCAGGCTGTCTGTCTTTGGGCTATTGCAATGTCACAGGCTTCAGTTCACAACGGATGCTTCATTCTTCTAGCGAGAGGGGCGAGTTCATTGGCCCGACAAGAGTCTCCTTCAGTTGGTCCCAGCTGCTTAGATCTGTATTGTTCAGTCTCTGACTTTGTTCTTGACTGCTCTTGAGTCGCTCTACGTTAAATCTTACCATTTTGAGGTTCTGCGTAATCTAAGGCTGGACTCTTATTTTGATCTTTGACAAGTAGTGGTCTGAGTATAGATTGTCGCTTCTGAGTACCTTCACGTTTTGTATTTCCTTTTGAGATTTTCGTGAAATGGCCACATGTCTATCTGGAATTGACCCAGGTTGGTATTAGGTGAAATGAAAGTCTTTTGCTTCCTTGGCAAGTGTTTAAAGGCTGTAGACTTCATGAGCAATCCAAAGGTCCTACACAGATCCACCAATCGTTCTCCGTTGCAGTTGGTTCGCTTATGCGGCTGATAATTGCCCACTATGTTTCTGTATTTTTTTTCTCTTCCCAATTGAGCATTGAAATCACCAAGCAGTATGACTGATAAAGTCGATGACTGAATCCTGTATCCTGTGACTGATTATAAATCCTGTACCTAAGTAGGGTACGTTCTTCATTTTCCGCTGAACCACTTTTCCTCTGAGGATTCTGTAGCCTTTGGACTCGAAGGCATGTTCGTCCGTAAATATGGTTTCCTGTACTGCTGTCATTATTATGTTGTGTCGTGTTAGTGAATCAGTCAAATGTTTCAGTTTACCCGCATTTAGCAGTGAGTTTGCATTAAATGTTGCGAAGAAGCTTTGCCGTCTTGGTCTGAGTTTACGTCCGGTGATTTCAGGATGCGCCGACTCATCCTTAAAGCATGTTGGTGCGGACTCCCAAGAATCCGAAGGTCCGCTAACGTCCCCATAGGTGACGGTGGATTAGTTGCCACCTTGAGTAGTGCATTTAGCAAAATTTTCCATTATGCGCAGTTGAAGAATATTCTTCGTGGGACAGTGGCGAGCCACTGTCTAAGATACTACCCAAGTTGTTAGCTTAGGAGGCTTATTATTTGGGGTTGTCACCCCTAGACAGCTTGCCTTCACTACGGCGGAGTCCTAGTGTCCGGTCCACCCCACTCTTCCCAGGTGCTAGGCTCCGTGCCATTGTTTACCAAAGATGTTCAAAGGGTACATATTATCATAGGGTATCATGGTACAAGGTCCAGATCTGTTTTAGATTTTTTTTCTGTTTATTCATAATTTCTAGTAGGTTTCTTTTATAAAATGTCAAAATAGAAATCACCAATTCACTTTGTTTTTACACAATTTTTTTTACACCAACACCAATCCAATGTTAACCATTTGTTCTTCACTATAAACTTCTCTCCCTATGAATTTTACACCACTCAAAATACATAATTTTTCTGCTGATATATGTGAAAATGGCATTTTTCCACGGCTTACCCTACATGAAAGTGATATTTTTTCATTCTAGAGTTGAAAATATTTTCACATCTAGAGGCGAAAATGAGCATTTTAGATTTATGATTTTCTCGATTAAAACACTAAACTAACCAAAGTTGCATGGCCTTTTTATTAATTACATCAATTTCAATGAAATATTTTATGTACAAACTTAAAACGAGCCTGAAACTATTTAAAAAAACCTAAATAAAATTGGGACATTTGACTTGAAAAGAATCACCTTCTATGAGAATGCAATATGTTACCATGGAAACGATCAAACCAACAATTAAATTTGTATTGACAGTTCTGACAGTTCGCTTCGAATTGGATTTATTAGAGTCGATATGGATTCTACAACCGAAATCAGTAGAAAAAATTGCATTTACTACTCGAGATGAAAGTGTTTTTTTTTTGGTTCGGTGTGATTGATAACTCGCTGGCGCCCGTAAGCAAACTCCCACCTCACCAAAAAACGACACTTTCATCTCTTGCTGTAAAATATACTATTCTACGATCAAATTTTTGCACGTCCAACTTATTTGGCCGTTGCCTAGCACCTAAAATGTCAATAATTAATTTTATTTTATTATTCGAACTTTTTTCTTTTGTTTAATAATTTGTTTGTTAATACGTGATTAATGTTACCTTTTTTAAATCTCGTTCACAAATACGTGATAGTAAATGAGCAGATGATCATCAAACGCCTGAAAACATATTCATAAATTATAGCTAAGAGACTTCTGGATCACGTCAGCTTTCAAAAAAAAGTTTGAACATACGGAACTAGACAAACATTTGTATCAAATTGGTTGCAGATTAATTTTGTCAAGTAGGAAATGAGCTAATGGTCATCAAACGCGTGGACAGATCTGCATAAATTATAGCTACGAACCTCCTCGATCACGTCAGCTTAAAAAAAATTCCGATCAAAATCGGTCCAATCGCTTAGGAGCTACAATAAACAACCACATATACGGACAGATGGACAGACGGACAGACTGACTCTCGGGAGTTAATAAAATACTAATTTAAAAATATTAAATTTAATAGCATTTAGAGCAATAAACAAACTTTTTGGTATCGAATTTATTAATTTTCTGAATGGACTTTCAAAACTAATTGTATTGATTTTAAGAATAATTAAAAATAATTCAAAATTTGGGCTAATTTTTTTTGCATTTTTTTTTAAGGTCATTGAAAGTTTGCCAACGTAATAAATGAACTTGATAATTTCTTGATATTCTAATTTTAATATATTAATAATTTTAATATTTTCATTTATAACAGATTATAGCATTTAAAGCAGTGTTTCTTAACCTTTAAAGTGAGCCACAGCCCTTTGAATTGAAAATAGGTCCCCGCATCCCATTGAAAAATGTTTCAATTTTTTAGTTTAGAAATACATTTTTTGCAAAATTTATTGTTTATTTAAAAAAACTTATACATTTTATATATCAAATACAAAACAATATTATTTTAATTAAGGGCTAGGCTATTGTCGCTTGTTCTTCATAATACTTGTGAAGCGAGGCTCTTTTTTTTTAAAGAGACACGCGTAAAACGTCACTTGCATTTAAGCAATTTCTCGGTTAAGTTTTTATATGCAAAAGCGATGAAAATCCCATTTCACACGGATAGGTGGTGGCAAATGGTAAAAGTAATTGCAATGCTTCTTTTGCCAACTCTGTATAACGTTTAAACTGTGTACGCCAGAATTGTTCGAATTCTAATTGTTCGAATTCCATTTGAATATGTCCACTGTCTCGCATTTCAATAAGATCGTCTTTTTTAAATCACTATCATCCATCGAATTTAATTTATATAGAAATAGATCCTGTATCCATATTCGAGTTGTGGTAATATTTCCAGTAGGAAAATATACATTGTATTATTCGCTCAATCGTTTCAAACGTATTGCAATGTCGGGTATAATTGTTGTTTTTTTCATTTTCCACAACAATTGAATCAAGCAAGGGAAAGTTTGCAAATTCCCATTTTTAACTCGACTTATCAAAATTTCTAGTTTTCCAATAAATGAAGATAATGTTTCACTAGCTATTATTATATTTTTACCAAATTCTTGGATTGATATGCTCAATTCATTCAAGTGGCTAAATATATCTGCTAAGTAGGTTAGTCTCAGAATTGCATCCTTACTTAAAATTTAAATCTTTTACTAATTCACAGTTTTGACTAGTCAGTAACTGAATAATTTCTTCACGCAATTAAAAAACCCTGTTAGGCATGCGGACCTTAGAGAGCCATCGTATTTCGGTGTAATATAGAAAGAAGTACAGTATGAGCAGCTCTGATTTCTTCACAAAATAATCGATTCAATATTGATAATATCGAATTATATACAAACCAGGGGCGGAGAATAATCGTACACAAGCAAAAATTATAATATTTTTCTAAATATTTGAAAAAACGATGTTTATTAAAAAAATCATGTTATCGTAAACAGATATTACACTCAACACTAAATTTTATTAAATTTCACCACTTAGTTTTTACTCATGTATGTAGTATAAGTGTATACATTTTTTATTAACTCCTAATTTATATAAATATATGTGACTAAATATAAATCATTAAACATGTATTAAACATCCATAAATATTTCATTGACATATTTTCTTTTACTTCGTTGTTCGTTTTGGCATATTTGCATTTTTTGCGAAAAACCCGCAACCTTAATTTTTGTATAAGCTTCAATATCGCTTCAATATATCTAATGACGCGATCCCTATTTTCGCGTTATTGTGGGATTACTATAGTTTTCAAATACTTTATTATTAAAAATTTAATAAATGATATTTATTAATTTATTGTTAGATGCTCCCGCACCCCCAAAAATACCTTCCCGAACCCCCAGGGGTTTCGGAAACACCCCAGGTTAAGAACCACTGATTTAAATCAAGCAAATTCCTCCTCGCCAGGTGAGATTTCTCGTTCTTCATTTTTGTGGCAAAGCTCTTAATTCATCTGTTGTTATGTCGGATATGTTCTCCGGAACTTGATTTTGAAATCTCGGTATGTTGACCTTAGGTATTTTGTCCCGCACCTATATAGCTCAAAAGTTCGGAACTACCTGGAGGATACCTTTTTTTGGTGAAATAATCTTACCTTAGACATTTCTGAGATTACTGATGGTCTTATTCCCGATGGCTAGCTTCTTGTTTAGTACTTTGATATTCTTATTTTGTTCTATTGCCAGGGCAATATTTTCGGTTTTCTATTTCCGTATGTTCTTTCTGTCGGATTGTGATATCTCTTTATTGAGTTTTCTTAACTCGACTGATCCATTGGTGTATTTGCGTTTTAGTTCTCTTCTAAAGGTTTTCTCTTTAGTTCTCTTTTTTTAACTTTTTTTTTATTTCTTAAAAGTTTAGTTTTTTAAGTTTGAGTATTTGGGGTATTTTTGGGTAGGGTTATTAGTTCTGTTCTGTTTTTTTTTTAGCCATAGGAATTAGTTTTTACCTTTCTCTGCTGGTGTTAATAGTAAATTTTCGCTCTGTTTCAACTTACTTGATCGAAAAAAAAAACGATTTTCACTTGTTGATGTTTCCAAAATATTTGATATAGTTTATTCATTATATAGTAAAAATATATAATGTTTCCAATTGACAAGGAATTGATTAAACAAATTAAAATAATTATTTCATGGTATTATAATTTTTGAAACAATTATCCTTAGTTATGCTTACTCCTTTGGACTTCCTTTTCTAGTTCCTTCCGGTTTCTTGAGAATCAAATGCTATGTAGCACGTTTTTATTAACTGGACTTTGTATCTGCTCTTTTATCCGATTCTTCTCTGTTTGGAGAGATTTTGGCAATCGATTTTAAACTAACTTCCTATGAGGTTCCGACTTGAAATTTTAAACATAGAACTGCATTGCTGGGTGACTGAATGCGATATTTAATAATTTACACTCCTAATTATACATTAGGTATTCAATATTAAATTTAGTACGTATTCAATGTATTGATATATGTAGGGGTCCCTATATGTACCGTATATGTGTAAAATACAGTTCGAGAAGGATGCTTGGTAAGCAAAATTGAGACCAGTTAAATAAAAAATGTTTACAATCGGCTGCAGAACTTCACAACTCTCAACACACACAAGTCCACGAACATAACGTCCGTATCGCTTATGCCTACATGCTTTTATTTGTAGTCATCAGGAAAAAAAATATTCTCCCTATTAATGCATTTCCATTAATAACATTTTTACGTTTAGTTTTATATCATTATTTACAGCTTTTTATCACTGCGTGATGTGGTTTTAAGCTTCTCGGAAACAAGGTTAGTTAGTAACGCTATCATTTTAAAAATATTCTCCTGGGGAATACAAAACAGTTTTGTTTTACTCAATTACACAGTTATTTTACATTGATAATACAAGTGCTGTTCTATTTTTTTGTAGACAGGTTGCAGTGAATTTACCTGCATTTTTTAAATATTGTAAATAGTAATAATTAGAAGCTTTCCGTTTCAACTATAGATATAAAACATTAATAATATGTTTAATAACTTAAAATGTTAATAACTTTACAGAAAAGCAATTTAGAGGATAATGCTTTACATGCCTGCTGCGTCTCTTCGAAAGCTTAATTCTTCCTTACCTTAATTTTGGTTTCATAGGCAATATGTTGGTGCCAAATAATTAAATGCTTTAACCCTTTAAGGTGTTGTGGTTAATTTATTAACCACGTTGTAATTTTTACAAAAAAATTATGGACTATAGTCCTTATAGAATAAATATCAATAACTAAACACTCATACATTTGTTTAATATGTAATCAGTTTCTGAAGCTGTACGACGAAGTGTGAAAATTAGTTACCTATTTGATGAGTACAAATATTTTTGAGTGAAAACTTCTTTAGTCGCGCTGAATGACATTTGGGTAGAGGGTAAACTCATAGTTTTCCTTTATCGTCAGCATCAGCTGCGTTCCTTAGAAGATTTCTATTACTCTTCTATTATACGAATATACGCAAAAGAACACATCTACACGCATATATTTAAAGTTGGCTCTGAACGTCAAACTTAATAGTCAAAGTTTTTGACAGTGTTGACAGAACGCAGCGCTTCTAAGCAAATATCAACCCGTAAAATAAATATCAACCCATTTTGTTTAGTTTCAAAAAATCTACCAGTAATTGAATTTATAAATGAAGGAGGTATTAGGTTTGAATTTGACTATTGATCGAAAAATCAGTACCACAAAATATAAAACGACGAAATATAAATAAAATATATAAAATTTTTCTTTCATATTTCAGTCACGATTAACTAATTGCTTTCATTTAGAATATAATCAAATGATTCAAAGTACAAATAAGGCATTGAACGCAAGAGCGGACTAATTGTAAGCCGCAATTTCCCAATTGCGTTTATGACATTAACGTACTTTATTTTACCGTATGAATCGACCAAAACTGGAAGACTCACACGTTTTGAACCAAAATTAGATTACCGTATAAAAGGAGTTGTTTCATTTAGTGTTTTTTATATTGTCTTTGTGCAATAGTAGATTTCTTTGCAAATTACTTTGTTTTATCTGTATTGGAGTTAGTCCGTTTTAACGCTCAATGTCTCATATCATATAAGTATTGTTCAACTTCATTATGATTCAGTTATTTAATTATTAATCTTATCTTATGTTCCAAGTTTATCTGTATAGATTTATTTTTATTTTTAATATTTTATTTTATTATTAGTATTGTTTAGTTTATGTATAATATTTCCCTACTTTTGACACCTTTCATTTACTTTCTTGTATTCTTTAGACTAACTTATATTAATAAAATAAAGTTAACTCACATCTTTATAATTATAAGGCATAAATAATATAAGTGTATATTAATTATTATTTCAATTAAGTTGTATTTATATTTTGTACTAAGCTTGCGCATTAATTTATGAAATCTAAGAAAAACACAATCATTCCAAAATTTTTACTTCGGACGGCAGTGCTTGACTGCCTATTTTTTATAATTGGCGGACTTTGTAACTATTCTATGCAATAATTCTAAACGATTTTGCCAGAAGTAGTTTTCCTATTTCTACAAGGAAGTATCTGTTACATTATGTACTTAGATTGATATTTGAAAATAGTAGTGTGTAATGAATAGCAAATTTTAAAAATCGAATCGAAATAATATAATAACATAAATTGTTGATTAAAATGTGATCACTTTATTATGATGGGTTTGGTTTTTTTGTGTGGATTTGTCTTGGAACCTTATTTTTTTGGGCCCTATATTATGTAAATGTTCTTGACTTTTTTAATTTTTTATTTACTTTTTATTAATGAACTATTAATTAGAAAACATCAAAATTCCATTCAAAAATAATTCTGCACCTTAAAGGGTTATAGCTGATTACGTGATTACACTTATGAGATTAATTTTTTAATCTGTTATACATTTTACCATTTATGTACACGACCTTTTCTTCCTCTCTCTGAAATTTATATCGCTGATTAATAAAATATCGTTGACCTTTCAAACCCATTATTTTTGAGATAATATGCCATAAATCTTAACATATAGCAATCTGATCAATTAGGATCAATATTAAGTTAGTACGGTCAATGTGGTGGAATTATAAAATCAAGCTGATTTAGCAAATGTGGTTTTATCCTGTTGCACTATCACAACTAAACAGCTACCATGCCTGGATACATTTCCCATTTCACAAAGCTGTATTTGATCTGTTGGCCAAGTAGTCCCAAGTGTTTACTTCTTACATCTCCAGTGTAATATTCGACACAACTAGTGTGTATCGACCATTGAACTTTCAAGAATTCCGGAGGATATCAGAACTTTTTTTATGTGGTTGCGTTAAATCCCGATCGAAAATGAAACGTGCAAGGACGTAACTCTCACAGTAAATAGTTAACAAACAATATACTACAATGTCGTCCGAAATGGATTTGTTTACTAAACAAATATTATCGGCTCACAGACAAACTAATATGTTTATTTCTTTATTCCGTACAAGTGCCGTACTAATCTATTGCTAACTGCTGAAGCAGAAAATGTTTTCACAAGGAGTTTTCCAGTTTTTTGAAAATTAGTTCTGACTTTTTTATTAAACTGATATAAGATTTATTTCAATTAAAATTTTCACATTATATAATAAATTATAAAATCTATTGACCTTATTTCAAACAGAACTATGATAGAAAATAGATTGAACTACAAATTGAAGATTTATATATGAGATATTATATATTTATATTTGAAGATAGAATCTATCTATACATATATATATATATATATATATATATATATATATATATTTATTTATATATATATATATATATATATATATATATATATATATATATATATATATATATATATATATATATATACTTCAATTAGTAGTTCAATCCATTTTCTATCACAGTTCTGTTTTTTCGTCAGTGGAGGTAGACAACCAGTGGCGGTACATACGGGGAACGACCTTTGAATTTTTGCATATATTTTCTCCATTTGCACATTTAACAACTGCTTGACTTGCTAAAATTGTTCGTAATCGAGAACTTGATTCTGTCAGTCAAAATAACCGTTTTCGAGAAAAAATTAAAATGTACTTTTTGTGAATATGATGTTAATTGTGAATTGAATATTTGTAAAAAAATATTAAAAATCCAGTCGAAGAAAACAAAGAAATCTTTATTTCTGTTTTGAATTACCACATACACGTAATAGTTAATGATACTACACGTCTCGTTCTCGATGATAATTTTTAGAAATGCTCGTCATTCCTGATATTTCACACTATTTAGAGTTTGAAATTTGTCGCCTAGGCGTGGCCGGACATTGCGCCGCTATAGACATATTTGTTCGTTGTGTATGACGTTTCACACGTACTAAGTACAAAAAAATAGTGCAAAAAAAATACCAAATATAAATAAGAATTAAAAGTTTATAATGTCAAGAGATAAGAAGAAGAGAAAATCACGTTCGCGATCAGGAGGAAGAGATAGGAAGAAACAAAAAACGGACGAGAGACTGGAAAAAATGGAAAAAAATATCGATAACCTCAAAAATGTTGTTTTGAAACTAGCAGAATTAAATAAAACCACTGATATAAATCAGAATGAATATGCAGGTAAATGTTTATTATAACAAAAATATATACGAGTCCATATGAAACCGGGATTACATAAAAGTATTTAGCCTCCATACGAGACTCTTACTTAAAAAATGCTGTGTGGCTTAAAAAAAGTGTGGTGATTCATTCACACTTAAGTATGTTTTCTTTTGTACAAAAACATGTACAAAAAAGCTGTCTATATGACAAACTGTCTATATAACAAACTCTCTGTATAACAAATAAGAGATATGAGTTTCCGTACAAAACCAGTCTCATATAAAAAGTATTTAACCTCCATACGAGACACTTACTTGAAAGATGCTTAAGTGTGGTGATACATTCACACCTAAGAATGTTTTTGTACAAAAACAACATGTACAAAAAAACTGTTTATATGACAAACTGTCCATACGACAAACTGTCTACATGATAAACATTTTATACAACAAACCGTATAACACGATAGATATATGATGAAAACTGGAAGAGCTGCTTCCTAAATTAAAATTTTAAAAACTTTCTAAATCATTTATGGATAGGAACAAGGTGGTAAGCGTCTTTTAGATCTATCGAACACATATATAATCCAATAGTTAGTAAGTGTTTGACAGACTTAATATCTTCCATTTTAAAATGGCTAGTATCGATAAATTTGTTTAGATTTCTTAAATTAATGATAAATCTACTGGAGCCATCTGGCTTGTCAACCAAGAAGAAAGAGGAAATGAATTCATTATCTTCATTTTGACTAGGCTCTATTACATTTTTAGCTAAGAGCTTATTTATTTCATGCATTATTTTTATAAGATCATTTTTAGACCAATTTTAGTCTGTTGGTGGTTTTGTTTGATATGGAGTTTCTCTGAAAGGTATTTTCTAGCCCTTCAGACAATCTAGGACAAATTTATCCTCGATAATTTCTTCCCAGTTTTGTGCAAAGTGTTTTAGACGCTCATCTACTCATTCCTCATCTACTTCCTTAGGGGCTGTTGGCGATTTGATGATCGACTCACTGCTTTTGTAGTATTATACCTCGGTCGTTGAGTACCTCGGTCTGGGCTTGAATTTTATCACTGATTTTTTCTGTTGGGTTCCCACCTGCTTGTATTTTGAAGGTGGGTACCTCGAGTCTCCCTGGTCCCTGAATTTTGTGAATTTCAATGTTGCCTTGATGTTGGAGCAGGCTTTTTCTACCTCTTTAGCTTCTTTTACTTGTTCAGCTAATTGTTTGCCATACAACCATTCGTCAGCTTTAGTAGCGTCAACTGTTGGCTTAACTGATTTTTTCATTAGTGGTGTAATGAGCGCTCTTCGTGTTTGTGACTGTTGATGAAAAACATTGGTCAATAGTTTTCCAGTATCACATAAATACTTCATGAGAGCTTCCTGCTCAATACCCTCTTCAGGATCTTCTAGAATCATAGATACTGCAGCACCTAATGCCGCAATTGCAGAACCAATACAGTTTTGCGAGTCTTCAAAATGTTTATCTCGTTTTTTGAAGCAACTTCTGTCATGACTGGACCTATTTCTATATTTATCTTTGGTGCTTCAGTGTAGAGATCATCTTTTCTCCGATACATTTCTAGGATCTTTATTTTATTTTCCTCTGGATAACCTTCCTGCATCCATTTTTGCCATCCAATTTTTAATTCTTTATTTATTTTAAATGGAATTTCATTTTTAAGATCAGGATGTTCTCCTAGCATTTCTAACATAACCTCACTGACCTGAGATCTGTTGTCAGTTGCTTCTATATATTCAGTAAGAGCTATCTCATTTGGTTCCTCAGTCTCTTTTGTTTTTGGGGATTGTTGGATGAGATTACCTGAATCAACATTCTCTTTATCCTGATTTTCTTCTAAAATAAAATATTATTTTTATTACATGGACCTTGATTGTGAATATTTTTGTAACTTCATCTAATAGAGAGTTTGTCGTATGGACGGTTTGTCGTACAGACAGTTTGTCATATTGACAGTTTGTCTTAGGAACAATTTTTCGTATAGACAGTTTCTCTTATGGACGTTTTGTCGTACAGACAGTTCATTGTACATTTTATTTCTGTACAAAGACATACTTAAGTGTGAATAAATCACCACACTTAAGATTTTTAAGTAAATGTCTCGTATAGAGGCTAAATACTTTTAATGAATGAAGAAAAAATTCACTATTTAAGAAAAATTTAATTTTTTATATGAGACTGATTTCGTATAGAAACTCATATATCTATCGTGTTATACGGTTTGTTGTATAAAATGTTTATCATGTAGACAGTTTGTCGTATGGACAGTTTGTCATATAAACAGTTTTTTGTACATGTTGTTTTTGTACAACATGACAAACTGTCCATACGACAAACTGTCTACATGATAAACATTTTATACAACAAACCGTATAACACGATAGATATATGAGTTTCTATACGAAATCAGTCTCATATAAAAAATTAAATTTTTCTTAAATAGTGAATTTTTTCTTCATTCATTAAAAGTATTTAGCCTCTATACGAGACATTTACTTAAAAATCTTAAGTGTGGTGATTTATTCACACTTAAGTATGTCTTTGTACAGAAATAAAATGTACAATGAACTGTCTGTACGACAAAACGTCCATAAGAGAAACTGTCTATACGAAAAATTGTTCCTAAGACAAACTGTCAATATGACAAACTGTCTGTACGACAAACCGTCCATACGACAAACTCTCTATTAGATGAAGTTACAAAAATATTCACAATCAAGGTCCATGTAATAAAAATAATATTTTATTTTAGAAGAAAATCAGGATAAAGAGAATGTTGATTCAGGTAATCTCATCCAACAATCCCCAAAAACAAAAGAGACTGAGGAACCAAATGAGATAGCTCTTACTGAATATATAGAAGCAACTGACAACAGATCTCAGGTCAGTGAGGTTATGTTAGAAATGCTAGGAGAACATCCTGATCTTAAAAATGAAATTCCATTTAAAATAAATAAAGAATTAAAAATTGGATGGCAAAAATGGATGCAGGAAGGTTATCCAGAGGAAAATAAAATAAAGATCCTAGAAATGTATCGGAGAAAAGATGATCTCTACACTGAAGCACCAAAGATAAATATAGAAATAGGTCCAGTCATGACAGAAGTTGCTTCAAAAAACGAGATAAACATTTTGAAGACTCGCAAAACTGTATTGGTTCTGCAATTGCGGCATTAGGTGCTGCAGTATCTATGATTCTAGAAGATCCTGAAGAGGGTATTGAGCAGGAAGCTCTCATGAAGTATTTATGTGATACTGGAAAACTATTGACCAATGTTTTTCATCAACAGTCACAAACACGAAGAGCGCTCATTACACCACTAATGAAAAAATCAGTTAAGCCAACAGTTGACGCTACTAAAGCTGACGAATGGTTGTATGGCAAACAATTAGCTGAACAAGTAAAAGAAGCTAAAGAGGTAGAAAAAGCCTGCTCCAACATCAAGGCAACATTGAAATTCACAAAATTCAGGGACCAGGGAGACTCGAGGTACCCACCTTCAAAATACAAGCAGGTGGGAACCCAACAGAAAAAATCAGTGATAAAATTCAAGCCCAGACCGAGGTACTCAACGACCGAGGTATAATACTACAAAAGCAGTGAGTCGGTCATCAAATCGCCAACAGCCCCTAAGGAAGTAGATGAGGAATGAGTAGATGAGCGTCTAAAACACTTTGCACAAAACTGGGAAGAAATTATCGAGGATAAATTTGTCCTAGATTGTCTGAAGGGCTAGAAAATACCTTTCAGAGAAACTCCATATCAAACAAAACCACCAACAGACTAAAATTGGTCTAAAAATGATCTTATAAAAATAATGCATGAAATAAATAAGCTCTTAGCTAAAAATGTAATAGAGCCTAGTCAAAATGAAGATAATGAATTCATTTCCTCTTTCTTCTTGGTTGACAAGCCAGATGGCTCCAGTAGATTTATCATTAATTTAAGAAATCTAAACAAATTTATCGATACTAGCCATTTTAAAATGGAAGATATTAAGTCTGTCAAACACTTACTAACTATTGGATTATATATGGGACCAGGGAGACTCGAGGTACCCACCTTCAAAATACAAGCAGGTGGGAACCCAACAGAAAAAATCAGTGATAAAATTCAAGCCCAGACCGAGGTACTCAACGACCGAGGTATAATACTACAAAAGCAGTGAGTCGGTCATCAAATCGCCAACAGCCCCTAAGGAAGTAGATGAGGAATGAGTAGATGAGCGTCTAAAACACTTTGCACAAAACTGGGAAGAAATTATCGAGGATAAATTTGTCCTAGATTGTCTGAAGGGCTAGAAAATACCTTTCAGAGAAACTCCATATCAAACAAAACCACCAACAGACTAAAATTGGTCTAAAAATGATCTTATAAAAATAATGCATGAAATAAATAAGCTCTTAGCTAAAAATGTAATAGAGCCTAGTCAAAATGAAGATAATGAATTCATTTCCTCTTTCTTCTTGGTTGACAAGCCAGATGGCTCCAGTAGATTTATCATTAATTTAAGAAATCTAAACAAATTTATCGATACTAGCCATTTTAAAATGGAAGATATTAAGTCTGTCAAACACTTACTAACTATTGGATTATATATGTGTTCGATAGATCTAAAAGACGCTTACCACCTTGTTCCTATCCATAAATGATTTAGAAAGTTTTTAAAATTTTAATTTAGGAAGCAGCTCTTCCAGTTTTCATACATTTCCTTTGGTTTATGCACAAGTCATTTTGTTTATACAAAAATTATGAAACCAGTTATGAACAAAATTAGACAACTAGCGATTTTATCAATTATTTACATTGATAATTTACTGTTAATTGTGTGAAATTCATATCAATCCTGTAAAAATTCATCAAACTTGGTGAAAAATCTGCTGGTACAGTTAGGCTTTATCATAAACCACCAAAAAAGTTCACAAACACCTACCCAGAAATGCAAATACTTGGGTTTCATTATAAATTCAGTAGATTTTAGACTTGAGTTTACACAAGACATTAATCAATACTTTTGAGAACAACAAATATTATAAAATTAGACACTTCGCAAAACTACTGGGCAAACTAACATCAGCTTGCCCAGCAGTGGCATATGGATCCATTTACTGTAAAAGGCTAGAAAGGCAAAAGTATCTAGCCTTAATTTTAAGTGAAAACGATTACGACGGTAGAATTTATGTTAATAAATTAATAATGGAAGAACTGTATTGGTAGAAGATAAATGCACCAACAGGTTTTAACCCAATTAGAGCACTACAGTTTAAGTTTGAGATATCTTCAGATGCATCTCTGACTGGGTGGGGTGCACACTGTAATGGTGTAAACGCTCATGGTTTCTGGACGAAAGAGGAAACAACATTTAGCATAAACTATCTAGAACGGTTAGCAGCGTTCTTTGTTCTAAGATGTTTCGCCAACAAAGTATCAGACGGCGAAATTCTCTTAAGAATTGATAATACGTCTGCAATTTTCTATATCAATATGACAGGTGGCATTCAATATCCCCACTTAAATGCATTAGCGAGAGAAGTCTGGCAATGGTGCGAAAGGAGAAAAATCTGGATTTACGCGTCATACATCCCGTCAGTTATGAATAAAGATGCTGATTTACCATCGAGAATAGCTAACATAGATACCAACTGGGAACTATGTAAAGAGTCATTTGAAAAAATCAATAAAAGTTTGGAATTTTCTCAATTGACCTTTTTGCATGAAGATTGAATAAAAAATGTCCTAGATTTTGTTCTCGTTTCCCATATCAAAATGCGATGACAGTAGATGCCTTTATTATTAGGTGGACGAATGAAAAAATCTATGCCTTTCCTCCTTTCGCACTGATCCTTAGAAATCTGCGAAAAATAATAACCGATAAAGCTGATGGAACAGTCGTGGTACCA
Organism: Phosphuga atrata; assembly: GCA_944588485.1. Classification (NCBI taxonomy): domain Eukaryota; kingdom Metazoa; phylum Arthropoda; class Insecta; order Coleoptera; family Silphidae; genus Phosphuga; species Phosphuga atrata. The sequence goes on along the minus strand of OX155893.1, from coordinate 64,914,982 downwards.
TTGTGGTCAACCCAGCCCTGGTACCCGCTATTCACATCACTACTTTAGTCGCCTTTAGTTTTTAAACCTCACAAAAATGTATTGTCTCCTTCCAGACAAGAAACACATCCACTGGCACACAAACTTTCATTGGTGGCAGGGAACTTGTCCGTAAAGCGTTTCTAAGTAAATGAATAAATGAATAAAGTCCATAACATCATCAACTCTCAAACAATACGAAGGTGCCTTAAAGGTGGAAATTTTCTAAATCGAACAATATTCCTATATTTAATGCAAGTACAGTAGATATACTACGTTTTCTAACCGAAAGGTTCGAAAACGGAGTAAGATATGGGACTTTGAATTCTATCAGATCAGCTATATCACTCAACTCTACTCAAGATCTCGGTAAGGATAAACTGCTGTTCCGATTCTTCAGGGGAATATTTAAGGATAGGTCTCTCCTTGGTCTAAATATGCAAGTACATGGGATACAACACCAGTCTTACAATATATAATAGAAGGACTTGGCCCATTGAATCAGCTAAAGTTAAAGCATGCAGCAGAAAAGTTATCAACGCTGCTCATTTTGTCTACAGCACATAGACTTCAAACCATCGCACTAATTAATATAAAAAATACATTTTCATGGACAAATCAAATATAACAATCAAAATACCAGACCTGATAAAAACATCCAAACCAGGAAAAAATCAGCCAGAGCTTATACTGCCATTTTATAAAGAAAAACCTGGGCTGTGTGTTGATACAGCTGTAACGACTACTTAAATATGACTAAAGACCTAAGAAATGAGCAAAACAACAAATTACTTATATCAAACTTGAATCCATACAAGAACGTAACGTCTCAAACGATTGGGCATTGGATCAAATCCTTGGTGTCTAAATCAGGCATTGATACAAATCAGTTTACAGCATATAGTACAAAACATACTGCAGTATCAGTGGCTATTAGAAATGATGTTGATATAGACACAATCAGACGTACTGCTAGCTGGTCTGAACGGTCACAGGCCTTCGCAAAATTTTACAATCGCCCGATCCAAGATAATAACGATACGTTCGCAAAATCTGTATTATCTAACGCACTGTAACTTTCTTTATGATTTCCAGTCATGTAAGTTAATAAATAAATTAGACGACATGAATGAGTTTTCTTGGACTCTGAAAGGCTACAAATTATCATCGAGAACGAGACGTGTAGTATAATTGTACGATCAAACGAGCCCACCGAAGGCGGGCGAAGTTCGATCGTGATTATACCAAACGTCTCATTCGAAGAAGATCATTCTCCCTCCCTGTAGGTACCTGTTAACAAACATACCCAAGATCATCTTGCAGCGAAAACTCAACTACCAGAATCTCTAAAAATATGACTATAGCGGCGCAATGTTCGTCCACGCCTAGGCGCCAAATTTCAAACTCTAAAAAGTGTGAAATATCAGGAATGACGAGCATTACTACAAATTATCATCTTCGAACGAGACGTTTCGTATAATCACGATCGAACTTCGCCCGCCTTCGGCGGGCTCGTTTGATCGTTCATTTAACTATACGTTGTTCAAATTTCCGTCCGTCAACCCCAAGCTTCAGCACGCTGCAGTAATAATCTTGGAACACGTTCAAACATTTCCGCGTGGCCTGAATGGTTGCGCATCTATTTTTCAAACGGCACTGCAGTTCTGCGAGATCCGCCGCTTCCGTTTCATAGACTTTATGGACATATACTATATATTACATAGACTTAGAAGTTTTTTAAGTTACCCAAAAAAAAATAGTTCAAGGGGTTCATCTCCGGTGACCTTGCTGGCCAAGCAACTGGACCACCTATCCATCTTAATGGATTGGCGTTGGTGATGTAGGCGAGCTTTCGCTAACGCGCTAAAATGTGAAGGTGCACTATCGTGCATGAACCACATTTAGCGTGTAGTCAAAGAGTTTAGTCTGTTAAAAATATCGAACTTCTCTGGTCAACCGCCTTGGAAGAATATGGGGACCGATTAATATATCGCCAACAATACCACACCATATATTAATGGAGAATGAGCTCTCACCATAACAGTATGAGGATTTTCGTCCACCCAGCAGTGCATGTTATGGGAATTCATAATTCCATCACGTTGCTTCATCTGAGAAGCAGCAGCAATGTTCCCGTTAAGCTGCGCGGGTGCGCGGATGCGCAGCAGTTTACGTGAAATTTTGAAATCTGCGCAGATAAATTAAGTTTCCGCGCACTTAAAATATGAGACTTTGATTTTGTCTTCGAAATTGGGGAAATTTCGGAAGAAAAAAGATTATATAATATATTAAGTACCTACATAAATAGATTATTTAAAAAGACATATTATTCATAAACCGCAAAACAAGCAACACCTGAAGAACGTCACGGAAAAAAGAGAAACAAGAACGGTCAAAATCTGATTTTGAGAAAGTTAAATGTAATCTAAAATGTAATATTTGCTATACGTATTAACTGAATAACGAATACGTAGCAATGAATTCCGTTCCTAAGATCCATAAGAATATGGAAGGGAAAATTAAGATGCCACAAAATTGGCGAAGTCAAAATTATGCTTTTAAATTCACCGGATGTATAAACAAAATCCTGGAAAAAAATGTTTTTAAAGAAATGAAAATTCAACCTTCCATACATTAATTGTAGACGAAAGCACTGATATTTCTGTACAAAAGTACTAATTTTGGATTTTAAGTATCGTGATAATGATATAAATTATAAAACTGTATTTGTTTGTATTTTGAAAGTCGAACATTGTGACAGCATTTGTAACAAAAAATTAAAAAAAAATATGTTGAACATAACTTAAACATCAAAATATAATAATATTTACTTGAGATAATGTCACGCTTGGAAAGAAAAATGGGAAAGCTGCAAAATGTACCTGCTATGCAGAACGTAGAAAATTTACTCTGAACTGTTTACACAATGTTTCACCGATCGAATATGAAAAGCGACAATTTGAAGACTTAGCTCAAGTAACTGCATATAACATTTATACTAATAAATGAAATAAGGTAGTTTACCAGATATTTCGCAGATAGTGCAAAAATTACTATGTTCTAATTGATTATTGTCAAGTTATGGAACAAAATGATCCTATCTGTAAATATTGTGCAAAAATTTTTAGGGATTCTTAATATCGGGAAGCAATTTTTGCTCTAAAAGTCATATTAGAAGAGCTTCAATCTTTGTACAAATACCCACAGAAAAGTTGTTTTCTTAAACTATTATTGATGAACATCAGCATCTTTAAACGAAAATAGGAAAATTTAAATCTCAATACCTGGGTGACAAAATCCTTTGGAGCAGTCATGTAAAAAACTATTATCAGAAGATCAAGATAATTTTGATACTTCAAATATATATATATATATATATATATATATATATATATATAATGCAATTTGTCCAAAATGTGTCTGATCTCTCGATGACGATATTGATGACACTTGATAATGAGATTATTATAAACTCAGGATAAAATTAAAATTTTGGAAGTCACAATATAATTGAATCTTTCCGAAAAATATTCTATAACTATGATAAATATATCAAAGTATTGACATTGATAAAATATGAGATGAATATTCTGAAATGAAATTTACAATGCCGAAGAAGAGTAAACTTGGATTGCTCAAAACATTCGTCGATACGTTAATTTTGTTACTAACCCATTCATAATTTTCTAATCTTGATATTCTTTACAATATTATGGGTACTTTCCAAGCGGAAATAGCGGTACTTTCCAAGCGGGTCCAGTGCGGATGGCGATCTTGGATTTTCAGTCATGAATTCCATTAAAAGAAAATATCGCAACAGACAGCAATATGGATACATATGTCATCTAATGAGAATAAAATTACATTTATCAAATGGACAAATAATTAAAACCGAGTTTAGAAACAATTAGTTAGTACGAAAGGCAGAAGACAACAAATAAATAAATTTTCATTGGAAATATTCAAAACTATTACTTTGGTATTTGATATTATGATTTGAATAAATAAAACTGTAAAAAAATTCCGCAATTTATTTCTAGTGTCATTTTTTTGCTCACACTGAACTTTGGACCGCGCAGCACTAACAAAAATTAGAGGGAACACTAAGCAGCAGCCATCGACTATTTTTTCGTCTATTAGGATATACTGCTGGTGTCAATGCCTGCACTTTTTGATTGCCGTACGGATGCCACTGCTGTTCGTGGAGAACCCACCAAACTTTCGTATGGAGTACTACTATAGCAGCAGCAAATTTTCGAGTACTTGTCGCTGAATTTGCTTCAACCATCTCCAGGATCTGCTCTTCGAGATCAGGGTTGCGGGCTATTTGTCCCCCAAATGCAGTTGGTTCCAATCGACCATATTCACTGAAACCTCTATCGACGGCCTAAAAAGTTTTTCTATCGAGTATTCTTCAGAGCACCTTTCTGGTTAAAGTCGCTTGCTTTATTTGCGTTTCCCTCAGCCAGACCATACATGAGACGCATGTCTGTGTACTCAGCATTAGTAAAAGCAACAATTGCAAAAAGACAGAAAAGTGTGGCACTAACAGTATTCAAACATTTCAAGCATTTGTTTTTATCATAACATTTAAATTTGTACCTGTACAAAAAAAAAATAGTTAATTTGAAGTAAAGAAATAGAATAGATTTATTTCGCTGCTTGTTTGTCAAAGATTTTCAAATTCTTGTTTTTTGAAAAACGCGAAGAGTTAAATTTTATAAAATCCTCTCTGCGTCGTCCATTATTTCGTTTATTATATTGTTGTTTACCGCTTAACATAAAATTTTTGATTTTTTTTTTAACTTTAAAATCTCATTAAAATCTATTTGCTTGCTTATTTTCTGAAAATGATTTCTTAATTTTAGAAAATAAATCTCAGTGTTTATCTTTAATATTATTGAGTCCATGATTTTAAAATTAGCCCAACAATTGATGCAAATTTCTGCAAATTGTTTTCATTCGTTTCTTTTTTATAGACATTATAATATTTTCTCAACTATTGTATTTTAAGTTTCAGAAAAATATTTATGAAAACGAGAACAACAAATTTGTTTTAGAAACTTTAAACCGAGAATTTGTTATATACAAAATTATTTCTAAGGTTTTAACATTTTGCGAATATATTTGTTTCATCGTAAGTACAATTTCATCCAAAAATTTCTTTAAAATCTATTATTTCATTATTTTGAAAACTAATAAATATCCGTATATATAAATATCAATTTTATGTGTCTATGATTTTAAAATATTCATAACAATGAAAAAACAAAATGATGCAACCCATGTTTTTACCACTAATTTTTCTGAAAATATTATATAAATTCTGAATTTATATAAATCTACAAACTTTACACGATTGAAGTTTCGATTGTTGAAGGTCATTTTTAAGTGGATTACAAATCGATTAGATTGCACTTATATCAAGAGTTATGGTGGGGATGGGATGTGTATATCTGTAGTTGGGGTCTTATCTCGAGCCGATTGTTGTGACGAAAAAGTAGTAAATAGATTAAGTCGGCTTGCAAGTTAAGGAGATTAACTGTTGAATAACAGCTTTGTTTGAGAATTTTTAATGACTTCAGGAGATTAAGCCTTGAGCCATTGTTGCTATCATACAAGATATTATTATTACATTCTAGAATCTAGACAATGGTTATAAAATGAACTCGTTTTTTTTAAGAGGAAAGGCGGAAAAAAATGTTCTGAAAAACGAGTTGAAATACTTCGTCCTGTATGACCTACGTACACGCAATGGTATTCGGAACAATAAATCTCATATACGCCGGATTTTTTGAGGGGCTCGATTTTGTCTTCAGCATCAAATAATAGATTAAACTTCGGGCCATTGTTGCTATCATGCAAGATATTATTATTACATTCTAGAATCTAGACAATGGTTAGAAAATGAGCTCGTTTTTTTTAAGAGGAAAGGCGGAAAAATGTTCTGAAAAATGAGTTGATATACTTCGTCCTGTATGACCTACATACACGCTATGGTATTCGGAACAATAAATCGCATATTCGCCGGATTTTTTGAGGTGCTCGATTTTGTCTTCAGCATCAAATAATAGATTAAGCTTCGGGCCATTGTTGCTATCATGCAAGATTTTATTGTTACATTCTAGAAACTAGACAATGGTGAGAAAATGAACTCGTTTTTTAAGACGAAACGCGCAAAAATGTTCTGAAAAACGAGTTGAAATACTTCGTCCTGTATGACCTACGTACACGTCATGGCATTCCGAACAATAAATCTCACATACGCCGGATTTTTTGTGGGGGTCGATTTTGTCTTCAGCATTAAATAATACATAGATATTAATATATTGATAAAAATAATAATATATTCATAAAAAAATGATAATTTTGAAGAAGATTAGGTATGTGTATTATTAGGTGTGTGTATGTGTATGTATTAAATGCTACTTGTAGATTTTGGTTTCGCAAAATATTAGCTATTTGTTCACTTCTTTTGCCATTATATGTGAAACAAATGAAAGTTTTATCTGAATTTGGCGTTTTTTTGGGTAGATTTGGATCATTGTGACTTGGTTCCGTTTTCTATTTATTAAATTTTGGATTAGTGTAATTGGGAAACAATTCTCTGTGGCAATTGACTTGATAGTGGTTAATTCTTTTGTTCTCGTGTCCGCAGTAAGAGGGATAGATGGAAAAAGATATAGGTCAAATTCAATTTTGTTGTTTTTGTGAATCAAACGTATGTCCAAAAGCTTATTTTGTTTTTAATTTCTACCTTAAGAGTGAATTTGATTCTAGGATGAATGTTGCTGATTAAATTTAGAAATTGATCCAATTGACGTGCTGTTCCACTGAAACATATTATTTCGAGATCGACATGTCGACCAAAATGAAATATGTTTTCTTGTAAAATTTAATTTGGAAATGCGTTCTTCAATATGTGACATAAACAAATCAGCTAGGAGGGCTGTATACATAGGTTCCTAACCTTATCAATACCATTATCCCTGTGACCTATTAGAAAACTGATTTTACCCCTACTTTGAAATGTTATCAAAACAAACAATACAAGCAAATACAAATATCTCTATTAGTCACAAATTATACTACATTTTATGGTTGAATAGTTGAAGTGAAGGTTGGTATTGCTTTGCATTCACAAGTCTTTTTATGTTAGGTCATGTTCCACATTGAGACGGTTTCTGGCCTTTGTTTTTAATGTAACTAAAGTTGAAAAACCACTCTCATATATATAGGTGGTGTCAAATGGTATTAACATTAGTAAAGCTGAAGTTCGTGAAACCCCATTGTAAATATGCTTTTTAATAGGAGCGTCTTTTTCCGGATGTAGAAGCCATGTCACTGTTTAGACTGGCGATTGGTTTACGGCAAGTATTATGAAGTTAGGTGCAATACTAGCATTAATTCTTGATCCAAAAAAATATTTAACACACCGTTTTTTTTTAAATAAATGTATTTTTGTGGCTGTATACTAAGACTTCTACAAATTAACTAACTGAAATTAATTTTACAATATCAAGGAAGTTTGGCAAAAAAGCGTGGCCATTGCTAGGAATTCAGATAACTAGAGGGCGAGATAACTAGCAGACACGTGTTTTGGTTTTCTTTAATTAAACAAAAAATGCAATAAAAACAATTAAATAACTATAGTACAATAATGATAATCCGGCGGTTAGTTAGTCCGGCATGTTCAGTAATTAGGCGATCCGCGATAATTTGGAATTCGATTATCCAGCGGTTGTTTGGTACCATATGTGTTGGATTATCAGGCGGATTATCAACGTAAATCAGCCGACAACGACACGGCAGAAAAGCTGTTTTACCCTTTAATTAACTAAAAAAGCTAATTTACCCCGTGGGGGGCATTTACTCCTAGGTTCGGAACCCAGGACTTAATAGATATCCCATTGCTAGACCTGTTTGTTGGTAGAATTTGTTATTAAATTTAAAATAATTTTGGTTCAAGGCAGGTTTCTAGACACTGTCCTCCTCTATAGTGTAGTTGAAAACATACTCGCCTGGCAAGCGGGTGATCCTAGTTCGATTTTTCATTAACCGTCTGGGCTGCCCACCCTGAATGAATACAAACTATGCGATACCGGGGTGGCGCATACTAAAATCCAAGTGGAATAGAGGGTCCCCAAAACCACGTAAAAAAAGCTTTCTATAGACACTCAGGACGCTTTGTTTTTATAAGGTTTGCTTTTTCGTGTAAATTTTTGGATATCTAAAGGCATTTCATCAAATTATTATTATTTTTTTATTGTATTGAATGATATATTTTCTCTCAAAATTTGTGTGAGTAGTTTCAAAATTTCTCAAAAATATTTATAGCAACAAAATCAAAAAAATATATTCTCGGAATTTCTAAAATAAATTTTCGACTTGCATATTTCTGGAAAACAAATTTACTTCATCGAATAAAACAATTTCCGCCAAATTCGTTAAAATTATCGTAACAATGATAAGAACAAATTACCATGAACTTTATCAATTTACTGTATATATTATTACAAGTTCTCAGTTCTTACTAAATAAATTGTTTTCAGATATTCGGAGGACCGAGTGCGAGCCAGTTTCAAGCGGTGGTTCAAAACCGACTTTGGCATCTCGTTTTCACACGTCCAGGGTATCTTTCAGTAGAGATGACACAGCCGCATTGGAAATTCGAAGAAAATCCGCCATATCTAGATTATGTGTTTCCGGAAATTTTGGTCCAGAAAGAGGAACAGATGGCACATTATTACTTAGGTAATATTAATTAATTTTTAATACTAGAATTAGCAAGTATGTTATTAATTCTTAAAACAGCTCATATATCACAACAGAATCATAATGTAACTTTCGTTTTACTAACATTCCCATCCTCAACTTAATTTTGCATACATATTTGTTTCGCCTTACATCCAACTCCAATTCCCAACATGTTAATGAAGTTTTCTTAATGACTTATTTTCTTAATATTGACCCAATTCTCCACATGTTAAACATTCCTGTTAAGTCATTGGAAATAATGTGTTCTCAGAGTTCCCGCACCGCATGTGATTGCTGCAAAACATTACAAAATCTCGACCCCTAACACCGCAAATAACGCTTTCAATCGTTTATCAAAGCTGCTTTACCAAAGCTCCAAGAATAATGTTCCTGCTGATGATACTAATGTTGTCCGCAGGCTCAGCTGGGAAAGGTAGGTTTTCTTATATTATAAGGGACATTCTCATATATTTATATATATATATATATATATATATATATATATATATATATATATATATATATATATATATATATATATATATTATAAATATCTCCTCCGATGACAGACCGTTCCGGTCTAAATTGTATATTCTGTATTAGGAAGTTGTATTATATATTTGTTATATACCTGAAAAAATATGTAATTTTGTAAATTTAATGTTGTTTTAGCACAATCTTGTTTAGCATAATTAATATTATTTTTTTCTACATCCTGATGATCTCTTTGTGAAACACTAAAATTAAAAAAAACACAGAGAATAAAACTTTTAGTGTTTTACAAAGCGACCATCAGGATGTAGAAAAACAAAAACATTTGGTAACATTAATAAGCGAATACGATAATGTACGTATACACGAAAGAAAATACTTTTCTGCAAAATAAACTTAACAGAGATAAAAAACAGAGAATAAAAATTTTGTGTTTTACGAAGAGAGCATCAGGATGTAGAAACAAATAATATTAATAAAAATATTAATATTATTAATTTATTAATATTGGTATTATTTTTTTTCTTCTTCTTCTTCTTCTTTCGAATAAGCCTACTTTGGACCCCGCTTGTTCAACTGTTGGGCTTTGACCTTTGCCCAGTATTGTCGCATCTTCTGCCGATGTAACTCCTTTCTCTCCTTTCCTTCGAGGTTTTTCCTGAAATCCACGGACTTCCATCAGGGTGCATCTCACAGACTATCTGTTTTTAAGATCTGTTATTCCCAGTTCTTTAATATCCTTCTTGGTTTCTGTCAACCAAGTGGTACGAAGCATCTTGTGTTGCCAGAAGGTGAACAGACGGTTTGTTAGTAGGTTTGGAGGTAATCTTGCAACGTGGCCATAGAAAGCTACCCTTTTTTTCCTTGCACAGTCAGAGAGCATCTCAATTAGGGTTTTCTACCCGGGTTTACCCGGGTATATGAAATTTTTACTACCCGGGTACTATTTCATTGCCAGACCCGGATACCCGGGTATCCACTTTGATCAAAGAATTCATAAAAAATCGGAAAATTTTTAATAAGTTCATTAAAATAATATTAGCAAATTTGCACTACAAGCAATTAAAATAACTCTAAAGACGGCGTTGAGTTTTTTTACAAAAACGCAGTAAACTTGCGGTTAGGTTTGGTAATGTCGCCATGTTTTGTTTTTATTTCGTTGGAGTTTGATTAAAATATTGTTCGGTGGACGATGAGTAATTGAATAAAATATTATTAATACAAAATAAAAAATTGTATCTAGTGAATAACCATAAAATTTTTAGGCAAAATGGATAGATCTGTTTCTGTAGTACGAAAATATTTAAATAAAAATACAGAATAAGGAATCAGTACAATGTTCAATATACCCAAAAATATTATCCTATAAAGGCTCTTCAACAAGTGTTTTATTAAAACATTTAGATAAGCTACATAAACTAAAAATCGAAAAACAGAGCTTTACCCGCGAAAAAGAAGTGCCATCGATATCGTCTTCTTAATCTGAATCTGTACAAAGTTAAAATCTAGTTCCAAAAAGACCGCGAATAACAATTTTTTTTTCGACTTTTACTAAAATTTCCGAAATTGTTGCACGCTTGGTTGCACATTCATCTGAGAAGCTTTTCATCATAAACAGCTAACTTTACCAACAAGCGAAGGCAGGATAATGGAACTAGTTCCAAATTAGTTAATGAAAACAAGACTGTTTAACTGTTAGACTGATATATAAGTTAAGTTAACTTCATTCACTCTTTCGTAATAAAATAAAACATTATTATAAGAAATTGTCTTTTTTTCTGCAAAAAATGCAAATACCCGGGTATACCCGGGTATTTGAAAGAGTAGTACCCGATACCCGGGTATTAAAAAAAGTCGGGTACGCGAAAACCCTAATCTCAATATATTTTTAGAGCTCAGAGTTATGCCGCCTTCGGAATTCCCCATCTTCCTTTACCGGGCCTAGGATCTTCCTGAGGATTCTCCTCTATCTGATTTAAAATTTCTCTACCAGACCTCTTCGGTTAAAGGAAAGACATTCCATGGCATACAGGGCTTCTGGTCGTAATACTGAGTGCTTAAGTTTCAGTTTGCGTGACAGGCATTTCTTATTGTAAGTGTTCTTAGTCAGTCGATAGGCTAGTTCTCTTGGATAATTACTCTCTTGGATAATGATGCTCTTTCTGATAAGTTGAGTTCAATCCATTCGCCGAGATACTTAAATTTCTCAGTCCTCTTGATGTTTCCCTGTTCTAGTGACATCTCTCTGTTTGCTTCTCTGATGTTGGTGAAGAATTCTGTTTTCTCCAGCGAAACTTGAAGACTCACTTTGGCAGCCTGTTTTCTGAGGCAGTTTACCTGCATTGTTGCCATCTCAAGAGAATCAGCAAACAGTGCCATGTCATCTGCAAAGGCCAGACAATCTACAACCATTCCATCGTTCTTGCGTCCTAGGTAGATACCACTCTGAGCACCAAAATTATTCATTGTTTCTTGCGCCATTCTCTCATAACCTTTTCAAGGACACAGTTGAAGAGAAGTGAGGAAAGTCCATCTCCTTGTCTCACTCCAGTTTTTATTTCGAAGCTTTCTGAAATCTCGCCTCTAAATTTAACCTTGAAATTGGTGTTGGTCAAGGTTTCTGGGATGAGTCTGCGGGTTTTGTTGTCTAGCCTTAGTTCCTGGAGTACTTTGTTAAGCGCATCTCTATCAATGGAATCATAGGCCTTCTTAAAATCAACAAAGGTGACGACCACCGTTACTCATCTTAGAGTATGCAAGTACTGTTTTAAAATTGAGGATATGTTCAACACAGGATCGGGTCTTCCTGAAGCCCCCCTGGTATTCTCCCAGTTGACTATCCAACTGATTTTCTGCCCTTGTTTGTAACGTCTTCGATAGAATCTTGTATGTTACCGGGACGAGAGAAATTCCAGGGAAGTTGCTTAGATCAGTAAAATCTACCTTTTTGTGAAGCGTTTGGATTAGAGCAGATTTCCAATCGGGTGGTAATTTCTCTATTTCCCAGATGTCCTGGATGATATCGATTAGCTTGTGCACGGCATTGTTTCCAGCACCTTTCCACAGTTCAGCAACGATAGAGTCCTCTTCAGCTGCCTTATTTTTCTTAAGAAGTTGAATGTTCTGACCAACTTCTTCCAATGTAGGGGGAAGCGAGTCCGTGTTGGGTGTGGTTTGTTTATAGTCGAAGTCTTCGCTGGGTGGGTCACAGTTGATAGATGAAGTACTGAGCCAAAAGGTTGCATTTGTCCTTGTCGTTAGAAGAAAGTTTGCCATGTGAGTCTCTGAAGTGGAGGCTTGGCGGAGCGTATTTTCTGAGTGCCTGCTTAAAGGTTCCAAAGAAATATCTGGAATTATTCTTAGAAACGCTCTCTTCGATTTGGGTTAGTTGGTTTTGTGTGAAGGTTCGTTTGGTTTCTCGAATTCTCTTGGCTATATCCTTTCTTTGTTCCAAAAATTTATACCAATTTTCCTTGGTCTTTTTAGAATTCCACTTCACCCAGGCTATCTGTCTTTGGGCTATTACACTGTTACAGTCTCCAGTCCACCACGGATGCTTCCTTCTTCTAGCGAGAGGGGGGAGTTCATTGGCCGCCTTGACAAGTGTCTCCTTCAGTTGATCCCAGCTGTTTAGGTCTGTGTTGTTCAGTCTCTGACTTACTTCTCGATGGTTCTTGAGTCGCTCTACGTCAAATCTTACCATTTTGGAGGTTCTGTGTAATCTAGTGTTTCTAGGCTCGAGTCTTATTTTGATCTTTGAGAGGTAGTGGTCTGAGTCCAGATTGGCGCTTCTTAGTACCTTTACGTTTTGTATTTCCTTTTGAAATTTCCTTGAAATGGCCACATTATCTATCTGGAATTCACCCGGGTAGGTATTAGGTGAAATCCAAGTCTTCTGCTTCCTTGGCAAGTGTTTGAATGCTGTAGACTTCATGATTAACCCAAAAGTCCTACAGATCCACCAATCGTTCTCCGTTGCGGTTGGTTCGCTTATGCGCCGGATAATTGCCCACTATGTTTCTGTATTTTTTCTCTCTTCTCAATTGAGCATTGAAGTCACCAAACAGTATGACGGTGTGCCTCGCTGGAAGTTTAGAGATAATATCTTCTAAGTCTTCCCAGAATTTATCAATTCTGTCTGGATTGTGTCCGTTGTCCTGGTTGATTGGGGCATGTACATTGACTACACTGTAGCCCTTGTTTGCGGATTTGAGGAAGAGGATGGATACACGACTGCTCGGGGAGGTAAAGTCGGTGACTGAATCCAGTATCTTGTGACTGATTATAAATCCTGTACCTAAGTGGGGTACGTTCTTCATTACCCGCTGACCCACTTTTCTTTTGAGAATTCTGTAGCCTTGGGACTCGAAGGCATGTTCGTCCGTAAATCTGGTTTCCTGTACTGCTGTCAGTGTCATGTTAGTGAATCAGTCAAATGTTTCAGTTTACCCACTTTTAGCAGTGAGTGGCATTAAATGTTGCGAAGAAGCTTTGCCGTCTTGGTCTGAGTTTACATCCGATGATTTCAGGATGCTCCGACTCATCCTTAGTTTGAAAAAATTACTTTTTAATATACATTCTGTTATAAGATATGTGTACGATTTGTTATTATCTGTTCCTGAGGATCCTGCGGGAAAATCCATATCCTAATAAATTAGTCAATAAACTTTTGTTTAGTGCTCCCTTGAATCCTGGAACGGATAATGTTGACACTTGCCATAATTTAAACGAAAACATGTTGGAATTTCGACCAACGAATAGAAGTCAAGAAAACTATGTGGAAAACTCACCAAGTAACAACTCCTCGTTTTTCTGTTCACTACCATACATAGAGTCTTTATCACCTAAACTCATAAACATTTTTAAAAGTGAGGAGGTCAAGATGGTCCAGCGCATCTTAATAACCAATAACAATATTTTCACAAAAACAAAAACCAGGTTAGACACATGCCGGCGGTGACGAAAACGGAAATGGACTAGTTTTTTAATTATATTAAAATTTTTAAGTGGATTGTGCGCAATCCGGGTAACTATACTGATTTATAGTGCGCATGTACCCGCACACAGGTGTTTGAGAAAATAACATACGTGATACGAAGTTCATTCTTTCCACCAAATTAACTGCATTCAAATGAATTTCAATGGTTTGAGAAAATCTACAGGAAAGCTTTTTTTCTAACAAAAACAGCAGTCAATAGTATGATCATGAAAACACACAATTACGTCTTATGAACGAGAAAGAAAATGATGTTCTAGTTTTAGTATGTAATCATAGATAATGCTAAGATTATTAACATCAGTTTAATAATTTAGACCGGAATATATATATATATATATATATATATATATATATATATATATATATATATATATATACATATATAATATATATATTTATTTATTATATCTAAATTATAATAAAAATGCCAGAAACGAAGTGGAGTGATAATAAAAACGGAATTGAAGTAGTGAAGATTGTGAAAAAGAGTGCATTTTTTCAGAAGTTGTCTTTTCCGTTTCTTGAAAGCACGATATCTCCTCCGATGACAGACCGTTCCGGTCTAAATTGTATATTCTGTATTGGGACAAAGTTGTATTATATTTTTGTTATATACCTGAATAAATATGTTATTTGGTAAATTTATATGCATTTATAAATAAATATGTTTGTTAATTTTTTATACACTTACAATTAGATGCAAAAAAACATTTTTAATTTTGATGTTGTTTTAGCACTTTGAATAAAAAAACAACAACATTTAGTACTTATCAGATTATTTAATGATTATTAATAAGCTAAAACGATAATGTACGTATACACGATTGAAAATACTTTTCTGCAAAATAAACTTGACAGAGATTAATAATGAAAATTTCAGTTGAATCAAATTTCAATACTTTGTATTGCCTCCTCGAGCCCCAACTATTGCCTGCATATGGCGGCCCATGTCATTAATGAGCTCACGAATATCATTTTGTAGTCATCGATCTTCTTTGTGTGTGCAGGCATGCATTGATTTTCCTGCCCATACCATACATAAACCTCCACCATGGCTATTCCAGGCTTAAATCGTTCTTCCGTTCGTCTCCATACTCTTTCTCTTCCATTTGGCGAATGTAGGCAGAATCTAGACTAGTCAGTAAGCAGTACAGTCCTTTATTGTGCAATTTTCAATTTAAATGTTGCGAGAAAATTGGAGTCTGGCAACTCGGTGACGTGGGAGTGATTTTGGTCCAGCTACTGGTCTACAATATTTTAAACCAGCTTCTTGCAACCTTCGACGAACTGTCCACACACTCACAGCTGTATGACGAACAAGGAGTTGGTTTCTGGTCTCCATTGAAGTCAGATGACGATTTTGTAAAGTAATACAGGCGAAAAAACGGTCATGGATAGCAGCGGTTTTACGTTTCCTGCCAGATCTCGGTCTGCTAGTATTTCTGCCGGTCTTCCTAAACCCTTCAAGTGCTCTTTGGACGGTAGAAAGACTGACATGAAGGAATCTGGACAGATACCTCTGGCTTCTACGATCTGCCACAAGAGCAACAGTTTTGCATCATCTTCAGCACTTAAAAGCATAATTAACAAACTAGCCTGCCCCGAAAATGACAATTAATTGAAAAAAAACAAGTCACCACTTTGATCACGTGTGCATAATGTCGTATGAGCAATAGGTAGTGAAGAACACATACCTTTAAATTTTATTTTCGCTTATTTAATGTTCATTAAATAAACTGGTAAGTACCATATGCTTTCTGAGCATATGGTACTTACCATGATGGTCTCTTTGATTGTAAAACACTAAATTTTTTATTCGCGGTACTAAAACAACTTCAATATTTAAAAAATACACAATGACCCGGTTTTTTGCTTCTGAGTGTTCAAAAAATTACAATAAAAATAAAGTGTAAAAAATAAAATACATACAAAGGACAAGAACCATCAAGTTAAAATAATATTTCGTGAAATGCAAATGCAGGAGAAAAAGCCTGAGTCGTTTTACAAATGCATTCCAGCCAAACTAGGTATAGGTATTTCTGGTCGGCTGGTCGGCAGCCAATCGAGTCAATGAAGATACGACTCAATGATGACCCGCGGTCCGATGTGATGTGATCTATTTCTTAACCGGTGTAACTATTCTTTTTATTTCTGAACAAATTTCTATACAAATTATATATGGTTAAAACAGTGCTCCGCCCACTTAGTAAGACAGATTTTCCGGACTAAGAATTCTCCGTTATGGAGCCTTCTTCTTATAATGCAAACTCCTTTCAAAAGATTGTAGAGTACCATGGGTTATTTTCGATGCATGGCATATAATGCATGGCACAGATTAGTTTGAAGTCAGAGCAGCATTTCGTATTGGATTCCTTCAACCGGCAGATAAATGTGAATTTCAGCCAGTCTGCAAGGATATTCTCAGTTTGGAAGAGGCTAGCATTGTTGTCAACAAGCTTGAACAGCTCTGTGTTTACTTTTGCTGTTTAGTCGACTAAGATAGGTGTTAGCAAACTCAAGACTTTTCCTTAAATCCTCAAAAACAATAAACTATATATATATATATATATATATATATATATATATATATATATATATATATATATATATATATATATATATATATATATATATATATATATATATATCTTCTTCTTCTTCTTCTCACGGATGGGTCACTTAGGACCACGCGGAATCAACGTATGCTGAGCCTTCCTCCTTGCCCAATAGCTTTTCATCTTCATGGATTGTTGTACTTTCTGTTCCTCCGACCATGCACGTCGTGTTGGTTTCTTCAGATCTTCCTCATATCCCCTTGTATGAACAATATTCCTGATCACATTTCTATTCATGATATCTGGCGATCCCATCTCCACTAGGTCCCTTTCCACTTGTTTGTACCACTTTGGTCTTGTACGTTTGTTCTGTAGAAATTTGTGGATTCGGTAAGTAAGCCTCGTATGATTCATTCTTTCCAAATGACCCAAAAATTGAATTCGTCTCATTCTCATGTTATCGGTAATTTTTGAATTTTTTCTATATATTTCAGAATTGGGTTTGGGATAATGTATGCCATTCTTAATTCTGGGCCCTAAGATCTTTCTCATAATTTTCCTTTCCTTAATATTTAATTGTTCCTTTAATGTTTTAATTTGTAAATTTAGCGTTTCTGAAGCATAAAGAGCTTCCGGTTTAATCACTGTTAAATAATGACGAATTTTACTATTCCATGACAGGCATTGCTTGTTATAAACATTTTTTGTAACACATTCGCCTAAGTATTTATATTCCTTTACTCTTAGCAATTTTGTTAATATAAATTTCATGTGGCGCATTTTTTATGTTAGTCATAAATTTAGTTTTTTCATAAGAGATATGAAGCCCTATTTTTGCTGCTTGTTCTTCCAAGATAGTAATCTGCTTCTGTGCATCAGAGATGTCTTCAGCAATTAGTGCCATATCATCAGCAAATGCTAGTCAGTCTATTTGAATACCCTTAATCTTTGGCCCTAGTCGGTGAGATGGTGCCCCTGCTTTTCTCCATTCCCTAACAACTTTTTCCAGGGCACAATTGAAAAGTAATGGAGAAATTCCATCACCTTGACGGACGCCTGTATTTATTTCAAACTCTTCACTTAATCCACCCATAAATTTTACTTTAGCCTTTGTCTCCGTAAGTGTGTCTTTGATAATATTTCTTGTTTTTTGGTCAAGTCCAAATTCTATTAAAACACTAAAGAGTGATAAGCGATCTATACTGTCGTATGCTTTCCGGAAATCCACAAACGTTATGACATATTTTTTGTTAGTTGTGTTGCGAAAATATTGTATGACGTTTTTCAAATTCAAAATTTGCTCTGCACAGGACCGTCCCTTCCTGAATCCACCTTGATATTCACCGATTTGATTATCTACTTGCAGCTCTGCACGGTTTAGTAACACTTTTGAAAGAATTTTGTTGAAGAATGAAGAATGTGACCTGAAGAATGGATATACCTCGATAATTGTTTGGGTCAGTTTTATTTCCTTTTTTGTGTATAGGATGGATTATCGCCAACTTCCAATCCGAGGGGATTTTTTCCGTTTCCCAAATGTCCAACATAATTTCGTGCAATTTTGTGATACAATTTTCTCCTGCATTTTTCCACAATTCTGCTGTTATTTGATCCTCCCCTGAAGCTTTGTTATTTTTTAGTGATTGAATAATTTTTTTAATCTCTTGTACAGTCGGTGGGGTTGAACCTTGATTAATTTTATAAGAATTAATGAACTTAAATTTTTCTTGTGGTAAATCACTGTTAAGTAATTTAGAAAAGTATACTGCAAGGATTGTACAGTTTGCATCTATAGTATAAGCCAATTCTCCATTTTCATTAACAAAATGGAGCGATGGCGAAGAATATATATATATATATATATATATATATATATATATATATATATATATATATATATATATGTATATATATATATATATATATATATATATGATAAATAATTAAATTAGCTAAATTGTTTTGTTAAGATTAATTAATAAACAACATCAAAACCTATTTCAAAATGGTGTCGACCGATGCGTCAAATAACCCTGTTTTACATCATTAATCTTATAGCATTATTGTTCAACAAATCAATCATCTAGAGAGAAATCTAGAAATGCATGTACCGTAATAATAGATTTTATACGATTTGAAAAAAAAGTTTTAATAGTTATTAAGAACCAACAATTAAATAATTTCATACCTATTTATCCAAAATTTCCAAGATTTTCTTCTAGATTTAGATGAACTGTTTGATAAAGTAACAACTCGATGTTATTTATTGTATATCACAATGTCAACTGCTACTATTTTCTCTGCTTATCCACCAAACAACTTTTTATCTCCGGAAATCCTCATAGTAATCAAGCGGTAGCTGTTTCGAACACAACAGCAAACGGCGGCAATTTTTGCTATTCATTGAACAATGCCAAATAGTGCAGCGTCGTGCTCTACACTTAATATAATGTATAATATATAGAATAATTTTTTTACATATATTTATTATGTATAAGATACAAAAAGTGAGGAAAAGGATTGTGAAAAAAGTTATACCGAGGTAAGAAGAAATAAAATGTTTTTCCTCTAAATGGAAGCAATATTAACATTTGAATAATCTTTATCAAAATTGATAATAATAAATTTAAAACATTTTAATTAGGAACATTTTCATGTTTATCTTAATAATTCCTTAAAGTAAAAAGAAATAATGATGGTAATGAGTTTGATAAACATTTTCCTTTGAGAAATCGTATTAATTAATTTGATCTGTGAAATTCTATATTCAACAAGTGGTAATTAAGGAAGGCGATTTAATTAATTAAATTGGATTAATTCTCTTGTGTCTGTTACTTTACACGTGTTCTCAAATTGCGTCTATTCAATCAGCATTTTTGTCGTGGATATGAGTTTAGGGAACGTTTCTCTTAATAACCTGATCAGCAAATCGGTATATAGAAAATATTATTGTTCAAATGTAATATAATGATTTAAATAATTTAATTAATAGTAATTTTAATATTTCAATCATTGCTGTAATGTAGGTACGTTATAAACTTACAACATAATTATTTCCTCATATTTCTAAATTATATTCCTTTCATGCTATTAAATATACCAAATAGATTGAGACGGATCTCGGTGGCTTGTAAATTAAATAAATAATTGTTCTAAAATTATAATATATATATATATATATATATATATATATATATATATATATATATATATATATATATATATCTATTATAAAATATTACGAGAGTATCATAAGAGAAAACTGCAATATCCATAAAATATATTTGGTAATTTATACTGAACTATAATTTTGGTAAAATATACTGGACTTAAATTGTCCAAATCAAATCAGACAATACCACATAAGACCAGACAAGACCAGGCAAAACCAGACCAGACCAGACTAGACCAGACAAGGTCAGAAAAATCCAGACAAGACCAGGTAAAAGTAGATAAGAGCAGACAAGACCAGGCAAGACCAGACAAGACCAGGCAAGACCAGACAAAACCAGACAAGACCAGACAAGACCAGACAAGACCAGACAAGATCAGACAAGACCAGATAAGACCAGACAAGACCAGACAAGACCAGACAAGACCAGACAAGACCAGACAAGACCAGACAAGACCAGACAAGACCAGACAAGACCACACAAGACTAGACAAAACCAGATAAGACCAGACATGACCAGATAAGACCAGACAAGACCAGACAAGACCAGACAAGACTAGACAAGACTAGACAAGACTAGACAAGACTAGACAAGACTAGACAAGACTAGACAAGACTAGACAAGACTAGACAAGACTAGACAAGACTAGACAAGACTAGACAAGACTAGACAAGACTAGACAAGACTAGACAAGACTAGACAAGACTAGACAAGACTAGACAAGACTAGACAAGACTAGACAAGACTAGACAAGACTAGACAAGACTAGACAAGACTAGACAAGACTAGACAAGACTAGACAAGACTAGACAAGACTAGACAAGACTAGACAAGACTAGACAAGACTAGACAAGACTAGACAAGACTAGACAAGACTAGACAAGACTAGACAAGACTAGACAAGACTAGACAAGACTAGACAAGACTAGACAAGACTAGACAAGACTAGACAAGACTAGACAAGACTAGACAAGACTAGACAAGACTAGACAAGACTAGACAAGACTAGACAAGACTAGACAAGACTAGACAAGACTAGACAAGACTAGACAAGACTAGACAAGACTAGACAAGACTAGACAAGACTAGACAAGACTAGACAAGACTAGACAAGACTAGACAAGACTAGACAAGACTAGACAAGACTAGACAAGACTAGACAAGACTAGACAAGACTAGACAAGACTAGACAAGACTAGACAAGACTAGACAAGACTAGACAAGACTAGACAAGACTAGACAAGACTAGACAAGACTAGACAAGACTAGACAAGACTAGACAAGACTAGACAAGACTAGACAAGACTAGACAAGACTAGACAAGACTAGACAAGACTAGACAAGACTAGACAAGACTAGACAAGACTAGACAAGACTAGACAAGACTAGACAAGACTAGACAAGACTAGACAAGACTAGACAAGACTAGACAAGACTAGACAAGACTAGACAAGACTAGACAAGACTAGACAAGACTAGACAAGACTAGACAAGACTAGACAAGACTAGACAAGACTAGACAAGACTAGACAAGACTAGACAAGACTAGACAAGACTAGACAAGACTAGACAAGACTAGACAAGACTAGACAAGACTAGACAAGACTAGACAAGACTAGACAAGACTAGACAAGACTAGACAAGACTAGACAAGACTAGACAAGACTAGACAAGACTAGACAAGACTAGACAAGACTAGACAAGACTAGACAAGACTAGACAAGACTAGACAAGACTAGACAAGACTAGACAAGACTAGACAAGACTAGACAAGACTAGACAAGACTAGACAAGACTAGACAAGACTAGACAAGACTAGACAAGACTAGACAAGACTAGACAAGACTAGACAAGACTAGACAAGACTAGACAAGACTAGACAAGACTAGACAAGACTAGACAAGACTAGACAAGACTAGACAAGACTAGACAAGACTAGAGAAGACTAGACAAGACTAGACAAGACTAGACAAGACTAGACAAGACTAGACAAGACTAGACAAGACTAGACAAGTCTAGACAAGACTAGACAAGACCAGACAAGATCAGACAAGACTAGACCAGACAAAACCAGACAAGACCAGACAATACCAGACAATACCAGGCAAGATCAGACAATACCAGACAAGACCACACAAGGCCAGGCAAGACCAGACAAGACCAGACAAGACTAGACAAGACCAGACAAGACCAGACAAGACCAGACAAGATCAGACAAGACCAGACAAGACCAGTCAAGACCTGACAAGACCATACAAAACCAGACAAGACCACGCAAAACCAGACAAGACCAGAAATAGCAAGATTTGACAAGACCAGGTAAGACCACAACAGACCAGACAAAACCAGACAAGACCAGGCAAGACCAAAGTAGACCAAACAAGACCAGACTAGACCAGACCAGACGAGACTAGACGAGACCAGGTAAGACCACACCAGACCAGGTAAGACCAAACAGGACTAGATATAACCAGTTAAGAGTAGACAAGAGAAGACAAGACCGACAAGAACAGACTAGACCATACCAGGCAAGACTTGAAAAAATCAGATAAGACCACACCAGACCAGCTAAGAACTGATAACACCTGGCAGGCTCAGACAAGAATAGACAAGACCAGGCAAGACCAGACAAAACCAGAGAAGACCAGACAGGATCAGACAAGACCATACATGAGTATACTAAACCATACAAGGCTATTTAAGGTCAGACTAGACCAGGCAAGGCCAGGCAAGAATAGGCAAGACCAACAAAACTTAAACAAAAGACCAACAATAGCCCAACGAAACACCTACAGAAGATAAAAAACAATCGAAAACGAACAAAATACCAATAGAAGATCAACAAATGATCAACAAAAGACTAACAAAATACAATGCAAGACCAACAATGAAACAGCAAACTTACAAGATCATACAAGACTAGACAAGACCAAACAATATCAGAAAAGTCCAGGCGGGATCAGAGAAGACCAGACAGGACCACACAAGCCCGGACCAGACAAGACAGACAAAATCAGGCAAGATCAGACAAGACCGAGCAAGAACTGCCAATATCACATAACACCAGATAAGACCTGACAAGCCCAGACAAAACCAAAGAAGACCAGTATTACGTTTCTTAACGTTTCAGGCCGTCTGGGGTAACTAAGTTACCCCACTGAAATACTATAAGAACTTATAGAATTAGTGTAAATTATGCATGATTGTTTGCATAATTATACAATAATATACAATAATATAATAATACACTAATAATTCAAATATCGTTTGTTTATTGTTGAAAAACATATTAATTTATACCTTACATTATTATTTGCCCTTATTATTTTCCCATATTCAGCCGACCGGCGACACGATGCGACATAAATTGTGTACGTAGGATTTCGATACACTGCAGACCGTGCGGGGTAACAGAAGTACCCCACATAATTAAATTCAGTTTTTCGTGGAAAATTTGAAATTAAATTGATTATTTTTTTAGAATAGGGCTTGATAATATACTTTTTAGGATTACCTGCAAGGAAAAAAATACATTAAAAAAAGTTGGAAAGATATTTAAAAAAAACTGCATCTGGGGTGCCCAAAATACCCTTCTCGGCCACGGAAAGGTTAATTTCAATATAGAAAGTATTTTTTCTCCATGTCTATGAAATGATTAAATGGTAACATCCCTTATATTGGATCGATATTACCGCCGATTATAAACACGCGGTGCCGGTACGTGACTCAACTTGTCTACCCTTTATGCAGCATCCGAGTCAAGTTCTCAGGTCAAGCTAAACAAATCGAACAAATAGTAAAAGAAAATATTATGCACGGTTAGCACTGGCTTTAAAGGAGGCCGCAGTGCTTTAAGGCTTTGATCCCAGTTGCAGGACAGTCGCATGTTTCCGGAGTCCGGAAGGCGACAGGGAAGTCCGGGTATGCGCGCGTCGCTCTTTTAGTTCGGCGGAGTTCAAAGCTTTCCAGTAATCATAACGATGCTTTCAACTGAAATTTATTCATTTTAGGAATGGTGTACTTGCAGGAAAAATCGAATTATCAGTAACTGAACCTTCGTTTTAAACGTTTAGTTTAGAAATTTCTAGTATCATATCAAATATAATCTATTTTGCTTATATGTACTGAAATATATTTCAATTTAAATTAATACATGTTTGTTGTTTACACCACCCCTTTGCATATTAAATAGATATATTGTAACTCTATTTTATATTAAAAAATTATTTCATAAAATTTACTGTAATTGTTTAATTTTCTCTAATTACAAAGTATTGTCTCTACCTACTTCACCATTTTTTTGTGATTCCATTGTATTTCCTTTTGAATCATTTTCTTTACAATACCCTCGATTGGCAATAGTGTAGAAAGGGTTTCATTAAATAGATTATTTTTTTTATTATTAAAGTATCTTTTTAATAAAACTTAAATTTAATCTATTTAATTAAACCCTTTCAACACTATTGCCAATCGAGGGTATTGTAAAGAAAATGATTCAAAAGGAAATACAATGAAATCACAAAAAAATGGTGAAGTAGGTAAAGACAATACTTAAATAAAAAAAAATTTTATGAAATAATTTTGTAATATAAAATACAACAGTTACAATATATCTATTTACTATGCAAAAGGGTGATGTGAATAACAAATTAGTAATAATTTAAATTGAAAGATATTTCAGTACATATAAGCAAAATATTATTTTATATTATATTTGATATGATACTAGAAATTTCTAAACATAAACGTTTAAAACGAAGGTTCAGTTAATGATAATGCGATAAAAGATAACAATATAAGATATAATAATATAAGATAACAATCACATTTCTATATTAAAATGACCGTTTTCACTTGCATTTCACAATAATTAACAAACGCAATCTCAACTAGAGTAGCTTTTCTTTTGGAGCTTCTGACTCATTCGAGTGACACAGTAAGTCGCGTTACGTACGCACTAAACATTTCAAATGAAATCTGATGGAACCTTAAGGTCGTCAGCAGGCTTGAGTCAACAGGAAACAAGTAAAGCCGTGCGGTTTGGTCTTCTTGCCAGGTCTTCTCTGTTTTCACTGGTCTGGTGAAAACTGGTGGTTTTCACTGGTCTGGTCTCGCCTGGTCTCGTCTGGTCTTTCTGCTCTTGTCTGGTCTTTACTGGTCTTGTCTGCTTTTGTATGCTTTTGTCTAGTCGTGTCTGGTCTTGTTCCGTTTTGTCCGGTCTTGCCTGGTCTTATCTGGTCTTGTCAGGTCTTATCTGGTCTTGTCTGGTCTTGTCTGGTCTAGTCTGTTCTTGTCTCGTCTTGTTTGGTCTTGTCTGGTCTAGTCTGGTCTTGTCTGGTCTTGTCTGGTCTTGTCTGGTCTTGTCTGGTCTTGTCTGGTCTTGTCTGGTCTTGTCTGGTCTTCTCTGGTCTTGTCTGGTCTTGTCTGGTCTTTTCTGGTCTTGTCTGGTCTTGTCTGGTCTTGTCTGGTCTTGTCTGGTCTTGTCTGGTCTTGTCTGTCTTGTCTGGTCTTGTCTGGTCTTGTCTGGTCTTGTCTGGTCTTGTCTGGTCTTGTCTGGTCTTGTCTGGTCTTGTCTGGTCTTGTCTGGTCTTGTCTGGTCTTGTCTGGTCTTGTCTGGTCTTGTCTGGTCTTGGCTGGTCTTGTCTGGTCTTGTCTAGTCTTGTCTGGTCTTGTCTGGTCTTGTCTGGTCTTGTCTGGTCTTGTCTGGTCTTGTCTGGTCTTGTCTGGTCTTGTCTGGTCTTGTCTGGTCTTGTCTGGTCTTGTCTGGTCTTGTCTGGTCTTGTCTGGTCTTGTCTGGTCTTGTCTGGTCTTGTCTGGTCTTGTCTGGCCTTGTCTGGTCTTGTTTGGTCTTGTCTGATCCTGTCTGGTCTTGTCTGCTCTTGTCTGATCTTGTCTGGTCTTGTCTGGTCTTGTCTGGTCTTGTCTGGTGTTCTCTGGTCTTTTCTGGTCTTGTCTGGTCTTGTCTGGTATTGTCTGCTCTTGTCTGGTCTTGTCTGGTTTGTCTGGTCTTCTCTGGTCTTGTCTAATCTTGTCTGATTTTGTCTGGTCTTGTCTGGTCTTGGCTGGTCTTGCTTGGTCTTGTCTGGTCTTGTCTGGTCTTGTATAGACTTGTCTGTTCTTGTCTGGTCTTATCTGGTCTTATCTGGTCTTGTCTGGTCTTGTCTGGTCTTGTCTGATCTTGTCTGGTCTTGTCTAGTCTTGTCTGGTCTGGAATTGTCTTTTCTTGTCTGATCTTGACTGGTCTTGCTTGGTCTTGTTTGGTCTTGTCTGGTCTTGTCTGGTCTTGTCTGATCTTTTCTGGTCTTTACTGGTCTTGTGTGGTCTTGTGTGGCCTTGTCTGCTCTTGTCTGTTCTTGTCTGGTCTTGTCCGGTCTTGACCGTTTGATGTAGTCACCAATAAGTTGTCCAGGCTTACGGGTGCAAGCAACACAAATGTACCTAGTTTCCCGCCTGCCGCCTTGTACTTTGCGGTTAGAACATACCGCACTGACTTTTTTCTTCCCATCATTTTTCGTAAAATATGTAGTTCACCATTTAGCCGCTCTTCTATATCTACAGATGATGGTCTGCCAGAAGTTTTGGACCCCTGTCGAAAGTATTTTGTCAGCTGGTCAACCAATACCCGAACAAACTTTAGATGTATCATTGGTTTTTTTGTTTTGGTCCCGTTGTAAAATTTTATATAATAAATAAGCATTTACACTGGACAATTCGAATCCCCAGAAAAATAACTTTCGCCACCACTTCAATGACTTCCTGAGGAAATAGTACGACGCTGAATAAGAGTCTGGGCGGTCGATACCTCCTATAAATTTATGGTAACTGACCACTACATTTGGCTTATTTACAACTTGTAAGTTACCTCCACGTACCCTTCTGTTGATAGGCTGTCTTCCGGAAGTCAAGGTTCCGTAGTACGGAAAAATTGAATAAACATACCCGGTATTAGCATCCGCCATTACATATATTCTGATCCCCCATTTCGTATGGTTGTAACTTAAAAAACTAATTTTACTCATAATTCCAATAACAGATACTTCTACTGATATCTCTCTTGACGGAACAAAATGTTCTTTAAACTGTTTGTCCAAATGATCTAAATAGTGGATGACTTTCCGAGTTCATGCCCTAAGAGTTCGGTCATTAGCATCGTTTTGAAGCAAGTGGAGCATCCAAAAAAGTTGTAAAAATCGTTCCCTTCTAAATATGCTACTAAATAAAGGTATGTTGGCGTTAAACTGTTGGATATTAGATACCATTATCGTACCCATATTTAGGACAACCGCAATAAATCCAGAAAACTCTTCTACAGTAGTATCTACCCAAGTGTGCCATGTAGAACGTTTTGACAACTTCTTCTGTGCTATTTTATGTCTAGCGTAAATATTTGTTTGTTACACTATTTTTATTATTAGTTCATCGGTAAAAAAGAGCTTGGAAAAATCTATAGGTTAGGTTAGGTGCTACCTGGAATTTGTGGTCCTACCATTTTATCTCCAAAAGTAAATTGAATCCTGTCTGGTACCTGATCCTGACATGTGACGTCCTGCCATGGACCGAAATTACTAGGTTGTGTTATATTATGGTCTTCTTCACTGCTTCTTGAACTCGATAGTAAAGGCATGACTCTATGGTCTACAGTCACTTTCTTCGCTAATATTACCAATATCCAATCTATCATTTCCAGGCGAGTCAATATAAAATTCATCATCACTAGTTTGTAACTCATTTATAATTTCATCTTGTAAAAATCTCTTGGTCATTTCAAATATTTTTTTTACAAAATAACACACCGAAGTTTACCCAATTGTGATAGTTATAAAACTGAGTAATATTCAAAACGCAAAAATGGTGCACATGTAAATACCGAAGCAGATATAAAATAAATAGCTAACGATAGCAAGTCTAAAATAAATATCATGTTATCTTTTATTTTAACATAAACATGTACCCAACGAAGGTTTAAGAAAGCAATTTCGAAATATTAGAAATGGGATTACGGGATGACAAACCGGCTGTAATAATAAGACATGGTGTGCCGCCTATACAGCGACATACGAGTGCAAAGGGTAAACGTATTATGGCGACTATTCGGCGGAATACGAGCGCAACGGTAAAACGCATCTTGCCGCTCCTACGGCGACATACGAGTGCAAAGGGTTAATAAATACATTATTGTATGTGAAGGATGCCATTATTATAAACGTGCGTAAAAGTATCCAAATCGTGCGTAAAAGTCCAATGTAAATCAAATGGAGTTTCATTATTGCTTGTTTCTCTTTAACCATTTCTCTTTGTTGTTACTATGGCAATAACTCGCGTCACCAAACAAAAAATATAGACCTTAATAAATATTCTGTCGTATATTAAAATTGAATTAATTTTTCTTACTTTCATTCAAGAAGTCTCGGCCTAGATTAACCTAGATTACGTCGAAGTAGGGAAAGATGGTTGTTTCTATGTCCTCTACCTCCATTATCCGTGACACTTTCGGTTTCGGCTTCCGGTTTAAACTTCCATTTCAAGTTCCGTTTCCGGTTTCACACTTCCGCTTTTCCACAGATGAGAGTGTGAGGTCTATGTAGCCCCACATGCGAGGTCTATGTAACCACAGGCTGGGTGTGAGGTCTATGTAGTCCCACGTGTGAGGTCTATGTAGCCCCACGCTGGATGTGAGGTCTGGTGTCGACTTCCGTTTCCGGTTTTGACTTCCTTCAAAATTTGGCGCCGGCGAGAAAATTCATAATCGAAATCGGGATGTCGAAACCGGAAGTGTAAAGGTCAGAGGAGGTGGAGGGCCTAGAAGGAACCATCTTGCCCTACTCATCGACAACGACCAAATAGTGTTCCCATTACTGTACGTTTTTACTAGTTAGCAATTTTTTCAACGGAGGCCTTGAACGTTCTTATCTTATTGTGACAGTGCTTTGCAGTATGTTGTCTGTCAAAAGTACAATTTTCACAATATTATCGGTAAGAAACAATTATTTTTTTGTAGATTCAACAGTATTTTAACATGTTTCGTAGCTAAAATAATGTAACACACGTGTGTGGAAGGCTTTTGTTCACTCCTTGCGATTAAACCACTCGCCCTTCTTCACAAAAGCTCTTCTTCACACACTTGTATCATAAACTCTTATTCTTGCTCTCATTATTTCGTATAGGTTTATTTTTTATTAAAAAGAAATCATATGAAGTGAAAGAATATAAAATTATTTTGAGCATCTTTCTTTTCGTTCTCGTTTTCGTTGAAGAATGATGGTAGCGATACGCAGCGATAATAAATTCTTCAAGGAAACTAGGTCAGCAGGAACGACACGAAATGTATTTAAGTTGCTGCTCGCAGTTGCAACGAAATATTTTAGACATTGATAAGACATGACGCAGAAATAATAAATGTTGTTACTTTAGCATGTATTCGGAGATGAAATAAATAGTATTTTATGAACTTGAAAAGGTTTTCTCTATTTTGCATCTCGTAAATAATTCAACTGTAGCAATATGTGCGGCTCCTCCTCCAAATTTTGGATCGTATTAATACAACATTTTTATAGTCATTTTTAATATGGTACATACAAATGATTTATAGATACTATGTGATTTCACTTCACTGTTCACTGTTCTGTTCTCCGTACCGGAGAACAGAACAGTGAAATCACATAGTATCTATAAATCATTTAATTTGGATATATACTCACATATCAATCACTATTATTATATCTTTATCTATAAAATAAAAAATAGTATTATTATTTCATAACTTTTTTTATTCCAAGACAAAGACAATTGAAAGAAAACAGATACGAATAAGACTTCAAGTATCATAGAAAAAAAAAGATTAATTTAGCGTAAATAAATAGTTATTTCCCATGCAAATATATAGTCCTAAAGTAGTGATGATGAACCCATGACGCGCTGGTTGAACACAGGCATTTTATAAACTTTTTTTTTCGTGAAAATAAAACAGACAATCGAAAATGAAACGGCTAAATTTAGTTACTTAAGCGCTGTCGCATTTTAAAAATTCATGCATGCGCATTGTAAGTAAAAATAGAGACAGAAAACAGAGAGTTGTGAAAAATAATGTTTTTAAAGAGTCCTCATCATCACTAGCATTTGTGTACCACTGCTGGGCACCGGCCTCTTCTCTGCCACATATCCAACCTCAGCACTAAGATTTTAAAATGGGGGACCTACAGTTTAACGTCGAATCCGAACGACAAATTTCCAGAGAAGGTGTTAAGTACCTTAAGTGGGTATTCTACCGGAGAGATTACCTGTGCAGGTTTGCCTGCGCATGTTAACCGCACGTTGGTAGCGTGCGTGGCTGTATGGGGACGTGCCCGTATACCGGACCGGTTTACAGTTCTTTTTGCGATGGCATCGATTGAGGACGATCACATAGTTGTGATTTGAAGTTGTGATTTGAAGATTTCATAGTTCAATCACATAGTTGTGATTGTACTATGAAATCTTACGCTACATATCTGAAACGTCTCCAGTTTGGCCGGCACTGATTTAGTTGACAGATTTTTTTGATGAAATTATGTATTTGAAGCTTTGAAATTCTGAAATGAAAAATTTTGAAAATCGTGAAGCTGTTTTAGGCAGAACTTATTTTTCAAATAGCATTATTCTCTTTATAAAAACAAAGAAATATTTTTTTCTATTGATATATATGAAAATGGCATGTTTTCCCGGCTTACCCTACATGAAAGTGACATTTTTTCATTCTAGAGATGAAAATATTTTCACATCTAGAGACGAAAATGAGCATTTTAAATTTTTTAATGAAATTATGTATTAGAAACTTTGAAATTCTGAAATGAAAATTTTAAAATTCGTGAAGCTGTTTTAGGCAGAACTTATTTTTCAAATAACATTATTCTCTTTATAAAAACAAAAAAAAAATTCTACTGATATATGTGAAAATGGCATTTTTCCACGTGTTACCCTACATGAAAGTGACATTTTTTCATTCTAGAGATGAAAATATTTTCACGTATAGAGACGAAAATGAGCATTTTTAATTTATGATTTTTGCATGGACTTTCTTATTAATTACATCAATTTCAATGAAATAATTTATGTGCGAATGTAAAACGAGCCTGAAGCTATTTAAGAAACCGAAATAAAATTAGGACAATATGTTACCATGGAAACGACCAAACCAACAATTAAGTTCGCTTCGAATTGGATTTATTAAAGTCGAATTATGGATTCTAGAACCGAAATCAGTAGAAAAAAATGCATTTGCTACTCGAGATGAAAGTGTCTTTTTTTTGGTTCGATGTGATTGCTAACTCGCTGGCGCTCGTGAGCAAACTCCCACCTCACCAAGAAAACCCCACTTTCATCTCCTGCTGTAAAATATACTATTAAATACATTTTTGTTTATTGTTTTACAGTGAAAATTCTGGGAAATTCATAATCAATATAAAAATATTGAAAATCATCTCTAAGCCCAACAACTTATATACCAATGCATTCAAAACCACTACATTCTAAAACACACTATAAGCAACTGACGTGACCTGCACAGGTCCACCGTCGAAAGAATTGATTTTCGATCATGCTCCGGTCATGCATCGTCTGCGCAGGTTCAAAAAACTGCATAGGTCTATTCCCACACACGCTCCGGTCTACCTGCGCAGCCAATCCTGTACAGTTAAACCTCTCCAGTGGACCGTTGTGTGTATGGCGGTCATTAACCAGTTGAGACCCCACGGTTGCCCAAACCGGATTGGGGTATTGAGTGTGATGGGTTGCAGCCATTAGTTTTTTAATAATTTTTGCTGCTTTGATTCTGTGGGGATTTGAACCCCAGCTTCCTGACTCGAACTTGAAGGCCAAGTGCTTATCTATCTGAGCCACCACCACACCTTTTTTTTAAGAGTAGGTTGCAAAAAAGTCTAGTAATTGAAGTTTTTACTTGATTGTGAAAAGTTTCGTAAATTTACTAGTATTAGTACAGTTTGGATATTTTTAGTTGTAGTTCTACAAACAAGTTCGGAACTTGGAATTGGAGTTCGAGGCCCTCTCAAGTAGAATGGTTTGATAAATATGGTGTGATTGGAAAAAATAAGTCGACCATGTGTGTTATTTGTAACGAAAAAGTCACTTCGCACACATACAATCATTCAAACGGCATTTTGAAAGTAGCATTCAAATTTCAGCTTCCCAACTAATGAAAAAATGCTCGTTTAAAAACTTTTTTATCTGTTAGTTTTCAAGTAGCCCTTTGTATTGCCATTGTATTGCTCGAAACCTCTTTCAGAACAGGAGTTGTAGGAGACTGTTTACAGATGTTAAAGAAAATACTTGATTTAAAGGAGTTATCAATTAGTCGAAATGCAATTAAACATCGAGTAATAGAATTGGAAATAAATATTTCGTCGCAGATACTTTATGGCTAAAAGTTAGCTGAAATTTATTCTATTCCTTCGAAAGTAATGAGTAATGAATAATGACAATGATGAAAATTTGATTTTACAACGCGATAGCTAGTGTAGGAAACGAGCCCGAAGGGCGAGTTCCCCATTAGCTGGAGCGCTGAAAAATCAATTCCGCACGAAATTTGTATAATTTTTTTTGGCCGACAATTATTATATAAGAAACAAATAGACCCTCCGCCTCCACTTCCGAACCGGAAGTGGGAGCGAGGTGGGGGACCGGAAGTGGAGGTGGAGGGTCCAGAATCTTTCCCAACTATTTAGATTATTTACAATATTCTAAATTATTTTATTTGGCACCGTACGGGAAAGTTCGGCTTCAATGCGGGAATGTGACTTTACCGCATTGTAGCCGGACTTTGCAACATAGTGAGTAAAATTCTAGTTTCGCTTGATGTATACACGATGTCAAAGCTAGCTTTACAATTCAGGAGGCCAAAAATGGTTATGCAAAACTAGTAGCTTTTACTCGATATGAAACAGGTAATACAATATATAATAATACAATGCAATATAACAGGCAACATAAAAAGGGGTCATAAAAAATATAGAGTCCGGACCTGCAAAGTGAGTGACAGACCAAAACAAATAGCTCCGTTATTAAATCCAAATTAGGACGTAACGAGCAGATAAAGAAGGTAGAAGTGGTAAAGGAGGAATAGATAAGTGAATAAAGCGAATGAATAAAGTAGATAAAGAGCACAAACTAGGAAAGTATTAAAATTAAAAGCAGTAAGTAAAAGTGTGCGAAGACAGAGGTTAAGTTGCACTAACTCCGAGGAATCGATCCGGTCAGGCGCAACATCGCGAACCAAGAATAGACACAGGCGGCCTAAGGTAAAAATAAAAATAATAAATAAATGTCAACGAAAAGAAACAGGATAGACTTAGACTCCAGTAGAGAACAAATTAGTTTGATAAAACCAACAAAAGTTACTAATAAAATTGAGATCATAGAAAACAAAGTGGGAAAAGACGATGTGAAGGAAATGAAAGAAATGCTAAAACAAATGATTGAAGCCCAAAAACAAATGTCGGAAGAAATAATCCAGCTGAGAAACGAATTGAAAGTAAAGGAAGAAGTATGGAAAGAAAAGAGAAACGAATTAATTGGAAGATTGGAACGGCTAGAGATGGATATGGAAAGAGGAGAAAGAAGAGAAAAGAAGCACAATATAATAATTAAAGGACTAGAGAGCAGCAAAAACAATAAAGAAGATATTTAAAATATGCTTAAGGTAGACATAGAGGTAGAGGTAAAAGTAAACAAAGCATTCGAACTGAAAAAGACTAAGTTGATATAATCTATTTTCTTTTTCTGACCATTTCCAGAAAGTTTCATTGATGCATAATTTTTGGTAGCCTACTTTAGTTCTATTGCCTCTTCCCTTTTCCACATTTGCTTTCTCTCTTATTGCTTTTTGGATTCTTTGTTCTTGGATTGTTAGGTCATCATCTATGTAGATGTTAATGTTATTCTCTCTCAGTTTGTTCTTATTCCTCATTATTGCGATCTTTGATTCCATAGAGTCGAGTTCAGCTACTACAATGTTCATGTTAGTCTTTTTCAGTTCGAATGCTTTGTTTACTTTTACCTCTACTTCTATGTCTACCTTAAGCATATTTTAAATATCTTCTTTATTGTTTTTGCTGCTCTCTAGTCCTTTAATTATTATATTGTGCTTCTTTTCTCTTCTTGCTCTTCTTTCCATATCCATCTCTAGCCGTTCCAATCTTCCAATTAATTCGTTTCTCTTTTCTTCCCATACTTCTTCCTTTACTTTCAATTCGTGTAAATATGTGTAATTCGTGTAATAATATTACATAATATACCATGAACTAAAAAAGACAAAGGCAATGAATAAGGATTTGAATATTAAAGACCAAAGTAATAACAAAGAGAGAAAGTTAACAAAAACTATAATAAAGAACCAAAGAAGGCAAAAATAAGAATTGGAACATGGAATGGGAGAGGTATAAAGGGAAAAGAAGTCGAACTAATAGATGAATTTGAAAAGGCAAACCTAAAATTGCTTGGAATTACAGAAACAAAAATGAAAGGAAATGGAGCAAAAGAGATAAAAATCGGGCACCTTTACATGTGGAGTGGAGTGGAAGAGAAAGAAAGAGCAAGAGCAGGTGTCGCATGTATTGTACACAGAGAAGAAAAAGAACTTATAAAGAGATGGAAAACAATAAATGAAAGAATAATGACAATTGTAAAAACTGAAAATAGGAAATCAGATGGCGTCTGTGGTAATAACATACGGCCCAGATGAAGGCAAACGAAAAGAGAAAAAAGACGAATATTGGGCACAAATGAATGGAAATTTGGGAACCGAAGGGACGACATATATACTAGGAGACATAAATGCTAGAGTAGGGAGGAGAGATGGAGTATACAGAGAAACAATTGGACAATATGGTGAAGACAAACGTAACAACAATGGAAAAAGACTGGCTTTTTGCATGCTGCATGATCTGATAATAATGAACACATTCTACAAACATAAAGATATCCATATGTATACCAGAGTCCAACCAAGCAGGAAGGAAAAATTTATACTAGATTTAAATGGAAAAATCTATACTAGAACAACAAAGGAAAACAGAAAAACAATAAAAAATTTAAGAGCTATGAGGAGTTACGAAATAGGAAGCGATCATTATCTGATAATTAGCGAACCGACAACAATAGAAGAAAACCAAAGAAAAGAAATAGGTAATAATAAAAAGTATGACGAAACAATTAACACCTATAAATTAAAGGATGCAAAAATTGCAGAAGAATATGAGAAAGAAGTGACCAAATCAATCCAGACTTTGGGAATGAAAGACGACAAGAACGTAGAAGCAATGTGGAGAACATTTAAAACAATTATAAGTCAAGCGGCCAGAAAAATATGTGGAATAAGTAAACAAAACCAATACAAAAAACAAACTGCTTAGTGGAATGAAGAGGTTAGAGAGCAGGTTAAAGAAAAGAAGCGAAAATAGAAGAAATACCAAAACGAGAAGACGGAAGAACGCTATAACATCTATAAACAAGAAAGACAGAAAACGAAAAACATAATTATAAGAGCAAAACAAAAGTCCTGGGAAGCATTCGGACAGAAAATGGAAGATAACTTGAAAGAGAATCAGAAAGTATTCTACCGAACACTAAAGAACCTACGACGCAACCGTAGGGAAGAAACTATAACAATAAAAAACGATAAGGGAGAATTGATTATGAAAGAAGAGGAAGTTATGGAGAGATGGAGAAACTACTATACTGAATTACTAAATAGGGGCTATGTTTTGGCCAAAGAGGAAGACACAAGTGAACAAATGGTCAAGAAAGAACAGGAAGAAACCACAATAGACAAAGCAGAGATAGAAGAGGCGATTAGAGGAATGAAAAATGGAAAAGCCCCAGGAATCGATAAAATAACAACGGAAATGGTAAAATATATGGGCAAAGAAGCAATGGACTACCTGACAAGACTATTTAATCAAATATGGATGCAAGAAGTAATACCACAAGAATGGGAGATTGGGCTAATTCTTCCAATTTACAAAACAGGAGACGAGAAGGAATGTACCAACTATAGAGGGATATCACTGGGATATCACAAGCGGGTTTCCGACCTGGAAAAAGTACCCAAGACCATATCTTCACACTAAAAACTCTAATAAACAGAGCCAAAACAACGGGCAAAAAACTATATATAGCATTTATAGATATTATTATTATAACCTTTTATTGGCATATATACAAAATATATTAAAATATATTACATACTATACATATATTACCTACACTTTATATACTAAAGGAATATACTAAAGGAATAGGTTCTTCCTTTTTGCCTATTTGCTCTTTCCACTTTTTCACCCTCCTTAACAATTCCAAACCAATTCCACTTTCATCCATACACTTCTTCCATTCTTGTCCTAGCCTTTTCTCCTGTTCCTTCCATTCATTCCTTGTACATTCTTCTATCCAATGTTCCCATCTATCCTCTCCAGCCCCACAAACTGTGCACTTCCGATATTCTTCACTCATCCAATATTTCCTACCACGTTCTTCACTTCCACACCTAAACCTTGCCAGTATGACCTGCGTGTCTGCCTCTTTCGTTGAGTATAAATAGGTAGGTAAACGACCAAGCACCTGAATCTTTGCATATTCTTTGAAAAATCTACTGTTTGCAATTTGGTCTTGGCGTTCCTGTAACTCTACCTCTACTAATCGCTCACCTAGCATTTCCACCCAGTTTGCCCCTTCCCTCTTAAGTTTTTCTAGTCCCTCGCCAGATATCCCTGCTCTTTCATATAATTTCCTTTTATTCATTCCCCACGCATTCCCATTCTTCCCTCTTTCACCCTCCTGATTTGCCATTCTAAATACCTCTTTTATTATTCTTTCATCCCCCATTTCACTCACCTTGTATTCATATCTTATCACCCTGTTTGCCGCTAAAACGGCCACCTTGTGGGCATTCACCTCTTGCAGAACTATGTAGCCTGGTGTCGATTTGTCTAACTTTAGGAATTTCTTGTAGAAGTTTTGTTGAACCCTCTCTATCTTCTCTTCCTCTCTAATCCCCCATACTTCCGAACCATAGGTCAAAACACTTCTCACACACACTTTCCATATTACCTCCGCCGCCCTAAAGTTCCCTTCAAAACTAGATCTCCATCCCTTCCACATGCGTTCTGCCGCCACCCACGCTTTTTTTGACACATAATCCACATGCTCCCTATTAGTGCACCCAGTTCCAAACACATATCCTAAATACCTAAACTTTTGCACCTCCTCAATTTCCTTTCCTAGCCATTCGAAACGTTCTTTCCTATATTTACCTCCCCTTTTAAAACGCATCCATTTAGTTTTTCCCACGTTTACATTTAGCTCTCTCTTTTTAAAATAACCTCTCAGCCTTTCAATCAACTCCTTCATTTCTCCTGCGGTTTTAGCGAACACTACCATATCGTCCGCGTAGGCTAAGCTCCACACTTTCTTTCTCCCTATAACCACGCCTCCAGCTTGGCCATCTGTCAACACTTTCTCCATGTCAGCCACATAGAGATTAAAAAGTGTAGGACTCAACGGGCATCCCTGCCTCAGACCCTTTCTAACTTCGAAATACTCAGATTCACACCCATTCACTCTAATCTTACATACTGTTTCCTTATATAACTCTCTTACATTCCTTATCACACTCTCTGAGATTCCCTTTTTTCCCAAGCACTCTACCAACTTCCCTCGATCTACCGAATCATACGCCGCCTTTAGGTCAATGAAAAGAGCAAACAGGCTCCCTCTGCTTATTTCTTGATCAATTATGTAGCGCAGGGTTACTAAATGCTCTATCGTACTCCGTCCCTCTCTGAAACCAGCTTGCACCTCTGGCACTAGATGCTTCTCCTCTATCTCTCTCCTCAACCGCTCGTCCAAGATTTTGGTGAAAATTTTATATGCCGAATTCACTAGCGTAATCCCCCTGTAGTTTCCTACATTTTCCCTATCTCCACTCTTATATATTGGGTGAATTATTCCCTCCTTCCAGCTCGTTGGTGCACTCTTTGCTCCCCTCCATACCAAATTCAATTCTTGGGTGATTCTAGTCTTACACTCTTTCGGGATAGCTTTCCAGGCTTCGTTTCCTACGCCGTCAGGGCCTGCCGCTTTTTTTTGTTTTAGTGCTGCTATAACCTTTTCCACTTCATCAATCTTTATTTCTTCTTGGCCTAAATCTTCCAAAGCTTGTTCCTCCCTTACTCTTCTATTCCCTACTCTTTCCTGTGGCTCGACTCCTTCCAACAAAACCATAAAGTGACTTTTCCACTTTTCCATCGGAATGCTGTTTGGAAATCGTTCTCTCCTCGCTCCACTTTCTTTTAAATACTTCCAGAGCTGTGCTTCTGTTTTGATGTCAAGTATGCGCTGACGTTCTCTTCTCTCCCAATCCTGTTTTTTCTTCGTCTCCAAATCCTTTAATTCGCCTTTAGTCTTTAACCAATCTTCTTTACTACTGGTGCCCTCTCGCCACTTCCTCATAACCTCTCTATACGTTTGTTTCTCCGTCATATATTCTTTGTCTGCCCATGATCTTCCCAGTGATGCTGTTGTGATTTTCTTCTTTACCATTCCTGCCTCCATATTCTCTATAATCTTGTCTATATCTTTTAATTCCTTCCAGTTTATTGCTTCCATTCTAGCCCTATACTTCTCAGTCGCTTCGTTGTCCCATCTGGTAACCCATTTCTCCTCCCTAGATGCAATTATTGTTTTCGTCATCAAGCTTATTGCCACTGGCATGTGGTCTGAATCAATTCTCCCTCCTATCTCCATCTCTTTAATTTCCTGCCTTGCCGGGTCATTTGCCACTACCAGATCTATAGTCGATAATCCTCCTGCCCCCACAAATGTGAAATCTCCCTCCCAGTCTCCTTCCACACACCCATTTACAACGTCCCATTGATTTTCCCTTACCCATTCCGCCCACCCTCTCCCTTCTGCATTTCTAACTTTATCCTTGGCTTTCCTTATTATTTCTCTACCTTCACTATCCATTGTGTGGAACTGCTCTTCCCCGATTCTAACATTCCAATCGCCTCCTACCAGTAACTTTGCCATTACCGTTCCTTCTCCATTCATTTTTATTGCCTCTTTAATTACTTCCAGTCCTTTGTTGTTGTATACCGTGGCCACTTGCCACCAGGCTTCTTCTAATTCCACTTCCCTGCACACTACGCCTTCTGCCTCTTCCAGTCTTCTTGCTGACTCTTTGATATTCCTTTTAACTCCTGTTAATATACCCCCCTTTGCTCTTCCATACTTATATTCTCTCTGGGCTGGCTGCAATTTCCATCTATAGTCTTTGGGAAGTTTTCCTTTGCAGCTCTCCCATTCTTTTTCCTGCATCCAGGTCTCAACCAATCCAATTATATGAAATTTCTTGAGAAACATTATAATAGATCTGTTATCGCTTTCCAATTTCCTCTTCAGTCCCGCCACATTCCAAAAGAGTATCTTAATATTTTCCGTTAACCGTTCATCATTGTTCTTGTGTCTTCTCGCCATCTCTCTCTCTTTTATTTGAAACAGACTTAGTTTTTTGGCATAATTTTCTGTGACTCCTCCCATGTTACCCAATTTCCATCCACTTCCATCTTATTATAACCGATCTTCACTTTGTGCCCTCTATCTTTTAGCATCTTTGCTTTCTGTCGCAAATCCTTTTGAATTTCCTGTTCTTTCTTAGTAAAATCGTCTTGGATAAAAATATCAGACCCCTTCAGCTTATATTTATTTAGCATTATTTTTCTCTTTACTTCCCAACTTGTCAATTTTGCGACAATTGGCCCTTGGTTCGAACCTTTGTCTCCTATCTTGAACATGCTTCCTACCCCTTCTTTTACTCCAAATCTTTCTTCCAATAACCTTTTACCGTCTTCTAACCATCTCTCTCCTTTTACCCCATGAATCACAATATTATTTTTTATTTCCTTTCTTTCTCTTCTTTCTTCCATTTCTCTCAGTTGTTTTACTTCCTCTCTTAGCGAGTCTTGATCATTCTCCCCACTTCTGACGGAGTTTTCTCTCTCTATTCTGTAGTCGTCCTCCAACTTCTTTATTCTGCCCTTAATATCGGTGTTTTCGTTTTTTATCGCCTTCAATTGTGATATCATTTCCTCTTTCCACACCCTTTCCTTCTCCTCTACTTCCTTTTGTTCACTCCTAGCCCTTTCCATTTTTTCTTCGAGTTCTTTATTTTCTCTTCTCATTTCTTCCATCTTATTCTGGACGGCTTTAAAATCCTTCCTCATTTCCCGTAGCTCTTCAAAGATCTTCTCCAAAGCTCCTCCGATACCCACGCTCATTTCTCTTTTTTCCAAATCCTCTTTTTTGGAACGTTTTGCCAATTGTGTCGGCGACCGACTCAATTTCGCGCACCGATCAAAAGGACTTCTAACCTCACTGTTTGATCTTGGCCTGCTGTCGTGTTCCATTGCCTATGTCTTATTTATTATTTATTTATTTTCACTATGTTACCAAAAAGTTTAAAGATGGTACCCGGTCTCGAACCCGCGCGCAGTTGTGCTTAAATATTTTTTCTCCACTTCTCCGGTTCACTCGCTTATATTCTAACGTTTACAATTAGTTTATTGTTTATTTCACATCCAAACTTCGAGATTTTTTTTTTTTACTGTGGCGAGAAAGAACTTTTATCGGCGACAGTTTAACAGTTTTTTTTCAACAGAAAAACACTTTAGGCTCGCACCGTACTATCATGGAGATAAGGAATAGATGTAGCAGTTGTTTTTGTCGTATTTAATAGAATTTAATCACAATTTGTGCAAAGTTAATTATTTAATAACACAAAAACGAGCTGTTTATCACCGTAGACCATTACATGAACAGATACACAACACTTTTATTTATTCAGTAGCAAAATTTCGGTACCTTAAAGGATTGATTTCTGACGATTTTTTATAACTTTCTGGATCACACTGAAAGACGTCCGTCCGCCTCACTGACTTTGACAAGACAAGACTGTAACAAGACTATAGATATGGAAAAGGCATTTGATTTGTTACCCAGGCACAAAAATAAGGGAAAGCTTGGTTAAAAAAGGTGTTGACCACAAACTGAAACAAATTTGTAAATGTATATATAACAAAACAAGGAATATGGTTATCAGTAAAAACAAAAAATCAGAAGAATTTGAAACGAAACAGAGGTACTATTAGTACAGAGTTACTATTTCTTGCGTTTATTGACGAAATAATTAAAAAAGTACAAAAGAAAACTAAAGCCCTACTCATTGGATACAGGAACATGGGGAGGGTATATGTAAGTATGTGTGCGTTCGCAGACGATATAGCAGTAATTGTAGGATCCGAGAAGGAATTGCAAGAAGAACTGAAGATATGTCAAGACAAACTGACCAAGAACGAAATGAAAATGAACGCAGAAAAAGCAAAAATTGTAGTGATATCTAATGACCCAATACAAACAAACATTCGTCTCAATCAAAAACAAATAGAACAAGTAAAAGAATACAAGTACCTAGGAGTGACATTAGATGAAAAAGGAAGCCAGGAAGCAGACATCAACACACGAATAAGAAACGCAAACAAGTCATATTATGCCCTAAATAAAACAATTCTATACAAAAAAGAAATAACGAGAACAACAAAAATGAAAATATTTAAAGCAATATGCAGACCAACCCTAACATATGGTTGCAGAAATAAGTAAATTAAGAGCCACAGAAATGAAGTACTTAAGGAAAGTATATGGAGTGAATATAATGGACAAAATAGGAAGTGAAGATATAAGAAAAGAACTGGAACTTAAAGGAATAGAAGAGTTCATGGAAGAGAGACAATTGGGATGGTGGGGTCACCTACAAAGAATGAACGAGAAGACCCAAGTGAAAAGAGTATGGGAAAGCAGAATGCCAAAAGAAAAGAGACGAGGGAGACCAAGGAAATCATGGGACGAGATGGTACGAGGATTGATAGAAAAAAGAAGGTTACAGGTGAATGAAGCAAAGAAGATGGCGAAGGACCGGAAGAAATGGAAGGAATTAATTAAAAAAAATGTAAAATAAACAGAAAATAGCTTGCACCCTAGCGGGTAGAAAGCAGTTTTTAAATATATATATATATATATATATATATATATATATATATATATATATATATATATATATATATATATATATATATATATATATATATATATATATATATATATAAGGGTATATAAAGGGGTAAGAAATTTTGAACCGAAATAAATTTGAATCGAAGATAAATTTGAACGGAAAGTGTACCAGTCCTGATATTTTAACGAATTCATTCACCTGATATCCTCATCGGGCGGTAGTTCACGCCATATCGCGTGGTCATGGCTAACGAGCTTTTATAGCGTGATGGTTACATAAGCCATTGGGAAATAACTATGGCTACGGCACGATATACAAATTTTCAGTTTGGCAGTGAACGTGTTAAAGAAACTGAAACTGCTTTTAAAGAAATCGATATTGACCTACGATACAGATACAGTTTCTGTAACGTAAGAAATTTTTGTATTCAGCAAATTAAGCAAAATATAATACGTTATCTGATTGAATTTCATTGTATAATATACCAGCAGCACTCGCACACCAAAAATGTGTGTGTAGAAGTATCGAAATCGTGCGTAAAAAGCCAATGTAAATCAAAAGAAGATGTAATTCAAATGAATTTACCAATGTAAATTAAACACGATTTATGTTTCATGTTACTATGGCAATAAGTCTCGGTCTCTCAGTCTTTATTTATCTGGTTCTAATATAACTCAACCTAACCATAACCTAATCTAGATTAAATCTAGGATAGCCATTAATTACATCGACAACGACCAAATAGTGTTACTGTCACTGTGCTTTTTACTAGTTAGCAATTTTTGTCATGGGGGCGCTTAATGTTTTAACCTTATTGTGTCAGCGGTTTGAAGTATTTTGTTTGTCAAAATTACAATCATCGAAATAGCGAAAGCTTTTCTGGAGAGATTTAAGCATTTTAAAAGTTTAATACAGATAATAATTATCCCACACAAAAATTTAAAAGGTTAGATTAAATCTATGGAATTCCTTACCGAACAATTTTATATCGTTGTGTGTCGTGTTGATGTGTCGGTTCACATAACCATATGAGAAATTATTTTCCTCAATGCATTTAGTAAAATCTACCAAGAGAAAGAAACATGAAAATGAATTAACCGTGAAATGCGTTAAACTAATGAATACGAAATATGAAACTAATATTAATAACCTATACTCACTGCAGAGTTACCACAGGGCATGGTGTCGTCTGCTGCGGTAATTCAAGGTATCAACCTACTGATTTCAACCTTTTAACTTGGACGTTTTTTTATTACACTTCACTTGCAAAAGTTAAATTTGTAGCAAAAGAGAAACTTAAATTTTTTAGTGTAAAATGAGGACAAATGGTCAAAAACAATGGTCAGTTAACAGTTACGTTTGACACCTTCCAGACGGTGTCAAGTGTTACCGTTAAGAAGTTTTCCATGTTATCAAATTATTGGTACTCTTCTGGCACACCCTTGCCAACTCCTTTTACGCGACACTATTGACTTACAATTAGTTAACCACGGGCCAATATTAAAAGATTCACCATCACTGTCCAAGTCCTAAGTATCAATAAGTAATATAAAAAATAATCAGCATAAGTATCTAAAAATATATTAAGAAATTAGTTTACATAGAAAGCCTTCAATATCATTTAAATAAATATTCAAGCCTATGAATTAGAATTATAAGAGAAGCAATTGTGCTGGTGGTGACTGATCTTATGAAATTGAAATGATGAGATAGATGGCTGAATGTGAAGTTTGGATTTGACAATGGAAGAAATTAAAATGTAATGGAAACATTGACAGACGAGAGATAAATGCGCTTGTTAAATGTTATGTAGTTAATTAGGAGATGCCGTAACTAGGATTATTATTATTAGTACATTGAGAGAAAATCATATTTAACGGAGAACAATGGCCGCATTGTTGATATATTGTGTTTTCGAACGACTAAAAATACATGTAACGTTAATAGATATTATCACTTGATTCATGAATGTTTGTATAATATTGAGACAAAAACAAAATCAATATTTTATTTAAATTACTAAAATAAATTGAGAACTATAGGAAACTAAACTTTATAATATTTAGAAAACAAAACGAATAAAGTTTAAAAATTTTATATTTTGCCACTTCATATTAGACTAATTTACAATTTTCTGTTTAATCTTCGTATTAATAATATAATCGTATAATTATATCTGTTCTATATAACTTAATTTATAAATTGTTGTAATATATCAATAATAGAACAACACATTGACATATAATCTTTATTTAAATAATAAAAAAAAACACTATTTGTGGCAGCTGGGTTCAAATATCATAAAAAAATCATCTGATTTTAATCAAGAGTTTTAAATTGAATTTCACTCTCATACAAAATTAAAAGTCTCCGTCTATACGTATATGATTTCCTCATTTCGTACTCAACCTGGCTGCCCGTACATTTCCTCGTTAAACCAAAACTTCATGGAAATGCTCCCAAGCCATTAATTAATAATAACGTAATTCTACTGTATGCATGTCTAGTTTTTGTATTCCAGACTACACCAAAAGACTTGCTGTTAGTAAATAGTCTCGTATGTCTATTCATTCTGTTTCGGTGTGTCTATCTAGTGGTGTCTGTCTAGTCTTGTGTTTCTATTATTGTCTATCTATTATTGTCTGTCTATTCTTGTCTGTCTAATCTTGTCTGTCCTGGGTTATCCGTTTAGTCTTGTCTGTCTACTCTTGTCTGTCGAGCCCTGTTTTTTTGCCACTCTAGTCTTATCGGTCAAGTCTTGTCAGTATAGCCTTGTCAAACTAGACT
Source organism: Phosphuga atrata (assembly GCA_944588485.1). NCBI lineage: Eukaryota > Metazoa > Arthropoda > Insecta > Coleoptera > Silphidae > Phosphuga > Phosphuga atrata. Next base: position 64,870,087 of record OX155893.1, on the reverse strand, counting down.
TGTCTGTCTCGTTTTGTCTGTATAGTCTTGTGTGTCCAGTCTTCTTAGTCCAGTCTTGTCTGTCAATTCATGTCTGACAAATTTTCTCTGTTTAGTCTTGTCTGTTTTGTCCAGCCTACGCTTTGCCTTTCTTTGCCTGTCTACGCTTGTCCGTCTAGCGTTGTCTGTCTAGTTTTGCCTATCTAGTCTTGTCGGTCAAGTCTTGTGTGCATAGTCTTTCCTGTCTAGTCTAGTATGCCTAGTCTTGTCTGTTTAGTCTTGTCTATCTAGTCTTGCCTGTCTAGTCTTTTAGGCATAGCCCTGTCTACCTAAGCTCGACTGTCTAGGTTTATTAATCTAGTCTTTTATGTCTATTTCTTTTCTGTTACCGGTCTAATCTTGCTTTAATTTATTGCATAATAATATAAAAATAAAATATATAAATTGTGTGGCATAATAATTTTCCGGTATAATAAATATTTTCTTTTATATTGCCTTTTCTACTGTATTTGTAGTTATATGTAGTATATTTTCTCAATAATCAATAATCCCCGTAATTTTTCAGAAGAGATACAATAAGTACCAGGATGCCTAGATCGGCTAGTATAGATTCAATGGTTGAGGCGGTGTGGGCTGAGAGTGTCGTAGAAAATACACCGGTTGTGGAGAAAAGGGCATCGTTCAGGACTGACAGAACCTTGGCCCCAGTCTCTCCATCAGTCGGAAGGCGGATGAAAGGACAGAGAGGAATCAATGGTAAGTAATTTTTGTATTCCTTCTATTGACAGGGGTTTCTTGTCACTTGGATTGAATGGGGTGATATCTGAAAGTGACAAGAAAATATTCTGGTTTTATATAATAGTAAAGTTTAAATTGTCGGTCATCATATAAATATATATATATATATATATATATATATATATATATATATATATATAAATATTTATATATATATATATATATATATATATATATATATATATATATATATATATATATATATATATATATATATATATATATATATAAAGTATGTTACCTAACCCGATTATAAATTGTCTTTTTCAATTTTTTCATAATGCAGAATACTTTATGAAAGAAATTTATGAAAGAAAAATTTATAATAATATATAAAATTTTATTTATATATTGCGTTTATAATTGTGAAATACAACACATTTAATATATTTTGTAATTTATGTTATAGAGATCGATAACATTGTAATACACAACCAAACAAAATGAAAACTATTATTCTAATGATTTATATATTATATATACTAGCAATTATTATTCATGTTTTTCAATTACACCAACAATAATAAATAAGATGATATACAGATGAAGATTTCTCTTTTCGTTTATGATAATAATGACCATAACTACGTTCAACGCAAATTAATCTTGTATCAAAATACTTTCAAGTTTGTATAAAATGATTCATTTTAAATTAGTTGAAAGTAATTATTACATATAACATTTTTTCTGTAAACTTTGATGATCAGTATTACATTAAAGTATCTCCTTTTTCTGTGTGTGCAGCAACTAACGTATATGTGTTTAAGCAACAATTATTTAGATCTATTTATATGGCTACAATTACCATTTATATAGGGAACACTTGGTTCGAAAATCTGTAAAATGTAAACTGTTTTAGAACCTAAGTAGTCCATAAAATACTAGGTAATATTTTGGAATAGTTAATTACATACAGATTAGTAATTTTGGTTTGAATAAACGATCCGTAATAAGGGTAATACGGTGATCTTGAAAGAAAGGACTTCATGAGTTTATAACACACTTTATAAAAGTTTTAAACTCAAACAATCCGCTCGTTAAACCTAAATTATGGATAAACTACTAAATAAAAATTTTATTCCTCTAGTCCTTACCTTTCCTAGTAGTATCCCGTGGCAACGCGTTCACAATTTAAAATGGCGTGTGTTATACCTATAGGGGATTATTTTTTCAGGAAAAGGATTCAATTTGCTCGAAACCAGAAATTTTTAAACTCGCCGATTACGAAACTGAATTCAAAATTTCGAAATTCGGTTCTTTAAGTTAAGGTTCTAATAAATAACAAAAGAAGGAAGAATTTTATTATATTAAAACGTAGATTATATTTCAAAACGTGAAAGTACTAAGAAGCGCCAATCTGGACTCAGACCACATCATCTCAAAGATCAAAATAAGACTCCAGCCTAGAAGCATTAGATTACACAGACCCTCCAAAATGGCAAGATTTGACGTAGAGCAACTTAAGAACAGTCGAGAAGTAAGTCAGAGACTGAACAATACAGATCAGTACAACTGGGACCAACTGAAGGAGACTCAAGGCGGCCAATGAACTCGCCTCTCTCACTAGAAGAAGAAAGCATCCTTGGTGGACTGAAGACTGTGACAATGCAATAGCCCAAAGACAGAGAGCCTGGCTGAAGTGGAAATCTAAAATGACCAAGGAAAATTGGCATACATTTTTTGTGCAAAGAAAGGTTAGAGCCAAGATAATTCGAGGAACCAAACAGACCCTCACTCAAAACCAACTAACCCAAATCGAAGAGAGCTTTGCTAAGAATATCTCCAGAGATTTCTTTGGAACCTTCAAGCAGGCACTCAGAAAATACACTCCGCCAAGTCTTCACGTCAGAGACTCACAAGGCAAACTAGCTTTTAACGACAAGGACAACTGCCACCTTTTCGCTCAGTTCTAAATAGATTTTAAAAATCTATTCAACTGTGATCCATCCAGCGAATACTTCGACTATAAACAAACCACACCAAACTCGGACTCGCTGCCCCCTTCATGGGTAGCAGTTGGACAGATCATTCAATTTTTTAAGAAGGCTGGAGAGGACTCTACCTTTGCTGAACTGTGGAAATGTGCTGGAAACAATGCCGTGCGCAAGCTAACCGAGATCATCCAGGACATCTGGGAAACAGAGAAATTTTATTAAGAATTAGAATAAAATTCATTTATTCAGCTCTGCTTGCTGGTCCACTATCTTCAAATTTTTATAAACTTACTCAAACATTCGTATATTTTTTTGCACTACTGAAGAAAAACCTATTCTTAACACTTATCTATTCGTTAGGTAGCCGCTTTATGCAGCTTATTTAATTCTTGCCCTAGGTGACGGCAATTGAGAAAAAAAATGATGCGCGAAAATGGACTTACTTTGAATTTATACCCAAAATCTGATACAATTGCCTTTTTAGCCCTCATATCGAAAGTAAAAATTACCAAAATATAAACTTTATTTTCTTTTAATTTGACTAGATTTTTGGGATTTCCGATTACTAGAAAAGAATCAAAAGCTAATAATGAGGCGAAGTCGGTACATCGCTCAAAGAGCTGCAATCAGTAGCGATCGCTGATAACGAACCAACTCCGCGCGATAGGAATAAAACAAAAAATATCCACAAAGATACGCGGCCTATCATAAAAACCATAGATGCGAAAATATCAAAGACAACGCAGAAACGGGAACTACCCAAACTCAAGTTCGTCGAGGAACGCCAAAGGAAGAGTTGGAAATTGGTTTCACAGGAAGAAAAGTGAAAGCAAGAAAACTATGGCTGTATATTTCCAGAGCAAGGGACCACATCACTAATGACATAATCTTAATTACCTTGAAACGAAAATTGGTCACAACAAATCAAGCTTCCTGGTCGAAAAGATTACACCCAGAGTAGCCAAACGGATAATAACAGCTTTAAAGTCGGAGTGGATCCCGCTCGAAATATTCCAAGCATCATATTAGCCTACTCAACCAAAACGTGCAATCAATAGGACACACCACCCCACCGAAAAAATCGAATATATGTTACAAGAATATCCGGAATGTGAATAACTGATATTAACGGAACATTGGAAAAGCGACGAACAATTGTTAACACAAACTATTTTAATTTATAAATTAGAATTTTAATTTTGAAATGCTGACGTGCTAAATAACATAAGACATCCCGACTAGGAATTTTGGTTCGATTTTTATTAGGGTCGAATTAGATATGCCTTATTCCGTATTTGGCGCAAATGGGGAAGCCACAAAAGGCCGTAATCATTTGTAACATATACATTTGTAACACACGTCCGTCTCCCTGCCTATTTAGAAAAACCTGATGTTATACACATAAGGAAGCCACACATGCATGTTATCACCTTAACCTAACCTAGTCTGAGTTCGGCTTCCTCTTTAAGCTACAGTTTAGAAACTAAACTCGGATGTAACGACCCCAACCTAATCTGGTCCAAATTCAGCTTCCTCTTTAGGCTCCAGTTTGGAAACCACACTCGCATGTGACTATCCTGACCTAATTTGTCAGGATTTGACTTGCTTGGAGACATCTTATTTATTTATAATGTAAGAGAAAATACATTGCCGGCTCTCCGCTCTCGCACTGAGCCGTTGCTTGGAGACAGCAACTACACTTGCATACGTTAACTGTAACCTAATGTGGTCCCAATTTGGCTTTTATCTTATTAGGACGGGACAAGGCTAGAATTAGACTTGCCACAACTCGGAAGGCCTCATTGGGCCCGAATTGATCTTTCAATGTGCTCAATGTGCTTTCACTGTATCCCTAGTCGGGTAACTATGCTGTTATCTTCGCTATCAACTATTGACCATTCGTCAGTTGCAGTACCATTCCGTGCACTCAAACCTTCGTAGAATGAAACTTGGTTTGGATCAGATAAAAACTGGCTGAGATTTGTAACATCTTTCAGTTTGGCTTCACTGATCGGCACACTTGTAGTTTCAGAAATTAACTGAATTTCTGTGGGCAATAATTTGCCTATCTTTATTATTCTGTGCTCCACGATCCGTTGTAAGCTAGGCGTGTCTGTACAAATTCTGGATTGTTCATTGTCCCTCTATACATTCTAGCTTTCTTTAAGTTGATTGCAGCTGATTTCAGAAAAAAGGGCGTTTTGAGCTTAACATGTCAAACCAATGACTCTGGATCCCTGCCTTAATGACTTCAAAAGGGCTGGCTTTGGCCCTTGCCTCTTTAACAAGCTTGTCCCACTGCTCAGGAATGTCCACTATTTCTTTTCTAAATCTAGAAATAAGTCTAAAATCTAAATAAACTGCATCATGAGATAATTTTTGTTTTGGCCAGGACAACGATCAGAAAACAATCCTGACAATTTTTTTTTTAAATAATGAAAAAGCATGGACGTTACTTCTTTCTGGCCCCTTCTGGCACATCCTTCGTAGTAAGTGTACATATCAGCCTCGCTTGTTCCAACATTATGTATCCCAAATACATAGCACCATAACTGTCCTTTTTTTAGGCTTATCAGTAGGAGCTATTTCACATATTTCATCTCCAAAATGGTTCATAATTCACGAAAAATACCAAAATAAATAGGTACTCACAAAATTTAAAACAATCAATTTAATAAAATGTAAAGCAGGAATAACGAAAACACAAATGAAGAAAGGTTACAATGGAGCAGGTAGGATAATGGACATATGTTGTTTTTTCACAAATCGGTTTGGACATTTGATGTTTTTCCAAAACCGTCTAAAATTTGGGCGACACTGAGAGCAAGCCTGACGCTTTCTTTATCAGGATTATTACTTCAAATCACGCACATATAGCAGGACTAACCAATCACTAAAGAACCGCCAAAACTTAAAAAATGGACATGTGTTGTTTTTCAAAAAACCGCCTCAATAGTTTTGAAATTTTTTTAAAGTTGCATAAATTCCCTACCAATATTGTTTTTGTGTTACATCCAACAATTCGCTTAACTACTCGGGGTTTTTTAAGGACTTAACCTTCTGTATGAAAGTGACAACACATCTTTTGATGTGTCACAGTTTGGAAGTTATGCTAGAGAGAAAATGTTAATGAAATGAAAAAATATTAAAATTTGATTCTGTGTTAATTCGAAATTGTTAATGTCTTTATTAATTGTATCTATTTGAAATATTTATATGTAAATAAATAATAACATATTAAAAAAACATGCGAAATCCATTTGAAATATTTTCTTTTACAAAAGAAAAAAAATGAGTTGTAAACTCTATATCTGTCTCACTAATGCATATATGAATTCTATTGTTATAGGAATAAAAGGAAAACATTTTCTTTTCTAGTAATTAGCATCAAAATAACTTTGCATCCATAATGAAGTCATTAAAGCACTCATATGGGTTCGTTAAAGGCTCGCCGAGTGCAATGCAATTTTCTCAATATGCATCGGCAATTTTTTTATTTAGAAATTGCATAAAAGGGCAAAAAATAGAAATAATACTACAAAAAAACTCGTTCATAAAACATGTACGCGTGCTGAAAAATCGCACTTATTGAACTTGTTCTTTAATATACTATTATTAAATTTTATCGTTCCCGTAAGAAAAAAAGAATGAATATCGCACTTTTATTTGAATTTAATTCGTTAGATCGATGTCAAAAATGAATGAAAGATTAGATTTCACTCGCGGATATAGTTAATGTTTAATGTGAGTATTGTTAAATCCTCGAGCGAGTCAGCGCGAGTTAGGGTTTCACGTGAGACGAGATAAGGCAAGAGCTTTAAGAATCTCGTCTCGTTCTCGTTAGTTGTGAAAAAAATACTCTCGTCTCAGTCTCGCTTTCACTCTCGTAACCGTCTGTCTCGTCTCGCTCTCGTAACCTTTTGTCTCTTCTCGTCAGATATCCTTCTTGCTAGAACTTATTGTTATGATACTCCAAAATGGTAATCATTATTTTTATTGTAATTAATAAATGCGTCATTATTTGTTATATAAATAATTGTTATATAATAAAATACAATAGTAAAATACTTTATTCATTCATACAGGTTACAATATTTGAAGTTACAGGTTATGTAACAATGAATTTTAATTATTTGTCTAACCGAAATTTTACACTTTAAGTCACAAGATGACATAATAATGCTTGATGCATGCTTAACAAGTTATTTTATAAACGCCAGATTTCTGTAATTTGTCTCGATAGGACTGCCTTTTTATTTTTAGCGGGTTTCTAAAAACAGGTTTAAAGTCAAATTTAATAAATAATTGTTTTAATTTATTATAAGTTTTGTGGTGGAAGGTAAGTTTAATTTATTTTGGGGGAGGCGGTTCATTGATTAGGGACAATGTTGTGGAATCCCTTTGCGATTCTTTTTAATTTATGTTGATTAAAAAATTTTGTAATTAAGTTTTTTCCTGAAAAATATCACACCTTTCCTATATTTGGGTGTAGCTACCTAGACGACATCTTTAAGACTTTAAGATCAAAGATTTTCTAGAATATATAAAAAACCTAACCTAACCTGTATCTATCACTTAAATTCACTGTAGAAAATGAAATTATTAAAAAGTTGTCTTTTTAAACATCAGGTTCAAAGGAAAAACGCGCAAAGAGATAGGTACATACAAGCCTCCTCATCCACACCAATAAACCATAAACTTGTTGCTATTCATTCTCTGATTCATAGACTCTTAAACTTACCATTATCTCGCAACAGATTCAATGCAGAATGTCAAAAAATTATAGATACAGCACAAAATGGTTACGACAAAATCTTAATTAAATAATTTTAATCAACATAAATTAAAAAAAGAAACGATAAGATATTCCACAACATTGTCCCTAATCAATGAAAAACCCTCCTAGAAAATAAATTAAACTCACCTTCCACCTCAAAACTTATCATGAATTAAAACAATTGTTTATTAAATTTGTCTTTAAGCCAGTTTTTATCAAACCGAAATGCAAAGCATTCTAGGCAGTCCTGTGGACAAACGAGAGAAATTACAGAAATTACATGGGATTTATAAAATAACTTGTAACAAAACACATGTAACAAAATTTACTCGGGCAAACGCAATGTAATATTGGAACTAGGTTTAAAGAACATCAATACCTATTGAAATGTCGTGACCCAAACAGATCTGCACTTGCATTATACAATATAGAAACAGGTCATAAACCAAACGAATGTACCTTGTTGAAATAATTCAATTCAAAAAATCACGTTAGAATTTATGACAATAATTTATTCCACCGGATTGCATTTAAAATTAATGAATTACTCTCAGAAAAGTCTATAATACTATTACTCTTCTTATTTCTCGTAATTACTACATAAACTTTTGAAAACAACATCGAAAAAAAACAACCGGCAAACTAATTAATATGGGAATAACTATATACGTTTTATTTGCTTATTTCATTAACTGTTGATAATGATACATAGCTATATAACTGCGCAGTAATAAACCTGTACAAAGAGACGAAAAATTATGTAATTAGATTTCAAATAGATTTGTTTCATTATAATTGTTGATTATGTTAACAAATTATAACCGTTTTTACTTATATAACATGCATATATTATTTAATTGTAATAGAATCACCGATATGTAATATGTGCCCATAATTATGAAAGTGGTCTAACAATAAGTCAAAATTAAAAACAAATAGTTTATCAGTTATTTCACCCCACATTATTTTGAACTAAATTTATTCAATGTAATTTTTATGATATCTTCAAAAATGGACCATTAAATCGTGGTTGTAATTTCCACATTATATGGAATTCATTTTGTGTTAATTATGAAAGTGGTCTAACAATAAGTCAAAAATTTAAAGACAAGAACTTGTAAATGGCGCGTGCCTGATTTAGATATTCGAAAAATATATAGCCTGCCTGTAAATAAATGTGAGGAAAATAACCAATCCTTTGTTAAGGAATGGATTTACGGAAAAATATTTAATACTGAATTTAACTTACATTTCCATGCTCCTCGAAAAGACACATGCCAAAAATGATTGAAAAAATCGGGGCATGCAATAGTGAGTAATAGAAATTACATTTAAATGTAAACTTCTCTAAGAAAAAAGTCATGATGTACATTTACAAAATGTCGAGCGAGTTAGGAACTGTCTTATAAAATGTTTTATAAAACTTCATTAGATGGTTCTAAATTCCAAGTTTTGGATCTTTCACAAGAAACGACCACTAAACTAGTAACGAGAAACATAAAGATATTATGTGTTTACTATCATACATCTTTCCAGTTTTTCAAGAACATTTTAAGAATCTTGAAAACTCGAAATGGTAAGAAGGGATTACTTTTTAAAAATAATTAATAAATGTTCATGAATTATTTCATTAAAGTTATTTCTTCAAATAAAACTCATAGTTCTTTATTGCGTCATTTATAGGACATTCAGTTAATTTTGAAAATGATCTAAGTTAATTCTTAAACTTTAAACTTTAAAAATAACATTTTCGTATGAAATTCACACGAAATATCATATTCATAATAAATTTCAATTATTCAAGACTAATAAAATTATATATTAAAATGTCGCATAATGTAAAAATATTTTTTAATTTATTCAAATGCAATTCATTAAATATCTCGAAACGAGAAATATATTTTTTAGACCACTTTCATAATTATGGGCACATATGGGTGAGTCTATTACCTACAAAATCACATGTAGACTTAACGCTTTTGTCCTGTACTTTAAATATTATTCTAAATAATAAAATACCTTAAAAAAACCTTTTCAAAACCTAAACAGAAGTTTTTATTAAAATTCACTAAAAAAGCGTATCCTGTAGTACACGAAGCGTAAGTATCTAAAGTATTCAAATCTCTAGCTCATGGGAAAGTTAGTTTAATATCTATTTCAGAAATCCCTCAGATCGAAACGACCGAAAAGAGAACGGACACGAGAAAGGGCACGAACTTAACACATTTTGAACGGGTATCCTAAGATATGAAACTGTGCTGCGTAGCGGGTGTAATTTTCGAGGCCTTTTTTTATCAAAAGTTGGGTATTTGAACGTTTGCGCCCTGAGAAAGGACTTCTGATTGCACCCTGAGATACTTTTTTTCTAAAAAAAAAACCCTGAAAGGGATGAAATAGGGGATGAGGAACCGATCATTTTTCAAGTTAGGGAAATGAAAATTAATATTTAGGCTTTTGGTAAGAAATTAAAAAAAAATACGTATTTCATCGTTTTTTTTTGCAATATCATCCCTGAAGGGGGTAACATAGGGGATGATTTAGGTTCTTTGTAAGCTACAATACAAATTTTTGAAAAGCAAAGTTTGTGAAGGTAAAACTGGCTATATTTTTAAAATTTACGTAAGACAAATTTTAGGACGTTGAGTCAGGATCGTTGATCCTGATGGTGGATGCTCCGGATGGATTCGTAATGGTGGATGCGCAGGTGTACGTAAAGTTTTTGACTGTTGACGGAGGGCAAAAAATTTATCAACAAATAAAATGTTTTGTCGTTCTTAAACTTATGTAATAAAACCAGTCACTAATATTTTTCGATCGAGATCGTGGTACTAGAAAGAGATGTACAAATAGACTAAATCTTGTATGTTTGTTAATTTGTTGATTAACTAAATATTGAACTGGGATTCAATTGACCACATAAATAAGTACTAGATATTAACAACTATAGACTTCTACATATTTGTACAGTTTTACCATTGTTCAGATAGTTTTGTACAGGTTGTTTTGTCTAGTCTTTTCCAGATTTATTTTATCCAACTTTATTCAATTTTGATCACACAATTTTGATGTTGATCAGTAAGATTGTCCAATTGACGAGTTAAAAAATAAACATATTTTAAGTAGAAAATTTAATTTGATCAGAAGGTTTTTCCCAGATAAAAAATAATCGTTAACTGGTAAAAAAATAAGATATGATGTGTAGAAATACTATTTGATCAGTTATTTTGTTCAGTAATAAATTCCATATTGATTCTTAAAAAAACTTAAGTTTAATACAACTTTATGATATGTATTTTTTTATACATAATCAGGTATTATAGTGAAATGCAAATGAAAAATTAATGATTTGAGAGCGGAGCTTACTGATATACTACCATAATATACCAAAAAAGATGTACGGCATAGACCATGTGGCTGGTTCTTAAATTTCCAACACTAATCTCTATGAAGGAACTTTAAATAAATAACATTAGGGCAAGACCAGTTATGGTATAATTTATTTGAAAATGTAAACGACAAAATAAACAAAGAAATAATAATTTTCAAACTTAAAAAGCAGCCCTTTAAAACTAAAAACATATTGATTGAAGTAGAGCCTATGTATTATTACTATTGTACAATAAGAGTTTTTTTTTTGCCTTCGACGGACGATTGCCTTGAATACTTATATTTCGCGCTTCTGGTGGTGGTTTGACGTTTTTAAGTCTAATGACTATACCAGTAATATTACACACTATGCTTTATTATGTTTTTTGTTTTCAAATACGCAATTACAATTTTCCTTAATCCATTCATCCGGAGAAGTTGACATGGTAGTTATCCAGAATGAAAATGCCTTACTTATAAATATGTCCACCCAATTGTCGTATCAATTTTCATTTAATTCTCCTGACTGATGGGTTGAATCCCCTGCTGGAATTTAGAAACTAATTAGACTCTCCTCTTGGGCGAGAATCAGAATGCATCCCGTATCGGCGAGTTTAGCATTGTTTTGCGCATACCCCCACTTTACTTCAAGTGCGCGGTGTTTAGTTGTTCGTATTAGAAAAACTGACGCATATTTCTTAACTCAAACTAATCTGCGCGTACCTCGACGCGCCCCTTGCCTCTCATACCTCGGCGCAGTACAGCCGCATTCTCTCGCCGGACAGAGTATAGATGTCCACATGCGCAATATAATTGTCGATATTTTCGAATAAATTTTCAACCCAGTTTTGTAGTCGTTCGACCATTGTTGAACGCTTTCAAGAGCAACCGATAAAAAATGTTTCAATGCAAAGCGTTCCCGGAGGCTATGAGTGTCTTTTATAACTTTATTAAACCCTTCTAAGCCGTTCAAAGTACTTAGTACATGTTTCATTACATCTTCGTACCAATTACTATTATCGCACAGCTACTTTCTGTAAAAATAAATCAAAAAATCTTGCTCCAGATTCCAAGTTTAACAGCTTTTTCTAATATCTCGTTAGATGAAGTTGAAGAGTGTTAATATCACTCAGAATTAGGCAACGTTTTTTTTTCTCCATATCACGCTCTACGCGCTTAGGAACATTCTTCTTCATATGCGCCCAGCAGATGAATACCAACTTATCAGCTCCGAAAATCTCTATGGAGGCGTTATGAAAGCTTTTTCGCATATCTACACGTTAGGTTCAAATTTGTTATCAAAAAATGTCTGTGATGTGGCAACAAACAAACGCTCTAAGGAGAAACTCGAAATCTTCCTTCTTTTCGTTAGTACAGAGAGACCAAAAATGTGAAAAAGTTTTCCAAATTTGTAGTACCCACTATTAGAACCGGAAAACGTTGCCAGAAGAGTTTGTTGGTACCATCAGCATGAATTTTGGAACTGTTGGTAGAAATATTCATTAAATATCAAGTTGTAAAAAATCGAAAGATGGTTTCCTCTTCCTCAAACTGTAATTCGTAATGTGCGATGAAAGGGATATGCAAGTCTTGTGGAATAACATAATTTTTGAGTAGCCATGCTTCTAATTCTCCAACACATATTTGTGGAGAGCCAAATTTGGATTCTTGCAACTGATGCAAGTAGTTATCTAATTGTCTTTTTGGTGGAAGCTTCCTGATATTACTATTATTGAACAATTCTGTTAAAATTGTCTTTGGCTTTAACTTTAAGTCAAAAAGTTTTTGTATTTACAACTTGGGTCAATCCCAAGAACGCCTTTTGTTTCAATAGAGCCATGATCATTTTCTGATTTTGTCTTGAGTAGATAAATGTACTTCATGCGTTGTTGAGTCATACGAAGCCCACGAAGTTTAGCTTGATTACAAATTGATGTATTATTTAGTTTATGTTAAAAAAGTCAATAATATTCAATAACCTGATTACACCTGAAGTATTTATTTATCAGAATCCAATCTCTCATAACTCACCTCTTTTGTGATGATTCGCGAATTTGTCCATCCTCAGAGGATGATTCCGATGATTCGTACTCCGCGACTAGACAACTAGTATGCATCCTGGAAGCCTGCAGAATAAGACTGCAAAAAGTATCTATAAATACATCAACTTACCTTGTGAAATTATATAATCTATATCGCAACACAGGGCACTTTCGGGTAAGTTCTAAGAATCAAGTGATTTGTAAACCGAGTAATTTTTTTTTTTTTTTTACTTGAGCAGTTCAATATTCTGTACCACAATTAAAATATAATACTTAACAAACGCAAATCCATTGAATGAGATTTAAAATTTCATAAATCAAAATGTTTAACAACTGTCTAAACAATATTTAACTGATCATCCAGTATTTTAACTTGAAATATATAATTTTATCTTGCCTGTAAATATTTTACTATTCAATCAGTTTTATGGCTTAATTATTTAGAAAACATATATTCAAGTTGTTACTGATCAAATCGTATTTTTACTGATTTTTACAATTAAATTATTGCGTTAATAAATTAGGAAGGTTTGAAAATGCTTCTAGGCATAAGCTACATTATTTATTATTTTTTTCAAAAAAATTATAAAACAAAGTTGTTTATAAACTAACGTAGAGTGTGAATACAAATTTTGAAATGAAAATTCGAATTTTTAATAATTAATTTACATAGCCAATAAATGTACCCTATACTTTACGAATGATTCGCGGAAGATTCAGATCATAGATTGCTTCTTCTATGCGTTGTTTTAATATTTCCCTATCACGTGGAAGATCACCTGAATACACCTTTTGTTTTAAGACACCCAACAAGAAGAAATCTAATAATGAAAGATCAGGCGACCCAGCTGAAACCTTAATTTATTATTAAAAATTCGAATTTTTATTTCAAAATTTGTGTTCAGACTCTACGTTAGTTTAAAAACGACTTTGTTTATAATTTTTTTGTAAAAAATAATAAATAATGTAACTTATGCCTTGAAGCATTTTCAAACTTTCTTAATTTATTAACACCCAGAACATTTGATCTAAAATTTTCTTATCTTCGATTGATTTTCTCGACAAGTTTTCTTCTCTCCCTTTGGGTACCTCAATCCGCGGACACACTGTGTGTATATATATATATATATATATATATATATATATATATATATATATATATATATATATATATATGTATATGTATATATGTGTGTGTGTGTGTGTGTGTTGGAATCTGTAATTCGATGTAAAAAGTGTTGCAGTAGTAACAGTAGCAGTATTTTTTGCTAAGGTGGAAACGTTCAGACGATTTCTTGTTGCTGAATATTTTTGTTAAACTTTATTTCATTACATTATTGTTAATAAACTATAATAATTATATTGCTATTTTAGAAATCTGCAATTATTGGGGCCACGTCCGGGATTGAATTGCGATTAAAGTGAAAAAAAGTGAGGTTAAAGACGTTTGAGTGAAAAACTAAAAATTTAAAATCAAGTGAAATGTCGGGAAGAGAAGAAGTAAATTTAATGAAATTAAATTAATTTAGGTAAAAGCTCGAAACCAAATCCACACTGTCCACAGTAGGCAGAAAATCTGCTCTCCAAAGAAGACTTCGGGTAGCAATAGAAGAAAACGTTGAAGACGAAAATTCTGATGTAGACGTGTCCAATTTGACTGTCCAGAAAATAAAATTCCGATTAAGACGTTTGGGGTTGTCTAGGACAAGAAGCAAGGATGAGTTACGAAAACGCTTGCAAGAGGCACTTGAAGAAGACCACGACAATGAGGATGAAGGCGACAACGAGGAAGAAGCAGCCGATGCGCGCTTTGACAGCTCACAGGAAGACGAAACCGAAGTACGCTTTCAAAGAAGACGAAAAAAGCAATGCGTATTAATCTTTAAAGATGTTGAAGATTCGCTTGAGTTGTTTAGCGGAGACGAAAATGAAAACGTAGTTCCGTGGATCGCGAATTTCATGGAAGTCGCGGAAATGTGTTCGTGAAATGATGCTCAGCGGGTTATGTTGGCGCGTCGATTATTGCGCGGTTCAGCCAAACTTTTCATAAATTTTTGGTGCCAAGTAAATACATAAGCGAAGATGAAAACGGGTTTAAAAAGAGAATTTTCAAAGGTAAAGAAATTCATAGTCAGTTGACATTGATAAAGAAGAAAAATGATGAAACTTATCAGTGCTATATTTATCGGGTGTTAGAAGTCTCAAGTCCAGTTGCGATCGAATTAGAGGCGAGAAGTTAGTATATTATAGATGGTGTATAACACCATGAGACAAATTAAACAGTTTTGTATGGTGCCAAGACAATTGAAAAATAAAAGGAACGATTCGTATCATATGTACAGCAAAAACATTCTAACTAACTTTTCAACCGCAGATAGATAAAGCTACTCGAAATAATAAAATCAATGGAAATATATCTCAAGAACAACCATGGGCGGTACAGCGACATAGGAAAAGGGATACACGGAAATCTAATGTAATTCATGGAACTAATGATGACGTAACTGAGATAAAAGCAGCAATGCGCTATAAACTTCTCCATGTTTGCAAGCTAGACCCCCAATTATGTGAGGAAGATATTACCACATATCTCTCAAATAAAAATATTGATCAGGTGATTTGTAAAAAGTTGCAGTCAAGGCGTCCGGAGGAGTACTCGTCATTTAAGGTGACAGATTTTGATGATTTCCAAAAGGTGAAAAGCCCAGATATTTGGCCGCGTCATGCCTGCATCAATAATTTTTTTTTAAGATTAGAAAGGGCCCCAGCGAAAATGCTAAAATAAATATAAAATCCCCAACAGATACTCAAATAATCAAGGAAGCTGAGAACCATCTCTTGAAACATTCAAAACAAAACCAACAGGTGTCCAACAGCGCATCAAAATCTGAGATGTGTTCAATTTACTATCAAAATGTAAGAGGTATGAACTCTAAGACTGATAACTTTTATTGTAACTCCTGAAGCTCTGATTTTGATATTATTCTGCTGAGTGAAACGTGGCTTAATGATTCTGTATTCGATTTTGAATTATTTCCGTCTAATTATCAGATAGTGCGCTGCGACCGCAAATTTAAGCAAGTTAGTCGAACTAGAGGTGGAGGAGTGTTAGCAGCATTTAGTGATAAAATCAAGATCATACCAGTGAATATTTCCAGGCTTATTAATATTGTTCCCCTCGTTGATATTGTATTATGCAAGTGCTTCTTGGGCTCACTGAAGCTTATTATTGGTGTAGTTTACATACCCCCTGATATTCCAAATGAAGACTTCGAAACCTTCATGTCCGCCTTGGAAACACTCCTTGTTGATCATCAGTTAATTATTGTTGGCGATTTTAACATTCCTGATGTTTCAAGACCTGGTACACCAGCTTCGAATAAAGCTCACTGTTTGCAACTATTTAACAATGCTCTCGACATTACCCAATATAATAACGTCAGTAACTTAAGCAATAATTTGTTAGATTTAGTGCTAGCCAATATAAATCACAATTTGTCTGTTTTACACTCCATATCTCCCCTAGTTAAGGAAGATAATTATCATCCTGCGCTAGACATTAATATATGTATTCTCGAATCACATCATTTTCGTTCGTTTCCGTCTAATAGCCAAATGGCGTATAATTTTCGTAAATCTAATTTAATGTTATAGTATCAATCCCTTTGCGATATTGATTGGTCATCTTCATTGGAACAGTATAATAACATCAATGATGCTGTTGATTCCTTTTATACCACATTATATCAATGCTTGGATGAGTTTGTGCCTAAGAAATCTTACTCTGTTTCAAAGTATCCTATATGGTATTCCCCCGAAATTAGGTCTCTCTTACGATTGAAAGAAAAATATAGGAAGCAATGTTCAAGAACTGGTGATCGCCTATTTTATGACAAATACAGTCAACTACGCAGACAAAGTAAAGCTAAAATTGCGAATTGCTATAAAACTTATATCCTTAGGATGGAAAGCAATATTAAGAAAAATCCAACTGAGGTGTGTAAATATTTAAATAACAAGCGTGGTCACTCAAGAATTCCTGGTACGCTTCATAATGAAGATTCCGAGTTTTCTGAGCCTAACACAATAGTTAACGCTTTTGCTGACTTTTTCTCAAGTTCGTTCTCTTCAATTGATGCTACTGCTCCTACTGAATATTTAAATAACATTGTTCCTTTTAACTTTTCTGAAGTTAATGAAAAGGACCTTCTACTAATTATGTCCCAATTATCTAAAAAATTTACAGCTGGTGATGATTCTATACCTTCATTTTTAGTACGTGATTGTAGGTTTGTTTTCGCTCAACCCTTAATGATTCTTTTTAATCTATCCATTAAAACTTGCACATTCCGAATAGGTGGAAACGCGCTCGCATCTCTCCAGTCTTCAAGAATGGCGACAAGTCTTGTATCTCCAACTATAGGCCGATATCCATTTTATCCAACTTTGCCAAAGTTTTTGAAATTTTCCTCTACCGTGTTATTTATAATAAAGTAAAAATTTTTATTTCTCCTAAACAACATGGATTTGTGAATGGTCGTTCCACATGTACTAATTTAGCAACATTTGCACAATACGTATCGGAAGAAATTGATAACCGCGGACATGTTGATGTGATATATACTGATTTATCTAAAGCTTTCGACAAGATTCAACACAACCTTAATTTACAAAAACTTTACAACCTAGGCTTAAACCGTGAAGCTTTAGCACTACTTAAGTCCTATTTAGAAAATAGAGTTTGTTACGTATACTATAATGGGTTCGTATCAACTGAATTTATAGCAACATCGGGTATCCCCCAAGGCTCTAACTTGGGTCCCTTATTATTCATTATCTTCATTAATGACCTACTGTCCACGATATCGTGTCCCGTATTAGCATTTGCTGATGACATAAAATTATATAAATCGATTAAGTGCCATGGGGATATGTTACACTTACAAAATAACATGGACTCATTTGTGAGATGGTGTGTTAAACACAAATTATTACTTAATACCACCAAGTGTTGTTATGTTTCGTACTCAAAAACTCTTTCTCCAATACAAACTACCTATACAATTGATGGTAGCCCTATTGCCAAGAAGGAAATAATGAAAGATCTCGGTGTCATATTTGATTCTCGCCTAACATTTCTCGACCACCTCGATAGCGTGTGCTCCTCTGCATCGAAGTCCTTAGGATTTGTAATGCGCGTTAGTCGCAACTTCACCGATACTAACCTAATGAAGCAACTTTTTTGTACATACGTCCTCTGCAAACTGGAGTACGCTATTCTCGTGTGGTATCCTTTATATACATCACACGCGTTCAAACTTGACAGAATTCATAGACGTTTTTTGAAATACCTGTCCTACAGACTTGATGGAGTTTATCCTGAGATAGGAACTAGTCTCAAAGAATTGTTAATTATACATAACATGGTTTCTCTAGAAGACAGAAGGAGTCATTGCTGTGCACAATATACCTCTAAGCTCTTGCATAGTCAGATAGACTGTTCATTTCTCTTGGGCAAAATTCCAATCAATATTCCCAGATCATCGTCTAGATCTACCGCCAGTTTTCGTCTGCCGATTCCAAGGACTAACGTACTACGTAGAGCACCTATCTTCGTAATGTGTAAAGCTGCTAACGAAGCATCTCAGGATATATTTTAAGACTAATGTTTATATACTTATTTACTTGTTCTATGTAATCATTTTTACTGTTTTGTATATTGATATTTATTACTTGTATTACTTGTATGGGTTTACACCATTTGTTTATGTATTTATATGTGTATATGTATGTATGTACGTGTGTTTGTATATGTGTATGCATGTGTGTGTCTTGTATGTGTATGTATGTATATATATATATATATATATATATATATATATATATATATATATATATATATATATATATATATATATATATATATATATATATTTTATTATTATTATTGTTCTGTCATTGGGGTTCGCTCTGTTGGACAATAAAGTATTATTATTATTATTATTATTAAAAACGAAATACGGCGAAAGTGAGACCATTAAAGAAGAATGTAGACGCAAACTCTAAATCTTTTGTCGCGAAGAGATGTTTCAATTGCGGTGACAAAAATCACATGAATGTAAATTGCCCGAACAAAATTTTAGGAACAAAGTGTTTTAAGAGCAACAAATATGGTCACATACCTTCGAAATGTCCTGAAAAACTAACGATATAAAAAACACGCCTTGATTGCATTTCAAGTGGTGACAAAAAGATTAATAAAATTATAAATATTTTGGGACCAAATGTAAAAGGCGTTTAAGAATCTGAAAGCGACTTACACCTAATAGGGTCGAGACGTTATGTTTGGCTGGGCGCACCTAGATTAGTCGATACGAAGATTACTTTTGTAGGAGTTGGCTCATCAACGAAATATGATTTAGGACGTTTCGTTACATTTGAAAACAATTGATGATTTGTCATTTCGATTAAGTTTTGATGTTATTCCTGACGACTATATTGCTCACGAATTAATAATTGGAAATGAACTGTCAGATTATGCTGCCATCACGTTTAAAAGACGAAATGCTGTTCTTTCAAAGTTTGAAGACAAGCTTATGGAAATATATGTTGAAGGCTGCATGTCGAAAGGTCCTTTCAATAGATGTAGAGAAAGAAGAAGTATCAGACAATTTGGTTAGTGTCGTACGCGCCGAAAATGCCGTATTTGTCAACGCTATTAATGATACACGCCCAATAGAAATGAATAAAATCAGTTTAGACCGTCTCAAGTTTTACTCTGGCGAGAAAGAGGATAAGCAAGAAGAAGAAGCTGAAATGGAAGAAGTGGTTTCTGAACATCAAGAGTTCTGAATACCAAGTATCTCGGCCCGTAGCGTGTCACGACAGTTAAAAAGAAGAAAAGATTGGAGATCATGAAGTACCAAAGCATACTAGCTCGTCCAGAGGCAATAAAAAATCGGTCGAAACCCGAATTGGCATAATTTTTCGAAAATATGGTATGCAGAATGTTGATTAAAAATAATTTATGTTAATTATTTAACTAGTGAATAATTATACTTATTATTATTTATTTATATAATACTTATTATTATTTATTCGTTTAGCCCTCTAAAGAGCGCGTAGAATCATTACTTAGCTCTTGTTCTTTTTATCTTCCCAAAACTTCCTCATCCTTTCGTAATAAACAAATAATTAAACAAGTTATTATAAATAAGGTTATATATATATATATATATATATATATATATATATATATATATATATATATTTATATATGAATAAACTATTTCATTTAAAACAAAAAAATATATCGATATGTGAATATAATTGATACATAATAATATCAATAACTGAAATTATTACGTTAATTCGATTAAAATATATTTGACTAAAATTTCATAAATCAAGATTTATTTAAATGTTTTAAATATAGAATTTTTCAATTTACTCCAGATATTTCAAAATAAACACAAGAAATTAAACTTTTTTTTTAATTCCAATTGTAGACCGACCTAATAAATCAATATGAAAATTTATATTTGTGCGGTTAATTATTCAAAATGTAGCAGTTGTGCCAATTTAGACCATAAGGATTTTCAGTTGTAACATTATGACGGTTTTGTTGTTTCATGAATGTGCTAACAGGAATTTAAATTCAAGAGAACTGTATATATATTTGCATAACGCCCTATTTGCTGAATAATGCCAAGGTAGACAATACAGTTTTGTTTTTATTATAAACTATCTAGGTACTTTACAGCAGCAAATAATATCCACGTTTCAAGTGGATTTAATTTAGAGATGCAAGAGAACATATTTAATTAAAATTACTTAATTTATCGCTTCTATGTAGCGGATGTTTATTAATTTTGATTTATTAAGTTCGTTTTGAATTTCTCTTAATTATAGAACAAATAGCGATATTATGGTTGCGATATAAACAAACTATAATTTAATTAATCACGTATACATTTATGAAAGATTTCTTTTCTTATGAAAGATCTTTATTCAGAATTCTTTAGAGTTTAATAAATACAATAAATATTATGGCTATACACTAAACTTTTTTTAATCATTTTCCAAACTAATATTCTTATATTAAGTATATTGATTTCCTTTTCCAACTTTCTATCAATTATTAATTTTTCATAGTTGAAATCATTTATAATCATACAAAATAATCAAATGCAATGCTATTTATGAAAATGTGATTGAGGATATTAAGTGACCTAACCCATATGCACAGTCTCAATTATCAATTATGAGTTTAATGTAGCATACATATTTAAATTCGACAAAACCACATCGAATTCAATTAAATTGTCATTTTATACGAAAATACGAAAATAAGTATAGAATATTAAATTATGTGGCGCATGTTATTACTGTTATGTATTACAAAAATAGCTTAAATAGTCGGTGTTTATTCTCATTCTCATATTCTCTATAAACTAAATATTTTTCTTCAAACTTGCAAGGTACATTTGAGTGTGTTATAAATTGGATAAATCGTTTTGCCTGAAGAGGATTTCTCATATTTCGCAATAATTAAAGATTCCATCAATACATAAGTTGGGTTGGGGCACTCGTACCACATAAGTTGGCCCATACAAAGTCGCTGATCTAAAAATTACTGTGAATCTGCCGATGCTCGGTTAGCCGTTAATAGGTCGATCAAAGGCTTTTCACCTGGGCCACTCCTGATAAACCATTGGCCCCGCCCCTCATCGGTTTTTAATTGGCATACAATTAATAGCCGTTCAATGACCGATGATTGGTATGAATCTACGGCCATCCATTGACATATGATTTGCATTTGAATATGTATAGGCCGTTCATTGACGGATAACTCGCCGATCAACAGTCTATGATAACAACCAAGCTTCCGCCAAGCGTAGATTAAATATGACAACCACGCATCGGGCAAGCATCAGCTTAGGATAATAGCCAATCTTCAGTAGATGATTAGGTTTTATCCTTATTGCGCAAGCGCGCTATACTGGTCATCGTCTGCCAATTTAGTTTTTTTTTCTATTTTTTATCATTTCAATTGACATTTGTTAACTTGTCAAAACAACTTTGCCGTAAACATGTATCGATGCAGTATTTGCGTGTGAAAAAATTCCGTACATTACGAGAATGTATCACAAATGAAACGTAATAAAAAGTACTGAAACGTATAAAAATGATGATGAAGTAGTGGATGTGAATAGTGAAATTTTTTATAATTCCAGTGTAAATAATGTAAATCGTGTAAATAATGTTAATAGTATTGTTAGAGTGGATATTAGTCATGATGGTGAATGTAGTGATATTAATTCTAGTGAATTTAATTACATTCATGATGAACATAATAACTGTGGAAAAACTTAGGTTATGCATATGATGAGATATATAGTGAAAATAGTAGTAGTAGAAAATGAAAGTGTTATGAAAATAAAAGTTCTAACAGTAATTTGCAAAAAAAAAAATTCGGCAATGGACTCTACAACATTTAAATAGTCTTCAGTTAAACGTCACTTCGGATTTGTTAATATTATTACTAGAGGAGCGGTACCCAACTTAGCCGAAAACTGCACAAGCACTACTGCAGACTAAAGATTGTAAAGTTGACCAATCAATTTTTAAGTATTATGTAATCAGATAGCGATTATAAATATTTACGTATAGCTAATGCCAAAAAGAATAATTTCTCCAATTCTTGGTCTATGATGAGCTTTAATGCTTAGCCGATGATCGGTTCTAACGCCTGATCAATGATCGGCTTCGATGCCTGGCCAATACTCGGCCACCATGCCTGGCCGATCCATGTTTGCAATGCCTGGCCTGGCGTTATCAATTGATCTAAAACCATGCCTGGCTTATTGAATGTGTCCAATTTTTGGTCCATGATTGAACATTGGCCCCCACCCATGGACCAATAATGATAATAACAAAAATCGTGCTTCTGTACATTACACGTTTGATATCTTAGCACATCTCGTTACAAAAGATAGAGTGAAGGTGTTAAAGCATTAAAAGCTGTTAAACTCTAAAAATAGGAAAAAGGCAATTTACGAACGCGGAACCATAATTACGACTTCACTAGCTGTTAATTCGGAAAGAATTTTATAACACGCACAAATGATTTACCTAGCAAATTTTTCCTCTTCTGCTTCTCCGTGAATCGATAAATGGGTCGAGTGGTTGTAATACAAACCTTTTCCAACAAGTAATTGCAACAACTGCAACAAACAATGGCTGAAGAAGTTAACCCGAAGGCTTAACCATTATCCGAAGCTGTTCTCACCACCAAAACACTAAACTTGGTGCAACAAGCCATGATCTACAAGCAGCTTTGCAAACGGCCAATGAAGTCACCAAGACTAGTGACATTGCTGAGTTCATTGGAAAATCTGTTGCATCTTTATTTTCACAGAATTATGTCTTCGTGAGGGAAAAGCACGCTTTGGGGAGAGCACGTAGAGTTTCAAGATCTTTGATCTCCTAGAGCCCGCGGGCCAAACCCGGCCCGGCAAGCGATTTTATGCGCCCCGCCAAGGATTTTGAAAAATTTAGTAAAATATAAATGTAGCGTGGCGCGTCGGTATTAGATCTCGCGCAGATGAAGAGCGCATTCGGTTAGAATGAGCACGGTATCTCGCTCGAAAAAGTACAGTCTGGTATTCAAGTTTTTTCGGTAGTCGGCGATGCGACTCGGCCGCTCGACTACATGAATGATTTTGTACTCTGACTGTACGTAGGCGGCGCGGAGCGGCAGACTGCACTCAACTGCAGTGCCTGCAAAGCTACGAGATTGTCCACGACAAACCAAAAATTCGTCGGCCGCGGAGCTTATTTACATTCTTTACAGTTGATATATTGTAAATTGGTATGTTTAGATTTATATTTAATATATTATAACTTAATTATTATGTTAATATTATTTTTTAAAGTTGAACATGGAAACAAAAAGAAGAAAAGTAGATAACGAGTGCCGCGTTTTTAAAGAAGAATGGGGATTCAAATATTTCTTTGTGCAATCGCAGCCAAAGAATGGCAAAGCTATATGTGTAATTTGCAATGACACTGTTGCTGTAATGAAGGAATACAATTTACGTCGACATTATGAAACAAAACATGCTTCAGCTTACTCACAATTTAAGGACAAACAGCGTACTGAAAAATTTGAAAAAATGAGTCGTAGTTTGTCTCCTCAGCAAAATTTATTTAGGAAGGCAAACTCGGAAAATGAATCATTTACTTTAGTTAGCATGAAAGTTGCTTATTTGTTGGCGAAAAAAGGGAAACCCTTTATGGATGGAAACATCGTTAAAGAGTGTATGATAGCTAATGGTTAGGTCTTAACGATAAGTCTTTCCCGCAATACTGTTGCTCGTCGAATTGACGATATTGGCAATAATATACTCCACCAGATTTCTGGGAAAGCACAGCGTTTCACTCACTATTCTATCGCGATTGATGAATCGACCGACGTTAGTGACACCTCACAACTTTTAGTATTTGTTCGTGGAGTTGACGACGATCTTAATGTCACCCAAGAATTAGCATCGGTTAACAGCATGCATGGCACTACAACTGGAGCAGATATTTTTAAGGAACTACAACAGACGTTGACCAAATATAACTTGGACTGGAATCGACTCCAAGGTGTGACAATTGACGGAGGAAGAGACATGTCTGGTGCAAATATTGGGGTGGTTGGGCTAATAAGAAAAGCTTGTGAAAGCGCAGGAGCAATAGTACCAATTTTTATGCACTTTATCATCCACCAACAAGCCCTATGTGTAAAACATGTCAACGTGAGCTGCGTTTTGAAACCAGTTGTTTCTGTCGTAAACTTTATTCGATCACGTGCACTCAATCATCGCCAATTTCGATCTTTCCTCGAAGAAATTGAATCTGAGTCTGTTGACTTGTCGTATTATACAGCAGTTCGATGGCTTAGCTGTGGAAAAGTGTTATTGCAGTTCTTCAAGCTCAGAAAGGAAATTAAAATTTTCAAAATTTTGAAAAGAATCACCCTGAACCGCTTTTATCGGATGCAGAGTGGCTCTGGAAGTTGAAAATTTTTCCAGATGTCGTGACACACGTAAATAACTTGAATTTAAAGCTCCATGGTAAAAACAACTTAATTTGTGATTTATTTGAGCAAATCGAAGCATTCAGAGCCAAGCTGATATTGCTCGAAAGTCATATGAATGAATCTAATTTTTCCCATTTCACGTGCTGTGAAAAATTTAGTACAGAAACTGACGAAAGATTTCCCACCATATTTGCAGTAAAAGTAATCGCGGATTTAAAATTAGAATTTCAAAAGCGTTTTTCTGATCTTGACATAAATTCAAGGGAAATTCGGTTTCAAAATCCATATGACTGCAACGTTGGCGACGTTTCAAGTCAGTTTCAAATGGAAATAATTGATCTTCAAGCTAGCGATCAAATCAAGAACAAATACAAGGAAGGAAACTTGATCGATTTTTACAAATTTTTGGACGCAAAAGAGTTTCCAAATTTAAAGCAATTGGCTGGTAAATTTATTTCTATGTATGGCACTACCTATATGTGCGAACAAACTTTTTCCAGGATGAAGTACCTGAAATCTAAATATAGGGCAAATTTATCGGATGATCATTTGCAATCATTGCTAATAATTGGTGTTTCCGATTTGAATCCCAACTTTGAAGAAACTCTCCAGGAAAAAAACCAGTTCCACCATTCCCATAAAAAATTGCATGAAATAATTTTATAATAATATAATTTAGACATGTTTGTTTAGTATTGTTATATCTGTAATTTACTATAAAAAATAAAATTCAATGCTGCTTTACTTGTAATAAGGTTTTTTAATTCACATATTTACAATGCTTGGCCCCAGCTAATGAATTTAAATACCAAACTGGCCCTCGCAGCAATAAGTTTGGACGCCTCTGTCCTAGAGAATCACCGCCAGTGAGGGATATCAACTTAAGCACCAAATCCAATCGAGTCAACAGGAAATCAAACTTTTGTTAGCTTAAATGCTGTATAAGTGCAAACATGTTTATATATCAATTTAAGTAAATTTTGTTTATATAAATTAACTAAAAGAAATTAATAACGTTTTTGTGTCTGGCTAAAGTTAATGGGTCTGGCTATAAAAAAGGGGTACAGGGGTAAAAGGGGTACACATGTATAATTTATGCAACATTTCATTCAACGCAGTATAATTTTTGAAATCATCAACTTTTCCTCTGCTCTATAACCACTCATCACATATATCTATTGAGGCTTGAATATTGCGGAGAAAAATCACTTGACTCTGTTATCTTTTCCACCATACTGCAGTCACAAATTGCAGCCATTAAATATGTTGTGCGAATCAGAAATCCTCATCTTGGGTCATAAAGAATCTACTATAGCCAACAAGTCAGGATCTACTATAACTCGCAATACAATCCTTGACAAAAAACAACGCTGGTTAACGCATAGTTATTGAAATTCGACATATCTACGGCTTAGATCTGCAACTGAGATCGGTATTGTCTGTGAAGGGACTCTTTCAAAGAGCGACCCGGCCTCAAAATCGAATCGTGAGTGTCAATAAGTCAATATGACGGACCTTTTGAATTCACCAGAAAATCTTCTGTTACAAGAAAATCAGCAAAAATATGCTCTCGCAAAAAAATACCACCGCCACCGGCAAAAAACAACACGAAAGGAATCATCTTTGGAAACATATGAGATGAGATGATATGAGACGAATGAGATTTGTATGAATACAATGACATGCATGCAAACTCAATCGCATGTAATTCATGTGACAGACCTGTACACTTCAAATAAGCCAACATGCTTGTTAGTTATTTCACATAAAGTCGCAGTCATTGTTAGAATTTAGTTTAAATAATAAAATAAAAATACTTAGAATAAATAAATATATAATGAAAAGTAACAATGTGGCCGTATAAATATGTAGCAATAAATATTTATTACCGGAAAAATATGTACACTTATTTCGCAAGTGTCCCTATAAGACAAACCTATAAGACACTATATAAAATAGCAGTAAATTGGTAATAGCAGTTTTTGTTACTACGTTATCACAAATGGTTTGTTGATTAAAAGTTAGCTATGTAATATATACATATATAGGGCTTCACATGAGAACGATATTTTTAACATCTCGTCTTTTCTCGCTTTTACGAGACAAGACGAGACGAGGATGGTCCCTTTAAGAACACACGATGCTTTATTTCGCTTGCGGAGGATCCAGGATGCCTTCATCTGTTCACTAAAGATCCTCTTTCTCTCTTCCGTCCACATAATACGTGAACTTGTTGGTACTTCATTCTCTGAAACAACTTCCCACTTGTCAATTTTTCCTCTGTGTATGTGTCGGTCCATAATTTCTTCTGGATTGATTTGAGCATTTCTCATATCTGGTTTTAGTTGTTGTGTCCAAGGGAAAGTTATTAGTTTCTCAACTCTATCAAGAATTTGATGGGCTAACCTGGTATCAGGAAGTATCTTAACATGCCCATAAAATTTTACCTTCTTTTTCTGAGGTCTGCCGGAATATTAAATAATTTTTCTGAGGATTTCTGTGATTTTAGGTGGTAACCATCTTACAAATGTCTTGGTCCTAAGATTTACCTTATGATTTTTCGCTTTTCTTTTAGGATAGTTTTAAGCTTATTTTTGACTTTTTATTAAGCGCGAGAGTTTTTCCTGTATATAGGACTTCAGGTTTGATTACAGTATTGTAATGTTTAATCTTAACATAGAGCGGCATAGATTTTTTGTTTTATTTTTTTCTTGTTCTTCCATATGCTTTTCCGAGTTTTAAAATACGGGTGTATTGAGCTATTTTGTCTTTTTCAGTTGGTTCTGTGATTTCACCCAGGTATTTGAAGTTGATCTGTCCATATTTCGTATTTAGAATTGAGAGTCTAGTTTTGTAAAATCGAAAAGCTTTCTGAAAGTTAGATCTGCAGTGCGACTATTTTAGCACATGCAAACATTGTTTCAATTTGCTTTGTTGCCGTGTCTTCATCGCTGGGCAGAAGGGCCAAGTTATTTTCGAAGGCTAAGCATGGAATTTCGAGCTTGTTTTTCTGTGTCCCAATGTTTATTGGGTTCCGGCTATTTTGAGCTCAGTTCTCTTTCCCATTCTCTCATCACCTTATCTAGGACAAGGTTGAAAAGGAGATGGACTGTCACCCATTGACAGTCCATCTCCTTGCCGGACACCAGTTTCTATCAGGAATTCGTCTGAGATTTCTCCCATGAACTTTCTTCTTGATTTCGTATCAATCAGGGTCTGTTTATTTCAATATTCTAGTCTGTTTGGTCAATTTTAGTGTTTTGGAGTCTAGTCCCTGTTCATTTAAGATTCAGTTCTGAACAGGGATTGTCCATCAATTGAATCATAAGCCTTCTTGAAATCTACGAATGCACAGATGATTGGGAGGTTTCTGAGGGCCCTAAGTTTTAGCGCGGTTTTTATGTTGAAGATCTGCTCAGTGCACGATCTGCGAGGACGGAATCCAGCTTGATATTCGCCAATCTTATGCTCGAGTTGTTCTTATATATATATATATATATATATATATATATATATATATATATATATATATATGAGTAGATTTCGTAATATAAAACAGATGTCGAAGACAATTTCAATAAAATTTCGTTTGTTTTTATTATGTATGAATTTTAAATAGTCAAGAAAATAGAAGGTTTATGTAACCATATATTTATGGTTTGTTGTCGCTACATTTTCATGTGGACGGAAAAAGGCGAAGTTCGAATATAGTAAAAGTAACCAAATAAAGTCGAAAGGTAATTGGCATTAAGACGTTACGCTTGCCGGGCGCGTTAGCCAATTTTTGTTTTTTCCGCTCCCTTCACCGTTGAGACCCTTTCGTTTTCTTCCGCTTCTTGGGACGTTGGCCGGTTTTCACCTGTACCCTAGGCCCTTAATAGGTGCTATCAGCTGAGCCAGCTGAACCTATGAATTTTAGCGAGGTGTTACTCCTTCTTTTGCATTCGGGCTTGTGACCGACATTGGCGAAGTTAAACTGGGGAAGGAAATCAGGCAACATAAATAACCAGAACGATAAGTCAGAGCTAGGCTGCTTTCGGCACCAAACTCAGACACATATTTAGGAACCCAGACATACCTCACTGCCTAAAAGCAAAAGTATACAACATGTGTATATTGCCCGTTACGACGTATGGCCTGGAAGCGATGACATGGACAGCAAAGAACGCAAACAGGTTAAAAACTTGCCAAAAAGCAATGGAGCGGGCTCTGCTGGGCATAAGCTTAAGAGACAGAATAAGAAACCAGGAGATTAGACTGCGAACCAAAGTCAAAGACGTGATTGAACGATGTGCAGAACTTAAATGGAGCTAGGTAAGACACGCAGCCAGGGAAAACACCGACAAATAGACCCATAGAATTACTCACTGGAGACCAAGAGCATCGAAACGAAGTACTGGAAAGAAGATGGCTCGACGACATCAAGAAAATAGCGGGGAAAGAATGGCATCAAATCGCAAAAAGAAGATGGTTGAAGAGGGAGAGAGAGAGAAAACCAAATAGAAAGTGTATGTAAAGAGACATATATGGTTTCTTATTGTTACATTTCCATGCACTAAAATGCAACGGTCATTTTTATGAGAGATATTTTTATAACCATACACACATTTTGACGCTTTTACTTTAATTTACTTATATCCGAAATTAAATCGACATTTTATAAATTAGTCATACTGTCGTGTGAAACTTTTTTTAATGCTTTTCAAGCATCAAGAGATAAAATGTTAAAATATTATCGAAAAATTCATTGTTTAATTTTAGAATCTCAACATAAAATTGAGACATTTGACAAGACGGAATGGGAAAAGGAAATTAAAAATTAGGTTGTCCAATATTTCGATAAAGTTTATAAACAGTATGTAAATAATACCAATTTTGAGAGAGAATTCGAAAAGTTAGTTATCCGAACTGAGATAAATCATTCAAAAAATGAATTAATATTGATCAACTATACAATATTCATTAAAAACTTCAAAACATTGTAAAGTTGCTTTTGATGAGCATTTACTACTGAAAAGAGAAGATTTCCATCATTTTTTTTAGTCTTTATTATAATAATTTAGTTTAGAGTGAAGTCTCATGAAATGATTTTCTCTCTCTTTTCAAAATGCATAAGGATTTATTCAGCATAATGGCAACAATAGTACCTGTTGAAAGATTATAGTCTAGAGCAGGTGCTATAATGATTAAAACGCGCACATCATTAAAGGAGGATGTGATCATTAATTAAAATTAAGCAAGCAGCAAGCATTATTATGTTTGAATTATTGGCCATCTTGTGACTTAAAGTGTAAAATTTCAGTTAGTTAAATAATCAAAATTCATTGTTTCGTAACCTTTAACTTATTGAAAATATTGTAACCTGTATGAATGAATATGGTATTATAAAATTGTATTTTATTACATAACAATTATCTATATAACAAATAATCATGCATTTATTAATCTCGTCTGCGAGAGTCAGACGAGAGACAATTGAGAGTAATTTTTTTCACAACTCTCGCCTTATCTCGTCTCGTGTGAAGCCCTAGTAACACACCTTTAAAATAGTAAATGGAAAGCCAAAAAAATTGAAACCCGTCTCAACCTAGGCGACTCTCCCATATATGTTGATTAATTCTACATATAACCTTAAATTTGTCAATTATTAGTCTTTGAATATTAACGTTAATATTTGCTGTTTAATTAGAACTTCGAAATGACAATGTTTTTATTATTGTAAGACAATCTCATTGCAACAACATTTTTATTATGGTTATCTCTCGACTCATATTATCCTTAATACATAAATTCATAATTAAATTTTCCAGACTAACTAGCTATTATTTTATTTTATATTGCATTTTAAATACAATTCAGTGGACGTTTATTTTTATCCAAATCGTGCAACTTTCGTGCAGTTTAATCGTATTCGTATCTAAATCGTGCAGTTTTATGCGTTTATTTAAGACTCGTAAATATATGGTATACAAATCGTTAAATTATCGTAAATATAAAATAATACTAATTGTGTTAAATTTTAATTTACAATTAGTATAATTTAAACTGTTTTAAATTACCTTTTCTTAATATCCCTTCTAATTGATTACTTCTTTCTCGTGTTTTAATCTGACTATATTGCTGTTTAAAACATTATACTGCTACGACTAATTTAACAAGTAATATACTCAATAGACTCAAAAATCAATCTACATTTTTTTTCTAATAAAATCTATTAAAAAATAATTTTTAAACGTCTCTCCTAAAAAGTAAAGGATTCCGACGAATACTCCCTGCTTAAGCTACGCCTAAGATAGCGATTTTTAAGCTACAAAGTAAAGAACAAGTTAGCAATTGAACAAATAGCAAAACCAATAATGTATGTATTAAAGCATTCATAATAGTTATAAAAACATCTTTCCACTATATTCAGTACGAATTTTTATAGCCGAAAAGGGGCGATAAAACTCATTCGACGGCAGCGCCTAGTAACGCAGCGATGACGACGCGTCGGCGTCGTACCAATTAGTCACACATTGTATGTAGTCGGCTGGCTCCCTCCTCGGTTGCCAGTACACATGCCCAGGTCTGACAATAGAGAACACTCATCTACCTTAACGATTGATTAGTGTGTTATTGTAGTTAATTTAAGTATTTCTGGTATATGAACCCTACGTTTTAACAATGCCTAAACGCAAGTCTACTAAGTTAATATTAATCTAATTATAAAATCTAAGTACTCATTTATAATGCAAGAAGTAGTCCATCGGACGTCTTTAACGACTGAATTTAACATGGAGGACCAGCGATATTAACCAACAGTATCATTTTATGGAATTATTCAAACAGTTGCATACCAATAATTTGAAACAATATACGTTGCAAGCAAATTTGTTCAAAAAAATATAAGACCAAATAAATATAGGACCATATGAAGTATTTTTTTGTAATTTCCGCGTGATAAGCCGATGTGGAAAAATTTAATAAAACAACTAAAAGATATTCAGACCTGAAAATTTAGTTTTCCCGTACTAGTTAAAAAAAACCTTAAAATTAGTAGATTTGAGGGAATGTAAATGGGGGAAAATAAATGTTCACAATAAGGATGGTGATAATTAAAATTGTATAAAGGGAAAATTAATTTTTTTATTTAAAATTCACAATCTTGATTCTAGGTTTTCTCTTATTTTATTGCTTCTTGATTATCGAATATGTGCTATTACTTTCTTATTACTAAGTTAATCACGATGAGCATAGTCGCATCATTAGCAAATCTGATATGGGCTTTGAGGATTAATAAAGTATCTATATGTTACGGAACACTACAGACTTAGAAAACACCTCAAGGCCCTAGGCCTAGAGGAGGATGGCAGATGCAGATTCTGTGGTTCAGCAGATGAAACACCCATACATCTGCTCAAAGACTGTGGAGCACGGCTCCGCGAGAGACAGATGTACCTCGGGGCCCTCTGCTTGAACGCGGAGGAGTTGCAGTCCTTGAATCCCACCCAGATCCTGAAATTCCTAAAGAAATCAGGACTGAAGGAGGCGCTCTAAACGGGTAAGTATACCAACGCTTAGAGGAAGAGGGTGGGGTACAATAGATCTATAAAGGTCGCAGCGCAAGTCGTCACCACCATATCTACAATGTACAACTATATGTTTGTTTTCTTATGTGTAATCTATAAACATGAGAACCTATATAACAATAGTTATTAAGATAACAATTGTTTAAATTAATCAATGTACAATAAATGAAATAAAACTAGTTAGAATAAGCTATTTGTTCTATAAATAAACTATTTTGAGCTAATACAATGAACTCCCGATTTTTCTGCAGTATCATTAATTATTCCCCACGGGGAATGGCGAGGACATATTCATTACGTGTTTTATATTTAGCTCTTGCAGCAACTTGAGCCAACATAAAGAGGGATCAACCGTAGAAATTTTTCATGGAACTGTAGTTGCGCTCATTGTTATTGGCGGTTTTAATATCATTTTATTTTGTAAATATTTTTTATGCATTTTAATTAAAAGTTTCTGTGTGCATGTGTTCAGTGTTCTATTAATTCCTTTTTTTGTTCACATTTTATATACTTCGAGTAAAAGCTATAATAAATTATAACTACTTGCACTGCAGTACCTTTGCACTGTATATTCGAATTAAATTATATATTTTATTTATTTTTGATACACCAGACATTCAAGTTTAAAACATTGTAGTTTAAGTGTTGTCCACAAAATGTGTAATCGCATCTGGGCTACATATCAATAATGAAAAAGAATTGAATGACATTTGACCTAGGATCTAATAGAATAGAATATGTTGAATGGATATCGAAATTTATTTTTTTTTGTGATGCTGTAGTAGATTTCGCAATGTTTTGCAATATTTTTAAACTAAATTAGCAACTAGACATCTACAATTATAGACTTAATATATATCAAGGGTAAGCAAATCTTTTTGTTGTCGGACCATATTGCGGATGAAAATTTGATTGACGATCACGAAACCATTTTTATATTATTGTTTTTATTATAGATTTTTTTAAAGAAAAATAATTTTTAAAATCGTCGCTATAATAAAATTAACCCTGTAATAGTCAGAAGGTATCAAAAACAAAATTATAATATTACTATATAATACCAACAGGTATTATATAGTATATTCCGGACAGGTCTTGCTTTAAAATTATTCGTTGAAATATGGATTCAATGAATTTTAGTTAGGGTTTCTGAATATCCACACTTTTTCAAAACCGCGGTTTTCGGTTTTGAAAATTTAAAACCGAGGTTTCGGTTTCGGGTTCGGTTTTTAAGAATTCTTGGTAGTAGTGTGATATTTAAACGAGATTTTAGATTTGTACAAATGTTTCCGTTTAGGGAAAATGATCTTTCGGAGTAGGTGAATATAGTTTTCATTGTAGAGAGTGCTTGAAACAAAATATTTAATCTTTTTCTTCTCTCGGAAGTTCTTTTATATTTAGCAAACTCCTTTTACATAAAATGAGGATATGATAAAATGCGATTTGTTTGCATATAAGTATTTTTGTTTAATTCTTCTTGAATAGCTTTTTGTACTTCGTCTTGCGAAGGAATAGTTTGGATTGGTCACTTCTTCAATTTTTTCTGAATTTGCCGAATATTCACATTCTACTTCAATCTTATTGTTGTCTGGATAAAGTCGTTGAAAAAAATTTTCCACCAATATTAAAACAGACTTTATTGGAACTTTCGAAGGATCTAGTAAGCATCTAGCCAATTCTGTTGATTCCAGATTTTCACGGGTCTTCAAACGTTGAAATTTTTAAACTATGATATCTTTCGTTAAAGCTTTGCTTATATCAGAACCAATTAATTTCTTTTCCAAGAATCCTATTACACCTTGTGCCGTAAATATGTTAGAATCCTCTCTGCTTAATGTTTTTACTACAAAGCTTACTGGACATAAAGTTTCATAACAATTGAAAATTAACATTTTCAATTAAATGCACTGAATTTAAACCTGTTAGAATCTGTAATATTACGACTTTTAGAAGAATAAATTCTTCTTATATTGGTACCTTGTTTTGATGTCCAT
Organism: Phosphuga atrata; assembly: GCA_944588485.1. NCBI lineage: Eukaryota > Metazoa > Arthropoda > Insecta > Coleoptera > Silphidae > Phosphuga > Phosphuga atrata. The sequence continues at coordinate 64,835,541 of OX155893.1, read as the reverse complement.
TGCTAATTCAATTTCAATTTCAAAAAGAGCTTTTACGTTTCGTTGTAGGAAACTGATTTTATCGGAGATAACCGAAAATAATTAAATAAAAAAATTAAAACAAATCTTACAATTTGTAAATTATTTTAATTTCAGCATCTTCTTCGAAGTAATACTCATTATCCACATCTTCTTCGTGCGATTCTTCAGCAAATAAATCTGGAACTTCACTGCTGCAGTTGATTTCTAATTGAGATGATTTCTTGTTACAAGTGTCGCACATAGCGAGATGAATTGTATGGTTATTGCAAATTTTTGGTTCAGCAGGACAATCTGTATCATTTTTTTAATTACCCGGGCATCATCATGTGTAGTATCTTACTCAATAATAATCCCACAGCAAAAAATCCCAGACTCAATCAACTTTGAGGTTTTTGCGACCAGAAATTGAAAACCGCGTTGAAATCGCTAGATAACTAACGCCGTGACGGCCCGTCAAAGTCTACCGAGGATTGGTTGAATTTGTTTCTTTTGAAATTTCGCAGCTGCCGCAACAAATTCGACGTTTTGTTAGAGCAAAACGTGGTCGGAAAGTGAGACTGAAAACCACGCAATGCCGCAATCGCGACAGCGGGGTCGCGAAGCCACCGGAAATTTCAATTTCCTAATGCGACTGTTGGTTTTTCCGCCATAGTTTTCGTAATTTTCTAGCTAGCGAAACAAGTTTGACGTTTTGTGGAATGGAAAGCTTGTCAGGAAGCGGTAGGGAAAAGCGCGTTGCAAAATTTTTGACAGCGGCATCGCGACGTCGCGACGTCGCAAAGGTCAACTTGCTAATCTAGGTCGAATTTCGGTAACACGCGGTGATTTTTCCGCCGTAGTTTTCGCAATTTTGCAGATAGCGAAAAAAATTTATGTTGTGGTGAAGGGAAAGCTTGTGATAAAGCGCGACTAAAAACCGCATTGCGAAATTTTTGACAACGGCGTCGCGATGTCACAGCGAACTTCAACTTTCTAATCCAAATCACCCACAATATCATTTCTTAAACTGATACTAAATGAATCTAAATTACATAACACTTATTACGATATTATTTGCAGAGCAAGCTCCTTCAATTCGCAGAAAGCCTAAAATGAAATAAAAATTGTTTTCTCCATGAATATTAATGTTTAAGTATCTTCGGCGTCTCAATCTAGTCCACTCATCTAGCGTAATACCTACTCATATTTTGTCCTTTTGCTTTTAATTCTTGAAACTTTAAAATTATTTCTTTCTTCGTATTCCTTTTGAATTAAGGTCATAACACCTGAAGAACATTTTGGTGACTTGGTTGGGAAATCGGCCAGCTATTGCTTTCCGAATAAATGCAGATTTTGAAATTGCTCGAGCACATACAAAGATTGAAAGAGCACTACTTCAATGTATTTTATTTTTATTTATCTTTGGATAAAACCGAAAACCGCGGTTTTTTATGACGGTTATTCGGTTTCGGTTTTTGCACAGAAAACCGCGGTTTTACGGTTCGGATATATCCGAACCAGAAACCCTAGTTTTAGTATTAACCGTTTTCAACCGTTTTTTCAACCGTTAAAAGTTTTCAACGCATTCTTACATGTATTGTCCAGCGAAGTGGCAGATCCACAACGCCCCTTTCAATGAAGAGTTAAAATTAAATGACAAAAACATGAATATATTTCTAGTTAAAAGACGTTTGCGTAGTCTTAGGACGGAATGAAAACGTTTAAATTTTTAGAGCGTCTATATATTATATAGCACAGTTTTAGTGAAATCGTCATGGAGGAGGTACTAGTCTGGTCATTTTTGAACAAAATGAATCGGAAAACGGAGCTACCGTCTACATGCGCCGACTTGTCTGCACAATTCATGGATATTCTATGCTCTCTAGCTCAGTTATCGCTGCAAATGTACCGTCTTCGCGCCTTTTTCAAAACTGCGCACTTTTCCGATCTACATGCAAGGTTTTATCTGCAACGTGTTGAACTGTGCAGACAAAAGGTTGTGCAAAACGTAGCGTCTGGACCGGCCTTAACGTTTGGAATTTATCGTAGTTTGGAATCAACTAACAAAGAAAAGCAGCGACTTAATTGCTGATGACAAAGACATTACATCAAATTCTAATTGTAGTAGTAAATATTTAAATTTATAATAATACATTTCACAAGATTATGCTTTCAAGCTTTAAACATTACATTGAATAAATTTAGTTTAAAATAATGCTGTCCGAAATAACTGATAAACTATTTTCTTTTTTAATGTTGACTTAGACCACTTTCATAATAATGGGCACATGGACACAAAAAAATAAAACGTCAAATTTGTCACAGTTATGACGTCATCAATATTTTTTTAAAATAGGAAGCTAGTTTTTTTTACATTATTTGACAAAGCTTGTTTTTCTGTTTTATAAAAAAATAATTGAAGTAGGGATCACATAAGAAAAAAAAACGAGAAAATTAAGAAAAAACGAAATAAACATAATTTTAGTAATAACTTTTAAATTAACTAAACTGTCCATTAAACCAAAACTATTTCTTACAGGAATTGTTCAAACTGTGTCCCGTTCACTATCTGGCATAGGCCAAGACGACGGTAGACCTGATTTACAGAGTTTTCGATCATCTGCGGAGTTATACGAGTCATTTCATGTCTAATTCGTTCCATTAAGTCTTCTAACTCGTCTGGTGGGTTAACGTAGACCCGACTTTTTAAATGTTCCCACAGAAAAAAATAAAGGGGGTTAGGATCAGGTAACCTAGGTGGCCACTCTATTACTTCACGTCTTCCAGTCCACCTTCCTTCAAACTGGTTATCCAGAAACCATCGAACATTAAAACCATAATGTAGTGGTACACCATCTTGTTGGAACCAAATACTGTGATCCAAGTTTTCCCTATTATTTGGATCCGGAAATACCGCAATTAGGTCCGGAAGCGCTGCCATACGAAGATGTCCAAATACGGACAAATAAATCTTCCCCTGACGATTCCTATCCAAACGTAATTTTTTTGTCTACTAAGTTAATATTAATCTAATTATAAAACAACTGAATATCTTTAACGACTGAATTCAACATGGAAGACCCATGGAGGTACCAGCGATATTAACCAACAGTATCCTTTTATGGAATTATTCAAACAGTTTCATACCAATAATTTGAAACAATATACTTTGCAAGCAAATTTGTTCAAAAAAATACAAGACCAAATAAATATAGGACCATATGAAGTATTTAATGTCTAATTCGTTCCATTAAATCTTCTAACTTGTCTGGTCGGTTAACGTTGACCCGACTTTTTATATGTTCCCACAGAAAAAAATCAAGGGGGGTTAAGATCAGATAACCTCGGTGGCCACTCCATTGGTCCACGTCTTCCAATCCACCTTCCTTAAAACTAGTTATCCAGAAACCTTCGAACATTAGGACCATAATGTGGTGGTGCACCGGATCCGAGTTTTCCCTATTATTTGGATCCGGAAATGCCGCAATTAGGTCCGGAAGCTCAGCTGTTAAATTCCCGCGACAGAAATAGGGACCAATAATTTTTCCTCTGACGATTCCTACCCATACATTATTTTTTTGTGGGCGCAAAACACACTTAAATTTTCGTCACAATGTCTCATGAAAATTTCACAAAATTTCGAATGTCTGTCCGGATCATTGTCTGAGAGTTCGTGAACAAGTTGAACTTTGTATGAGTGCAGTTTTTCTTTTTTTTTTAACTTTAGTACCAACGACTGACTGTTAGTACGACTGACTAACATTTCCTTGTAAGGCAATTTCTGTTGTAGTGGCGTGAGGGTTGCTTTTTAATGACAGCAAAATATCTAACTTTGCATCGTCACTTATTTCTGGTCTTCCAGATTTTGGAGCATCCCTCACGCTTCCCGTTTCATTAAATTTTGCAACAATTCTGCTTACTATGCTTCTAGCAATTGGAGGTCTTTCAAAATGTGTTTCGTTAAATAAAACACATGCTCCTTCATGACTTCGAAGTCTATCGCCTTAACCTTCTATCATTAGAATTTCTATCCTTTCTCTTTCGGTTAAAGGAGCCATCATAATAAAATTGGTATGACGCTAATTGTAAGACTGACACTGACAAACAGTTATTTTATTAAAACAATTGACAAAATTGATAAAAACAAATGTTCTTACTAGGTAACAAGTTTTAATTCTTTTAATATTTTTTCATAAATTCAAATTCAAGTTTATTTTGTTTTTTATTAATTCTCTCAGTTTTTTCTTATAGGGCCCCAACTTCAATTATTTTTTTATAATGCAGAAAAACAATCTTTATCAAAAAATGTAAAAAAAAATGTTTCCTATTTATAAAAAATATTGATGACCTCGTAACTTTGACAACTTTGACGATTTATTTTTTGGACTTATTTTTTTCATATTATATATATATATATATATATATATATATATATATATATATATATATATATATATATATATATATATTTATGTACATATTACAGGAATTGTTCAAACTGTGTCCCGTTCACTATCTGACATAGGCCAAGACGACGGTAGACCTGATTATATTCCTGTAATATATATATATATATATATATATATATATATATATATATATATATATAGAAAAATATACCAATTTGATACTCTTTTAGATATATTTGAGAAATAAGCAACTTTCAGTCTGCAGTTACTTATTCAAGAATTTCTCTTTTTTATCTTTTATATAGTTAATTCCAGATTGATAAATACCAGTCATATAGTTAATTGTTATAAATATTGAAGTTTATTGTATATGTTATTTTAGCCTCAAGCTCAATTGAGTGTCCCAACGATTAAAGAATATACTAAAGATTTTTGTGAAAAGCTAGTTAATATAAAATAATATAAAAAATGGGACCGTTCAAACAGGTAAAATTTAATCGGTATTATATATATATATATATATATATATATATATTAAAATTAATTGAAACACTTTCAACAGTATTTATATTTTTTACTATGTTAAAACGAAGTAAAAAGTGAATTAAGCAAAAAAATGATGCATATTCCCTATTGTAATAATAACAAGAACATATCAGTTTGTATATAGGACCGACGTACAGTATACCGTTTAACGATAGTCCGGTATGGGTCCTGATGGTTGGGTCCAGCACGAAACGTGGCATCGGCTTGTCAGGTCGTTCCACGGTGTGGTGTTCAATATAAGAACCCAAATCCGTCAAGTCGGATTCATCCACTTGAATAAAGGAACCCTTATCGATATATTCTTGAATCACCTTGCTATAGCTTTCCTTAAATCAGGTGATTGACGAACTTTCATTTCTAAAGACATAAATCGCCGTTGGGCAGCTGAATGAGAACTGCCAAGTTCAGTTGGATCTTTACAAAACGGCAAAGATACCACATAACGACCCATATCGTCGCACTTCACCGATGACATAAAAATGTTTTCACACTCTGTCTCTTCAGGTGTTAAAAATCGAGTCTGAGGTAATTCCTCTAGTTCCCAAAACTTCTGCACTAAATTGTCCAAGGCTAACGCAGTATAGCTCGCAATGGGTCATCACGTCATTGCGTGCGTAATCTGCCATCAAAATATATCCGAATGTGGTCAATAATACGGCTGGTGCTCTCGATCCAGATTCAACCCTATTCCCTAAATAAATATATGGTAAGAGCGGAGCACCCAACACAACATCTATATATCCAGGAATATTCCAGGAATAAGTTAAATCTGCAAGTGGTAAGCCCTGCAAATACTGTGAAGTACTATCCCATTCTATGAAATGCGATGGAAATTGATCGGTAATACATCCTACTATTAAGGCATGTATACTGTATTTATGCTCAAGATTCTAAGTCTATGTATACGTAGGCGATAATCCGTCGAGATGTGGAGCCAACACCTTTGACAAAGGAATTACTTAAAGGTATTATTGGCAAATTCAGCATTCGACAACAATCAGTCGTAATTAAATTATTTTGCGAGCCATTATCAATTAGGCACCTTATAACCGTCTTCTGCACAGTACTACCTTTCGGACGCGCATATACTTGTGCGGTGGATAGTAAGACTTGTCGCTTCTGCATGTGTTGCTACCTTCTCAGTCGCAACGAAAGCATTGTAACTATGAGGCGCGGATCTGAAGAGGGCGGTTTACTAGAATTACTTCGTGATTTCGAGTACGAAAGAACTGAGTTTGAGCGTTCTAAAATCTTAACTTGATCTCGCATGAAACTTATTAAATCAGTCGAAGTAGGTATTTCTGAGTCACTAACAGACATTTCATAGGTTTGCACAATTTGACCATCTATCTTACCAATCTCACACTGCATTAAAGTTTCGACAAACGAATCCAAGCTATTAGCATTATTAAAACAACCTTTTAAATCTAAAATATTGTTCAGATAGTATATACCTAACGCACGCTTGGCTTGAAATTTTTTCACCAAAGTATTCCAGATAATATGATAGGTATCTCCTGTCGGAACAATACCAGCGAGTACCTTCAACGCATTATGTGTAAGTTTACCTATAGTCAGAGTCAGACAGATCATTGTTGTTATGTTTATTTGATTTAACTGACTCGTAGGAGCCAGGCCATTTCTCCATTTTCCCGTCGAAACTCCGCAGTGAAATTGGTGGCAATTTAAGTCTATGCGTAGTCAGCGTAGTCATTAAGTCATCTTTTGATTCATCGAAGTTATGTCGCGATGGTAAACTTAATGCGTCATTATTCATCCTATTCCGCGTACGTTTCACTCGAATATATAAATCTTCGAATGACTCTAAACAAGCCTAGTCGGGAGTTGAAGTTGGTTTCAAAACTAACTTTATTTGAATAATCTGATCTATAATGGACTTAAACTCATCGTATTTCATCAGCAGTTTCCGATTTAGTCATGAAGCTCTCATTCGATCTTGACTCGAACGATGTTATATTTTCTGTAAAATTATATGAATGATTAATTCGTTTAAATAATAATTCTCTTTTATGTTCTAACATAATCAGATTGATTTCTGGAGTTGCTTCAGCCATTTTAAAGTTCAAACTCGAACTAATTTACAATTTATACAAAATTAAATCGGCTGTTTTACCAAATGCCGGAAACATGATCTAAGAGCTAAACGAACTAAAACTTTAATATTAGAGTTTAAAGTTAAAATCAAGATTTTACTAATATATTATGTAAATCTCTAAATAGATTAGATCTGAACAAGATTTTACCAACAAGATTACGTAAAATCTAAAAACAAAATTTTATAAATTAATATGGTATTCTAAACAAGATTTTACCAACAAGATTACGTAAAATCTAAAATAAAAATTATAAAATTATTTTTGGATATTCTAAATAAGATTCTACCAAAATAAAAACGTAAAATCTAAAACCAAAAATTAATATGGCTATTCGAATAAGATTTTACCAAAAAATTACGTAAAATCTAAAACCAAAATTTTAAAAATTAATCTGGCTATTTAGAATAAGATTGCGCCAAAACATTACGTAAAATCTAACAAATTTCACCATATTAATCTTTACAAGTAGGATAGTTATGTTAGGGAATTTCACGAACAAATTACGTATAAAATCCTCAAAAACTCTCTGATTAGGTTAATAATTATACCTATCTGGTTAAAATATCTATCCGGTTCGAAGGACCAACAAAATGGTGTGACGTGTGAATAGTCATTACTTGCGTACAATTATGAGGAAAAAAAATTGGAAATTCTATGCGGAAAAATCTATCAAATGAAAACACCAGTGTACAAAAAGACCCACTCACCACTTCAACAATCCTGTGTATACCTAGACCTGCAAAGTTTGGAGGTTCCACCACGTGGTTGAGCCAGCTGGATTTCTTAAGTAATATGGTGAACGTTGAATCCAGGGATTCCAGGGAAGAGAATTCGTCCTTAAACACAGCGGTGTATAACACTTATGTAGCGTCCAGAATTCACGGATATTTCTTTTCAAAATTGTGGAATAATCGAACGGTCGAAGATTGCCATGACGAATTCACACATAAAATATTTTATTTTATATTGACTGCTTCTAATTAATATCCTACAAAGAGTGTTAAAATATCCACACGAGTTCTAACTTCGATAATACTTGGAACAAAAAAGTCAATAAGAAATAAGTTCGCATTCAAATAATATCTCTTAGGCTTCAGTACAACCAAAAACATCCATGAGAGCGGGCACCTGTATTACCGGTATTTTTATAATTAAAATATTATTTTATTATTAAACAAAATTTATAAAAAATAGTAATGACGCTTCACCAAAAGGTTTTAAAAACATGTATTTTTTTTTATTCAAAATTTTGCCTTCCACCATAATAGATAGTCATTTCAAAAATATGCGGGTGATTTGAATAATTTTTTGATTTTGTAAGAGTGCATTATTGTTTGGTAGATTTGTTGTAAATATTGTCCTCTCACAATCCAATTTTAAAATATCGATTTTATTTTTCTTCTTTAATATTTTTATTGATGCTACTGGAAGATTTTTTGTTGAGAACGACGACTGTTCATCAAGTCTTCAAGAAAATTGTTGCAATAGGCGATGTGGAGAGTGTATGAAATGTTTAATTTTCGTTAGAAAAGTCTCAATGGCAAATGTATTTATTTCACTACAACCTGTAAAATTAACATAATCCGGCACATGTTTTAAATGATGCATATATAACACAACAGATTTATCTTCATAGAAGTCTGGTAGTTTTAACACAAATTCATTAAAATAACACTTTGCTTGTAGTGTACACTGGAGTTCGGTTGATTTGGACCACAATAATCTAGATACTATACAAAAAAAATAAGAAATGATATCATTTATTAACTAGGTTCCTTATATTTATCTAAAGTAAGGCATCTGATCTGTCATATTTTATCGAGCAAACAAATTTAAACCCTAACAGTTCCCTACTCGAGTCCATGTTTACAGGGTTCCTTATATTTAACCACGGTTGTGCTCCTGATCTGACATTTTTAATCGGGCATATTAATTTAAGCTTGAACAGTTTCCTGACCGGGCCCATGATAACAGGGCTTCTTATTTGTTCTCAATCGGGCAGATGACAGGGGTCATCGAAATTGGATAACGTATTTTACCCTGATCAGTTACCACATGAGGCTCCCGACAATCGGGTACCTGGAATTTTCCCCGATCATGTTCATAATAAGGTTCATGTAATCGGGTCTGTATATTGGTCCCCAGTCTGGAGCAGTTCAGTGCTCGGACAAGTCCGACGATTTTTTTTAACAGGGATATTAGATTATTAGATAGAAGTTAGTTTATGTTATTTAAATTTGATTTTGGAAATTTCACCCCTGTGACTGTTCAGCATTTAAAATTGATTTTTCATCTTATTGTTAGTCTACATGAGTTCAAATTTTAATTGCAAATACAGTTTCAATTGATTACACAAATTAAATTCAGAAATTCAGGCTTCTCGAATTGATTATTGATATATATATATATATATATATATATATATATATATATATATATATCGTTGAGGTCAACGATTGGACATACTACAATGTACTGAATTCTAAAAATAATATTAAGTAGACTGATATATGAAAACTTATGAAACAAAGCTGATTTACCTACAATACAAATTTACCACTTTCGTTAAATCTGAAATATTATGTATGAATCTGCAAAAATACGTTATATTCGATTTTTTTTATATACTAATGAGAAAAAATCACCAAGTAATTTCCCATCGACATCGAAAAATTTCTTCCGGTCTAAAATGGAAATTTTAATCCGGAGCCGCGAAAAAATAATTTATTTCCATCCGGATAACAACGGCTCCGGCATTTTCACAGGTAGCAACTAATTGCCGATGTTATGTCTAATTTCACACTAATTTAATACAGAAAGCACCTTTCGTTACGCGACCGTGGTAATTCGATAAAATTCATCTCAGTAAACATTGTATCTATACAGATTCGTAATCATCGGCCCGGTTATTGGTTAACAACTAGAACATCGTCGCTATGTAATTATAAGTAACTATTAATAATATAAGCTTGACATTACCTCTTACTATACATTCTGATATCAAAATGAAGTTTACATACGGATGGAAATGTCCAAAATTGCAGCATCATTTTTACTTGATAAACTAAATTAATTTATAAACTAAATTAATTGTAAATAAATGGTTTAACAAAATTATATACTTATAGGGTGATATATAAACAGTTTGGTATCTAGTCCTGTTAAGAATTGCGTATAACGCGTATCACTATACGTAACTATAGTGCGTCAGTTGAAAGTGTTCTTAATTAGAGTGAATTAGATAGAAATAATTTAAATTTTGCAGGCTTAATGGAACAACCAAAACTAGAAATTAATGTTGTGTTTTTTAAATTAAAAATTCCACCTTCTATAAATTCGAACATATATAACTTTTATATTTTTATAATGTAGAGGAGGAATCGTTTATGGCTGTTTCTTCATATTGAAGCCCTTTGTTCATTTTGTCGGTGTTTTCGTCATACAATAAACGGGGATAAATCTGGTTTAATGGGCTATTTGAATATTTAATTATGTCAATTTTGCATGAGGCAAATCAATGTTTCCCAAGAGAGATCTCCTTTCAAAAGTTGAACTTTGAAAGGCAAAAGTTACGAATATTAGCAATTCTGTTTTTGTTTTTATTGATAAAATTCAATAAATGTGTCTTTTATTAAAAAATCAACTTTTCTTCCCAGTGACAAAATTCTAAAATTCGTAATATGTATTAATTGTTATAAATCTAATATTTTTATGAAATGCAAATTTTAAACTTTGGACACAAAACGTAAGATATTTTACATATTCATGATTTTTCGCGCCAGTAGAGGGCGACAAATACTGTTCTTCTTTGTTGGTTAAACATTATACAAACCATTTCTGAAATATCAACAAAGAAATAAAATTTACAGGATTTCAACAGTAATAACTTCTTCATCGGATACAATATCATCAAATTCTGCTGACCGGGTACACATTTTCATCGAATTCTTATTCAAAAACAGAAAATAAAACTAGACAAGATAGTAGATGACCAAGCAAGACCATACAAGAAACGAGCAAGTCCAGCCAAGATATCACAAGATGAGATAAGACCAGATAAAACCTCACAAAACCAGACAAAACCAGACAAGACCAAAGAAGATAATACAAGACTTGACAAAACCGTACAACACTCAACAAGACCAGACAAGACCTGACGAGACCAGACAAAACCAGACAAAACCAGACAAGACCAAACAAGACCAGACAAGACCAGACAGGACCAGACAAAACCAAACAGAAGGAGTCAATGCCACACAAGACCAGACAAGACCAGACGAGACTAGGCAAGACCAGACAAGACCAGACAAGACCAGACAGGACCAGACAAGACCAGACAAGACCATACAAGACCAGACAAGACCAGACAAGACCAGACAAGACCAGACAAGACCAGACAAGACCAGACAAGACCAGACAAGACCCGAAAAGACCAGACAAGACAAGACCAGACAAGAACATACATTACCAGTCAAGACCAGACAAGGCCATACAAGAACAGACAAGACCAGACAATAACAGAAAAGGCCTAACAAGACCAGACAAGACCAAACAAGACCAGACAAGACCAGAGAAGATCATACATTATCTAACAAAACCAGACATCACTGAACAAGACCAAACAAGACCAGACAAGACCTGACAAAACCATACAAGACCAGACAAGAACTGACAAGAACAGACAAGACCATACCAGACCAGACAAGAGCAGAGAAGACCAGAAAAGACCCGACCACACCAAACAAGACCAGACAAGACCAGACAAGACCAGACAAGACCAGACAAGACCAGACAAGACTAGAAAAAACGGACAAGACCAGACAAAACCAGACAAGACCAGACAAGACCAGACAAGACCAGACAAAATCAGACAAGACCATATAAGACCATACAAGACCAGACAAGACCAGACAAGACAACACAAGACCAGACAAAATCAGATAAAACCAGACAAGACCTGACAAGACCACGTAACACGGATAAGATCAGACAAGACCAGACAAGACCATACAAGACTAGACAAGACTAGAGAAGACCAGACAATACCAGACAAGACCAGACAAGACCAGACAATACCACACAAGGCCAGACAAGACCGGACAAGACCAGACAAGACCGGACAAATCCAAACAAGTCCAGAGATGACCAGGCAATACCAGACAAAACCAGACAAGACCATAAAAGACCAGACGATACAAGACAAGAGCAGACAATACCAGACATGACCAGACAGAGCCATATAAGAACAGACGAGACAAGACAATACCAGACAAGACGAGACTAGATCAGAGAAGACGAAACAAGATCAAATAAGACCAGATAAGAACAGAGAAGGTCATACAAGACCAGACAAAACCAGAGAACACTGAACAAGACCAGACAAGACCAGACAAGATCTGACAAGACCTTATAAGACCAGACAATATCAGATAAGACCAGACAAGACCAGACAAAACCAGACAAGACCAGACAAGACCAGACAAAACCAGCCAAGAACAGACAAGAGCAGACAAGACCAGACAAGACCAGACAAGACCAGACAAGACCAGACAAGACCAGACAAAACCAGACAAGACCAGACAAGACCAGACAAGACCAGACAAGACCAGACAAGACCAGACAAGACCAGACAAGACCAGACAAGACCAGACAAGACCAGACAAGACCAGACAAGACCAGACAAGACCAGACAAGACCAGACAAGACCAGATAAGACCAGACAAGACCAGACAAGACCAGACAAGACCAGACAAGACCAGACAAGACCAGAAAAGACCAGACAAGACAATACAAGACCAGACAAGAACATACATTACCAGACAAGACCAGACAAGGCCATACAAGAACAGACAAGACCAGACAATACCAGAAAAGGCCTAACAAGACCAGACAAGACCAAACAAGACCAGACAAGACCAGAGAAGATCATACATTATCTAACAAAACCAGACATCACTGAACAAGACCAAACAAGACCAGACAAGACCTGACAAAACCATACAAGACCAGACAAGAACTGACAAGAACAGACAAGACCATACCAGACCAGACAAGAGCAGACAAGACCAGAAAAGACCCGACCACACCAAACAAGACCAGACAAGACCAGACAAGACCAGAAAAAATCGGACAAGACCAGACAAAACCAGACAAGACCAGACAAGACCAGACAAGACCAGACAAGACCAGACAAGACCAGACAAAATCAGACAAGACCAGACAAGACCATACAAGACCAGACAAGACCAGACAAGACAGCACAATACCAAACAAAATCAGAGAAGACCAGACAAGACCTGACAAGACCACGTAACACGGACAAGATTAGACAAGACCAGACAAGACCATACAAGACTAGACAAGACCAGACAAGATCTGACAAGACCTTATAAGACCAGACAAGATCAGATAAGACCAGACAAGATCAGATAAGACCAGACAAGACCAGACAAAACCAGACAAGACCAGACAAGACCAGACAAAACCAGCCAAGAACAGACAAGAGCAGACAAGACCAGACAAGACCAGACAAGACCAGACAAGACCAGATAAGACCAGACAAAACCAGACAAGACCAGACAAGACCAGACAAGACCAGACAAGACCAGACAAGACCAGACAAGACCAGATAAGACCAGACAAGACCAGACAAGACCAGAGAAGACCAGACAAAATCAGACAAGACCAGACAAGACCAGACAAGATCAGATAAGACCAGACAAGACGAGACAAGATCAGACAAGCCAAGACAAGACCAGTCAAGACCAGAAAAGACCAGACAAGACCAGACAGGACCAGAGAAGACCAGACAAGACCAGACAATACCAGACAAGACCAGACAAGACCAGACAAGACCAGACAAGACCAGACAAGACCAGACAAGACCAGAAAAGACCATACAAGACAATACAAGACCAGACAAGAACATACATTACCAGACAAGACCAGACAAGGCCATACAAGAACAGACAAGACCAGACAATACCAGAAAAGGCCTAACAAGACCAGACAAGACCAAACAAGACCAGACAAGACCAGAGAAGATCATACATTATCTAACAAAACCAGACATCACTGAACAAGACCAAACAAGACCAGACAAGACCTGACAAAACCATACAAGACCAGACAAGAACTGACAAGAACAGACAAGACCATACCAGACCAGACAAGAGCAGACAAGACCAGAAAAGACCCGACCACACCAAACAAGACCAGACAAGACCAGACAAGACCAGATAAGACCAGACAAAACCAGACAAGACCAGACAAGACCAGACAAGACCAGACAAGACCAGACAAGACCAGACAAGACCAGATAAGACCAGACAAGACCAGACAAGACCAGAGAAGACCAGACAAAATCAGACAAGACCAGACAAGACCAAACAAGATCAGATAAGACCAGACAAGACGAGACAAGATCAGACAAGCCAAGACAAGACCAGTCAACACCAGAAAAGACCAGACAAGACCAGACATGACCAGAGAAGACCAGACAAGACCAGGCAAGACCAGACAAGACCAGACAAGACCAGACAAGACCAGACAAGACCAGACAAAACCAGACAAGACCAGACAAGACCAGACAAGACCAGACAAGACCAGACAAGACCAGACAAGGCCAGACAAGACCAGACAAGACCAGACAAGACCAGACAAGACCAGACAAGACCAGACAAGACCAAACAAGACCAGACAAGACCAGACAAGACCAGACAAGTACAGATAAAACCCGGCAAGAAAAGCAAGACCAGACAAAACCAAATAGGGCAAGGCCATTCAAGACCATACGAGACCATACAAGAACAGACAAGACTAGACAAGACCAGACAAATTTAGATAATGCCAGAGAAGACCAGACACGACCAGTCAACACTAGATAAGACCAAACCTTACCAAACAAGACCAGACAAGACCAGAAAAGACCAAACAAGACCAGACAAGACAAGAGAAGATCATACATTATCTAACAAAACCAGACATCACTGAACAAGACCAAACAAGACCAGACAAGACCTGACAAGACCATACAAGACCAGACAGGACCTGACAAGAACAGACAAGACCATACAAGACCAGACAAGAACAGACAAGACCAGAAAAGACCCGACCACACCAGACAAGACCAGACAAGACCAAACAAGACCAGACAAGACCAGACAAAACCGGACAAGACCAGACAAGACCAGACAAGACCAGACAAGACCAGACAAGACCAGACAAGACCAGACAAGACCAGACAAGACCAGACAAGACCAGACATGACCAGACAAGACCAGACTTGACCAGACAAGACCAGACAAGACCAGACAAGACCAGAAAAGACCGGACAAGACAAGACAAGACCAGACAAGAACATACATTACCAGACAAGACCAGACAAGTCCATACAAGAACAGACAAGACCAGACAATACCAGAAAAGGCCTGACAAGACCAGACAAGACCAAACAAAACCAGACAAGACCAGAGAAGATCATACATTATCTAACAAAACCAGACATCACTGACCAAGACGAAACAAGACCAGACAAGACCTGACAAAACCATACAAGACCAGACAAAACCATACAAGACCAGACAAGAACTGACAAGAACAGACAAGACCATACCAGACCAGACAAGAGCAGACAAGACCAGAAAAGACCCGACCACACCAAAGAAGACCAGACAAGACCAGACAAGACCAGACAAGACCAGACAAGACCAGAAAAAAGCGGACAAGACCAGACAAAACCAGACAAGACCAGACAAGACCAGACAAGACCAGACAAGACCAGACAAGACCAGACAAGACCAGACAAAATCAGACAAGACCAGACAAGACCATACAAGACCAGACAAGACCAGACAAGACCAGACAAAATCAGACAAGACCAGACAAGACCTGACAAGACCACGTAACACGGACAAGATCAGACAAGACCAGACAAGACCATACAAGACCAGACAAGACTAGAGAAGACCAGACAATACCAGACAAGACCAGACAAGACCAGACAATACCACACCAGGCCAGACAAGACCGGACAAGACCAGACAAGCTCGGACAAATCCAAAAAGACCAGACAAGACCAGACAAGACCAGAAAATACCAAGCAAGTCCAGAGATGACCAGGCAATACCAGACAAAACCAGACAAGACCATAAAAGACCAGACGATACAAGACAAGAGCAGACAATACCAGACATGACCAGACAGATCCATACAAGAACAGACTAGGCAAGACAATACCAGACAAGACGAGACTAGATCAGAGAAGACAAAACAAGATCAAATAAGACCAGACAAGAACAGAGAAGATCATACAAGACCTGACAAAACCAGAGAACACTGAACAAGACCAGACAAGACCAGACAAGATCTGACAAGACCATATATGACCAGACAAGATCAGATAAGACCAGACAAGACCAGACGAAACCAGACAAGACCAGACAAAACTAATCAAGAACAGACAAGAACAGACAAGACCAGACAAGACCAGACAAGACCAGACAAGACCAGACAAGACCAGACAAGACCAGACAGGGCCAGACAAGACCATACAAGACCAGACAAGATCAGACAAGACCAGACAAGACCAGACAAGACCAGACAAGACCAGACAAGACCAGAGAAGACCAGACAAAATCAGACAAGACCAGACAAGACCTGACAAGACCACGTAACACCAGACAAGAACAGACAAAAGCCAGACAAGACCATACAAGACCAGACAAAACCAGACAAGTCCAGGCAAGACCTGACAAGACCATATGAGACCATACAAGACCAGGCAAGACCAGACATGACCAGTCAAAATCAGACAAGACCAGACAAGACCATACAAAACCAGTCAAGAACAGACAAGAGCAGACAAGACCAGACAAGACCAGACAAGACCAGACAAGACCCGACAAGACCAGACAAGACTAGACAAGAGCAGACAAGACTAGACAAGCCTAGAAAAGACCAGACAAGACCATACAAGACCAGATAAGATCAGACAAGATTAGACAAGACCAGACAAGACCAGACAAGACCAGACAAGACCAGGCAAGATCAGACAAGACGAGACAAGACCAGACAAGATCAGACAAGACAAGACAAGACCAGACAAGACCAGACAAGACCAGACTAGACCAAACAAGACCAGACAAGACCAGACAAGACCAGACAAGACCAGACAAGTACAGATAAAACCCGGCAAGAAAAGCAAGATCAGACAAAACCAAATACGGCAAGGCCATTCAAGACCATACGAGACCATACAAGAACAGACAAGACTAGACAAGACCAGACAAATTTAGATAATGCCAGAGAAGACCAGACACGACCAGTCAACACTAGATAAGACCAAACCTTACCAAACAAGAACAGACAAGACCAGAAAAGACCAAACAAGACCAGACAAGACAAGAGAAGATCATACATTATCTAACAAAACCAGACATCACTGAACAAGACCAAACAAGACCAGACAAGACCTGACAAGACCATACAAGACCAGACAGGACCTGACAAGAACAGACAAGACCATACAAGATCAGACAAGAACAGACAAGACCAGAAAAGACCCGACCACACCAGACAAGACCAGACAAGACCAGACAAGACCAGACAAGACCAGACAAAACCGGACAAGACCAGACAAGACCAGACAAGACCAGACAAGACCAGACAAGACCAGACAAGACCAGACAAGACCAGACAAGACCAGACAAGACCAGACAAGACCAGACAAGACCAGACAAGACCAGACAAGACCAGACAAGACCAGACAAGACCAGACATGACCAGACAAGACCAGACTTGACCAGACAAGACCAGACAAGACCAGACAAGACCAGAAAAGACCGGACAAGACAAGACAAGACCAGACAAGAACATACATTACCAGACAAGACCAGACAAGGCCATACAAGAACAGACAAGACCAGACAATACCAGAAAAGGCCTGACAAGACCAGACAAGACCAGAGAAGATCATACATTATCTAACAAAACCAGACATCACTGACCAAGACCAAACAAGACCAGACAAGACCTGACAAAACCATACAAGACCAGAAAAGAACTGACAAGAACAGACAAGACCATACCAGACCAGACAAGAGCAGACAAGACCAGAAAAGACCCGACCACACCAAACAAGACCAGACAAGACCAGACAAGACCAGAAAAAATCGGACAAGACCAGACAAAACCAGACAAGACCAGACAAGACCAGACAAGACCAGACAAGACCAGACAAGACCAGACAAGACCAGACAGGACCAGACAAAATCAGACAAGACCAGACAAGACCATACAAGACCAGACAAGACCAGACAAGACAGCACAAGACCAGACAAAATCAGACAAGACCAGACAAGACCTGACAAAACCACGTAACACGGACAAGATCAGACAAGACCAGACAAGACCATACAAGACCAGACAAGACTAGAGAAGACCAGACAATACCAGACAAGACCAGACAAGACCAGACAATACCACACAAGGCCAGACAAGACCGGACAAGACCAGACAAGCTCGGACAAATCCAAAAGGACCAGACAAGACCAGAAAATATCAAGCAAGTCCAGAGATGACCAGGCAATACCAGACAAAACCAGACAAGACCATAAAAGACCAGACGATACAAGACAAGAGCAGACAATACCAGACATGACCAGACAGATCCATACAAGAACAGACTAGGCAAGACAATACCAGACAAGACGAGACTAGATCAGAGAAGACAAAACAAGATCAAATAAGACCAGACAAGAAAAGAGAAGATCATACAAGACCTGACAAAACCAGAGAACACTGAACAAGACCAGACAAGACCAGACAAGATCTGACAAGACCATATATGACCAGACAAGATCAGATAAGACCAGACAAGACCAGACGAAACCAGACAAGACCAGACAAAACTAGTCAAGAACAGACAAGAACAGACAAGACCAGACAAGACCAGACATGACCAGACAAGACCAGACAAGACCAGACAAGACCAGACAAGACCAGACAGGACCAGACAAGACCATACAAGACCAGACAAGATCAGACAAGACCAGACAAGACCAGACAAGACCAGACAAGACCAGACAAGACCAGAGAAGACCAGACAAAATCAGACAAGACCAGACAAGACCTGACAAGACCACGTAACACCAGACAAGAACAGACAAAAGCCAGACAAGACCATACAAGACCAGACAAGACCAGACAAGTCCAGGCAAGACCTGACAAGACCATATGAGACCATACAAGACCAGGCAAGACCAGACAAGACCAGACAAGACCCGACAAGACCAGACAAGACTAGACAAGAGCAGACAAGACTAGACAAGCCTAGAAAAGACCAGACAAGACATGACCAGTCAAAATCAGACAAGACCAGACAAGACCATACAAAACCAGTCAAGAACAGACAAGAGCAGACAAGACCAGACAAGACCAGACAAGACCAGACAAGACCAGACAAGACCCGACAAGACCAGACAAGACTAGACAAGAGCAGACAAGACTAGACAAGCCTAGAAAAGACCAGACAAGACCATACAAGACCAGATAAGACCAGACAAGACCAGGCAAGATCAGACAAGACGAGACAAGACCAGACAAGATCAGACAAGACAAGACAAGACCAGACAAGACCAGACAAGACCAGACAAGACCAAACAAGACCAGACAAGACCAGACAAGACCAGACAAGTACAGATAAAACCCGGCAAGAAAAGCAAGATCAGACAAAACCAAATACGGCAAGGCCATTCAAGACCATACGAGACCATACAAGAACAGACAAGACTAGACAAGACCAGACAAATTTAGATAATGCCAGAGAAGACCAGACACGACCAGTCAACACTAGATAAGACCAAACCTTACCAAACAAGAACAGACAAGACCAGAAAAGACCAAACAAGACCAGACAAGACAAGAGAAGATCATACATTATCTAAAAAAACCAGACATCACTGAACAAGACCATACAAGACCAGACAAGAACAGACAAGACCAGAAAAGGCCCGACCACACCAGACAAGACCAGACAAGACCAGACAAGACCAGACAAGACCAGACAAAACCGGACAAGACCAGACAAGACCAGACAAGACCAGACAAGACCAGACAAGACCAGACAAGACCAGACAAGACCAGACAAGACCAGACAAGACCAGACAAGACCAGACAAGACCAGACAAGACCAGACATGACCAGACAAGACCAGACTTGACCAGACAAGACCAGACAAGACCAGAAAAGACCGGACAAGACAAGACAAGACCAGACAAGAACATACATTACCAGACAAGACCAGACAAGGCCATACAAGAACAGACAAGACCAGACAATACCAGAAAAGGCCTGACAAGACCAGACAAGACCAGAGAAGATCATACATTATCTAACAAAACCAGACATCACTGACCAAGACCAAACAAGACCAGACAAGACTTGACAAAACCATACAAGACCAGAAAAGAACTGACAAGAACAGACAAGACCATACCAGACCAGACAAGAGCAGACAAGACCAGAAAAGACCCGACCACACCAAACAAGACCAGACAAGACCAGACAAGACCAGAAAAAATCGGACAAGACCAGACAAAACCGGACAAGACCAGACAAGACCAGACAAGACCAGACAAGACCAGACAAGACCAGACAGGACCAGACAAAATCAGACAAGACCAGAAAAGACTATACAAGACCAGACAAGACCAGACAAGACAGCACAAGACCAGACAAAATCAGACAAGAGCAGACAAGACCTGACAAGACCACGTAACACGGACAAGATCAGACAAGACCAGACAAGACCATACAAGACCAGACAAGACTAGAGAAGACCAGACAATACCAGACCAGACCAGACAAGACCAGACAATACCACACAAGGCCAGACAAGACCGGACAAGACCAGACAAGACCGGACAAATCCAAAAAGACCAGACAAGACCAGACAAGACCAGACAATACCAAACAAGTCCAGAGATGACCAGGCAATACCAGACAAAACCAGACAAGACCATAAAAGACCAGACGATACAAGACAAGAGCAGACAATACTAGACATGACCAGACAGATCCATACAAGAACAGACAAGGCAAGACAATACCAGACAAGACGAGACTAGATCGGAGAAGAGAAAACAAGATCAAATAAGACCAGACAAGAACAGAGAAGATCATACAAGACCTGACAAAACCAGAGAACACTGAACAAAACCAGACAAGACCAGACAAGATCTGACAAGACCATATAAGACCAGACAAGATCAGATAAGACCAGACAAGACCAGACGAAACCAGACAAGACCAGACAAAACTAGTCAAGAACGGACAAGAACAGACAAGACCAGACAAGACCAGACAAGACCAGACAAGACCAGACAAGACCAGACAAGACCAGACAAGACCATACAAGACCAGACAAGATCAGACAAGACCAGGCAAGACCAGACAAGACCAGACAAGACCAGACAAGACCAGAGAAGACCAGACAAAATCAGACAACACCAGACAAAACCTGACAAGACCACATAACACCAGACAAGAACAGACAAAACCAGACAAGACCATACAAGACCAGACAAGACCAGACAAGTCCAGACAAGACCTGACAAGACCATATGAGACCATACAATACCAGGCAAGACCAGACATGACCAGTCAAAATCAGACAAGACCAGACAAGACCATACAAAACCAGTCAAGAACAGACAAGAGCAGACAAGAGCAGACAAGACCAGACAAGACCAGACAATACCAGACAAGACCAGACAAGACCAGACAAGACTAGACAAGATCAGACAAGACTAGACAAGCCTAGACAAGACCAGACAAGACCATACAAGACCAGATAAGATCAGACAAGACCAGACAAGACCAGACAAGACCAGACAAGACCAGACAAGACCAGACAAGACCAGACAAGACCAGACAAGACCAGACAAGACCAGGCAAGATCAGACAAGACGAGACAAGACCAGACAAGATCAGACAAGATCAGACAAGACAAGACAAGACCAGACAAGACCAGACAAGACCAGACAAGACCAGACAAGACCAGACAAGACCAGACAAGACCAGACAAGACCAGACAAGACCAGACAAGACCAGACAAGACCAGACAAGACCTGACATGACCAGACAAGACCAGTCAAGACCAGACAAAACCAGACATGACCAGACAAGATCAGACAAGACCAGACAAGACCAGACAAGACCAGACAAGACCAGACAAGACTAGACAAGACCAGACAAGACCAGACAAGACCAGACAAGACCAGACAAGGCCAGACAAGACCAGACAAGACCAGACAAGACCAGACAAGACCAGACAAGACCAGACAAGACCAGACAAGACCAGACAAGACCAGACAAGACCAGTCAAGTACAAACAAGACCCGACAAGAAAATCAAGACCAGAGAAAACCAAATAAGACAAGGCCATTCAAGACCATACGAGACCATACAAGAACAGACAAGACCAGACAGGCCCAGACAAGTTTAGATAATGCCAGAGAAGACCAGACAAGAGCAGACATGATCAGTCAACACTAGATAAGACCAAACCTTACCAAACAAGACCAAACAAGACCAGACAAAACCAGACAATACCAGACAGAACCAGACAAGGCCAGGCAAGACCAGTCAATATCAGGCAAGACCAGAGAAGATCGTACAAGACCAGACAAAACCAGCCAAGACCAAACAAAACAAGACGAGACAAGACGATACGAGACCAGACGAAAGCAGACAAGACCACTAGAAGGAGAGTAGTATGATAAATTCCACTTTCAAAACAGTACCTACTCTTGTACGGGCGTAAAAGGGAACCATCCTAGCCACAATATTGTTCTCAATCTATACGGCGGACATGATAGACTACATTGGTGCAGATTATTCTACTCGGATGACACTGGTTTCATTTTGTCTGAAACTACTTTACTATAAGACGAGACTATGAGAGTCGACTGTCAGTCTTCAAGGCGTGTGGACGTGCGTGTTATCGTGGTATAAAAATACACTTAAATCAAAACTCTTTCAATGTTAAACATTGCGTAGTTACTTAAACTGTTAAACAATGCCTCAACTTAGGTCTCAGATTACTGCGGAGGTACCTTCAACAGGGTCAACGGTAAGAAGGATGCGGGAATGATCGTATCTAACTAGTTCTGAGTTTAAAAACGTGTTAGCTGGCATTATTAAACAAGTTGAATCACTTACCGTTCTGTTTGAAGAAAAAGTTACACAACTTAACAATAAAATCCAACTGTTAACGGAACAGAATAAAAAACTGCTGCATCTCATACCGCCACTCGTCAATAATGAATCGACAGAATGTTCACAAACATCAGTTAGGTACCATCACGGACACGGATAGTGGTAATAACTCAGGTACGAAACCTGACAACCGAAAAACTAAACGGAATGCTGATTAGACGGCCGAATTGAGAAAAAATAGTGTGATAGAATCACACTATTACACAGATAAAACTGAAGAAATATGGGAAGTGCAAGAAAATAAAAACAAAAGATAGGAAACCCGAAACCATTATTGGAATCTCGGAAACCAGATTAAAGCTGTAAATAAATATGCCCATTTGCACATTTATAAACTTGAACCTAGTTTAAATGAAATAGACATAATAAACCACCTACAGGGAAATGGTATCAAAGAATTATCGTGTGAGAAGCTTGCATCCAAGTATCCAAAGGAGTACTTCTCCTTTAAAATAACAGCCCCTTTTGAACTTGGCCAAAACATACCTACATCAAGCGTTTTTTTCTAAAGCGAGATATCCGAAAGAAGGCAGAATAAAACAAACAATTGAATCTTATAATGCTAATAGAGTGAATAATCTTTCAAAGTTAAAAGTTGTAAAGTTTTGCAACTTGCTGATTTTTCTTAATATCCAAAGCGTAAAACGGAAAATTAATCAGGTAGAGGTGATGTTATCAGAGTACAAACCAATATTTGTGTGTATGGCAGAGACATGACTGAGTGGGGATTTTGTCAATCAAATTCACATAGAAGACTATAGTTTAATAAGCTTATTTTGCCGCAGAAACACTAGTGGTGGTGGGGGTTGCGATTTGGGGCAAACATGGTTTTGACGGGTTTAAAGAAAAAAGGAATTTAATTTGTGTAGAGAAAAAAATAGAAATATGTGGAATTGAATAGAAATAATCATAAGACATTAATTATAGTGGTCGTCCACCGTGCGGTTGTTACACGTCGTGCATGACTATAATGGAAAAAACACTAGACAGTATTATTAATAAATATAATGAAGTCATAATAACTGGTGATTTCAATATACATTTCGAGGGGTCATCAAAAGAAAAATACAACATTGAAAATCTAATGCGGTCATATGGATTAATTGGACAAATATACATACATTGGACAAATATACAAAAAGAATATACAAGAACTACTATCAAATCACAAAGTATTATAGATAACATCTTCGCACGGTCAAACTACCTAACAGACATTACAGTAAAGGATACAATATGCTCAGATCTCAAGCTAATACTCGTTGGCAACGCAATTAATCAAAATAAAGATTACAGTCAAGAAGTGTAGCTCAGAAGAAATTTTTGTGCAAAGAACAAGGAAAGGTTCAAAATGAGTCTCAGTGAAGAATCGTGAGAAAGCTGTTACGCCACAGAAGACTGCAAAAAGCCTCAGAATTTATTAAAATTTTACAGTTCCATTTCTTTGAATGTTTTCCTCTGAAAAAGATAACACCCTCCCCTAGAACCCGAGTAACAGGCGAAGTAAGAACTTCCAGCAGAAAATTAAAAGATTTGTTTGTTCTACAGAAAAAAAATCCTATATTAAAACAACAATATTTAATGGACAATAACAAACATCGGATACTCAATGATAATCCTCAAAGAAAATTCAATGATAATAAAATGAATAAAGCCTCAAATAAACAGAGAGCGTTATCGCAAACAATTAATGATATATCCAACACATCCAAAGACAATAGAATCATAAGAATCAAAGAAAATAATAGGACCATAAACAATTTGGAAGAAATGGCTAGAAGATTCAATATATTTTTCAAAAATGATCCAGAAAAAATACCAAACAATATTAAGCATACTAACATAACGAATGATCAGATCTTTCACAACAACAAAAGCATGTTTCTAGCAAAGTTCTCAAAAAATGAAATTGCTGGCATCATTCTTAAATTAAAAAATAAAACAAGTTCCCGACCAGATGACCTTCCATGCAATATTATCAAATAGTTTTATGAAGAAATAAGTAAACTAATAGATCCAATAGCTGATATTGTAAACTGTTCCTTTAAAAACGAAGTTTTCCCGACTATCCTTAAAACATCGAAGATAATGGAGCATAAAAAAGGAGACAGAACAGAATTGAACAACTACAGACCAGTAGCCATGGTGTCGGTGCTATCAAAAATCATTGAATACTGGATGGAATGCAGAATAATTCCATTTATAAAGAAACACAATATAATTCCAGTGCAGCATCATGGCTTCTGTAAGTCAAGATCAACCACGACCGCTATTGAACAATGTTACAATATGATTATAAATGAGGTGGATGATGGGAAATGTCCAATAGGAATTTTCTGTTATCTGTCGAAGGCCTTCGACTGTGTACCTCATTTAAATTTGAGTGATAAACTTTATACATACGGATTCAGAGGGAAAACGGGTGAATGGTTCAAATCCTACCCACTGAACCGAAATCAATATGTAAGGATTGGGAATAGTACTTCACCTACAATACCAACATGTGTAGGTGTTCCACAAGGAACAGTGATAGGTCCAATCCTATATTCAATTTTTACTGCAGATATGGTACAGTACATTGGAGCTGATACATGCACTTTATATGCCGATGATACCAACGTTATTGTGTTCGCTCAAATACCATAGAAGATTCAAGAAGAATGGCTAAAGTAGTACTAAGCAAAATGGAGATATGGTTTACTGCCAATAATCTACATCTAAATACTGATAAGACAAAATATATAATCTTTAAAACTAATAGAAAGAGAGGACTTAACGAAGACTTAAATCTACAATTATATAACAGTGTGCTAGATAGAACTACTAGTATAAAGTTTATAGCAATTTTTCTAGAGGAGAATATACAATGGAAGAAAACAGCAGATGCCATCATACATAAAATAAACACTAAACTGTATATAGTAAGGAACCTTCGGGAAATCTTAGACAACTCAATGCTACTGAATATATATTATGCTAAAATTGAATCAGTGCTTACATATGGTATACTATTCTGGGGACATACGACGCAACTACAACGTGTTCTCATAGCACAGAAGCGAGTTATCAGGGTCTTTGCAAGAATTATGATAACTCAATCATGCAGGCCTCATTTTTAAAAACTATAATATACTTACAGTGCCCTGTATATATATATATATATATATATATATATATATATATATATATATATATATATATATATATATATATATAAGAGAACTGTCCTATGTATACAAAAATAAACAGCGATTTAATAAAAACTTCGATATACACAACATAAATACAAGAAATGCCTCAAATTACCGGATGCCAAGGAGTAACTTATGACTGTGCAGTGGAGCACCAAATAGATTTGGAATAAAAATTTATAACAATCTGCCCAACATCATCAAAGAAGACAAAACTTTTAACTCTTTTAGAAAAATTACTAAGGACTTTTTAAGTGAGAAGTGTTATTACTCCATAAACGAGTTCTTAAAAGTGAAAATTGATATGACTAGTAATAATTAATTAACCAATATTTTCAAATTATGTGTTTTGATTTCAACTAATTTCTGATTTGTTTCTTTTCTTTTTTTGGGTTTCTTTTTTTTAACAATTTTTTTGATTTTGGCCATTTTTCGTACCCATATATATTTCTTGTTTTTTCCCTTGACGTATCTTATAGATATATGCATATACATGTAGCTCCTAAGACATGTACCTCCTGAGACATGTACCTCGAATAAATACTTTTTGATTTAATTTGATAAACTAAGAAGATAGTCTAATGTATATTACAGAATCTATACCAATTATTTGCTGCAAACAACCTATTTTGAATGCACTCAAAACAAAATACATTATTTTCCATTCGCATAACAGCAGAAACAATATAGATATAACAATCAAGAACATCAGTGTAGAAGAAATCCTCGTAGAAAGCTCCTTGAGTTTGCGCATCGTCACCAATCGTAAAAATATTTATTGTTTATTACCCATAAGCGAATTATACGAACTCTTTCTGGAGTTATATTAAAAATAATGCTTCTTGCATATTGGAATTCAGTTTTAACAGTGCCATGCTTATTTGTGTGGGAAGTAGTGTGCTACTGTGTGCTAACTGAAGATCAAATAGGATGATGCAAGAGTACCAGTCAAGGCCAGATAAGACCAAGCATTCAAGAGAACAAAAGAAGAGTAAGGGCCAGACTTGAGTGACTAAGGGCTTGACAAGACCATTCGAGAACAGATGAGATTAGAAAAGACGAGTCAAAACAACACCAGACGACACCATATCAAATCAAATCAAAATGTTTTTTTCATTCGAGAACCGAGGACCGATCGGACTAAAGGAAATTTGTCAAATAATGAAACTAATACAGCAATATAAATAATCAATTAAGAACAAATATTGAATAATATCTAGAGGTGGACTTAGTATTGTACATCCCATTTCTTAAAATTAATTATAAATTAAAATTATAAATTAATAGATAGATACAAAAAATGACACCGTTTGACAGAAAAAAGGAATTATCTTCCGAGTTTAATTCCGGTTTCTAATTCCTTCATGTTATATGGTTCCATAATTTTAAGAAAGAGAAAAAGTCCTTCTATAGTATTTTAAAATTATTTATTGTTTTTAACTCCTTAGGATGGTTGTTAAATCATTTTATCACACTATATGATGGAGTTTTATCTGTGATGGTTAACTTATGTCTGGGAAAGATGTAGTGCTCTTACCTGGAGTCCCTTTCAATGTGTTTTAGGAAATCTTTGAATAAATGTCTGTGATTGGATAAAAACATTGTACTGTACACATATGTTGCCGTGGTTGTTCAACCTCTTTAAACTTTTCTCTGCGCGAGTCATTATATTTTAGGTAATGTAGAATACGTATTGCTTGCTTTGAATTCGAAAAATGTGTTTTATCTGCGATGCGTTCCCCCGAAATGGGATTTCGAAACGAAGGTGACTGAAAATTTGATGTGTATACCAGCCTAAAAGTTTCTATGTTTATGTATGTTTAAAAGGAGGAACAGACAAGACCGGACACATGATTATACAAGATTGAGAGAGAACTCAATGAGTGAATATATTCGATAAGACTGGAATAGATACAACAACATTAAACAAGACAGAGTATACAATTTACTCTTTCCTGCTTATAAAACTCCGGCTGTTTGTCTATTATGTGGACTCGTGCTGGGCTGGTCTTTTCCAATCTGGTGTTTATCTAATTTTTTCTCTTCTATTATTATGTTGTCTATTTTGTTTCATATTCTCATGTCGTGTTTAATTATCACATGGTTAAATCTATATAGAGGAGACAAGGAAAGAACTGGCAGGAATAATGCTTTATAATATTTAATGAATTGATTTTGTCCTATTTATATGAGTAAATGTATGGAGAAAATTTAATATTTCCTCTTATAATCAATTTTTGGTAAATGAGGAGACCACTTTTGGCTAATAAAAAATAATTTAAAATGTTTTATTGTTGTTGGCTTATTTTTGTCCAAGTGGAAAATGATAATAAAAGACAACACTGCTGCTATGAATATTTTATTCTAAAGTTATGTTCAGAACAAAAATTCAAGAACACTTCATATAAATATTTCTGTATGAGAAAGTGTGAAACAAAAGGTGCATAAAGGTATGTTGCACATTTGGCTTAACTGTGTTGTCCTTCTTTCAACTTTTCATTTAGCGCATCTAAGACAACGTCTTCTAGTGTCTCCTATAATTGGTAAATGGCTTCTAACATCGCGCAATTGTTTGATGGTTTTCGATGGTCTACAAATACTTCGCCGTTTACATTTTATTCCTTATGTTTTTCCGCCATTTAGCGAATCTTCTATTCAGATAATATGTAAAAGATTTTTGATCTTCCACGTCTACTCCACTCATAAATTTATTATAAAATGCGTCCATTTCCGGGCATGTAAGATCAGCATTTTTGTCTTTCTTTTGTTTATGTTTTATCAACACGACATAATTTGAATGAACGGAATCCTCAATATTGTGTCCTACCACTTGGAATAAATATATATATATATATATATATATATATATATATATATATATATATATCCCACATCGAGTGGGACATATATGCCCATGTGGTCCCGAAAGGGTAAATATTATTTGCTAAACAATTTGAAGACAACGAAAATAAAACGTATTAAATGGCACACATAAATTATCTTTACTATTGACATTAAAAACAATGAAAAACTAAATAAATTATAAATAATCAACAAATAATTATCTATAATAGGTATAATTATAACATATTATTCACACATTTATATGCAATTATTATTAGCATAATACATCATTTTTTTGTAAATGCACTTTTTTATTGTATCATTTATTTTCCCACGTATTATAATGGACAGCTTAATTAATCTTTAAAAGGCGATTATAAATTACATTCAAATAATTATTTTTCAATTATTATATGGGAAACGAAATTAAGATTTCTTGTCGGGTTTCTTTGTGTAGGGAAATTTGAATGCTTCCGGAAAACGAACCCGCGCAGCCATAAATAATAGATTGACTCGTTTAAAAGTAAATAATAAAATCTAATTACATTAATCTTAATTAATGCGTGTAACGTACATTTACATGCGAACAATGTTAAAAATTGTCTGAGACAATAAGTTTTTTTTAATTGGGATATTTAGTGCGTGACATGATAATTCTTTTGTGGTATGGCAAACGATATGTACGTTGGGTTCAGTTTAATTTTATCCTCCTTTTTCATTTTGGTTTTTGTTGGCGAGTGTACTTTCAACCTGTTCCGTTAAACAGTGTAGAGGTAGCCCAGGTAAACGAAGAGACACACAGCAAACTGACTTAAGTCTAGAGCAAGACAGTTGCTTAAGTAACGCCTTCAATATTTGCTGTACATTTCTTCTTAGTGTATCATATTGACTCGGCTACTAAAGAATCGCGTCCGGCTTGTATTTATTTAAATAATTATTTTCTTCAAAGAAAAAATAAACGAGCTTTATTGCGGTAGTGCTAAAATTTCATAAACAACTCTGTGTGTCTGTAAATAATGTTTTACATTGTGATCTTTCTCTCAGTGAATCACCTTTTAACTTATTCTATTCTTAGGTTATGTTTTTGTTATTTTCATCCCCAGTTTTAATTTTTAAACGTTGTGATCGCATGTGATGGATTTTTGTTAGTTTTTGGAATGCCTTATAAATATTATTTCTTTGGTAAGATTCTTATAATAAAGAACATTCTTATTTTTAGAATTTATTACCTGTTAAGACAGAAATAATTCGCAGATTAAATGCTTGAAATAATATTGCTGCAATTGACTCGCTACAATTAAACTAATAAATAATAAATTGGTAAATGCTAACTAGTTAGTAAATGTTTCGGTTTTCAATATTTCTGCAGTTATCAAAGCGTTTTTGTTTGGCACGAATATGAACTTGTTTTTTTTATTGTTTTGATCTGGTTTTAGATTGTAATCTCTTAAATGGTTTTGAGCTCTACAAAAAAATTTCGAGTTGAAGTAAAATCAAATCTTAAATATATAAATTTCCTTTTATAACGTTTTAACATTAAATATTCGGTTAGTCCCGATCATTATACCTCTGGAAGTTTGCTGTAGGGTATTCAGATAGCTTAAAATTCAAATTAGATTTTGTTCTAATAGGTCAGGTATATTAAATTTCAATAGTAGAAATTAATTCAAATGACTCAAAATTAGGGGTTCTACTATAAAAGTTATACTATAATTAATAGTATTTTATTATATTATTATTTTTTTATTATATTATATTTTTAATAATAAATTCTGCCTTGTCTACATTTGCCATTAATTCATACTTTGTATGCGCTTTGTCCGTGCAAATTCAAATTATTTTAGATGCAAGTTTAGGTTTTTTTGCTTCATATATGTGGTTTATCTTAAAGGTTTTAACTCTTTTAAGCCCACCAATTTGGGCCAAAGAAGTGCCCTAAATAAACTAAACTGGTTCACTATTTATCGTATCTTTATCCTATTTCTCGCCTAAATCTATCCTGTATTACTTATTTTCTTTTCTGTTTTACTACATTTTATATATTACCTTTCAAATGTGAATTGGAGCAACATTACTATTAGAAATTCCGTCTAACTTGGTAATAAAAACGGAATTTATCTTATTTCCTAAATTATATTAGATTAATGATGACAATCATATGACAATATTAGATTAATGATTAATTATTGATTTAAGACTGTTTTATAAAAATATTATTATTTAGACAATATAAGAGATGTCATAGAGAAAATCTAATAACGAAGAAAAATATTGGTAACTATAAACTCTAATTAAATTTAAACAACATATTTCTACTTCTAATTTCTTTAAGTTTTATACCTAGCAATAAAATATAATATAACGATTTATATTCAAATAAAATAAGCTGTAATATAAATTATGACTCACACTATAATATTCTTACTTCAATCCACTAACATACCGAATGTTTATGCTTATGTTAATATTATTTTTATTGCGAAACTGAAAGATATATGTGAGCAATAAAAATATTCGATACAAATTTAAATGTTTATTGAAATTTATTGTGTCAAAGCTATGAAAGAATATAATTTTAACAAATACTTTAAATTCACCGTTTCAAGGCTAAAACTATAAGGAAGTAAATAATTAGATAGTTATTAAGAAGTACCATTACATTAGATAAATTTTATTTTATTAAAATTAAGTACCTATTTCAAACATTATATATCCAGACTTCCGATAAATGTTTGTATTGTTCCAATTGACTAAACTGAATTAGACTGGACTATCTTCTCCGAAGCGATAATAAGTCATAAGATAATAAGACATTTCATGGGTCTGAAAGAAAAGTAACAAGAGCTAATCGAATAAATTTAATAATACATTCATTAACAAAATTATTGTTCAAAATATGAATAGTTTTTTAATATCTAGTATATTATTTTTAAATCATTCACAACAAATCTAAATAACCTGAATTGGATAAGGTATTATATAAGAAATTCAAGGAAAAAAATATAAACGCAGCAACATATCAATGACACTTCTTGCATTTTTTTTGTATGCAATTAACTATATTTAAAATAGATCTTAAAGCAAATATTCCGTAATTACTAGGAAATTTCTTCTTTAAAACTAATTACATTAATTGAAATAATGACTAAATTATATCCACGAATCGGATTCACAGAAGGTGTAGTGATGAGTTAATCATTAATAGACATTAATTTTTAATTGTGACACATTTTCGAATCGTCAAAACAGACATTAGCATTCGGCATGTGAAGAAAACCAAACAGGAATTAATTAGCTTATTAAACATTTACACGTGCCAAGAAAGTGACGACGAAAACGTGTGCCGGCGGATTTAAAGCTTACATGAATCCACATAAGCGGATTATTTAAAGTAGAACTATGATTTGAACTCAAATCGGTGTATTTACATTTAGCAAATTTATGTATTATCGTTATTAATGTTAGCGTATGTTTAAAGACGTTCAATTTTATGTCGTGAAAAATGTGTTTACACATTTGCATTTCACGAAGTCGTTAATTATTATAATGTATTAAAAATGATTCTTAGTTTACTACAATTACTAAGTTTTATAAATATTAAATTTTAAAACAAATTTGAAATTAATGCATGATTTTTAAAATCAAGTAAAGAAATTCTGTTTTTTTATATCATTCATTCACATTGATCAACATTCAATGACTTGAATTCATTAATAACTATAAGATTAGATCAGACAATATTTTACATAACTAGACCAAACAATATAAGACTATAAAAGACAAAAAGAACTAGACTATACTAGTCTAAAAAAGACAAGACTGAAGCACACATACTCAGATAAAGTAACACTAAATCAGACAATATAAAATTTTACATCAGTACTTTACAGACTACCCTGTACAATTAACTGGACAGAACTGAATTACTTTGGACTAGTTTCCAACCAGTTTCGAGACTCACTTAATTCAAACCGACTCGGCTAGACGAGAATAGAGCTCATTCGTTTGATCTAGGATATAATAGAAACCTAGTGTTTTATATTGAAAGAAAAATATTAAAAAAGACTGTTACTGAACTAGTCTAGTAAGACGAATGCTAAAATACATTCAGTGATACTGAAAAAGGCCGAACAACATTATACTATACTATAATATATTGGATCAGCCTAGTCAAAAGTGAACTAAAGCGTGCTAGATTGGACCAAAATGGGCTAGACAGAAACATAGTGAGTACGACTGAACTACACTGCATTAGGCAAGAATTGAAAAGACTCGACGCAAATAAAATGGACTAAAATGGACTATACAGGACTAGGATCATACTGTACTTTTATTTTATTGTTGTTTGGGTAAACCTACCATAGCGCAGTCATTATAGCATTTCACCCTGGAATCTAACGGAAGAAGCTGCATTTTGTATAGACCTTTATTTTAACATTAAAAATGTTGTCTCAAAAGTCACATATGCCAACATGTGAGCATCCTTAGATATTCAAAGTCAAAGGTCGCAAAAATCAGTTTTTTGAAAATATCTCGTTTTTTCTGCCTCTTACGTGTATTTTCACTTATTATAAAAGTTGTAGAGAATAAATTTCTCTACAATTTTCATTTGGGATCTTTTTCCATACGTCGAACTGTTTTTGAGATAAAGGACGCAGTGGAGCGCTCAACCATAGGTACCTTATTGCAAGGTAAATCCTGAATCAAGGTATTATATAGGTATTATACTGTTTTTTTACATTACGTTGACCACAAGCTAAAGAACATTGGATCCCTAACTTATAACAACCACAACGCGAACCACAACCATTCTTGCAGTTGCAGAATATTGAAGTGAGTAGTTCATATAGTGCAGTGGTAAAAGTGTTGTTACCGGCATTAGCTTTTCATTTTGCAGTACCCAACCCCATCCCTAGGTTTGAATTAGAATAACAATAAAATATATGTTGAATGATTTACTTCCTTATTTAATTATTTGTATGTCAAAGGTAACTAATATTTGATGTCTATTTGATTTAAAAGATATTTAAAAAAAAGTAAAAGGTATTAAATTGTTATTTATGTAATATTTAATAATTAAGTAAAAAAAACGCTATAATACATTGGGATTCAGGATTTACCTTGCGTTAAGGTACGTATGGCTGCTCATGAGTGCTCCACACCCTGGACCCTCTATCTCAAGGTTGGACATATAAAAAAGGTTTCAGATGAAATTTGTAGAGAATTTTATTCTCTACAATTGTCATAATAAATGCAAATACGATAGGAGGCAGAGTAAACAAACAAAAATTATTCTTGCTACCTTTGACCTTGAATATCTAAGGACGCTCACTTGTTGTCATGTGTGACATTTGAGACAACATTTGTAATGCTAAAACAAAGGTAAAATGACTGAGCTATCACTAAACCAATTTTTCCACATGGCTTTTAGTATGCGCCACTCCAATATCTCATATTTCGCATTCCTAGGGTGGGCAGCCCAGACAGTTAGAGCCGCCCTGGTTGAAAATTCCTCATCGACGGGGAATCGACAGGAAACTCCGGTCTCCCGTTTATCAGGCGTATATGGGATCATACTGTACTAGATTACACTAAGCTAGACTAAACTAGTCTATACTGAACTAAATTTTATTTGGTCTGACTATATTCCATTTCAATAGACCATTCTCAATTTTAGTGAAACTGCACGAGATTGGACTAGCTTCAACTAGACTGGATAATCCTAAACTGGACAGACAGAGCTAAACTCGACTAAACTATTCCAGACAAGACTAGTGTGAACTGGACTTGATCTGAGTTTACAAGACTATTTTAAATTACAGTAGACTAAACTGAATTAGATTTGACTAGACTCTACAAAATTCGACTACGCATAACTGGATCAAACTAAACTCGATTAGATTAGAGTATAATGGAAAAGGTTGAAATAAGCCGCAGTGGTCTAAGCTGTAAGTTCTCTCTAAGTAACTGTAGTGATTTATATTAGATTGCAAGGACTGGGTGAGACTAAACAAGTCAGGATTTGATTCTATTAGAATGGTTAAGACTATATCACAGTGCTCTCACAAAACTAGACTAGTCTAAACTAGACAAGAAAGAACTGGAAGGAGCTAAATGGGATTTGAATAGATTACACAGAATTAAATCTACTACAGTTTGAATAAACTATACTGAACTAGACTCAACTAGACTCATCTAAATTGAACCAGACTGGAATAGACTGGACAAGTTTGTATTAGATTTAACTACAATCAATTTAATCAATTTACTATAAATACCGTATTTTCCAGTGCATAAGGCGCACCCTAAAATTCAACCTACTTCTTGTGCGCTTATAAGGCGGACCTATGTTTTAGATCTCAACATCATTTTCATTGATCTGTCGCTGTCTTATTTTTAAGAATAGTAACGAAACGGTTTTAGATTTTCAAAATTTGGTCTTTTTGGAAAAATTCTAGGTTATTAGCTTTTCAAAATTACTCCAAATAGTCTAATTGGGAGAGTCTATGAATGTTAAATTTGTCAAATCTTAACTACATTGGACTAGACTAGACTAAATTTAGGATTTTTTTTAAATTTAGCTAGTTTGCATTTTAGCACATTTGACCCAAACTGCACTCTGAAGTCATGCGAAGAGCGTTGCCAGGGTGCCTGGTTGGTTTCATGGGGACCACTTGTCTGGATATCCTGTATATCAGCTACGCCCCGAGAAGAAAAGACTGGACTAAATTAGATTAGACCGGACTAGACTGTACTAGACTTGACTAGACTGGACTAAATTAGACTAAACTAGACCAGACTAGACTGGACTAGACTGAACTAGGCTGGACTAGTATGGACTAGACTGAACCAGACTGGACTAGACTGGACTAGACTGGAATGGACAAGACTAGACCGGACTAGACTGGACTCCCCTTTTTTTAATTAAGGCTAAAATATATTTATTATATAATATTAAAAAGAACATAGAACAAGGTATCCCGTGCCCGCTCTTCGCATTACTGCAGGGTGTATGTTATATTCTACCCAGTGGACAAGTACAGATTCTTCCTCTCTGCGGCTTGTCATAACATATCGTCTTCCTCATCTTGGGTCATGTCTTTTATCGCTTTGTTCACGTTGTCCCAGTTTTTGCTGTTTCTAATATGTGGTCTATTATTGTTCCTGATTTTAGCAGTCCGTTCTTCATTATCGTTTTCGTTCGCGTTTCCTGTCGCAGGCAAATGGTATATGGTACACGCTGTTGTTCTCTTCGCAGAACTCACACTGTGCTTCTCTTGCTCTACCAATGCTGTGTAAGTAATCCTTGAAACATTCATGTCCCGTGAGTATCTGTGTCAGGTGTAAGTTAGGTTCTTCTTGCTTTCTGCCTTTACATTTGATTGGGGCCGGAATTAATAAACTGGCCCATTGTCATTTTCTTTGCCATTCCTTTCTCGTATTTTGCCTGGCTGTTTTTTTTTACTTTGTCTCGTCCTGCTAGGTAGCGAGACTTACGTTCTTGCGCAGTTAGGGCGATGGGGACGATGTCGGCGATTACAAGGGCTGCGTTTCTAGATCGGTCCTGTGCGCACTGAAAACCCGCAGTGCCATTTTTCTTTGTACCTTGGCTAGTTGCTGTTTCTTTCTCTCTGTCAGTGAATTTGCCCACACAGGAGCCCTGTACAGTACGATGGAGTGGGCCACTCAGCTAAGCAGCCTGCGTTTGCTGCATTTTGGACCTCCGACGTTTGTCATCAGTTTTTATAGCGCGAATGCGGTTTTTGTAGCTTTTGAAGTAGCGCGGGTTATGTGTGTCGAGAAGTTTAACCCTATTTCTATGACGATTTCCAGATATTTTACCCATTCCTTTGGTTTGATCTTCGTGTCTTGGGTCCTAAGGATATCGGTGACAGTTGTCTTTAACCGTTTTATCCTCCAGAAGGGCGGCCTCTATTTTTTCAGGAGCAAGTTGTAACCCCTTACTTGTCATCCATTAATTTTATTTTTCGACCGCTATATTTGCATTCTGAATTAGGCTCTTTTCTGTCTTTGCTGTTACGACTATTGCTAAGTGAAGACTGGACTACACTGAACTATATTGGACTATACTGGACAAGACGAGACTGAACTAGGCTGAACTAGACTGAACTAGACTGGACTAGCCTAGACTGGACTAGACTAGGGTTTGAAATCCGGTTTCATTTTCAATCCGTTCGGATCCGGCCGGATCGATCGACTTAAATCTAACATAATAAACTTTTCTTAATCTACTGAGATCCGAACAATTAGGTATTTGAGCCTCTTAACAAGTCTTATTCTTATATTTATGACAGACATCATGATGCATCTGTCTTATAGTAAGTTTATTAAATTGAAGACATTTAAAGATATATTATAAACTTTACATAATAAACTTTACTTAATCTACTGAGATCCGAACAATTAGGTATTTGAGCCTCTTAACAAGTCTTATTCTTATATTTATGACAGACATCATGATGCATCTGTCTTATAGTAAGTTTATTAAATTGAAGACATTTAAAGATATATTATATTTTTGTACAATACAAATACCGTATTTGCCAATGCATAAGGTGCACCCTAAAATTGAACCAACTTTTTGTGCGCCTATAAAAGGCGGACCAATGTTTTAGAGCTCAACATCATTTTCATTGATCTGTCGCTCTCTTATTATTAAGAATAGTAACAAAACGGTTTTAGATTTTCAGAGTTTGGTCTTTTTGGAGAAATTCTAGGTTATTAGCTTTTCAAAATTCCTCCAAATAGTCTCATAGTAGAGAAAATTGGGAGTCTATGAATTTGTCAAATCTTAACCTCGTCTTCATTCAACTGTCTCTGCCTTATTTTTCAAAATATTTACAAAACGATATAAGATTTTCAAAGTTTGGACTTTGTGGAGAAATCTGTTGTTTTTAAATTTTTATAATACTTCCAAATAGTCGCACAGTGAGGAAAATAGTTCGAGGTTACAAATGTTAATTTTGTAAAATTTCAACCTTATCTTCATTGATCTGTCGCTGCCTTATTTCTCAAAATACTAACAAATTGGGCTTGCAATCCGGTGTAATTTTCAATCCGGCCGGATCGATGGAATTAAATCTAACATAATAAACATTACTTAATCTACTGAGATCACAACAATTGGGTATTTGAGCATGCTAACAAGTCTTAATCTTATATTTATGACATACATCATGATGAATCTGACTAATGAAATATAATATCTATTCAAATGTCGATTTAGTTTAATCAAGTTTCTATAAATACCGCATTTGCCGGTGCATAAGGCGCACCCTAAAATTCAACCTACTTTTTGTGCGGCTATAACGCGGACTTATGTTTTAGAGACACTTTTTTCTGGAAAAAGGTGCGCGTTATACACCAGCAAATACGCTAATTATTTTAAGTATATTTACATTATTTATCACAAAATCAATAATGGTTTCGAAAAAAACGTGTGGCGCTATGCGCACCACGCTTTTAAAGTACCTACTCATGCAACAGCGCGATTCTTTTACCAAAAATTACCATCACCTGATCCGGTCACCGGATTCAGTGTATTGGTACCGGATCCGGTAAACGTTTAATGATGCCGGATCCGCCGGATTACCGGATCCGGTTTTCCGAATTGCAATCCCTAGACTAGACTGGTCTAGGCTAGGCTAGACTAAACTATACCTGACTGGACTAAACTGAGCTAGTCTGGACAAGACTGAACTACCCTGGGCTATTATGGACTAGACTGGACTAGAATGAACTAGAGTGGACTAGCCTGTACCAGACTAAACTAAATGTGACTATACTGGATTAGATTAGACTACACTGCCCAGTCGGGCTAGACTACTTTAAACTATACACTACTGGACTGGAATGTTCTGTAATGGCCAAGACTATACAAGAAAAGACACGAATAGGAAAGACTAGCCGAAGTTGGACAAGACTAAGCAAGGCTTGCTAACTTACAATTTGTTTGGATTCATAAAACTTACTAACAGATAATATTATTATTATATGAGTTTATTGACACTAAATAAGAATATTCAAGACTAATGAAAAAAACCGTCGATATTTAATACAAGAATTGTGTATTGTTCAAAATTTCATTAAGTTTTTCTTTGTTTCATTATGGCAAAAAGGCAAATGTAAGTATTGTTCCTTCCTTTAATATTTTCTTACCTAGTATTATTAAGGTAATTTTTAGTAGTAGCTATTATTAAGGTAATTTTAGATTAAAGCTCGAAGTTTAAATCTATAGGTGAAGAAACATATGAAACATTTTTTACATTTTTTTTAACATTATTTAATCCAAAATTTTATTATTTGATATTTTTATTTTTTAACCCAGAATTGGACCTGCATGAATATTATGTCATAAATATTAATGTCATACAATGATATAAGACAGACGAATGTCTAGAACGGTTTTTGTGGATTCATCGTTAGTTTACTCAATTCAACTATAAAAAGTAAACGAAATAGTAAAAAAAAAAAATTTGGATCGTGACTCGAAATTTTGTTTAACTACCTATATTGTATACCTTTACACAATTTACAGTAATTAAACGAAATTCATTAGACAAGTCTAAATTAGCAGACGAGACGATTCATTCAAAGCTATAGAAAGTACTTATAAGTACTAAGACTTACTTAAGTCTTAGAAAGACACATTATAAATCTTTATAAAGACACATTATAAATCTCTAGTAATCGTATACATTCGTAACATTTTACTATGGCGCTTTAATACCTTAATTTATAATAACATAATATTTGAGGCTTGGTCGAATAACTTGACAAAACTAACAACTTGACAAACAGTAAATACTATGATCATTTTGCTCATTTCTTACCGTATCTAAATAATGGAATCTTTGAAATGAAATCTCATTTTCGTTTTGGCAAAGTGAATGTGTTTAATCTCCACACGAATTGATTTAATTTTATTAGACATTTTCATTGTAGTTTCAACAAAAAATACTTTCACCGAGAGGAATGAAAGTACAATTCACATAAATAGAACTGACTATACGAACTGATTTATATAGTGTTAAAAAATAATAGAATTTCCATTAGAGTAAGTGAACTATTAAATTGTTCTCACGTTAAGAGAATTGTTGATAAAGTGAGATTGGAAAGGTTTTATAAACAACTAAATAGGGCGTTTAACTTAATGTTTAATCTTAATTTATATACTGAAGTCATTCCTGGAAATTATTCTAAATTCGACCAAATAATTTGAATCAATTTAAATATTATTTTATGATATTTTAATAAGCATTTCAATACTAGACAACAGCCTATATCGACTATAAAATCTAAATTTAAAGTGGTACATTTGTTTATTTATTTACAATAAATAATTGCTGATTTGCAGCTATTATTACTACGTCTGCAGTTTTAGATGTTTTACATTAAAATTGTTGCTTTTGAAGTCAACGGCCATTAGGGGGTCTCATAAAATTATTTTTATTGTGTTCTAGTATTTTCCCTTCTAGACTATATCTGTTCCAATTCTGAATATTTCAAATCTAATAAACAAATTCATTTCCTTATTTTATTAACAAACTCAACCTCTGTAACTATTGATATGATGTCAGGCCATTTCAAATGTTTCTCAAATGTACATCTTCTCCTTCTTCTTCAGCCTAGTGCCATCCACTCCTGGATGTAGGCATCTTCCAGTTCCTTCCATGTATGTTTGTCCTGTGAATTTCTAATCCAGGTTTTTCCAGCGTTTTGGTCATCTCGCCGTTTTTGAGGTCTTCCTATAGATATTTGACTTTATCTGGTTCGCCATTTTATTATTTTGTTGGTCCATCTGGCTGGATCTTGTCGGGCAACGTGTCTTGCCCAACGCCATTTGAGTTGAGCATTGCGTTTTATACCGTTTCTTCCTTTATTTCTTAAGGTAATACATTGTTCTTTCCATTGCTCTCTGTGTTGTTCTGAGTTTATTTGCACTATGCACTGAGTCTATTTTTATAGTTCGTGCCATTGTCTCTTGTTGTTACTGCCAGGATACATGTTTCGTAGACTTTACGCTTAAGGTTTCGAGGGATAACTGTTATGTCAGAATGAATCCTAGCTTTCCAAATGCATCCCAACTCAGTCCTACTCTCCTAGTCATTTACGCGGTCTGATTTTGTTTGCCAAGTGTGACCTTGTGTCCGAAATATACATTTTTTGTGTGGGGGTCGTTTGGCTGTTTTGGCTTGGTTGTGTTAACCACATTAGCGTGCGTCTGTTACCTTTCACCAGTTGCTTAAGGGTTTGTTTACAGTTCCAGCTTAACTTGGAATTAAAGTTGTGGGCTTTTAAATTCCTTAGAGCTACCTGGCTGTCCGTTAGGATGTAGATTTGCGCTCCTTTAAGATGTTTCTTTATGCAGATTTTTGCGCATCTTTCAATGGCTATAGTTTCAGCCTGTAGTACCGTGGGAGCCTGGGCCAATGCCCTGGACTCCCTGTGACTCCGGCTGTATATGCCAATTCCTGTACCCTTAGCAGTTTTGGATGCGTCGGTGTACCACATGGACACTTTGTCTTTCAGATGTTCGATTCTTTGAACACTGCTTTGGCGGTCATTAATGACCACTTCAACGGCTGTGTCAAACTCGTATTCTGTAGACATTGTGTCGCAGGGATGCTTCAGAAATTCCTCTCCGATTTGTTCCCTTATTTTCATGTGCCTATGAATAGGCGATGTACACCTTAGTCTCAGAGCACTGAGAAGACCTTCTTTTTCTACCGGTTTGTGCAGTGGGAGTAGGTCCAACAAAACTTTTATTGTTTTGGTTGGAGTAGATTGCATCGCTCCTGTTATACCCAAGCACGCGAGCCGTTGAAGCTTTTGTAGCATGCTTTGGGTCTTTTTTTCCTTTGGTTTGTACCACCATACGAGAGAACCGTAGGTGATAATCGTCTTACCACTGCTGTGTAATACCATAGGATTTTGGGTTTTAGTCCCCATGTTTTCCCAAAAAGCTTACGACAGATCCAAAAGGCCGCTTTGGCTTTTGAGAGCGTTTTGTTTAGATGCGAGTTCCAAGTGAGTTTCTTATAAAAGGTTACCCCTAGATTTGCTCGGTTAACACTAAGGCCCTCCTTCTTGCTCCAACAGTTGGTGATGTTAAGTGCACTCTGTACAAGGATCATGATTGTACTACCAAACTTTCCCCTTATTCTGAATATCTGATAGCAACATCGTCTGCATAACCAACCGCCTTATACCCGTTCTTTGTTAACACATCTAGGATATCATCAACGACCAGGCACCACAGCAGTGGCGACAACACCCCCCTTTGTGGGCAGCCTCTCTCTGTGGTTACCGTCCTCGTTGATCCCCCAGTGCGGCGATAATTTTACGATTGGTCAGTATGTCTTGAATCCACTCAATGATAGGGTCTTCGATCCCTTTGTTGGTGGCTGCAGTTTTTATTAATAAACGGATTGTGTAGTCAAACGCTCCCTCTATATCTATAAAGATACCTACTGCAATTTTTTTGCAGTCCAGTGCTGCTTCCAATGTGGTCATTATCTCGTGTAGAGTGTCCACTGTAGATTTGCCTGGCTGATAAGCATATTGGTGCTTATAGAGAGGACTTCTTTTGAGCGGTACCGTATGTATTTGTCCACAATTTGTTCCATTGTTTTCAGGAGGAAGGAAGTGAGGCTAATTGGTCGGCAGGACTTTGCCAGGTCTTGAGGCCTGCGCCCTTCCTTATGGATGAATATCACCTTCGCCTCTTTCTATTCCAGCGGTATGTACGCCGGTCGAAAGCTGGCCTTAAATATCTCAGCAGTGCAGGGAGCTATAGTTTCGATCCCCTTCTGCAAAATTCCCGGAAAATGCCATCGGGTCCGGCAGACTTAAATGGCGTAAAACACAGCCCATGCGACTTTTTGAACAGTAACTTTTTGAACTTCAGTTCAGAACATTGTTGTTGCCATATTTTTGCAGATTTTGGTTGGGCGCTTCATCCACGTTATCCCTTCACCAGTTATAGCTGATTTAGAGCCGGGAAAGTGCATCTGCAGTAAAACGATTAGACTTTCCTTTAAATCTTTGGTATACTTACCACTCGGTGTCTTAATAAGCCCGATTTCATTTGAGTGGTCCTTTGCCAAAACAAAAAAAAAGTGGTCCTTTTGCAGCCTTGCCGTTGGGGCGGATTCCGAAATATATATATATATATATATATATATATATATATATATATATATATATATATATATATATGTATATATATATATTCTGACGTATTTTTGAGGATATTGTTATTGGTAGAAACTTGGATTTGGTCGTTGCTCAGTATTTTGGTTTTGGCCTTTTAGGGTTTTGGTTCATATTTAGACCGACGGTTTTAGATGCTTTGTGGAGTTGTTCTATCGTCGTTTTGAGCTCCTCTGCTTTGTTGTCAATAAGAACAATGTCGTCCGCGAACCGCGGCTGATTTAGGCGAGTTTCGTCAATATTGATTCCCTTTTCTTGCCACGACTATCATCGTTTTGAGCTCCTCTGCTTTGTTGCCAATAAGGACAATGTCGTCCGCGAACCGCAGCTGATTTAGGCGAG
This sequence comes from Phosphuga atrata, assembly GCA_944588485.1. Classification (NCBI taxonomy): domain Eukaryota; kingdom Metazoa; phylum Arthropoda; class Insecta; order Coleoptera; family Silphidae; genus Phosphuga; species Phosphuga atrata. Next base: position 64,791,579 of record OX155893.1, on the reverse strand, counting down.
TTTCGTCAATATTGATTCCCTTTTCTTGCCACGACTATCATCGTTTTGAGCTCCTCTGCTTTGTTGCCAATAAGGACAATGTCGTCCGCGAACCGCGGCTGATTTAGGCGAGTTTCGTCAATATTGATTCCCTTTTCTTGCCACGACTGGTACTTTGTCTGTAAACATTTCTACTTCGATCTTTACTTGGAGCGTCGCGTTGTGGTAGATATTTTCTATAATATTTGTGTAACGCGAATCAATTCTCGCATTGTCGAGTCCTTTCAGGATTGCCCACGTTTCGACAGAGTCAAACGCTTTGTGATAGTCTATAAAAGCCAGATGTAAGGGTATATTATATTCAGTGTTTTTTTCAATGGTACTGCGTATTGTTTGTACAAAAAAATGGTGATCGGTTGTACTATAATATTTTCGCAAGCCCGCTTGTTCAATTGGCTGATAGGAGTCCAATTTTCCTGCTAACCGGTTTGTTATTACTTTAGTAAGCAGCTTATATAGGTGTGATAATAGGCTGATTGGTCTATAGTTTTCGATTTTCTGATTGTTGCTTTTCTTGTAAAGTAACATTACTTCGGGTTTTTGCCACATACTTTTGCCAGAGTTTTCCCCCTCCCAGGCTTTTATTTAGGAGAATCTAAGCATTTCGCTCGCTATCTTGTCTTGCCCTGGACTTCAGGTCTTCCATGTATTTCAGTGCAGTTGTTATTTCCCAATCACTGATTTCAGGGATGTCTTCTGAACCCACATTTGTAATATTTTGCCTCTGCTATTGTGGGTTTTTGGTGACAGTTTTGTATAGCGATTCGTAGAAGGCTGTAGAGCTGTGATGATTTCTTCCTTGTTGTTCACTATTGTATGTATCAGAAATGTACATGCATATTAAAATTATAATAGTATATTACAATGCTGTGAAGTTTATTAAGATATATGTATATTATCGAAGCATATTCTGCCCTAGTTGAGATAAATTGAAAATGCGTTTCTTTTCTATTTCAAGTTTTCCTCGACATCTGTTTTTATTACGTATGTCCATTTTAGATGTTCTACCATCATATTAACATTCACGCCCACGTAGCGTCAACGGATCTTCAAATCCATAGCTTTTAAAATTTCGATAACAAAACATTTTCATATTTATTATCAAAATAATTAACATTAACACGATTGCTACATATTTCTTTATTATTCACATATTCCATGATATTAAAATACAACAATGTAATATAATAATAATATTAATATTTATTGTTACTTAAAAAATGATACAAAGGGCTACCGACCTCGAAGTCCTTCTGCCAAAATGTAGAATTTATTAATATCAATTTAAAATCAAATAAGTTAATCAAATAAGACTTATAAAAAATAATTCCGTTATTAATCAAATATAATTAATATTACATTTAATCAAAATAAACATTTATCATGAATATATGTTGATAAAAAATCACATGTAATTTTTTTTGTATAAAACTGCCACAATTACAAACAATCCTAAGGGACCAAACAGTTACTACCGATAACAAATTTCACATCAAACGCCTTCCAATTACACACAAACTGAAACCTAAAAACATTCACAGATATCGACACAATGTAACCTATACGACAAAATTTGTTACGACGATACCGCTTGTTGTCTATTATTTAACGTTGTATTTTAACTGTATAGTACGGATTATAAAAGCAATATCTGGTCTACGCGGCAATCCCAAGTATCATAACATGCTCAATAAATTTTTCTGTATCTTGGACTAAATGCGCCATTGGGATATTGCAGATAAGGAAGTAATGGCATAACCTGAAGCGAAACGAAGGAAACTACGGGCGCATAATAATCATTTGTGACAGTTACTTTATGACAGTGAGAGCTCCTGTTCCATATTATATGGCAACATAAAAATTCTGGGTAAATATAGCTGCATAAACTATATAAACATGATTACCTAACTAGTTTTGTTTTGTGAGTCTTTTTAATTCTTATATAACATTGGCCAGTTTGGGTTTGTCAACTTTTGAATAGTATTGAACGTCATATAAGATCTTGCATAGCTTATCAAGGACTCTCTTTTCACGCATATCATGCCTTAGTTCGTCCAGTCTCGCCCGGTTGTAAGTAGTTTTATACACGCAATTGATTCAACTCAATGCTATCTATACTCTGTGCGGCGAGAGAATGCATCCAGTCTCATCGAATTTAGCAATATTCTGCGTATACCCCCTACTTTATTTCGAGTGCGCTGTGTTTAGTTGTCCGTAATTGAAAAACTGACGCAGATTTCTTAACTCAAACTAATCTGCGCGTACCCCGGCGCGTCTCTCGGCGTAGTACAGCGCAGTACAGCTGCATTCTCTCGCCGGACCGAGTATAGACAGTAATATTCTCAGTAAATACTTATCTACATCTAAACCAGTCTAGTTTTGGGCTTTTCTGGTCTTGTCTGGTCTTGTCTGGTCTTGTCAGGTTTTGTCTGGTCTTGTCTGGTCTTGTCTGGCCTTGTCTGGTCTTGTCCGGTCTTGTCTGGTTTTGTCTTGTCTTGTCTGGTCTTGTCTCGTCTTGTCTGGTCTTGTCTGGTCTTGTTTGGTCTTGCCTGGTCTTGTCTGGTCTTGTCCGGTCCTGTCTGATATTGTCTGGTCTGGTCTGGCCTTGTCTAGACTTGTCTGGTCCTGTCTACTCTGGTCTTATCTGGTCTCTATTCTTGCCTGGTCTTGCTTGGTCCTGTCTAGTCTTGTGTGGTTATTTTGGTCCTGTCCGATCTTGCGGTTTTGTTTTGTCTTGTCTGGTCATGTTCAGTCTTATCTGATTTAGTCCCATATGATCTTCAAAAGAACGGTACAACAATACTTATAAGCTGTACTTGCAGTGAACAGCTGCTACTGACACGGATAAAAAAGGAGTTGGAAGCTCCAGGAAAATAATTATCCACAAGACAATACGGATTCAGAGAAGGTCGCTTTACTTGCCACGCAAATCGCCAAATATGTGCAGTCTTTACGTTAGACGTGAGAAATGCCTTTAACTCTGCATCACATAATGACCGCAATATCTGGAAAAGGCCTGTCCCCATATCTACAAAGGATGATAAGGAGCTACCTAAACAACCGTACGATCAGCCACGAAATAGGAAACGACAAAAGAGAATACAGCATCACCAGTGGGGTCCCACAAGGATCGGTCCTGGGCCCTACACTCTGGAATGTGATGTTCGATAGAGAGCTCAAAATGACACAACCCGAAGGAGTAACCACAATCGCATTTGCGCAAGCAATAGTCGTAGACCTAGCAATAGTCGTAACTGCAAAGACAAAAAAGAGCCTGATGCAGAAAGCAAATATATCATTTTAAAAAATAAACAAATGGATGGGAAGTAAGGGGTTAAGGCTTGCGCCAGAAAAAACAGAGGCCGTGCTTCTGAGCGGTAAAAGAAAACTCTCAACGATATCTTTTAGGATCCAAGAGATGAAGATCAAACCCAAGGAATGGGTAAAATATCTGGGATTCGTCATAGAAGGAGGATTAAACTTTTCAGCACACATAAGCTGTGCTGTATCAAAGCCACAAAAACTGCATACGCGCTAAAAAAGCGGATGCCAAACGTCGGAGGTCCTAAATGCAGCAAACGAAGGCTGCTTAGCTCAGTGGTCCACTCCATCATGTTGTACGGGACTCCTATGTGGGCTAACGCACTGACAGGAAGAAAGAAGCAGCAACTGGCAAAGGTACAAAGAAAAATGGCATTACCGGTTTGTAGTGCTTCCCGGACCGTATCTAGAGACGCAGCTCTCGTAATCGCCGGTATCGTAAACATCGAGCTGACTGCGCAAGAACGCATGTCTTGCTACCTAGCATCCCGAAGCAAAGTCAAAAAAGAAACAGCCAGACAAAATACGCGTAAGGAATGGCAAAGAAAATGGGAGCATACAGAAATGGGACCTGCTTGGCCTTGTCTTGTTCTTATCTGCTCTTGTATAATTTTGTCCTTTCTTATTTGATCATTTCTGGTCCTGATTTTAGACTTGATTTTTGGCTACAATGATTCTGACCCATCTTGTCAAGTCGTATATAGGCTTGTTTGCTCCTGTCTGGTCTGGTTTTATATGGTCTTCTCGAGTCTGTCATTTCCAGGTCTTCCTTGGTCCTGTCTGGTATTGTCTCGTCTATTCTGTTCTTGCCTGGTCTTGTATAGTCTAGTCTGGTCTTGTCTGGTCTTGTCTGGTCTTGTCTGGTCTTGTCTGGTCTTGTCTGGTATTGTCTGGTCTTGTCTGGTCTTGTCTGGTCGTGTCTGGTCTTGTCTGGTCTTGTCTGGTCTTGTCTCGTCTTGTCTGGTCTTGTCTGGTTTTGTCTGGTCTTGTCTGGTCTTGTCTGGTCTTGTCTGGTCCTGTCTGGTTTTGTCTGGTCTTGTATGGTCTTGTCTGGTCTTGTCTGGTCTTGTCTGGTCTTGTCTGGTCTTGTCAGGTCTTGTCTGGTCGTGTCTGGTCTTGTCTGGTCTTGTCTGCTCTTGACTGCTCTTGACTGGTCTTATCTGGTCTTGTCTGATCTTGTCGGGTCTTGTCTGGTTATGTCTCATCTTGTCTGGTATTGTCTGATCTTGTCTGGTCTTGTATGGTCCTGTCTGGTTCTGTCTGGTCTTGTGTGGTATTTTCTAGCCTTATCTGATTTTTGGCTTGACAGATTTTGTCCGATCGTATCAAGTCGTATATAGTCTTGTCTTGCCTTGGCCTTGGCTGATTTAATTATATGTTCGTGGCAGATATTGATTGATGTTGTCTGATATTATCTGGTTTTGTTAGTTAATAACCGAATTTTCGTTTAATTAAAACTCTTTTAAAATTCTCTTTAAATAATATGCAATCATACAAATCATTAATTATAGAATCATAAACAGAAATGGTTGTAATTACATATGTTTGGCGAGGTAGATAATTGTGGGAATAAAAAAAGCGAGTGCTTATTTGTTTCCATTGATTAGGAAAGGAATTCTCATGAAAATAAAACTGCAGTAAACATAGTATTTGTTTTTGTGCGGATTGCATCACACGATTATTTGTAATACAATAAAAATGTGATGTAGTAGGTTTATAGATTTAGCTTCATGCGATTTCTGGATATTTCTAATCTGGAAGTACAGAAAAAAAGCAAGTAAATATGTTTTCCTTGTATTTTTACCTTTGGGCTTTTTCGTTATAATGGAAATATAGGGATGTCCTTAGGGAATATATTAAAAAAAGATGGTAAACGCACTTTATATTCAGCAATCTTTTAAGAAAATACTCATAAAAAAGATATAAACTTTACCTCCCTTTAAACCCCAGATAGACTAAATAGACAAATTCAACAATATTTAAGCACAATAATTTAGGAAATTAATAAATAAGGAAATAATTTTTTGTACTGGTTCAATATTATTATAAAGCGTGACAAATTAAAAGTGTCCTGGTTTTACTTAATAACAACAAAAGGAAGTAATGACTTATTTGCCATTATTTTAAATGTCTAATATTCTGTGAACTTTCAAGCTTTTTAATGGAGCAGTGGCCCATTGCACGATTGCTTGGTAGATTATTCAAACTCAGAGGTGGTTAGTAATAGAACAATCGACCACAGTATAATTTTCCAGCGCCGCCACATTGCAGGACAATTACAAATGGGTCGCAAAATATCGCCGAACAGTTTCCCTTAAGGATGATTGCAGAGAGGAAAAAAACTTCTAGAACAGAAGTGAATACATTTCGAATTAGGAACAGAATTTAAGAAAATTCTAAACATTCCGCAAGTAGGAATTTCATGTGAGTCGGTATGAACAATTTTAAAGATTTACTCTTTCGGCCTTGCAAATGGCAAAAAACCCAAAGCTGCTTAAAATAGACCCAAACACTCCATTAGAACTCAATCGATTTATTTTGACAGAGGGGATAATTTTGTCAACAAATTAATTATGAATGACGAAGCACATTTTCCATTGCATGGGGATAGGAACAAAAAAAATGTACGTTACTGGTCTGCCGAAAACCCTCAAGTTATATACGAAAAAGAGCTGCATAGGAAACGAAGTAGTAGTCAATAGTGAACTTTCGAACAAACGTTCTTAATGAACGATATTTGGTATCAGCAAGATAGTGCAAGGACCTAATGTATCCAACATGTCTATGAGAGTGTTACAAGAGTTCTTTACTGGTCGTCTGATTTCCCAGAGTGGCGATCAATTGTGGCCCCCTCTCTCTCCGAATTTGTTGGCATTTCTTACGGGGTCATGTTAAATCTAAAGTTTATCAGAACAGACCCTGGAAGACTTAAAGCGAAACATTCAACAAGCTATTGGTGAGCTATTGGTGAGAAATGTGCCACTGTGCAATGCGTTCATTGTTGCATCTATCTCAGTTATGCATCGAAGCAAACGGAGCTCATCTATTGGATGATTTTTTTGAGTATTAATTGGGAATTTAAGATAAGCATTTAATTTGTTATTAAACTTTAGATTTTACTCTAGAAAGTTCAACAAAAATTTTGGTGTCCCATTTCGTATTTTGATAATTGCAATTTAAAATCAGGACATTCTTAATTTGTCACCTTTTATTTTGTTATTGCTGTTTTGTGAAGAAATTGTTATTAAATAAATAAAAATATTAGTAAATATAAACTAAATCAAGGAAAACTTTATTTGGACAAACATAATAATATACATCAAAATTATTCTGTTGTATAATCATTTCAACGTCAAGGTTTTAGACACAATTAAACCTAGTTGCAAAAAACATCGTAATCCTTTTCCTTGCAAATTTTTTAATCACTCAATTATTACAGTATTAAATATTTTTAATAAGCTGAGAAATGCCTCGTCATTCGCGCACGATTCTCATTCAATTTATTTAGATAAATTCGCTGGAAAAAAGGAAACAAAGAATATTTCATATTAAAAAAAAAATTTTTTCGTGGACGTGAACGTGTCAACTCCAATTTCCCAGGATAAAAAATATGTACAGATATGGAGTTAACAGGGGTAGAAAATATTTTCACGCATCAAAAATAAACGCAATTAATTTTGAGATTAACGTTACGTGTTAGGATTTACTTATTACTTTTACGATTACTATTGCGGATAATTAAAAATTATTCTGATTAAAATGTAATAAAATATTTTTATCATGTAAATTATCCAACATTATTTCTCTATTTGGACTAATTTAGTTTAAAGTATTAACAAAAAATACAAGCAACGTTGTTATAAGAAAATGATATTGTAATAGTTATTTACTTTGGAAGAACAGTATTAAAGATAAAATAATGGATAATAAAAATAAACAAAATAAAAGATACTACCTCCGTTCCACATTAAGTGAGCTATTTCAATTTATATTGAAATTTATTGATCTGTAATAACTTTTATTAAAATTTTAACTATAAACATATAGTATTTCGTACTACACTACGAACATAGTCAGCTGTTAAATTTTTTATTGTTAAGTTGACACTTTCTAATAGTAGTACTACCAGCTACAAACATAGTTATTCTTTAAAAATTCTTAAAAGAGTTGGAGTTAGCGAAAAAATGCCAAAACATAATCTAAATAATAAAAAGCGTACAATAATTTTGTTACAGAAAAAATTAAGTACAAGAGTTACAAAATCAATTGCAACACCGATATCATCAATAGTGCCAAAGTATTGCAGAAGTCACTTTAAACCACTAGTAAATTTGTTCAGTTCATAATTATACTTAATTAATGTGTAGTTGTATCAAAATAATTCATTAAAATTGTTTCCATTATTGAAGTTCTTAAATTTTTTTAATAGCTCACTTATTTTGGAATTTTCAAAAAGGTTTAAGTTTAAGGTTAGTAATAAATAACGGTATAATAAAAAACAGTATAGTAAATAATTGGAACATGACTAATTAGTTAATATTATCTGTATAAAATAAAATCAAATGGGACGTGATTGGCATAAGTGAGACAAGGAAAAGAGGCGAAGGCTACACCAAGCTCAAATCCGGGCATAAGCTCTACTACAAAGGACACGAAAACTCCAGTATAGGAGGCGTAGGCATACTGATACACAAGAGACTAACAGATAACGTAAAAATGCTCAAAGCTATATCCGAAAGAGTGATATACGTAACGATACAAATAAATAGACTGGAAACACTAAAGATAATTCAGGCATATGCTCCCACAAGCACCGCGGAAGACGAGGACGTCAGCAAATTCTACGAGGATATCTCGGAAGGAATGCGCAGCAATAAAACATCACAAGTTTTAGTGATCGGCGACTTCAACTGCAAGATTGGAGGCCAAGCAGACCCAAAGGAAAAATACGTAGGCAAACACGGGCTAGGCAAAAGAAATCCCAGAGACTCAATGATGGCTGACTTTCTGGAAGAAGAACATCTCTACAACGCTAACACCTTTTTCAAAAAGAAAATCAACCGAAAATGGACCTGGGCAAGCCTAGACGGGAGAACTTTTAACCAAATCGACTATATTCTAACGAAGAACATCAAAATAGTACAAAACGTCGAGGTATTGAACAGATTTAATACTGGAAGTGACCATCGTCTGGTGAGGGCAAGGATAAGCATAAACCAAAAACTAGAGCGTTACAAAAAAATTGCAAAGTCGATACACAAACAGATTGACAGAGAGAAACTCCAACAAGACCCAAATAATTCCAAATATACCTGGGAAGCAGATTCAAAGAGCAGAGACTGATTACCTATGATATAAACGAAACAAACAAAACGATCACTAGAACCCTAAACCAAGCAGCAGAAGCGTACACAGAAACAAAAACTAGAAAGCAAAATAAATTTAGCGCGCAAACACTAAACATGCTAGATAAAAGACGACAACTTATAGCAAATAACAAAAGGTCATCAGCAGAATACGCTGAAACAAACAAAATCGCCAGAAAGATGGCAAAGGGGGAGATCAGAAAACACAATGTGCAAATCGCGCAGAAAGTACTGGAACAACACAAAGGGACGAAAGTGTTCAGAAGACTAGGAAAAGGAGGACAATGAACTGGTACCAGGAGGCACAAAATCATGGCAACTGGCAAAATAAGAGGGAGGCTTATACCCAAAGGGTAGAAAACAGCTGAATTAGAAAAAAAAAATCTGTATTGCATGGCGTTTGGTTTATCCATTTTTGCTTTGTATATTTATTTATGTTTTTCGTATATTCGACAGATATAATATTTTCTTTGATTATATTATGTATGTATTATACAATATTCATGTATAAAATGTAAGAGTAATTTAATATAGCTGAAGAAAGCCATCTTACAACATTTTCTAAAATTAGTTTCATTGTCTATAAAAAAAATTTAAATTCAAAGGTCAAAACAACGAAAATCCGTAATAAAATTGAAAAATTTCAGATATCAGTGATTTAGTAACAAGCAAACTAAAACTAAACTATATAATTTTACTGGGGACTATCTGAGTCGACAGCTGGAAAAATAGGTGAATTTTAGAAGCTATCATCTTAAAAACTATTTGCTCGTTTGTTATATTCGAAAGTATACATTTTGAGGAAGGCTGACAAATTTCTTTATAAGATACATAACGACTGGGAGCGCTGCTGCCATGGGCGGCGTAAAAAATAAGAAATCCATAATTTAGAATAATATTTAAATTCTGTAAACAGAAATAAAGCTCATTACAGAGGAAAATATTGGCTTGGTAGTTAAACTGTTTAATAGTATCTATGAGACAGGTGAAATTCCATCTGACTGGTTATCATCAACCTTTATTGCTCTACCAAAAAAACATCAGCCAAAAAAATAAGGTGATTATCGCTTAATCAGCCTCATGTCCCACATGCTCAAAGCATTCCTACGGATCATTCACGCACGCATCCGACGTAAATGTGAGGAAGATCTTGATGATTCACAATTTGGCTTCAGAAACGCTTTCGGAACGCGTGAAGCACTTTTCGGTATGAACCTTCTCCTCCAAAAATGTCGCGATCAGCGAAAAGATGTTTTTGCATGCTTTATCGATTACGAAAAAGCCTTTGACCGCATACTGCACGATAAACTTATAGATATACTACATGGGGTTGGAATAGATGATAGAGATATCCGCATAATTAAAAATCTATACTGGAATCAAACGGCACAGGTAAAAATAGGCAATATTAAAACAGACCGTATTGAGATACAACGTGGAGTAAGGCAGGGTTGCATACTGTCGCCCTTACTCTTCAACCTATACTCTGATAGAATATTCAAGGAAGCATTGGAAGCAATATCACACCTCGGCATCAAAATAAATGGAGAGCCAATAACAACAATCAGGTATGCTGACGATACAGTGATTTTAGCAAACACAATCGAGGGACTACAGTTGCTTACAAACAAAATCGGTGACGTGGGAGAGACACAAGGTCTAAAAATCAATATACGAAAGACCAAATTTATGATATTCAGCAGGCAACCGCACAATGGCACTACCCTAGAACTTAATGGAAGCCAAATTGAACGTGTCTCTAAGTTCAAATACCTTGGTAGTATTATTACAGAGGATCTAAACCCGGACTGCGAGATAAAGTGCCGAATAGAGATTGCTCGGGCAACTTTTAATAATATGAGATCCTTTCTTTGCAATGACAACCTGAATCTGAAGCTAAGACAACGCATGGTTGAATGCTATGTATGGTCGGTATTGCTGTACGGAGTAGAGACGTGGACTCTGAAGGTCAGGACGATGAACCAACTGGAGGCATTCGAAATGTGGCTTCACAGAAGAATGCTTCGTATTCCGTGGACACAACATGTTACAAACGAGAATGTACTACGAAGAGCAAACATCGAAAGGCAACTTTTGACGACCGTAAAATGCCGAAAGACATCATATCTTGGACATATTTTGAGAGGTGATAAATATCGTCTATTACAACTCAAACTAAAGGGCAAGATTGAGAGGCGCCGTGGAGTTGGAAGAAAGCGACAGTCGTGGCTCAGAAATATACGGGACTGGACCGGCAAAAGAAGGGCTGGTGAACTCTTTCGCTTGGCGGAGGACCGTACAGCTTTTGCCATGGTGATCGCCAACGTCAGGGAGACCGGACAAGGCACATGAAAGAAGAAGAAGAAGAAACAGAAATACAACTATTTAGATCTGCGGTCTCAAAAATAAGAATCACGTAAATGGAAACCAACCTTCGGATCGGATTACCAACCTTCGGATCGGAGACGACACCTAAAGAAAAAATAGAAATATAATTTTATACAAATGTCAGTTTTGCATAAACGCAAATTTAAACAATTTACATCTCCAAAAGTATATAGACCGTATGCCATATGATTAAATTACAAATAGTTTCGGTTCAAATACAATTCAATTTTACTAATTAAAAGGGCATATGGCTCATAAACCTGGAAAACTTTACTGGAGATACAAAAAACCTGTCAAAAAATGTATCACACATTTGATTCCCACGGTATTTTTTGTGTAGCAAAAAATTACCATAGGTTATTTCTATTTCTAACGTTGAAGGAATCCACATTGCCATTTTTTTATATTAAAGACACTTTAATATTATGTTTTGTAACTAGAGCGGAAAGTTGTCAATTCCTAGCGCACATTCGCTCGAAAGGCCAATTGACAATACCGCCCGTGTTTCAACCGATATTTTTTATTACTTATGCGAGGGGATGTATCTTACAAGTTTGGGATCCAGAGGCCATCTAAAAAAAAATTGAATCAAAAATGAAGAATTTGCTTTTTCAATTGTCTCCGGTGGTGTGGATTCATCATAAGTACTCTCCTCTGTCTGCGGTATCACCACATAATTTACAATCAATGTAAAACGTTTTATTTGATATTTATTATTATTTTGTAATAAAACAAATTTCTGACACTTAATAGGTAATACATAGGTCTTGATTGTATTCATTTTATTTGTATTTAATTTTTTTTTTTAATATAGCGAAATATTCAATATTTGCGTGCGTTACTCAGGTTATGTGGAAAGAGAATGCGAAGTGGCATTTCTCGTATTAAAAAACGTGCGTAAAGAAGTACTTCGCACGCATGGATAATAAAAAATATTTATTCAAACCCAATTCCAATCGTAGACTTACGTGGATTTTTGCCACTAGAGACATAATGATCAGCCGGGAAGATTTGATACTCACATGGAGAATTCCTTTCAACCTTATAAAAACAATGACTACATGATCTGAATTTCATAAGAAATCGTAATTTATATATAATAAGAAATCGTAAATTTTCCAGATTTATGAACGATATACTTAATTACTTGTGGAAAGATTATATTCTCACTTGTTTCCTCATGAATTTAGTATGTCAAAAGCTTAAATCGTAGTTTAAAGTCAACCGCACGTCAAAGGCACGGTCAACCGGTTTCACAATTTTGGCAACTATCATTGCTTCGGTGACAATCGGGCAGCAAAAAAAATATATTTATCAATAAAAAATATCAATTTAACAATAAGTTTGCTATGTTTGGCTATTTTACTACATACATACATTCATACAATAACCTTTATTGGCATAAATTAAAAGAAAAAAAAACATAAACCTTTCCTCTTACAATACCAAGAAACAACAAAAAGAAAAACAAAACCAACAAAATATAAAAAAAAGAAAACAAAATCAATAATCGCACACCATAAAAAATAAAGTCCAAGTTAAAAGAGAGAGAAAAAACTACACTGGACATTCCTCTGTTTCCGTTCCCTGTTCCTTCGTTCCCTGTTCCCATTTCCATCCATTATCCTTTCCATCATTACCAATTACCAAATCACTACCATCCTCATTCATGCACTGTTTCCATTTCGACCCTAACAATCTCTCTCTTTCGGTCCACTCTCCTTTTTTGCACTCCTCAAACCAGTGCACCCACACGTCTTTCCTTACCCCACATACACCACAACTCTTATACTTGTCATCCATCCAATACTTTCGCCCTCTTTATTCACAGCCGCATCTAAACCTGGCAATTACTGTCTAGGCATTCAGCCCCATTGTTGATTTTAAGTATTTAGGTAGCTCTTCAAATATTTGTATTTCCGCATAGTCCTTACCATATCTACTCTCCATTATTTTCCTTTGACGTTCTTGCAGTTCAACGTCCTTTAGCCTTACCACTAGTCAACTCGCACACCTTCCCCCCTAAGTCTCTTCATTTCCATGATAGACATAGCACCTCCTTTATACAGTTTCCTTCTATTCCTTCCCCAATTTGTCTCTCTTCTACCATTAATTCCTTCCAAACTTGCTACCCTGAACACTTCTTTTACAATTGATTCCTCAGTCATTCCCTTCACTTTACATTCATAACTTGCTACTCGTCGGCTTGCTTCAATTCTTAATTTAAATGCATTTAGCTCCTGCAGTACTATTATTATTTCAGTACTAAATTTTACTATATATTTATATAAATCCGAAATAATGATTTCTAACTTTGCATAAATATTTTACACATAGATTTAATGATTTACAAAAATATTCACTCATATTTCAATATAGTTATGATTTATATAGTACATAGCTTTGATTTTCAATTTGACAGTACATAGCATTACTGTTAGAAATTTCTAAAATCTATAAAATATGTTTTCATATTTTCAACACTGGAAATTTAGCAATTTTAAAACTTTAATTTAGAATTAAATAAAATTAGAACTACTAAAATTTAGATTAAAACAGTGTGTTTTTTTAATATGTGACACATTCAAATATGCAGATTGTAGACCGCTGGACTATACTGCCGTGATAAAGGGCAGGTAAAGGCCAGTAAGTAACAATGTTGTCAAAAATGAGATATTAATGCTAAATACCCAAGAAGTAACTGCTCTAACTCCACACAGTATTCAGTGCAAAATTACAATTAACTTAAGCCAGAATTAGCTATGATAATAGGCACTAACTAACAAAGTGACGCTCAATGTTATAGTAAAACACAGTATCTTATATAATAATTATTTACCGCATTTAGCAGTAAAACACTTTCTTAAATTATAAAATAAAATGTGAATGTAAAAAGCTGTTTGTACTTTTTACTTAGTTACCGCCTATCACCTTCACATTTCTATTTAATGCTTATGCTATATTAGGATATAGGCAGTATCTTCCCAGACACTTTCTTTGTCTTTTTCCAAAACATAACAATGTTTATTTCGTTTATAAACATACACGCATGCACACTTGCGCATGCTAAAAATGCGGTATACTTTAAGTTTTCAGTTCCTTGACCGGTTTAGACTTGCTACTTCTTTATAGACTATCAACTATTTTATGACGTGTTAGTTGTGTTCCCATATTTAAATAAAATGTTTAGGTTAAGGGGTAAGTACCCCTAAACCTAAGGGGTAAATTCCTTGGTATCTAATCGAAAAGAAGCTCATATAAATTAAAACTAACTTTGATTTATTAGACCTTCCACCACCTGATATATAAACATCGCCCAACGAAACACAAAATGATAATAAAATAATAAACGGCTGATAAACAAAATTATTGATTACTCTGAAGATGAAATTGATGGGCCAAATAATAAACCTAAGAGTTCACAATAGATTTCCGTTTGTATAATCCTGAAAACATAAGGAATAAAATTATCGTCCCCCCCCCTAAAAAAGAAAATACTGAGAAAAAATTAGAAACGCGAGAACTGTATGTTGCATGTTCAGCACATAAAATCGCCTAATGAGGAAACAGCCAAACCAGATGAAGATTTTGTTGAAAATGTGGAAGGTGCAAATGAAAAAGCAACAGACACCAAAATATTTCTGATACAACTGCTAGTCCAGAACTAAATTTGTCATTAATAATTATAAATAAATTTCAAGTCTTTTGTATATCGTGTATGAAATTGTTATAGCACTTTAAAAAGGCTAAATTAGGAAGAGTTGAATACAAAAAGGATGTGGCAAACCGAAGTAGTAAGGAGTGTCAAATTGCAGAAAATTATTATGCTGCCAAAGATCCCTGCAAGCCAGAAAACATTTTTACAAGAATAATTTTTAAATTCCATCTAACATTAGCATCAGAAGTGAAGAGTAGAAGCAGTAATAAAACATATCAGCTTTAAGGCATAAAGCAGAGGGCATGAAGGGATTTTAAGGCATGAAGGCTGGTAGAAAGGCAGCAGAAATTGCATCTGCATATAGTAAAGCCCCAGTAAAAGAAAGAGAATCCGTTAAAGTGACTTATTGGCAGACGATTGTTCTGCCCAAAATGAAAATTGGTTCTTATTTACACAGTGTTTATCACAATGGTAAGATTCTAGATTGTAGATTTCGGTGGTGACTTGTACTGCGACTTTTATAGATCCATTGTTGGCTTTACAGCTTTATAGACCGATTTAGAGGGCCTCCTGTAGTCATGATTCCTTTAGGAGTTTAAGGATTTGGGTGGGATTCAAGGACTGCAACTCCTCTGCGTTCAAGCAGTGGGCCCCAAGATACATTGGTATACATTGATCTCTTGCGGAGCAGCTCTCCGCAGTCTTCGAGCAGATGTATGGGGGTTTCCTCTGCTTTCTTTCCAGGTTTTCATCCATTTTTCTCTTATTTCTTCATCTAAACTTTTGTGGATGGTGTTCATACTCATACACCTAAAGGGTTTCGCACCTATAAAGTGATTACTGCATTCCTTGTTTGCTAGTTGATAGGCTTCTTCATTTCCATCTATACCAGTGTGTTCCAGTATAGCGTTATTTTCTTTTCTCTGCCGAGCTTGTTTAGCTTTCCCACACAGTTCCATACCAGTTTGGATCTGATGGTGTATGAGGTAATGATGTTGATAGCTGCTTGGCTATTTGACAGGATAGCAATTCGTTTTTTGCGATAGTTCCTGCTGAGGTTAAATTGTGCACGTCGTTCGATTGCCTGTGCCTCTTCTTCGAAGATACTTCGGTAGATTCCAATGGATTCCACCAAAATTTTCTATAAAAGTATTTGGTACCGGGTCCAAACACTCTTGCACCAGTATCTTCCTTTGTCTTCGAACCATCCGTATACCACTTGATAGCACTTTGCTATATGTGGTATGCTAAGGAGTCGAAATGGTATTTGTATACCGTTTCGTCTTTCAGTGCTTCCAGCCAGATCTGGGCAGCGAGACTGTTCCCGTCTCTGCTCCCGATTACTTTATCTATGCCAATTCCTTCCTTGTTGAACATTACAATCGCTGATCTGGCAGCCACCTCCACAATAAGGTGCAACGGAGTCAGGTCCAGAAGCAGCTCCATATCTGCTGTCGGGCATGACCCCATCGCCCTCTTCATGCAGACACCCCACCAGTCATAAGATCTTCTCAACCTGCTTCTTCATAGGGACGAGCTTGGTTCTACTTCCCCACGCAACTGCTCCGTTGCAGTATTTTGTAATAGCTTATATTTTGGGTCATTTCACACTTTGCAAGCGAATAATTTATTGTTTTTTCTCTAGTATCATCGAACCTCCTTTTTTATGTTTTAATTTGTTGTATTGTTAGTCTTATAGTAATTGTTGTAAATATGCCAATAAAGGTAAATAATAATAAAAAAAACTGCTCCGTAAGTGATCGTAGGTCTCACTATCATGGTGTACAAACATCGCAGGATTGTAGAGTTACAATCCCACGTTTTCCCTGCCAGATTTCTGCACACATTAGAGCGCATTGGGCTATTGCTACCACTTCTTCAGCGTGCCTGTTGCATACGAGTAGTGTTCCAGATACTTTATCTCCTGTTTGTATTCTACTGCCCTCCCATCTAACAGTATGGGCCGTAGGCAGTTTAACCTTCTCTTCCTAGTAAATGGTATCACCGTGGATTTCCTCGGGTTGAATTTCAGTCCCACTGTTTGACACCATCTATTTGTTACTTTGAGGCGTCTCTGTACAATTTCGTAGAGCTTTCCCTCAAACTTCCCTCGGGCTATGTTGATCACAATGGTAAGCTGAAATTTAATTACCGCCTCTGAAATTACCCTTATGTATTTTGAGGCTGGTCACACATTTATTAATTCGGATTCTGTTCATTACGGTTCATTTCTCAATTCGTGGATTGGTACCTAATCTATGATTTTTTTGGCGAATTATATGTTCTTTTACTTAATATGTAAATAAACTGGTTTATTTTATTATACGTCTTGTATGTAGCCGATGTTTACATAAAGCTCGAATATCATTTACTGCTTAAAATGACAACTGGATACTGTACTATTGTTAGGTCAAACAGCAGACTGTTGAATTTTCAGCAAAAGCCGAAGTAACAGAATTTTCTTTTTTGTCAAATAATAAGACTGATTTAGTAACGTTATTCAGCGCTTTTTAATTTAAAATCGAATTAAAAATAAATTGTTTATAGTGGGGTTGGCAGGGCTCCTTAGCCGTAGTGAAGGCAACCTGTCTAGGGGTGACAACCCCAAATAATAAGCCTCCCGAGCTAACAACTTGGGTAGTATCTTGGACAGTTGATCGCCACTGTCCCACGAAGAATATTCTTCAACTGAGCATGGAGGAAAATTTTGCTGAATACACTATCCCAGGTGGTAAGCAATCCACCGTCACCTATGGTGCCGTTAGCGGACCTTCGGATTATGGGGAGTCCGCACCAACATGCTTTAAGGATGAGACGGAGCATCCTGAAATCACCGGACGTAAACTCAGACCAAGACGACATAGCTTCTTCGCAATATTTAATGCTAACTCACTGCTAAAATTGGGTAATTTGAAACATCTGACTGATTCATTATACCATGTGTCATTCTGTATGCCATGGAGTGTCTTTCCTTAAACCGAAGAGGTCTGGTAGAGAAATTGGAACTCAGAGAGAAGAGAATCCTCAGAAGGATCCTAGGCCCGGTAAAGGAAAATGGGGAATTCTGAAGGCGACATAACTCTGACCTATACGAACATATTGAGAGGCTCTCTGACTGTGCAAGGAAAAAGGGTAGCTTTCTATGGCCACGTTGCAAGATTGCCTCCAAACTGACAAACCAACCGTCTGTTCACCTTCTGGCAAAACAAGAAGGTTCGTGCCATTGGGTGACAGATACCGAGAAGCATATTAAAGAACTGGGAATCTCCAAATCAGACAGTCTGTGAGACGCACCCTGAAGGAAGTCCTTGGATTTCTGGAAAAAAACCGAAGGAAAGGTACGCCCTGGACAGAAGAGAGAAAGGAGTTACACCGGCAGAAGATGCGACAACAATGGGCAAAGATCAAAGCCCAACAGTTGAACAAGCGTGGTCCAAAGTAGGCCTATTCGAAATAAGAAGAAGAATTGTTTAAAAAAATAATAACTAAGCTTTAACTCAAAATCATTGAAGTTGCACTTTACCTTAATACGGCAGAATATAGATAGTATTGGACTACACAGAATTTACAAGACAGGTCTTGACAGGCACAATAGATAAGTCACGTTATACTACGTAAATAACACGGACAAGACTAGACTGGACGAAACATGGCAATTATGTAATAACATTAATAAATATTGCTACACAGAAAAGATTATATAAACAAGGTTATATGATCAATACAAGATGATTAACTATAGACTAACTGGACTGTACCAACAAAACTAGACAGACAAAATTAAACAGAATACGATGTCCAGAGAGACAAGGAAGAAAATAACATTTTATATTTTTCTATTAATTTCGTGATACATACATTCAAAGAAAATTTCATTTGGTTAAATTACACGCAAAAAACTGAAAATCCTTTGTAAACTTATAAGCATGTGAAATAGTTTCAAATATTATTTTATAGTTATTAACCCATATAGACTGACAACCTATTTATTATATATAGTTATCTATTAATACTAGAATTGGAAAAACATCCTATCTAATTCTCGTCTTTATTTACTATGACAATTTCCTATCTGATTTCCTGCTCTTAAATCATTTCCTAAGCAGCTCAGCCTACACAATTTCTTTCACTTTTCATATTAATTTTCGAAAAGATAATGTTTGTGCTTGCTTTATTGCGCGGAGAATTATTTCACTAATTGTAATTTAATGATTTCACAAATAAGTTTATGCAACGTTAATCAAAACTTTCATGAAATCTATTTTGCTAATTTTCTGGATTTTAAAATGGTCCACTAATGAGAAATAAATTGTGATTTAAATTATGCTGAAGGAGAAAAAAAATAGACGGAATTCAAGACAAGTTATTTAAAAGATATTTAATGAACAAAGAACAAAATTAGAAGACGGGCGTGAAAATGAAGCTTGATATAAAATATCAGGGAAATTTTGTAATTATTGGAACAAAATCTGCTTTGTTTTTACATAGTACGATATTACTCTATAACTCTTGGATTTTATATTATAGTTACACTGTCATTCATCAAGTAATATTCTATGATTTTCTCATAATTTCATTTTCATATAAAATTTAATCTTATATTAATCATTCAACTGCCAAATAATTTAATTATTTCGAAATTGTATACCACACAAGTTATTACCTGTAAAATCAATACTTTAATATCGCAGAGCAAAAAAGCCGGTAAGCAATTTGCGTCAATTCCTTTGTCTTTGATTGCCGCAATTTATCACTTTAATATCACTACGTCCTTTTGTTGTAAGATTTACATTGTGCTACATTCAATATACACGACAGATTTATACAAAGCTAACAATTGTATTGTATATCTGTTAGTTGAAACAATACGAGGAACCAATTATTATTAGATTTATTACTTAATTGTTTTCTAATTTGACTGGATAATTAGACAGGCATGTTAAAAAATAAAAAAATGTGATATCAATTAGCCATAAAATGGCAAGATGATATTGCGCAGTATATGCTGACACACGCAAATAATTTAATTTATAGTCTATGCACACAGGATTAAACAAACAGGACAAAACAGACAAGACTAGAGATACGGCACTAGCCAGATAAGACTAAACAAACAACGCTAGACAGACAAGACTACTGAACACAATAGACAGACAGGAGTAGACGGACAAAACTAGACATAAAAGAGTATACAGACACTACCAAACAGACATGGCTTGGTTTTTTATTTTCATAAAAATTCTCAGCACCATGGGACCACTTGTAACATTACATTCACGGTGTCAGTTGCCATTACATATTAATGACAACAAGAGATAACAGTTGGACGACGAGATAACGGGAGACAACAACTAGGGCGGTTTTCAGTGACGTCCGTGTCTGCCCACCCTGAATAAATGCGAAATATGCGATGCTGGGGTGGCGCATACTAAATGCCAAGGTGGAATAGGGGGTTTAGTGAGAGCTTGCCCGAACCACTTTTTGTGTCTAGGTTTTAGTAGTTTAGTGTCTGTCTTGTCTAGAAAAGACTATACAGACAAAACAAGACTAGATAGACAACACTACAGACAAGGCTAGACAGACAAGACTAGACAGACAGGGAGTCGACATCTTAGCCTAGAGGTAAGAGCGTTAACTTATGATTGTGAGGTACCGAGTACAGTCAGAACGATGTTCGACCGCATTTGTTTGAATAAGACAAGTGACTATTAATGTACCAACTTTACAGAGGGACAAACTTAGACAAGATGACACAAACATTTCAAACATAAGATTGATAGGGGATTATGTAATCTTTGGGACTATTTCTTGAACAATGCAAAGGGAGATAGCAACTTTCAACAACCTTGTACTAGTACCATAACAATGATAAGGGGCAGTAATGGTACCATATCAAAAAGATGAGGGGCGGTGACTAGGGGAGAAAATAATCTACCAAACCTATCATTAGAAATAATAAATGGGGCAAGATGTCGAGAAAGCAACTGTCGCACTTCTCATATACTCTCTGTATAAGAACAACCATCCAATGGATGAATTATCGAAAATCTGAGAGTAAAGACTAAACAGACCCTATGCGTAGACGATGCGAGGTTCATTATTCCTGAAGAATCCTCGAGTAAAAATGAAGTCGAGACCATCCAATTGTTGGAAATAGTTTGTAATGGGTGCATTGCCAATAAAATGTTTATAAAAGAAAAGAAAAACAATTACGAAATTCAAGACAAGTTATTTAAAAGATATTTAATGAACAAAGAACAAAATTAGAAGACGGGCGTGAAAATGAAGCTTGATATAAAATATCAGGGAAATTTTGTAATTATTGGAACAAAATCTGCTTTGTTTTTACATAGTACGATATTACTCTATAACTCTTGGATTTTATATTATAGTTACACTGTCATTCATCAAGTAATATTCTATGATTTTCTCATAATTTCATTTTCATATAAAATTTAATCTTATATTAATCATTCAACTGCCAAATAATTTAATTATTTCGAAATTGTATACCACACAAGTTATTACCTGTAAAATCAATACTTTAATATCGCAGAGCAAAAAAGCCGGTAAGCAATTTGCGTCAATTCCTTTGTCTTTGATTGCCGCAATTTATCACTTTAATATCACTACGTCCTTTTGTTGTAAGATTTACATTGTGCTACATTCAATATACACGACAGATTTATACAAAGCTAACAATTGTATTGTATATCTGTTAGTTGAAACAATACGAGGAACCAATTATTATTAGATTTATTACTTAATTGTTTTCTAATTTGACTGGATAATTAGACAGGCATGTTAAAAAATAAAAAAATGTGATATCAATTAGCCATAAAATGGCAAGATGATATTGCGCAGTATATGCTGACACACGCAAATAATTTAATTTATAGTCTATGCACACAGGATTAAACAAACAGGACAAAACAGACAAGACTAGAGATACGGCACTAGCCAGATAAGACTAAACAAACAACGCTAGACAGACAAGACTACTGAACACAATAGACAGACAGGAGTAGACGGACAAAACTAGACATAAAAGAGTATACAGACACTACCAAACAGACATGGCTTGGTTTTTTATTTTCATAAAAATTCTCAGCACCATGGGACCACTTGTAACATTACATTCACGGTGTCAGTTGCCATTACATATTAATGACAACAAGAGATAACAGTTGGACGACGAGATAACGGGAGACAACAACTAGGGCGGTTTTCAGTGACGTCCGTGTCTGCCCACCCTGAATAAATGCGAAATATGCGATGCTGGGGTGGCGCATACTAAATGCCAAGGTGGAATAGGGGGTTTAGTGAGAGCTTGCCCGAACCACTTTTTGTGTCTAGGTTTTAGTAGTTTAGTGTCTGTCTTGTCTAGAAAAGACTATACAGACAAAACAAGACTAGATAGACAACACTACAGACAAGGCTAGACAGACAAGACTAGACAGACAGGGAGTCGACATCTTAGCCTAGAGGTAAGAGCGTTAACTTATGATTGTGAGGTACCGAGTACAGTCAGAACGATGTTCGACCGCATTTGTTTGAATAAGACAAGTGACTATTAATGTACCAACTTTACAGAGGGACAAACTTAGACAAGATGACACAAACATTTCAAACATAAGATTGATAGGGGATTATGTAATCTTTGGGACTATTTCTTGAACAATGCAAAGGGAGATAGCAACTTTCAACAACCTTGTACTAGTACCATAACAATGATAAGGGGCAGTAATGGTACCATATCAAAAAGATGAGGGGCGGTGACTAGGGGAGAAAATAATCTACCAAACCTATCATTAGAAATAATAAATGGGGCAAGATGTCGAGAAAGCAACTGTCGCACTTCTCATATACTCTCTGTATAAGAACAACCATCCAATGGATGAATTATCGAAAATCTGAGAGTAAAGACTAAACAGACCCTATGCGTAGACGATGCGAGGTTCATTATTCCTGAAGAATCCTCGAGTAAAAATGAAGTCGAGACCATCCAATTGTTGGAAATAGTTTGTAATGGGTGCATTGCCAATAAAATGTTTATAAAAGAAAAGAAAAACAATTACGAAATCTTTCGAACACATTGGAAAAAGATCGCTGAAAACCTATCCTCGGTAAAAAAAGTAATAAAAGAGGTTCAAAGAGCCAAAAACATACCATTCCTAGGAATATTCTTGGAATAATTCCTCACCTGCTACATTTTATTTCTCTCTAACCAATGTGGATCCAGGGGGGTTAGCCCTTAAAACACTGCGGCCCATTGGCCTAATGTATTTCCCCACATTGTTTCGTTCACGCAAATAGATCCAGTTCCTCTATAAGGTCCAGGATTCTATGTGCCATGTTTATCACAGGGACTATCTCTGCTGTAATATCAAGCTTGTGTCTCCTATGTGCAATTGTTTCACAGCGGAAGATTATATGGGCGGCAGTTTCGTCCTCCTCATAGCATAACCTGCATAAAGGTTCATCCTTCCAGATACCCATTTTATGCAGGTGTTCTCGTAATGGGCAGTGCCCTGTAAGTAGGCCTACCACAGTTGCGATTTGCTTCCTTAGTCGTTATACTTAGGTATACTAACATTCGTTTGCTGTGTGTCAGACCATTTAAATTGACCCACTGTAGACGGTGCTTAGTTGCTACCCATTTACAGATTTCATTTCGGGTCGTGTTCTTGGTAATGTAGGGTCCGCTTTCAGCAATGATGTTTGCCTTGCAGGCTCCACCTTTTGCTAGCTTATCCGCCATTTCGTTACCCACCAGTCCCGTGTGGCTAGGCACCCAAGCGAGTGTGACCTTGTTATGCTTTGCCAAGGCTTTTAGGTCCTGAAGACAGTCCCGAACTGTCTTGGATTTGATTTCGTGACACGCTCGAGCATTAATCGCAGCCTGACGGTCCGTGAAAATGCGGATGTTTCTACTTTTGTAGTCCATTCTCAGATTTTCACGGGCACAGACCATGATAGCGTGTATTTCTGCTTGGAATACTGTGGCATGTGTCTCCAGATAGGCACACATGGGTACAGATAGGCTGCACCCCAGGGACTCTCCATCATTCCAGCGCCAGTACCACTGTCTTTCTTGTAGCCGTCCGTATACCAATCCAGTCGATTGCCTTCTGTCCATCGTAAATGTGTTTTGAATGCACATACAAAACATATATATATATATATATATATATATATATATATATATATATACATACTGTATGTACATACTGATATGACATACATATATATATATATATATATATATATATATATATATATATATATATATATATATATATATATATATATATATATAATCAATATATTGTAAAAAGAATTTACGATTTTGTTTGTCAGTGCACCAGATGTAGGTCATACATAAAATAACGGAACAATTAATATCTAAAAGACAAAGAGCACGATCTAATGATGTCTAACAATAGTAAAGTTAACATCCAGTTATAATCCAAATAACATCCTAATAGTTAACTTACAAACCATCTTAATAGTTCCTCCTAATATAGAATATAAATAATTCATCCGAATAGTTAAGTTAACATCCAGTTTTTCCCTTCAGCTCCTGACACTATAGGACTTGACTCAATCTCTATGGCTTCTCTGTATACTCGTGACATTTCGTGGCTAATCTGTGCAACTGTGTCCTTGAATTTCTAAAGTCCATCCAGTGACCGGTGTTTGTGTGTTGGACAAGAGCCGATGAAACTTTGTCTTTGTGTCTAACTGAAACTACATGTTCTTGAATCCTAGCCGATATTTTTCTATTGGTACGTCCAATGTAGGTTCGTTCACATGTTCCGCAAGGTATTTCGTAAATTCCATGGGATTCTAACGGGATGGTGTCTTTAACGCTGCGTAGCATGGAGGATATTTTCTGGTTAGGTTTGAAAATCGTGTCGATGTTGTGTCTTTTCAGGATTCTGGAGATTTTGTCAGTTGATCCATGCCCATATGGCAGGTATGCTGTGCTAACGGGTTTTTGGCGTTCTTCAGTTCTTTGTTTACTGTTCTCTATACGACGTAAAGCTCTGGATATTAAGCTGTTTGGATATCCATTTGAAGAAAGAGCTTCTCGTAAGTTCCTCAATTCTTTCGGTAAGTTAAGCTGGTCGGCTAGTCTTTTGGATCGGGTGGTAAGAGTGTTGACTACAGATGCTAGTTGTTACAGACACAAAGACAAAGTTTCATCGGCTCTTGTCCAACAAAAAAACACCGGTCACTGGATGGACTTTAGAAATTCAAGGACTCTTGCACAGATTAGCCTCGAGATGTCACGAGTATACAGAGAAGCCATAGAGATAGAAAAACGAGACCACTGCATGAACACGAGAGACGATTCCTTGAGACTCCCCCCAGCATGGCGACCGATCATATCCACCCTCAAAATGCAATCCCAGACGCCCCAGACTCATATACGATCAACAGGATAAACAAATAACCAAATCGAAGCACCGCACACAACGCGCATGACCCCAAGCGAGACAGCTATAAGTAGTCGCATTCACTGTTGCCAATTTAGCATATTTTATGCTAGATTTGGCATATTTTTGTGTTGTTTAGCATATTTATTTGTTGTTTAGCATATAGCATATTTATAGCATATAAAATAATTATTGGATAATTGTTTAACCATGAAACAAAGGATCCCTTTTGCTACCGATAAGAGTACCTAATTAATTTATCAACTTCAATAACAGTTGTGGCTGTTTTCTTTACCTTTAATTATTATAACATAATTATATGTTTTTTTCGGGTACGTTTAGGGTTATTGTTCGGATATTTATCCAGGCTCCTTGTATCCCGGCTCTGTGTATCCGGGCTGTGTGTATCCCGGCTCTGTGTATCCCGGCTCTGTGTATCCCGGCTCTGTGTATCCCGGCTCTGTGGTATCCCGGCTCCCGGTTATGTACCCACTTATGTTTGATACAGTTTACATAGTACAGTTTTACGTGCATTAATAACACCGCCACACAAAAAAATAAAAGTGGTCACTACATTTGACTAGACCTATCTAGTTATGGATTTCGATGCGCTGAATCCGATGTGCGTTTGATCCGTACACCCTCAAAATTTCAAGTAAATTGGGAAAAAACCATTAAATTGTCAAAAACTGCTGTTGTGAAGATGCATTTTTTTTTGTTGAACTAATTTACGTCAACGTTGCCTGAATTTCACACTGAAACTTCTAATAGAGCTGAGAAAGTATCTGTTTACATGAGAAAGTATCTTTATTTTCGGTAGAAGAAGCTTTAAAATTAGTCAAACCTTCTCTAATTGATATTGCTCAAGAATTCCGAGACGATAAATCTACAATAGATAGGCTCATATCACAGTGGAGAAACATAGTGCACAATAAATGGAAACACACATCTTCCACTATAGAATTCTGCAATGAAGTAATTGATTATAAGGATGCAGCTGGTAATAATCCCTTTCAAGATTTATCTCAGCAAGCAATATCATTATTATCACTACCATATTCCAACGCGGAAATTGAACGCGTTTTCAGCCAAATGAATGTAGTCCAAATGCAACCATTTGTCGGTAAAAACTTTAAATTTTATACATCAGATTCGCACTAAATAAAATGCTGTTATTCTTACAAGGTTCCGGGTAACGTACTGTGCTCTATAGATTCCAAGGAGATTTATAGTGAGGCTTCATCGACTACAAGTACATCAACTGCTGATGAAAACCAAGATGTTAACATTTTATTTGATAACATAGTCGATTAAAACATAAAATTAATCTAAATTTTGTTGACTAATAAACATTTAACATTAAAATACTTCTAATTTGAAATTGAAGAATGTTAGCATAATTTTCAGCATAATTATAAAGCAATTAGCATAATTTTGGCAAAATTTTAACAGCAGTTTAGCATATTTTGTATTAATCCTGTTGTCAACAGTGGTCGCATCCCACGAACGAGCTCTCAGTATGCGTCCAACGGTTGACCCGTACGGACGCATATATCTCTTGAAAATGGCGAATGTTAGTTCGCCGAAACGTCGAGAATCCGGTTTTTTTCAGAGCCAACCCTCAACATCAACGCGGAATCCCCGAGAAAACAAAACAACACATGTTTCTATCCACGAAAACCTCAAATACAACATATATATATATATATATATATATATATATATATATATATATATATATATATATATATATATATATATATATATATATATATATATATATATGCTTTGCTGAGATGCTTTATTAGCATATGGAATAATGGTTTGGGGCGCCTCTCTACAAATGCACAGAATACCTACTAGAAATACAAAAGAAAACAATTAGATGCATCACAGGAATTATAGGCAGAACCACTTGTAAATATGCGTAAAACCTCATATGCACAAAACAGAACATAATCAATTGAAATAATTTGTGGAAGTCCTGTACACTGTAACAGACATGTTCTGAGGTGGGCTTTCAGTGAATAATGAATAATTAATAGTGAATAATTTCAAATTGTCTACCTTGAATTCGGCCAAAGGGAAGAGTTAATATAGTCCAGGAGATGAGTTAGTATTCCGTTAGTACAAGCTAAGGCAAGACCATTTGATGTCCTTCAGGAAGAAGGTAAAGGATATTCTAATTGAAAAATAATTTTATAGTGTTGAAGAATTATTTATATATTTAAGTTATATAACATGTGCATGCGAAATATCTTTTATAACAATAAATTTGAATTCAATTGATTTGACTAGAGAAACAAGAATGCTGCACTAAATACAACAAAATAAGAAACATTCTGGGAATTCATTAAATAATATATTGCACAAGTAAAAGATTTTTATCTGTAATATATATATATATATATATATATATATATATATATATATATATATATATATATATATATCAATATATCATTTTCTATCTACAATGTTCAGTAAACGTTGCTGTTTGTTACTTTCATAAAGAAATCAAACGTAAACGAATTATGTCAATTGTTAGAAAAAACTTGTACGGGCTTATTTTTATTGCATTGTGCATTTTCTAGCTTTATAAAAATTGTATTTATTTAGAAACTTAAACAGTAGTGTTAAAATAATTCAATTTAAACCGTAACGTAAATTACTTATTAGGTCAGAAAGTTTAAATTATTTCAATTATATGTCTTTTTATTATACTTTTTATTCTTGTTTCGTGGTAAATATTTTTTACTTCTCTTTTCAACTGTTATTAAAACTTTTGCTGTTTAAGAATTTTTGAGAGGGACATTTTTGTTAATAAGAAGAATATACGTAAACCGGAAAGCTGGTATAATTCTCAGCGGGGGATAAAGCTCCAACAGGAACTAAAAGTAAATTGTGTTCCAGGATATATTACCTGCTCTATATAAACGTTGAAAAATATTACATTCGCCGGAAGGACCACATAAGCTTCAGAATTCTTTATTTCTGTTGCAAGTTGTTGCAAGTTTTCGTTTGTGTGTAAATCACTGAGAGTTTGACCTTTCCGGTTTAATTTATGTCCGGAATTTTATATATTTTTTATAGCTCTATTGGAAAATTTATTGATATAGTTTTAGTCTCAATTAGATGTCCTCAACATTTTTCAACCAAATTCACATACAATATTATTCGAACATGTCAGACCAATCGTTACTATATAACACTTGGTTTTTAGATTAATTAAAATTAAGGAACTAATTAGACTCTGTGAAGCGGAAGACTGCCTCTATTATGTTTTACACGATAGATTGCGCATTATAAGAATATAGTTAAATAGAAAATATGCTTTAGATCTTAAAATCAAATGAAAAGAATACAAAAAATTGAAATGCAGAAATAATCCTTATAGATAGCGTTATGCACGACGAATTAGGTAAAAAAAATATTTTTGTTGTGGGTTAAAACAAAATGGGTTCAAAAATGCTCGAGTACAAACAGAATTGGGTATATTTCATTTTAAAATATTTGGCCAGCCAATGGGTAGATTCTGACTTCCAAAGGGTAAAGAGAGCTACAATTTCACAGATTTGTAAAGTTCGGTGTCCTAATTAATATTTTTTCAAGGATATCTTCCCTCCAACGCCGCCTAGGTCAAAAATAGTTGTTACAGAAATACTAGAGCATAAAATTACCTGCAACTTTTATACACAATATTTTTCAATCGGCAATGAATAGTTCACGAGTTACAACGGAATCAATCTCAGCAAATTTCTAGAATTAGCAAAATCATTAATACTTTTTTTTACGTACTACTCATTTTTGCACCATGAAGTGTGAAGTGAGAGGCGTGTTTTTCATCCCCAGTACGACTAATCCACAATTCTTTGTTTAATGATGTCTTTTCTTCCTCTTCCATATCGATGTCCTAGATGGTCAAGGCTCACTTATATTAATATCTTATTGAAAATTTGACTCTCGTGTATATCATACCAACCCTGAACTAGGTGGTTGGTTCGAATGGAAGGTTCCCGACTAGGAATTTCAGTTCGGTTTTTATTAAGAACGAATTACATAAGCTGAAGTCCGTGTTCATTCCAAATGAAGCAACCGCATTAGACCGTCATCACATTTGTAACACACGAAAGCCAGACTTGCATGTTATAACCTCAAACTAGTCTGTCCCAAGTTCGGATTCCTCTATACTTTCGCTTGAACGTTCACTGTGAAAAATAACGGATTTTTAAAAATGAGATTTAAATAACTTAAAAACTATCATGTTCTCCAGCTTGCTTATATTCCTTAGACCTTGCTTAGACAATTCTATCTGTTCTAATTTATTTGAAATTTTTTTACTCCCGTAGTAAATTATATATTTTGGAGGTAGTGAATGATACGAAGTGTAGATACAGGGTGTTAGGTAAACATGCGGAAAAAAATCAAAGGGTTATTCCTTGGCATATTCTAAGAATATTTTGTCTTATGATGATTTCTGAAAAACCCTTTTTTTTCGAAGATCCAGGGTGAACAAAATATGAGGCAGTTACAACATTTTGTTATCAAAAAGTACATGTGAAGTTGCTCAATCCACAATAAATGTTCGGAATAACTTCCCCAGCCTGGGTACAAGCATTCAATCCTCTAGTCATTGAGCGCCGAACTGTTTCAAACACACCAGGGTTGTTTTTAATTGAGTTACACCCAGCAATAGCAAACATTCATCAATTTTTTTATATGCTTAATTCACTTTTTAGTTCGTCTTAACATAGTAAAACATTCAATTAATTTTGAAAATAATATATAAAATACCGATTAAATTTCACCTGTTGAACGGTTCCATTTATTTTCACTTTGGATGATGTCGCATAACACTGGACCTTCAGTGTTGCATAGCCTATTTGCATAGACAATAATTTTGG
Source organism: Phosphuga atrata (assembly GCA_944588485.1). NCBI lineage: Eukaryota > Metazoa > Arthropoda > Insecta > Coleoptera > Silphidae > Phosphuga > Phosphuga atrata. The sequence continues at coordinate 64,761,461 of OX155893.1, read as the reverse complement.
GAATAAGGATTAAAATAAGGATTTTCAGTTTGACGTTGCTATTTCGATAATGGAAAAACATTTTATAAATATAGTGTAGAACCGGAATGCAGAAACACTATTATAAGTACACCAGATAATGTGTTTGAGAAAATCCGAATTGAGGTGTATAGTCCACCCTACCTACATCGACGCCGATAAATTTCAAAGTACACGTCACATACCATATCGACCAATGGGGATGCGTTTCGCAAATTTAAATTTCGCTCGCACATTTAGGACTTTTTGATTTAAGTTTTATGGCATTAAATACAAACTAAATGAGAAAATAATGGTATAGGTGTAATGTTAAGATCATAAAGTATCGGGGATAAAAAAATCAAGTAAATTTGAATCACTTGCATGTTCCCTATTAACAACAACATCAAATTATCCACTGGACTAGCCTAAACTACATGAAATAAACTATAATATAAACTACATTCATGATTTGTACAAATATCAAATATTGTTGTCGCAAATGTTGTTCACCCTGTATCACCCTTTGAATTTTTGCCGCATGTTTACCTACAACGCTGTATATTTCAAACTTTACAGTCACACATATTTTTGTTTTACAATTAGTTTACAACTTTTTAATGATATTTTGAGCATGATAGGGATCGGAAAAGTTCTGAAATAAAGTTGCTTGTGTGTAGCAAAGCTTGTTGTTCTTGCGCAACAATATTAAATTTCGTTCTTTGGAAAAAACAAATAATGTATCAAATATATCAATTTCATATAAACACATAATTGAGACATTTATTTTGAAAGTGACCTTCCATTGTCGCCAAATATATTTAAAATCACAACCTTTTAAGTATATAAGAAAACATAAAAGTACTTACTTTCTTTTAATGGACTAATGTATCAAAATAAACGGCTACTTAGTTTCTTTTAATGGACAGATGTATCAAAATAAACGGCTCAATTATTTAGAAATTTTACGTTTAGTTATTGTTTTTATTTACATTATTATTGTTTAAAATAAAGCAGATTCGCAGATTTCAATACAAGTTGTATTTGTGTTTACAAATGTGTGTAAGAAAGACACATTACATGGCATGCATGAGTAAATATATTAAGGTAATAAATATATTTACTCTTTTTTAGTTACTTAAAAAATGTATAAAAATATTGTTATGAGATTAGAATATTTTTATTTTAATATACAGTCAAACATCTATAACTCGAACTTCTATCCAACTCCAATTTTTCTATAACTCGAATCTTTTTAGATATTCATACGCTAATAAAACTCAATACGATGTCGTTATCTGACAAAGTGAGGTTGATAAGTGAAGTTGACAAAGGTATTAAATAGAGAAAAGTGATTGCTAAAGCTGAAGAGATTCCTCCAAGTACACTTTCAATTTTGACTTTCATTCAATTATGACCTAGGCCGCACTACGGCTAAACCGCCGCGGTTTTTAAACGCGTGATTTTGTGACTCACTTAAGCTAATACAAGCGGCCTCACTTGCATTTTTTTCCGCGACTGATTTTTCCCGTAGCGTACTGTGTGTTTCTCGAGCGGTTTCGCGGTTATAGCGGTTACCGCTCGCGGGAATAAACTGCGAAGAAATTCTGAACAAAGCCGAAAATGTACCTACTAAGCCACTGACAAAGCTTCTTTGTAATGGTTTAATATAGCGCGGGATGAAAATATGTCAATATCAGGACCACTTATTAAAGAAAAGGCTCTTTATATTGCTGAGAGTCTGGGACACACTGATTTCATCGCTAGTGTAGGTTGGCTAGATATGTTTAACAAAAGGCATAATATTATTCAAAAGGTCATGTGTGGTGAAAGTGCAGACGTATGAGCATGACTGTGAATAGTGGTGCAACAAGTGGTTCTTGCCGGAACTTTCAGCATGTTTTCAGAACGTTAACATTTAGAGACGAATGTGCTTCGGTGGAAAACACAGCAAATAAAGAATCACCGCCATGATGGGAGCCAATATGTGTCGTTCTGGAAAACTGACACCGTTGGTGATTGGAAAATAAAAAAATCCGCGATGCTTTAAAGGTGGACCTTTATTACCAGTGACATACAGAAGCAACAAGAAAGCTTGCATGACAAGCGCAATTTTTAAAGAATGACTTTCCAATTTAGACAAGAAATTCAATGCCGAAAAAGTTGTTTTTCCCTCGCCAAATATGACGTCAACGTTCCAACCTATGGACCAATGAATTAATAACAATATACAATTGCACTACAGAAGAAGAATTCTGAGAAGAACTATAGTTGCCCTAGAAAACAATCAACCAGGACATATCACTTTATGGGATGCCGTTACAAACTTGACAAAAGCGTGGGACATTGATGTTCAGCAAGCAACCATAAAAAATGTTTCAGAAAGGCTGGCTTTAAAAAACAATTCGAAATAAACTGAAGCGAAGATGATGATGATACTCTTCTGTTAGAATTGAAGTCCGCGTATGACATATATAATCAACATAACATGGATACATACATAAATACAGTGTCTCGTAATGATTATTTATCTATAAATGAAGAACTATCGAAACTAGAACGAACTATCCAACAGATTCCGATATTTTAAACATGATAACAAAAACGCCAAGAAGAAGATAAAGATGTGCTAATTCCACCCACGAAATATAGATATTTTTAATTAATTATAATTATATAACATTATATTCATAATATATACATATTTCTATCTTGTTTTTTGTTTATAAATATATACATATGTACATATTTACTTTGAATAAAATGAATTTTACTCATTTTGTAGTTATGTACTTTTATAACTCAAATTTTCTATAACGCGATTTTTTTTTGGTGAACTATGGTAATTTTTTAAGTTTAATAATAAGTTTCGTGGACTTAGGTAAGTTCGACTGTATTTGAATCGAGATTACCTTAGCTGTGTAAAAGGACGTTTTAGTTTGTCAATTTATAATTCGCAGTGTAAATAGGATATGCCATCCGTACAGAACCTAAATGTACCAACATGTTAGCGCTTATAAGTTAAAATTATTTTGACATTCTCGATGTTTGCGAATTTGTTACAATGATGATGAAACTAACAATAATCTAAAAATTGTATCAAACACCTTCATTGTTACCTAAACAATGTTGCTTACTGGCATTATGTTCGATGTGCATTTAGCTTAATGTTACCAAAACGAAAGTTAATTTTGCAACGCACGATTTCGATTTCATAAATGCGATATATTCTTAGATTATTACTTTTTTGGAATCCTATTAATATGAGCAGAAAATGTAATTAAATTAGCTACAATGTCATGACTAGGCCAATAGTACTGTAAAATGAAATTCTTATCTGAAATAAAAATATACTGAACGCCAACATAAAGGCCGTATATAAATAGAAACAAACAACAAAATTAAAGACCAACAAACAACAGTTGATATTAACAAAAAAAACATTATAAAACATATTTTTGTACCTTTTTATCTTTATACTAAAGCATCAAATCTCCCCTCATTTGTCTCCGTATTAAACGTATTCTTAAAAGTCAAATTCCAGACCGATTCTATAAAAAATACATATATCGCCACTTTCATGTTTTTTTTTTGTCCCCACTTTTCTTCCCTTTATCTTCTGGATTTTTTCCACCAAATCTATCCCTTCTGACGCTTACAATTGCTGAATTTACATTTAAACAAGAATATTCCACAGACTTGCCATTTCATCCAGATTGAGACAATTATATACTCGCAAAAACAAGCTAAAAGACTACACAAAATAATGGAAATATTTCATTGAATAAGTTATAAGCTTGTTATAATATAAGCTTGTAGTTATAACATTGTTCTTACATTCTAACAATAAAACGCACCGAAATATGAAATGCCACCTAAGTAAATTAAATGTTGGTTGGTTTTTTCGGGGAAATTTATGCGTGTTTGCGCTATAAATTACTTGTGTTTTATCTTTCTTAATAACCTGCGTTTATATCTGTAATTAAATTGTCGTCGTAATATATTTTACTGGTGTAGTAGAAGGTTTTGGGTTAATTTACTATAATTGAAATTAAGTGTAATGTGTATATATTATAGATATTAGTATGATGTGTGTACTTTATTACGTAATTACAATAAATTTTCTATTTAGTGAATATATAGAGAATTCATCGCGAATTTATGCAAACAAAATTGAAAATATTGTATAATAAGTATTTTGTAATAAAGTTTTATTTAGGCATGTTTGCACGTTTTTCTTCGATTTTTAGCAATCCTTCACCTTCTTTCAGAGTCGATCCTAGCTATTTTTACCATTTATTCCATTCTGCTAATAAGAGTGTTCCATTCCTCGCGCCTTTTCTTTCTCCATACTGTGATGTTTACTTTAAAAGATGCCGAATTACTTCGCTTGGGATATGATCTCTTAATGATCATCCCTCGATTATACACAGTTATCTCATTTCGACAGTGGCTAGGAGTTTCGATGTTGGCTGTTCTATTTCGATGTTCCCTGTTTTTGGTTGAGTTTCCGCCATATATGTTTATATAGGTCTCACTGCTGAATAATATATTCTGGTCTTCGTTTATTTTCGAATGTGTTTGTTATTCCATACAGCATCCGACATCCTGCTACCCGGTTTGCTTTTTCGACGTGTGTTTTTAACTCTGATTGCAGTTCTACGTAGTTCGAGATGTTAGTGCCTGGGTTCTAGGTATTTAAAATCACTAATCTGCTTTACCTTACCTTTCCCTTCAATTCCAATTTGCATCTTTAAGGTGTTTGTATATCACCATACATCTCATTTTTTCATGTGATTTAGATATTCATACGTTTAGAAAGCATTTTGCTTATAAATTAACTTCCATAACTCGAATTTTCCTTAACTCGATTTTTTCCATAACTCGTAGTAAAAATGTGTTCAATGGTAACATTTTACATAGAAAATAATCTCTATAACTCCAATGTTTTAATCGCTGCGTACTTTCCAAAATTTATAGTGCCGGATATTGCCTATCGTAAACCATATCCTATTTGTTATAGTAAAGGTGCTATATATTAATGAAATTTTAGAGTTTAAACTCATTCTTTCTTCTTACCTCTGCCGTTAGAATTGTAAATATGAGTGGTCAGAGAAGAAAACTCAATACGATGTAATGATGTGACGATGTGATGTGATGAAATTGACAAAGTAATTAAAAAGAAAAAAGTGATTGCTGAAGACTGTGGACTCCAAGTACAGTTTCTTTAATTCCAAGAAACCGCAAAGAAGTTCTGAACAAAGCCGAAAATGGTGCAACTAATGATGTATACGTTTGAAAAAGTGTACCTAAGAAGACAGAGTTGGCTGAGACTTCCTTCTTGAGGCGAAGTGTACCGCGCTTTATCTAGTTTGGAGAACTATGTAGATAGAGATTTTTTTAATGGAAAAAAATTTAAATTACCGACTTTTTAGAAAAATAATATATTAATTATAATTATTTTTAATTAATTATAATTACATAACATTATATAAAAAATATATATTCTTTGTTTTATTTATATATAAATACATATGTTATATTATACATACGTTGTCTGTTAGAAAAGTATCCGACCTTATTTTTTATTTTGAAAACCTGATGGATTTGAATCTAGCGCGCTTGCTTGAACCTTGAACCTTCGTGCGCCTGCGTGAATTTTTTCCCGCCTGTAGATAACGTCAGTTGCTGTCGAGCAGTGTTCGAGTGACGTAGTGTGTAGTGCTCTCGTCGGTTTTTCAATGCAAGTAAAATGGCGACAAGTGAAATGAGGGATGTCCTAGGTCGCCTACGTGATGCTGTGCGGCGCAAGCGACTGAAGTTTTGGTCATCAGAAAATTGACGACTCCGTCAAGACAATGCTCCAGCACATTCTTCGCACTTGGTTCACATTTTTTTGGCGAAAACCCAGACGGCTGGTTCGACAAGCTCCTTACTCTCCTGATATGGCCCCCTGCAACTTCTGGCTATTCCCCAAAGTCAAGAGGTCATTGAAAGGAGCGCGACTTCAGACCAGAGAGGACATTATGGCTGCAACGACAGCCGAGCTAAATCCGATTCCGAAAAAGGCTTTTTCGGAATGCTTCCAATAATGGCGGCACCGCCGGGAGAAGTGTGTGGAGTCACAAGGAGACTACTTTGAGGGTGATTAGGTTTCCAACGCTCCAGGTATGCCAGTTTTTTTTTTACCAGCTAAAAGTCGGATACTGTTTAACAGACCACGTATGTTATATTATGTAATATTTACTTTGAACAAATTGTGTAAAGGGAATTTTGCTCATTTTGTAATTATGTATTGTTTCTGTAACTCCATTTTTTTTTCGTAAACTATGGTAATTCGACTTTCCACTTTATAGATATTCTATATATATATATATATATATATATATATATATATATATATATATATATATATATATATACATTAAGATTCGTCTATTAAAATCGAAAAAATTAATTAAAATTGCACTAATTCTCTAAATTGTTGACAGAATTACATAGTTATAAATCATCAAAATTAAAACTTAAAAACTCCTATGTGATTTACAGTATTTAGACTATAAATTATAAATAAAAGCGTTGAACGCTAAATTATATTAACTTAGATCACCTTCGTGGACGCTCTAGCCTCTTATTTATAGTCAACACGGAATATAAATATTTTCTCATTTTTATTGTATTTCAATAAAAATAATTCAGTACATTTTCTTTTTCTCGCAGTTCTTTATACGCAGCGGCAGGTTCTGTTGCTAACTGAAATAAAAATGTCAGCCTTGAAAATTTAGAACACCCTGCATTTATGCCTGTTTATTTTCTGCCCCATTGTCAAATATTTTTTTCTACATATGGTGCGAGAACTAACCGAAACGTTTAATCATCACAACACTTTTTTAAACTGTTTGCTGTCTAATCAACTGTTATTTGTTGTCATCTTAAACTATTTTTATATATAACCATCATTAATAAATTTTAACAAAGTTAACGTTAATCGAATAATATAATTTACCAGGGCATGTGAGTTGAAATATTTAAGCTCCTAAACAAGAAACGGCAAAGTCAAGCTCAACATAATTTACAGGCTAGCATAGAACAATAACACCAGTATAATAATTATTTTGCTAATACATTTCATAATTTGTCGACCACCCTAAAGGTGCCTAATAAAAATACTAGAATATTGTCGGAGGCTATGCTTAAGTCGGTAGCTATCAGTTGGAAGGAACGAAGAAATAATTTTTGTTTAATTATTATTTTTTTAAATTATATTAGTTCAGTTTATTAAAAACCCCATTGATATATTCAATGAAATTTCAAAACAATGAACTTGATTGTACAAATACTCTAAAATACCTTCGGCTGCTCGAACCACTGGAGTCATCAACCATGGTTTAAGGCAGCGATTCTCAAAGTGGGCGATATCGCCTCCCAGTGGACGATGACATCGTTTTGGGGGTCGCTAGGTAGCCCGGAAGCGATGTAGGGAGCGGTAGGAAAAATTGACACTTTTAAAAAAAATTTGGCTCGTCGTCAATTTTATCAATTCCCAAATCTGATGTAAATTCAGGAAACTTAGGAAATATCTGAAGAACATATTCTAATATTCACAAATCAATTGGACCTGTTACATATGACATGAAAAAGGGATTCAAAGATTTGTTTGATTTGCAAGTTGCTGAAAAGATAATAACACCATTTTCATGTTATGAAAACGCAGTTCCGGTGTTGGAAGAAGATATCAACACCATATGAAGAATTTTGGTTTGATTGACCACTACCCATCTTTGTGGAAATTCGCGAAGAAATTATTAATAGCTATTCCAACATTATACTTATTGTTAGTCGAGTTAAGAAATAGACTGGAAACTTTTTAACTTAAGAAATTTGTTTAAACCTCACGAGCATTTAACCTGAATTAGGTAAATGGATATCGCAACATCAATCCCATCCTTCAGATTTGGGGGGTGTTATTAACGTTGGCATATCACTGGTGGGCGATGAGGTAAATAAATTTGAGAAACACTGGTTTAAGGGGATCCAAATCTCTTACATGACTGTAATAAGTACAAATGCCACATCATGCTATATCAGATCATGCAGATGTTGCTGGTGATGGTGTCTTTAATTGACATCCAAATTGCAGAATCATGTGAAGATGTGGAAAATCTGACATTCATTTCAATTATTCTTACATAAGTTTATTATTATGTCTGGTAAATTATATTTGTTTAAGAATCTAAAATAATAATAAAAATGTCCATGAGCAGCATCAACTGTTCAATTAATTGTTGTTTAATTTCGGTACATGCTTCATTTTCTGTTCGAAATTTTTTCCAGTCTTCTACCAGTAAATGATTCTTTATTGCTTCAGTCATTTCACTAATATTATCTACTTATTGATGGTCTTGAACAATATTTTGCTGTTAACTGCCGTGACCACAACAATTAAGAGAAGCCTAATTCTGAATTTAAAAAAAAAAATGTTACCCTCATGTTACTATCAGGGTAACAAAACCAAAAAGTAAATAAGCAAATTTTACTTTCAACATAAAAGCTAATCTATTTGATCTTACATTTTCATACATAACTGGTCAAAGTTTATAAATTACATATAATGAACAATCCTTTGTCAAACGAAAGCACTTCTCTAAATTCTGCAGCTGGCAATTCGACTGAATTGCTAATATTTCAGAATTATCTTTGATGCATTCTTCTTTTATTTAAACAATATATATCTACAACAATTAATTTATTATATAAATGCAATCCTTCATTTGTTGTAATCTTTATAGTTTGGTTATAGTTTGGAATGTGTTAAAAACACATTCATGATGATGCCATAATTTTCAATACTAATTCGCTGGTCACAACATTACGTAAATCCTTGCCGTTAAAATTCAATCATTTGAAGGTTACATCTACATCTGTTAATATTTTGACGTATGTAAAGTTACAGAATACAACATTCAAATTAGTGAAGATAAAAAAATGTTAACTTTGTTAGTTAACTCTTCACGACTCACAGATTCGGCCTGATTGCATGAATAGTTTAGGAAAAATCATAAAATTAGATAGAGATGTAATAACGTTTAAATATACGAGAGTTTGGGAGTAAGGGTTTGAAATGGCTCAAATTGACACATCGTCATAGGTTTAGTATTAAACTAACAAATAGACAAATTAATTCAAACAGTACCAAATTATCTAAATTGTGAATAAAATTACAAACAAGTTTATAAATTACTAAATTTTCGGAATAAATTTTTATCTAGTTTCTACTTCAAATTTTATTAATCAATTAAATAATTATGAATAGGATGGTTGCGTCAGTTACTACCTGGTAATTCATACTTACATTGAATTGAAAAATTCACTATGTTTTTACCACACTTATAAAATTATGGTATATTACGTAATAAGAGTTGTAAGAAGATATTACGTACGAGCGGAACAGTTAATTCCGCGTAATTCCGCGAGTACGTAATTGCCTTACAACTCGAATTATGTACTATACTTTATCCACGACCACACTAATTTGTTTTTGTTTAATAAGAAAAATATGTATGTAACACCTTCGACCTTATTTAACTTGATAGAAATGAAAAGAAATACATTCATAATGGTTACATACCTTTTTATTTAGTACTTATTTGTAGTTTTCGTAAGATTTAAACGTGAAAAAACGAAATGAATAACAGCTTCTATGTGAATGATGTAACGTTTAATGATTGTTTGATATTCACTGAGTACTATATCTAAAAATAGTATCAACGTGCAGCTCTCAACCAATCAACGAATCGTAAACCAAACAAGCAAGGGTGATTTTGAAATATTACATAACTTTAATCGCGGATTGTTACATATGTATATGATTAGGGTTTATACATAAACCGACTTTTTAAAAAACCGGTTTTCGAATTTTTGTCGAAAAAAAGAAAATAGGGGAATATATTTTATTATATTTATATAAAATAACAAAAACCGAAATCAATATTAAGTCAAATTATAAAAATAAGGATTACACATCACTTACATAAAATAACAAAAACTCAAACAAAAATTTCAGTATTCAGTTGGATTTTTATGTTTTTCTTCAAGGTCTTCAAGTTACTTATGAATTGATTTTCCATGGCTTCCTTTAAAAAAGCATTAATCTGATGAGTAGGTTCTTGCTCTTCATAAGAATCGGATTCCGCATAAGAATTTGGAAATACATATGTGGATTTTGCAAATACAGCAAAAGAGTTGCTAATTCTACTGGTCTTCTTTCTGAATTCGGTCTTTTAAAGCATGTTATAATTGGGAACTTATTTCAGTGTTTAACTTTTGATTCATTTAACAGAAATTCAAATATAACTTCACCTGTTAGCTTGCACAATGTACAAGCACTGGCCAATACAACTCGTTGCATAGAATGAATAGCAAATCAAATAAGATGAAAAATATTTTTTACCTAACAATATCCGGTTAATATCCTACTTTAATATCCGGTAAAACCGTTTTTTTAAATTTAAAAACCGGTTTTCAAATGTGACAAATTTTCTATAAAAGCCGGTTTTTCAAAACCGGGTTCCAAAAACCGTCAAACATTTACAATTGTGGTCGTAGATAAAATTCTTTTTTCGAGATTTAGACAATACATGTTAAGCATACACTATTTTAACTAATAAATAGAAAAATTAGTTGCAACTACAAATAAAAAATGTCTAAATTAATCAAATAAAAGTACACAACGCTACAAATCGCTATATTTTCAAAATAGAAACCTATTTGATTTATATTAATATATTGGCAATTATTTCACAGTTTACATTACCAATTAAAGACAAAATTAACATAGGATAAAGTAATAAATCCATCATCAAGCTTTCTGAATCTAAGTTTTTTAACTTTCAACTTCTCATTTCAGTAAAAATATCTCAACGTATATTTGACCGTAACTTAAAGATATAGACATAGCCTAAAAGTGGTTATAAATTGCAAAAACTAAAATTAGATATTTCGCAATATATACTAATAGGAGCCGAAGAATTAATTAAAGAATATTCATGAACAAACAAATTGTTTCGATGCAAAACAAAAATTTTGTTCATAAGAGACTATAAAAATATTTTTTTTAAAAAGAGTTTTTTTTTAAGAAATAATATTATCGTTTATATTTTGTAAATCTAGTTTTGCTATTTTATACTTTGGACAACTGCAGAAACAAATAGGTAAAGTAACAATTACATTGGGAGAAATTACTGAGTGAATCTTCAATAATCTTATTTTTCTTTTAAATATGTGAAGCTTTTTTGTGTGCTGCGCTCCACCTTTCATAATAAAGTGAACTAAATGAATTAGCACTGTTTCTTTAACACTCAATTCAAGAACTCCACTGCTTAGATTGTTGCCTATCTTCAACTATATACATATTGCAGTTTACTACATTTACTACACTGATACTATTTCAATAATATTTGTATTAATAATAACTTTAATTTCAACATCAACAATGCGGCTAGGTATGTGTCATTGAAGCGGCAGTCAATTGTTTTTGTCACATGTCAATTTGTTTTTACTAAAAAATATACAAAATTCAAAGATTTTAACATAAAAGCAATTTTTGAACATAAATACAATTTTTTGAGCCAAAGTATCTATCAAATATTATTGATTACTTTCTTTAGAAAAGATAATTCATCCTTTTATTTATGAATAGTGTATCTTCCTTTCAAATTCTGTATAAGTATTTATATATGAAATACTAGTATTTTACAATCTTGGATCATACATACCATATATAACGTGACCATACGTCCCGATTTGGGCGGGAAAGTCCCGCTTTTAAGCTGTCTGTCCCGCTGTCCGCAGCGAGGGCAAAAGCGTCCCGCTTTCGCGGGTAAGTATCTACTTACTCTCCTTTAAAAACAAATCAAATACAAAATTGAGTTCAAGTCCTTTGTTTTAGTTCAAGTTCACGCCGGACGAGGTGTGTGATACCAAAACAAAAATGACTAAAGGACCACTGTACCTTTAATATTGTTTTGCAAAACAATTATCCGTTTATAAAACAAAGGAGTGGTACATCTACACCAAACATTACATGTGAAAAGTGTGGTACTGATATTAGTATTAGTCACGGTGGAGCCAACGATATGCAGAAATATTTAAAATCTGCAAAAAACAGAATTTCCGAACAAGCAGCGGCGTCAAGCTCGTCAATGTTTCCTTTTTTAAACATAACCGATTTTATGACTTCTAAAGATTTGGTTATAGCTGCAGTGGAGGGTGCGTGGGAGTTTCATACGGTTGAAGAAAATCACAGCTTTCGCTCAACTGACTGTGCTTCTTATTTAATTCAAATCTGTTTAGATGTGCTCGTTCAAACTATCAGGCTATTGTTGTAAAAGTGTTAGTATCTATGACAAACGATGAATTCAGAGAGCACCTTCGCGAAGTCCACTGCATAACTTTATTAAAAGATGCTTCAAACCCTGGCTCGATAAAAGTATTCCCATCTTTAATCCGCTATTTTTTACCAAACGAGGGCGTCAAAGTCAAGCTTTTAGAGTTTCGAGAGCAGGCAGATGAAATTGATTGGTGATTATCTGAAGGAAGTATTGCCTTGCAATGATTTTAATAAGAAAATTGTGGGATTTTGTAGAGATAACACAAACTGCAATTTTGTGTGAAAGAATGGAAGGGGGATTAATAATGTTTACGCAAAATTGAACAAATCACTTGGAAGACAGCTCATTGGGATTGTATCTGGAGTCTTCTTAAAATCTCTTTTCTATATCTACAGCGTTCTAGTAGAAGCTTTGAAAGAGTTATGTGATTCAATTGACACAGAGTACCACAAACTGCTGGGCTACAGTAAAACAAAGTGGATTGACTATTGACATAGAGTATCACTATGTGCTGGGCTTCAGTTAACAAGGTGGCTTGCGTTAATCGCCGCGCTTGAGAGAGTTCTAAAAATGGTCCCTCCGTTGAAAAGCTGTTTTCTGAGCATCGACAAATGTTTTGAAAATGTGTTTCCAAAAACCCAGCTCTTAAACTAATATATGTACCAAAAAACCTACTTATTATTTAATGTTATTCATTTTTTTTAACGCTAGTCAAATAGCAAAAAAGTTTACATAATTCCGCGGGTGTCCCGCTCAGAGGAAAAAAATAAATGGTCACGTTAACCATATAGTAAGTATCAAAGAAACACTACGGACCAGCGTTTTCAATTTTTTTGAAGACACTGCCCTTCTTCATGGGATAATGCAAAACAAATCCTTGCAGGATACAGAGACAATTTGAAAGAGAAACTATTAACATACTTTGCAGACCTTAACTTTGAAGCTGAAAATGGGTGTAGATGGACGAAACCCTTTATTGGATAGGTCAATAGACCTGAATGATCTAACCAGGAAGATGAAAGAAAATCTTGTAGATTCCGGTGGCAACTTGTACTGCGACCTTTATAGATTTATTGTACGCCACTCTTTTCCTCTAATGGTTGGTGTGCTTACGCATTTAGAGCGCCTCATCGAGTCCTAATTCCTTTTAGGGATTTCAGGAACTGGGTGGGATTCAAGTGTTTGCAACTCCTCGTTCGTCCAACCAGTGGACTCCAAGATACATTTATCTCTTATATTTATTATATATATTATATATTATATTATTTATCTATATGTAGGGAAATCTCCTCTGTTGAGCTGCAGAATCTGCAAGTGTCCTCTTCCCCTAGGCCTAGTGTCTTGAGGTGCTTTCTAAGTCAGCAGGGTCCCGTCAGGGGTCCTGTCAGAATTGGAACTTTATAGCAAGCTTTTGTTCTTTCTTTGATTAAAAGATACCAGCATTATTTAGCCCTAGAAGTTCTTTCCAGGTTTTCTACCATTATTTTCTTATTTATTAATCTAAACTAAACTCCCTGTGTTCAAAAGAATTTTTAAGGTAATACAGCAGACCACTCTAAAAAAAATCTTATTGATTCAGCTGCTGACTGCATGCTTAAAATTAAATTTCATTCTCAAAGTATTGACTTGTTCTGGATGAAGGGAAAATAAAGATATCCAGAGTTCTCTCGACGTTCTCTTCAATGGTGGACATTAAAACTAAAAAGATGAATACGGAACTTCAACTAGAAAGTGATTTAATTATTAACTTCTCAAAAATAGAACCACATTTTGACAAATTTTTGGAAAATAAACGCCCACCCTTCTCACTGAAATTGCTAATTTTCTTTTATTGCATTATAGGACCTAACACTTGTATTTTTTCTTTTGCCCGCGACTCCCCTAGGGAAGACAAATTGTGAAGCTGTTAAGGCAAAACAATATTTCATCCTCTTATTAATGAATTGTCTTTCTTCCAAATTCGGCATTATAATTATTTTTCAATAAAATAAACTTCAAGTAATACATTTAACTATGAATATAAAGTATTGGAGAGAATATGCTATAAGTATTGTAACATATGATGCTATGAAGTTAACGTTTTGTAAAACTATGAATCTATATAGCTTAACTTAAAAGTTCAAAGGTAAAGGATATTCTCTTATAAATTAATAATATTCTCTTCAAATTTTCTATTATCATTTTTATTAAAAGAACTTGAAGTAATTTATTTGACCCTTAAAACTCTAAGTTTTGGAAATCCTGTAACTATAACGCAATGATAAGCGCCAACAAGAAAAATTCATTGTGGTTGTTATATCCAACCAACCAATGAAAATAATAGATATTCAGCGTATACTAAAATAAGTAATGCCAATGTCATTTCGTTAAGTTATATATAAATTGATATTTTTTTATAAAATTTGATTAATCATGCCAATTTGCCATAAAATTGTTTCATTTACTTACGCTTTACACGCAATATCTTATTTCTGTAATAGATACATACAAATTCATAAATATAATTAGCACTATTTGCTAAGCACATGTTTGAAAAACTGTTTGTGGTTGGCAAATCGAGACACTAGTTTAAAGAAATTACGAAACTTATACTGTTCTCAATATATTTGGAGATTGTTAGAACCTTCTGACAAAAATGGAAATAGCGGCTTTTAATATAAAATACAGCTTACATTAAGTTTATTAATTATTCTACATGAATTTTGTGCCTAGATTTACGATATTCATCCGAAAAAAAAAATATATATTAAAAAAAAAGTTTGCTTTTGTAGCCAAAATTGAAATTAAAAAAAATGTACAAGTTTTTGTCTGCTT
Source organism: Phosphuga atrata (assembly GCA_944588485.1). Lineage (NCBI taxonomy): Eukaryota > Metazoa > Arthropoda > Insecta > Coleoptera > Silphidae > Phosphuga > Phosphuga atrata. The sequence continues at coordinate 64,746,261 of OX155893.1, read as the reverse complement.
TAAGATTAATACCAACTTGACAGACTGAAAATCACTAGATATCAAAATTTCTTATAGGAATATGAAGATTTGTTGATTTTAAAAATGTGATAAAAATAAAATTAAACACTTTGTATATTATCTTAAAAACTTATATTTCAGAATTAAATGTATGTATGTTCGTTTATAAAGTTAACATCAACTAATTTATAAGTGGAAGCAATGCTTTCAACGTACATTGATAGAAGTATGGACACTATTTATTTAGGTACATTTTTATTTCGATTATTTCTTATAGGAAATTATTATTAGGAAAACGATTACAGGATATAATTTTCAATTTGATTGAAAACATCTGTGTGTAATTAGGTACATTTTTTGAAATCTTATTAGTTAGTGGGAAATACCGATGGGATTAGGGATATTATTTTAGATTCTTTAGATTAGGGATTCTAATGTTATTTTGGGTTTTTCCGTTGTCTATTTTGTTACATTTGTGACAAGATATTTTATAAATTACGGATTTTTGCAATATTTTTATTTTATGGACAGGACTACCAAGAATTAAATTATTTTTAATAGAGTTGCTGAAAATTTAGTAAACATGTGTTTTACCTCGTAATAAAATGTAATTTGCTTTGTAATAAAGTATAAACTACCTACTCTGTGACAAAAAAAATGCAACACCAAGAAGGTATAAGAATTTTTGAAACAAACTTGGCAGAAATATTTTACTAGTCAAAGGTAGTAAGTAATTGATTAAAATTTCAAAGAAATTAAACACAAGATTTTTTATTAACAATATGTTGGAAATTAGTTTCACGCTCCAGAAACCTTCTGGACATGGATTCAACCAGGTTGTCGATTTCTCCCGGAGGTATTCCATCCCAGGCAATCTGTAGTTCATACCGGATAGCTTCTACTGGCAGTGGAGGATGGGCTAATTGCTTGAGTTTTCTACTCATCATGTCCCACTCTTGTTCTATCGGCGAAAGGTCGGGAGATCTGGGTGGCCACGGCAAGATATTTATGATAGCCTCCGCTCCATAGAATGCCTTGCAATGTGGGGATGGGCATTATCCTGTTGGAAAATCCGATCCTTCAGCTCCTGGAGCAATGGAAGGATAAGGGGTTCTAGCACTTCATCAAAATATGGTGGGCACTAATATTGCCTCGAATGAATACTAACTGAGACCTGAATTGATTTATGATTTGTTGGGGTTGAAGAAGAGGAGTACATAAAATTATCTGTTCGTGTGCTTTCTCTGTGTCGAATATGTGTGTTGCAATCAATCATCTTATTATATAAGACAGCCAGCTTTTTATCAACTTCGTTTTCTACCGTGAATTTGAGAGAAGGGTAATTTATATATTTTATAAAATTGTTAATATCAAAATTTCAACTTATTATTGCTCACAATCATCCAGGTAGCTGCTCCAGAATTTCGGTAAAGTGTAATATTTTCCTAAGATTATGTTTTCCACATAAGAAAAATATTATCTAAAAGTGGGGAAAGTGGATTAATGTTTGTTTATAAAAATTGTCGTGAAAACTAAAAATATTTTGCTCCATGCATAACTTACAATTAGTCAGTCTAATATATGCATCACAAACTTCATAGATAATGTAATTTTTAATAAATAATTCTTTTAGTACATTAGTTGTTTCCGCAATTGTAACGTTGGGAAACGATAACTACAATTAAATGAAATTGGTCTTCGATATTAATATAATTCTTGGTAGTCTTCGAAATTAGTAGATTTAAATTGATTATTTAATAAATATTATTGATGGTCTTTTATATATGTTATTTAATATTAAACATTTTACAAAATTTCGTTCGGTTTCGCCCGACCGCTATTTTCTCATTTTTGAGACAAAAAAAAAACATAAAACAATTTTAAAACAAGTTTTTGTTAACTAAATTGACAGATCGAATTCTCTACCAGTTTTATTTGATATATTTACAAAATTTCGTTTAGTATCCGATTCATTTTCGAATCTTTGAGCCAAGAAAAATGTAAAACAAAATCTGTATTATTACCAATACTACAAAAGAGAACTTTGGAAGGATATATATTTGTATTATTTTGGAGCATGATGATTAAAAGTTATGATGATGAAAAATAAACTAAATTGAGGATTTTGTTTGTAGAGTTATGTAACACGTTACATACACGTTAAAGTTGTGTAATTTGTAGAGATTTGTAAATTAATCTATATTAAAAATGTGATTATTCAACATACTATTTATTGATTTAATTGGAGTCATCCCAAAAGCAATACGGTATTGTACTTGTTTTCATTTAATGATCAACAAGAAATAGTATATACATTCGGTTATTTCCTTCTCGTCGGAGAAAGCTTTTACTGCTACATACATCAATTTTATTAAAATTAAACTTAGTTAATCAAGATAATGCATCATCCTTATCGAACAATTTTATGATATATTTTATTGTTGATAAAACTGGTGGTTGTGAAATAAAAATCTTCGCCCAAATTTATATCAACGATTTATAATAAAGCTTTTGAAACACCCGCTTATTATCCGCCTTAATTTTTTACGAAACTTTCATAATTACACCGTACTTCTTTGCACTTTAAATTAGGTCTATGAAAATTTTAGTAGAGGGTTAATTGAGAAACTGAAGTTTATAGTATTAATACAATTGAAGTTTAGTTATATAATTTTTTACGTAAACTTTATTTTCATAAAAAATAACAAATAACTGTTGTAAATGAAGCTATTAATTTAGTATGTCAAAAGTTACCACAAACTATTTACTTCCATCTTGTCCTCATTTAGTAGTTTGTTAGTTGAGGGGTGATTTTTCAAAACAATATAATTTTCATAATAAAAGCCATTAAAAGACTTCCCATTTAAAGAGATTTTTTTTTAATCTGAAATATGATGTAGGTAGGTCCCTTAGTATTTTTTGTAAAGTAAAAAGATAATTTTATTTAAAAAAAAACAATTATTTATTTGATTTTGATTTGTTTTTATTTCTTCTATAACGCACAAGTTTCTGGTAATTTTGATATTAAATGTTTTGGAATGGCAGAAAACGAATTAAATTCAATCGCTAAAGATAAATTTTCTATATATTCTTTTAATCGTGTTTACATATACCGAATTATATGGGATAATCGGGTTAAAAACTTGATAAATATAATAAAATAAATCGGTGGCAAGTAATTAATTTGGAAACTGCTTTTAATAGTAGACGTTATATTTTTTATACTATAACCATAATATGTAATAAAATGTGAAATACAACCGTACGTAATTAAAAATCTGGTTATCTAAATTCAGACCAAAAATATAATGATTATTACTCATTATATTTTTGCTCTGAATTTAATTTCCAAACAACTCTAAATTAATATTATATTATTGAATTAAAACAAGAATGTAACAATTTCTATTAATCAAATTTAAATTTTGTTGCAATTAATTTAATTTCCTTATAACGTCATAAATTATTATAACAATATTTGTTTTCGGGTTTTTAGCAAATATATGCATTTTGTATTATCTAAAAGATTAATATTTCAAACTTTATTTAAATATAAAATGTAAATTTAAAATGCAAGCAAATTCTCTCGCTATATACAGACCGAGATTATCTTAATTTTAGTTGTTGAAACTCGTGTAAAATTATCTATTTGAAAATTAGCCAATATATTAACATTTATACATAACATACAACTTTTAAATTATGCAAATTTCTTGTAAAAGCCAACGCAGGAAAATAATAGTTGCGTTTTAAGTAACATGAAGAAAATTCTGTTTAAAACAGGATATTGCACTTAATGGAATAGAAAATAGTATATTGTTCATTTTTATCTTTTAAGCTTCTTTTATGTCGATTTCATATTAAAAAATGTTTCGTACTGTGTTTTGGTAAACTGGAAACAATAAAAGAAAGGCAAACTTCTTTTAGCATTCTAAATAATGAAACCATTTGCCAATTTTAGGTAGATTCAATAAGTTACATTACGTTTACAAAAATATAAGGGTTACTAGAAATCAAAGGAATTAAAAAAAAAAACAATCAAAATTTTGGTGTAATGGTCATTACAGGTTCATTACACGAATAACTTAATTAAGGTATACGATAATTGTTTTAAGTAAAATTATAGAATTTATAATCACATTTGTATAATATAATACCAGAATATGTAATTTCTTCGTACTTGTATAAATTAAAATATATTAAATATTTTGCGTTGGGTGGTTTTAAACTAACTTGTGTAAATTTAAATTTCATACAAATAGTACAAGAATAAACTAACAATGCAATTAATATGTATGATCAATAGTAATATAACAATTTAACATTTTTAACATGTTCGCGGACGTGTGAATTTCATTTTAATTTTGGTACTGATACAGATTGACATGAATACATTATACTATATATATATATATATATATATATATATATATATATATATTTGGAAGGAAAATTCAGAGGCACAACAGGAAAACACACTGCCCACAAGAGGACAAATAAAAATGGAGAGAACTTAATAAACTTCTGCAGGAATTGCGGCCTCAAAATCATGTCAACGCAATTCCAGAAACTACACAACAAACTACGGACTTGTAAATCTCCCAACAATGCCCTAGCGACATCCAACACATAGCGACATCCAAGAAAAACACCAGAGAAATTATGAATGTTAGGACAAGGAAAGGAGTTTTCGAATCCGATCATCATCTCCTACAAATAAAAGTGAAATTTATACCCTACAGACAAATCAAGAGAACCAACAGAACTTTCAGAAGACACCCAGAGTATCTACAATTAAACAATAAAGAAATTACAGAAAAAATTAAGAAAATTGAGAGTACCAATTGGACAGAACTGTCAGGAAAAATGAAAAAATTGTTAAAATTGGGGCAACCACCGAGAAAAAGGAAACACAGATGGTGTAACATTGCATGCGACAAAGCTATAGAAGACCGGAGATAAGAGAAGCCTGGAAAAAATTTAACAGCCACAGAATACCCGAAAAATGGGAAGAATTTAACAACATACAGAAGGCCTCCTCCAAAATTATTCGCAGAGAAAAAAGAGGTTATGACAACATGTTGAAGGAGATAGAAGAGGACATCAACAAAAACAACGAAATTTTCACAGAATATTCAGGGAAAATATGACAGGATTTCAACCACCGAGCTTATGCTTCAAAAGACAAGACGGATCGTTGGAGACAAACTCTAAAAAGAACTGTGAAATATTAGCAAAATACTTTGACCCACTACTCAACTGTGAAAAAGCAACACAGAAACTACAGTTCGAAAATCTAGAACCTAATCTGGATTGCAAACCCCCTAACTCAAAGAAATTGTGAACATAATAAAATCACTGAAAAATAACAGAGCACCTGGAGAAGATGGACTGATTTCGGAAATCTGGAAGCTAGACCATGAAAACATTACATATAAAATACAGAAAATCATCGAAAACATCTGGGAAATATAAAAAATATCAGAAGAATGGAAGTTAGCCCTAATACACCCCCTCCACAAAAAAGGAGACAAAACGAACCCTAATAACTACCGAGGAATATCATTACTACCTGTGACATACAAAATTCTGTCCAAATCCCTGTTAAATTGGCTAGAACCTCAGATAGACCCACAGATAGGAGAATACCAAGGAGTGTTCAGGAAAGGAAGGCCATGCAGTGAACAGATTTGGTGCTTGAGTACAATACTAACAACTAGAAAGACCAGGAACACCACAGTAATATTCGTCGACTTCAAGAAGGCCTACGACTCCATAGATAGAAAAGCACTCTTCAAAACATTGGAAGATATGAAGGTGGACAAAAAGACCAGAAATTTAATCCAAGAAACACTAACAAATACCACATTAAAATTGAATTTCATGGGAGAGGTCTCGGAACCATTTGAAATCAAGACAGGAGTGCGACAGGGAGATGGCCTCTCACCCATTCTATTTAATTTAGTTTTAGAGAAAATAATCAGGACATGGGAAAAAGGAGTCAGTGGGGTAAAGATGGACACAATGATAGAATCGTCAACATAAAATGTTTGGCATTCGATGATGATATAGCTATCATAACAAATAGTAGAAAAGAAGCCAAAGTAGCTCTAAAGACACTTCACGAAATCTCATCCAAAGCAGGGCTACAAATCTACTACGAAAAAACACTGTACATGGACACAAAATCCACAGACATACACCCACTTATAACCAAGTATGGAAAGACAACACAAGTAGACAATTTCAAATACCTGGGAGAGATTATACATAAAACAGGACTGAACACATAATGCAATAAAGAAAGGACCATAAAACTACAACAAGCATAAAGAGTTACATGGAACCACTACAACAAAAGGAGTATCTCTATCAATGCTAAATGAAGACACTACAATACAGTAGTTCTACCAGAGGCCTTGTATGCCTCGGAAACAACGGTAATCAATGGACGAACGAAAATCAAGGATATAGAAAAACAAGAGAGGAAAATACTAAGAAAGATCTATGGGCCGGTTCAGAAAGAGAGGATCTGGATAACGAGACCAACAAAAAAATTGTACGAACAGACAGAGGCGATTACAAACAACATCAGGAAAAGAAGGGCAAAATTCTATGGACACATATATAGGATTAATGAAAACAGACTGACCAAGAAAATTTGTAACATTTTGTAACAGTGATGACTAATACTGTGAAAACCAACTGGGTAAAAGAAACCTTGGAAGACCTCAAGAAACTCAACATCTTCACAGAAGACATGACCGACAGGAAAAAATACAGAGAAAAAATCAAAAAACAGAAGTTTTAACAAACTCCCAAAGGGAAGAAAACAGGAAAGAAGGAAACATTAAATATATGTTACGGTAAAAGTACGTACTTTGGAAAAAGTTCAACATACATTTACCAACTATTTCCGGCAAATGTGTACATATACCTAATGAAGTTTGGCAAATGTATGGGTAAGTGGGTCTTCAAGTGTCGCTGGAGAAAACATAATTCTTCACCAACATCAGAGAATCAAACGGAGATATGTCACTACAGCAGGCAAATATCAAGGGGACTGAGTAATTTAAGTATCTCGGAGAATGGATTGAACCCAACTTATTAGAAAGAGCATCATTATCCAGGAGAATCAACAAGTTAGAACTAGCCTATCGACTGACTAAGAACACTTACAACAAGAAATTACTGTCACGCAACCTGAAGCTTAAGCACTACACATCAGTCTTACGACCAGAAGCCCTATATACCATGGAGTGTCTTTCCATGAAACGAAGAGGTCTTGTAGAGAAATTGGAAATCAGAGAGAGGAGAATCCTCATGAAGATCCTATATAAAGATTCCTAGCCCGGTAAAGGAAGATGGGAAATTCCGAAGACGCATAACTCTGAGCTCCACGAACATATTGAGATGCTCACTGACAGGAAAAGAAGGGTAGCTTTCTATGGCCACGTTGCAAGATTGCCTACAAACCGACTAACCAGCCGTCTGTTCACCTTCTGGCAATACATGAAAGTTCGTACCACTTGGTAGACAGAAACCGGGAAGGATATTAACGCACTGAGAATGACAGATTTCCAAAACAGACAGTCTGTACAGACGCACCCTGAAGGAAGTCCGTGGATTTCAGGAAAAACCCGTATCGAAAGGTACCACCCGGACAGAAGAGAGAAATGAGTTACACCGGCAGAAGACGCGATAATACTGGGCAAAGATCAAACCCCAACAGTTGAACAAGCGTGGTCCAAAATAGACCTATTCGAAATAAGAAGAAGATAATAATATAAATTATTTCAAATAATACATTTTAACCTTAATATACAGGTATATTTTATTTCTGTTTATTATTTTTAACTTTTACCTATATACCTTGGAAAATGTGTACTTCTTCCGAAAAAAGTAGATATATGAAGCTGATCTCAAGTTTAAACTCATTTACCTATCAAATTGGTAGATGTATACATACACGTATGCATATACAAATGTAATGTATTTATATATATATATATATACACACATATATGTATATATATATATATATATATATATATATATATATATATATATATATATATATATATATATATATATATATATATATATATATATATATATATATATATATATATATATAAAATACTATTGTATATCATTGCATGATATAACTATCAAAATATGATATCACAATTAATAAAAAACATGCCGCTCAATTTAAAACAACTACTATGTGGCTATGTTAACAAGAATATTTACATTATTATTTTAATAATATTTACATTTGCTGTTAATATTATTATTTTCAGAATTGAAAAAGTATATAAGATATAAACTCATAAGTAATGTTTTGGTCTAATTCGTTTACTCAAAACTCATAAATAAAGACCGGATTCTATGCAACATAAAAAGCTTGAAATGTGCTTAAAAATATGCATGCAAAATGCCTAAAATATGCATGAAAATTGTCAAAATATACAACATTAATTTAGTAATGTCAGTATCGGTCTAGAGTACAGTTCTTTTAGAAATTGAACAAAGAAAATAATAAATTGCATGCTTGTACAAAATGAATTTATGTATTATTATATTGCTAGTAATTGTTAAAAACGATATTTTTCAATTTAAATAATAATTCGAATCCGAAATTAATAATGGTGTAGAAAATATGAAGATTCATGTTTGATTCATCAAAAAATATAGTCATCGGTAACATAAAGTCTTGCCTGTCTAGTTTTGTACGTCTAATCTTGTCTATCTAGTCTTGTGTGTCTAGTCTTGCCTGTCTAGTACTGTTTGTCTAGTCTTGTCTGTCTAGTTCTAGTCCTATCTGTCTAGTCTTATCTCATCTGTTTAGCTTTGTCTAGTCTTTTCTGTCTATTCTTGTCTCTCAATTCTTATCTGTCTAGTCTTGTCTTTTATAAATTCTTAGGATATAAATGTAAATCCACATTTTAATCAAAACAATTATGCTTTGCTTTTAAACTCTCATTTATAAGTTAAAACTTACTGCCACTAACTGTCATAGTTACTACTCTACATAGTCACTCTAACCTCAAAATCGTAATTGACCAATCACTATATTTACTGTTTATAGTGTAATAGTGTAATTTATTGGTTTGTCTAATTTTTCACAATCAGTACTTTATTTTAATTAAAATACTTTTTTGGAACGAAGTTCCTTTAGGGAGGTCTCGGTATGAGTGATTCGGCAGAAAACGTATACGCCGCTTTAGTTTCGTTCTCTTTCTCTCTTTCTCTCAGTGTATATTTGTATACCGCGCGCTCTTTCTTTTCTTATACACCGCGTTCCTTTCTTTCATTACGGTAGTTTTTTTCTCTTTCTCTCAGTGTATATTTCCATACCGCGCGCTCTCTCTCTCTCTCTTTCTTTCTCTTTCTCTCAGTGTATATTACTATAATGAGTGCTCTCTCTTTCTTTCGCAGAATGACAGACGAGCGTAGTTTATAACCTTTAAACTAAACAAGAAAATAAACAAGAAATTTTTTTTCACACGTATGTGTTTTTTGGTTGTTTCAAATCATACGAGAGTTATATTGTTTATATATATTATGCTCATTATTAGAATTAGGTTTCGAGAAATGGAAACTCAATAAAATATACAAAATACTGAAAAAATTAAGTTAATAGAAAACTGTATAATTTGACAGTTTACACATGTTTATCGTACATGTAGTTGGAGTGATTGATATTTATTACATTTATATATGTATGTTGTAGCCGTATAGTGAAAAATAAGTCAGATTGTGTAAAACTGAGCCATTGATCTGTCGGCAGTTCGAGTAGTTCACCTAATTCGGGTAGCTCATGAAATCGCCAATTTTATGAGGCACATGTTTAACTGGGATTTACACTCTTACCTACTTACCTATCTTACCTACTTACCGCTTCGTTGTTTCAAAAAATGCCAAAGTGCTGTCATCTGATAGTATACAGCAACTTGTCTTAATAGCAGACCTACTAATAAAGAGATAAATAAAGAAACATATTTGAGATGGTTTCACGGACTAACTAGTCATATCGAGTATTTTAAATAGAATACATGAACTGTCGGCAGATCATGCAATAACTCAGTTTTATACAATCTGATGGTTTTCACTATATGACTACAACATATACATTATATAGAGACAATAGTGAACTCACAAGCTCATTGTCAGTATTAAAAAGAGTATCGACGGAGAAAAAAGAAATTTTACAAAATACAGATTTAGAACATGCTGAAGGCGTTAAAATATACAGAGATACATTTCAATAAAAGAACAAACTCGTTGAACCTGAATTTTTACAATCATCGAAAGATTCATTGCCAAGAAGAAACTGAAAAATCAATTTTTAGTCACTTTCTGAGTAATCAAATTCAATCATAAGTTAATGATGAAGCTCAGCAAGTAATTAGTACAAGTTCTCAATCATTCCAAGCCCCATACAAGGAACATGATGAATGTTCAATGCCAAATGTCTTCTTGCATCATGACAGAAACATTACTGGCGACGGTGATTGCCTATTTTCATTTCGTATAAGAATTTTACATCTTAAAATATTAAAAGAAAAGTTGTTCGATTCTGTTAAATGCGCGAGGAACTTCGTTCTTGACGGGGGTCCCCTGATCGTATAAGATTTTTTTTTCTATAATTTAAACCTGTATTCATTTAAAAATGTCTAAAATCTGCACAAAAATCATGTTTTAATCATGCAAATATCTGGATATAGTAGGGTCACTTTTTGTAGATTTCTATCTGAAACGCCGCAAATTTGTAAGAATCTCGAGTCTTGTCATTTTATTAATTTAATAAACACACGAAACTTTAAATTATAAAAAAAGCTAAGAGTTGTATCCAGTACAGAAAAGAATATAGAATTTTCCTCTGTTAGTAAACAATTATGTCACCAAAAGATTGTTTTATAGTTATATAGTTTTCAAAATATGACCAATCACTATCCACTGACCAACAACTGTACTATTTACCCCTATAATAAAATTTTCAATTATTTAACAATTTGTTATTCTTGTAAACGTTATCAACCAGGTACGGTTCCAAATGTTCGGTAGTAAGATTGTGTTTTCACTCAAAACTCAAATTATTTTTATAAGTGGAAAAGGATCGCTCCACATCCACTGAGGTAACTGGACAATGTTGGAGTTTTGGGTGCTATATTAGCACGTATAGTACCTTTTAATAAATTTGCCTTCCAATTAATAAAGCTATCAATTTGGCACAAAGATTGAAAGCCCGGGTTATGGTTCAAAATGTTTTCAAACTTTTCTTTAAGCGGAAGCTTAATGTCTATGTCTATTTGCTAATCTATATGTCTATTTGCAAATTTTATTCATTAACTAGAGTAGATTTAGTCAACGCTAAACCTTGAGCTTAGATATTTTTATGCTTTCAGGTATGTAGGAAAAATGAGTGCAAATCACAGCCATGTTTTTTAAATACTAGAATCGTTAAATGCTCCCTTCGACTGACAAACTGCTACAGACTATGCACTATCGAAGTCATTTACTATACCTTTGATGGCCTTGAAATGTTCATTGTAAAATAGAACTGCTTCACTCCTCGTTCCCCATCGTGTAACCATTTGTTCCGGAGTTAAAGGAACATTTGGTAGCTTTTCTTTAGATGCCTTATGACGAGCAGGTGCTTTCAGAAATACTTTTTTGTTGATGATTTTTTGTTGAAATCAGTCGTGTAAATATGTAAATTGTATAAATGTAAATATTGCCAAACGTGGATCGTACTGCTTCAACAATACATCATGCACAAATATGGCGATGCTAGAATGATTGGATTTTTCCAATTCTTTGCAGGCCACCAAATAGGAAGAAGTCTTTTTAATCTACTACGACGATTTAATCTATTACGTAATAACTAGTTAATAAATATGTGGTTTAGCCGGAAACAATGTAAGATTTCAATCATTTCAACAACATATATGCATCATCACTAGATCTTAGATATAATGTACAATAACCGCTCAAAACAAACTAAAGATGCAAATATGCAAATTCATATAATCCGGTCTCTACTCATAAGTAATGCAATTTTGTTCTGGAGAACTTTTCAAAGGTATTAAGCATTTAAAGCGGAACTGGAGCTTATTTTATATAGGACAAGAAATATCATTTATGTCTTATACTTTTTCTGTAGTATTCGTAGCTTCTTCTGGTAATTTCATACCGTGAATTTTCGTCTGTATAATAATATAATATTTTATTTTTCGAAAAGTTCTGAAGTTAAGGTATGTACACACCAGGAAAAAGTGTTGGCAACATCCATCAACATGTTGCCAACATATATGTATCTGGTGTCACTGACAATATGTATATACCTACATGTTGTCCAAATCAAAATCAGCCAGGCCCAGCCCTAGCCATCGATCCATTGAAAGGCCAATAGATTTTAATTAATTCCTCGAGAAATTTCTAACCGATTTTAATAAATTTATTCTCAAAAGATGCGTGCAAAATTCTGTAGTAAAATCTTGCAAAATATAGAGCAAATTGCTTAAAACAGCAAAATCCGCTGTAGAATTAATAAAACTCCGATATCTTGCTAATTTGTAACTTTAAAATAATAGTGTATTTTGTAACTAGAGCGATAGGCTGTCAATTGAACACGAGAGCGAAATTGGGCGCACGAATTAAGTGAGTGCGCAAATTCGCTCGAGACGGCAATTGACGACAAACAATATTTTTTATTACTCATTCGAGGGGATGTATCTTGCAAGTATGGGATCCAGGTGCCATCGAAAAAAAAATAGAATCAAAAATAAATAATTTGCTTTTTCAATTGTCTCCGGTGGTGTGGATTCGTCATAAGAACTCTCCTCAGTCATCGGTATCACCATAGAATTTACACTCATTTTAAACGTTTACTTTAATTCTTATTTTTAGTTAGTGATGAAAAAAAAAATCTGTAACTTTAACGTCAATTTTTTAATTTTGAGGTCTTGATTGTGTTTATTTTATTTATTTTATTGTTTTTTTAATGTGACCTAGCGATATTGAATATTTGCTTGCGTTACCCAAGTTATGTGGTAATTCAACCAAAAGTGGCATTTCTCATACTAAAAACGTGCGTCAAGATATTACTTTTAATGCATGAGCAATAAAAAAGAAATTCGAAATTTGTTTTTAGTGCTTCGATTTCGGCACTTGAATGGAGCTTGAAAAATCCAAAACAACATTTTCCAATAGTTTTTCAAAAATTGGACGTTTTCGTTTAACAATTTTTTACTCCAACTTTTTACTCAAGCTTATCAAAAGTGAAAATTATAGATTGTCGATTCATAGATGCCAATAAATACAGCGATATCTCAAAAATGGTTTCAGGTAATTAAAATATGTAAACAGGAAAACAGATTGCGATATTGTTTGCAAAAGGTCATTTTCTTATGCATTTAGATTTGACCCGAACATTTAATTACTCTTGCAGTTCTAATAATGAAACCTCGTTACAACAACTATGTTACTCTGATACAATGATTGACGTAATATGTTGGCAACACCCTCCACACTAACAATAAGCGATATTTTTCGTCTGAATTGGAAAACGCGGATACAAGCGAACGACAATAAATTTCTTTGATGGCATACCTCCCGATGTATCCATCAATTTTTTGCTTGTACGGAATACATGACAGCAATATCACGGTCAACATATTGCCAAAAATTTGTTGCTTGATGTGTATTACGTCTTTATGAAAAACACAAGATCAAGATCAATACAAAATTATCTTGGAAGGATTTCTATAGAACGTCGTCACTAGAGGTTGTAGTTATTATTTATGCCTTTTCAAAAATTTGAGTTTCTAATCACTTACAAATTATGAAATATCTTAATTACAAAATATTTTAATTTATTGAAAATATTTCATTCCTAATCCATTCCAATCATTAAGATTGTTCCCTATTTGAAAATGTTTAAATAACATTACTTTGCCTTGTTGATTATATCGCATTTGAATTATCAACATTCTCAGAAAATTTTAGCAGTCATAGATAAACTATCAACAAATTCTTCGAAATCCCCCAGTATTTATCTAAAATAATTCATACTATGTATTCAAATTGCATACAATCATCTTTGTCACACACTCCCCTTCAATCAGAAGATAATATATCGTTTGATATACAAATGTGCTGCAATAATTTGCAGACGCAAACATGCGTGGGTGGAAATTTGGATATCATGAATTACAGACCTGCATACATCATGTCTCAGTATGTGGGGGATATGTGTAAATAGACCATTGTTTTTATATGTGTAAATATTTCAGTGTTTCCAAGCAAAAAAGTGGTTTGCGTAAAAAATGTTGTAACGGTTTTCATGTCTCCTAGAACCTTTATTTATATTAAAGAGATAAGAATATTGAAAGGTGTAGGGTGGAGCAAAGAGAAGGCTAAAGAGATAAAAGCATGTTTATCGCTTTGGTGGATTTATAATATGTTTTATTATATAAACGTTTACTTTTTATGTTGCCAATATATTTTTATTCTACTTAATTTCTGGCTGCTGGTAAAAAATAACAATAATACTTAATAATATAATAATAATAACAATAATAATAAATTTAATTTATTTATTTTAAAAAATAATTATTGAAATGAAATAAAAATGTATTTCATATTATTTTAAGTACTGGATTTTATGCAAAAGCAGTCACATTCAGTATATTACTCTGTTATAACAATAAATCTCCACATTATATCGCATTGTAGCTCAACGTTGTTTAAAACTGATATTTTCAGTAGCTATTGTTATTTTTGTGCATTAAATTAATATAATGCTGACATAAAATTTTGCTTGATTTCAAAAAATATATCTCGCAATTTTGTATATTTTCATGAGCTGAAATATAGTATATGAAAATAAACGTGAAAACTCACGTACTATTTTAAAATGCATTACAGCACATTACTACTTATAAGTTGGTACTACTTATAACTTTTATTACGGAAAATTTTAATTACGATTATTTAATGGAAAATACTACGTAGTACGCCTACAAAATAATTATAAATTGCACTACTGTTTGAACTAAATTACAAAAAATTATACATTAGTATATTTTTAGTATTTTAATTATTTAAATAAGTTGGCAATATTAATAATCGTAGAGCCTATTTTTTTGTTAATAGAATATAAAATTCCAATTAACATTTTCTTTCATTATGGTTCAAAACCCATTTGCTTTCTTTGTGACCATTTTTGGCAAATTACACGAGTCAACATCAATATTGTACCTGGAGTTAGGGTTATGCTTATGTTAGGGTGTTACAATAGGTTTATCGACATTCATCTGAAAGAAAAATTATAATTCATAAAAACGTTTGCTTTTGTAACCACCTTTGAAGTAAGAATCGTGCAAAATAAGAAGGTTTTGACTATTTCAAAGTTAATTACAACCAACCTGACAATCGAAAAATCACTAGATAATAAGGTTGCTTACAGGAAATTTAATTCTTTACTAGTTAGAATATTAAAAAAAACTTCGTTTATTTTCCATGTTAGGTTAGGTTAGGTTTCCAAGTTTTGGCATTGTTCAAGGCAGGGATGCATCCGATACCAATACCGATATATCGACGATATAGTTGGTTTTCCGTTATATCGGAATTGGCGATATTAGTTTGCCGATACACCGATACATTTTGAATTTCGCGTTATAGCCATTCATTGTGTAAACGCGCCATTCCTGCGCTTAGTTCGTTCATGGAATCGAGGCACAATTTATCTACGCACGGGGATTTATAATTGTATTTTACTAGTGGCAGTGACTTTTGATTGTTGCATTTCTTTCACTAAATACGTATATAGTATCTACGTAATCGTAAAAGTTAATCAATTAATATGTCAACTTCGAAACAAATAAGGTCTGCGGTAGAACTCCAATTATCCGAATCAATTGGGACCGGACCCCTTTCGGATAATCAAAAATTCGGATAATTAGATTTTTTTCCGAAAAAGGGTCTATTTTAATTAAATACTGTATGTAAATAATTACTTTATGTAAATAAATGAAAAGGCAACACTTTTACTTTTTAAGCGTATTTACAAGTGCTGTAGAGGAAAGTCATTGCTTGCTGAACATCTCGGTCAAAGTAAGCTGTTTGACTGTATTCATCCGCTTTTGGAGCAGTCAAGTCACGTAGCCGCTTGACAGTGAGAAGTTGCATGTGGTCACACTCAGGCTGACGCTCCATCCACTTCAACGCAGTTTCAAGGCGGGCAAATGCCTCACTAGCTGGTGGTCCCGTGTCTGCTTCAACTTCGACATTAAGGTCATCTTCTTCCGACACTTTCTTCTCTCACATTTTCAATTCATCGTCATCGTCAAGTTCATCATCATTTAGAATTTGATACACAGAGTCTGACGAATCACACACCACCCACTCCAATATCTTCAGCACTAACTTATGAACCTCCAGGAATTTTCAAAAGAATATTTCTGAATTCCTCAAATGACACGTCATCCTCATCTCCTCTTGTCTCTTCCCTTCCCTTTTCTTGAGCTTCTTTTTCCTTTTTCTCCTTTTCCCTTTTCTTGTGCTTCTTTTTCCTTTTTCTCCTTTTCCCTTTCCTTGTGCTTGTTTTCACTTTTTCTCCTTTTCACCCCTCTTCTTCAATTGATATGCCTTTCAAATTTCCACGCACGTCTTAATGATACTGCCTTAACTAAGCTGCAAGATTCCGCCACCATGTAAGCGCAATCTTTCAAATTATTTTTTGTGGTTAGACAACACACCTTTTTCGTCTTCGTCTTCTACCAGAAGTTTCCTTCTGCAATTGCGTTTCATGGTTTCGATAACAGACTGGTCCATTGGTTGCAACAAGCTTGTAACCATTGGCTGTAAAAATATTGTTTTAAACTGGGCATTTCCTCTTTCCACCAATTCTTCGGTGGGATGAGTTGGTGAATTATCAACAATCAAAAGAACTTTACTGCCTTCTTTTCCAAGAATGTTTGGTGCTTTTTCACTTCAGGTATGGAAATTTCGTCGTACCACTCGGTAAACAATGCTGCAGTCATCCAAGCTTTGGGTTGGTTTTTATAAAAGAAGGGAAGCTCTTGCACATTTTTAAATGCTCTTAACTATTTGACTTTCTTATCAACAGAAGGGGTATTTTATGGCTTCCCATAGAATCTGCAGAGGTAAGCAACGTGAGGTGGTCTTTACTAACTTTATGTCTTGGAGCACTAAACTCCCTTTTAGATGCTAAAGTGGTTTTAGGCACAGCTTTCCAAACAATATCGGTTTCATCGGCATTGTACAAAAACTCAGAATCGTAGGAAACTGCTACAACTTTAAATTTTTCAATAAAATATTCTGCAGCTTTTGGAGTCCGCTGATAACTTCTCGCCACTTTGAATCTAATTCACGGACACCGAGCCTGGACTTAAATTTCTTAGCCAGCCGTTACTTGCCTTACACGAACGGCTAAACTTCTGAGCTAAGATCTTAGCTTTTTCACAAAGAATTGGACCCCAAATATTGTTTCCCATAGAACGTTTCTACAAAAAACACTTCAAAACGGCTTCTTCCAAATCTTTGTATATCGCTGCCTTCATTGTTTTTCTTGAAGAACTTCCATCTTCGTTTTGACTCATCATCTCAATAATGTTAACGCTGCGCCTACGCTAGCTTCGCGGAGTGAAGTACAATAGCGCGTGTAGACAGAATCGTTATTTTGCGAATCGCAGTACGTTTCCATCTTAATTGTTTTTTTTCTGAAATTGTGAAAGCGATTCGGATAGTCGGAGTTCCGATAATTGGAATTGCACTGTATATGGAATCACTTTGAAGTATCCGTATCTGAACATTATAAAGCTATATGTATGTATTCTAAGGAAAACGTGTCCCGTGGTACCAATTCAAAATATTAAAACACATGAAACTTGTGGATACACATGAAACGACATCTTCAGAGTGTATTGCACACCGCTTCAGTGCCGAAGACAACAAGGAGTCTGATAACAGTGGCCCTCCACCGAAGAGAAAATCAACTCTAACAGAGGTGATTGATAAAAAAAATCATTTTATAGAGATGATACAAGGGCAAAATAAATAACTCCTTTCACTGCTATGCGTCGATATGGAGTCATTCGACATAGTCAACAAGGTAGGCTATCAACGAATATTAAAGAAGCTAAGCCCGAATTACAAATGTTTTTCTACATTACGGAAAAAAAATATACCAGAAATATATGAGCGAGTGAGAACTAACGTACTAGAATTATTATAAGAGTGGGTACACATTGTGATAACCGCCGACATGTGGACAAGTGACTCTTCTTCGCAATCTAATGATTTTATAGATGTAACAGCGCATGGAATAGATGCTAACTTCGAGTACAAGCTTTATTAATAATAATAATACTCTCTTTATTAGCAAATTGCTATTACATATCAAATTAGTAATACATAAAGAAGTGGTCAAAACTAAACTACTACTAAAATTTAATTTTACATTACATTTCTTTTTTTACCATATAGACTTTTAGATTCCTCTTAAAAGTACTTACATTATTACTATGTTTATGTTTTATGTCATATAAAATTTTAATTTTCTATTAGTTCTACAAAATTCTATGTCAAAGTCTGTTGTGTTTGGTGTTCCTTAATGAATTGTCATGTGAATAGTCATGTCTATCGCATATATAGGTAATATTTTCATTAATATAGTCTGGCATTAAATTACATTTTATTTTGTGTATTGGAATCAATGCTATTCGAGTCCCCATGATTTGCTAAGTGTTCTTTTGTTCATCATTGATGCCATTTTACACTTATTAGTAGCTTTTTTAAGGTGTTGATTTCAAGTCGAACCCTGTTGACACTGTTATAATATCCAACTTATTCCATACTATCGATAGGGTAACTTGCACCTGTTTTATTGGTTCTTCGAAATGCTTGCTGATATGCATTTATATCCCACCCAATACCTTGATTTTGAGTTTTGTGTTCTATTTTGAACATCTTGAAGTCTTCATTATGTCGTGCACTTATGATAACATTGTCATAGCTGGTGACTTTAATCTTTCGCAGTGTAACCTAGCCCCAGAAAATCCTCCTCGATCGACAATTTTCTCTCTCTCTCTCTCTCTCTACGAATTACGAATTACTGTCACGAATTCTGGAGATAATAAGCTAGATCTGGTTTTTAGTAACCTGAGCGCAGATGTTACTAAGGCCCTGTTGTCCCTGAGGATCCCTATCATCCCTCCCTATTGGCATCTTTTACGATCCATGCCAGGCAAGGCACGCCTAAGTTTATGCAAAATAATCGGTAACATCCCAACAACAAATCATACAATTTCCGCCGTTCCGATCTTCCGGCGCTCTACCTGACTCTTAGTAGTACTGACTTTACTGTAGTTGAAGAATCCAATAAGTCATCGAGTGAACTCTTAGATACATTTTACTCCTGCCCTTAATCCATTCTCGATAAATTTGTTCCACTTCGTTCCTCTTCTCGATCCATCTATTATTACGTAGTATTTACCCTCAATAAGTAATAATCTTCGTAGGAAATCTCTTCATCATGCCTATAAAAAATCTAAATCTTTGCTTGACTACTCTAGGTTCAAGCACATCAAAATGTTGGGTACAGATAAGGAGCGCCTTCTCTAACTTCGTATCGGAATCAGCCAATAATATTTCCGCTGATTCAAAACGTTTCTGGGCATTTATTAAATCGAAAAAGGCAAAAAATCGGATACCGGGGAAAATGTTTTTGGAAAGTTGCACCTTGAATACTCCTCAGTTTATTGTTGATGGTTTTGCCAGCTACTTCAAGGGAGTATATAGACCCTCGTCTCCCAATACTAGCTTCTCGGATATCTCCGGTCTGAATCTCCCTCTGATCAGACTTACTAATGTTGCTGAGGATGAGATTTTATCAACACTCAAGCCAGCCAAATGTTAATCGACCAGCGGTGCTCACCTGATTCCAGGGACTGTGCGTTCTTACCTCGGGATTGTGTGCATATTTTTGCGCCTCCGCTTACCAAACTTTTCAACAAGATCCTCTATTAAGACACGTTTTAAACTATTTGGAAATCTACAAAGATTTGTCCAATCCTCAAATCTGATATTAAAATCTTCCCTCGTATCAAACATCTTATCTCCAATAAACAACATGGATTCATGAAGGGTCGTTCAACGGTGACAAACTTAGTAGCCTCAACTCAGTATGTAACTCGATTTTGATGCAAGGGGACAGGTGGATTGTATCTATACAGACTCTTCTAAAGCGTTCGACTGCATTGATCATGCAATCGTTATTAATAAGCTGCATTCTTGTGACTGTGACAATAACCTTATTGTATTATTATTTTCTTACCTAGCTAAGAGAATGCAGTTCCTTTTTCAGGGCGGACTTTCATCGGCTGACTTCGTAGCCACCTCTGGTGTTCCTCAGGGATCCAACCTTGAGCCGATGTTATGTAACTTATTCATTAATGACTTGAGTGCGTCTCTATCCTCTCCTCATTTATTATTTGCTGATGACCTTAAGATTTCCATGGCCATCAAGCACCCTGTTGGCTGTTCCATTTTACAAGCCAACCTTAATATATTGGAGAGGTTGTGTGATGACAATAAGTTAGATCTAAACCTTACCAAGTGTAAAATTGTTGCGTTTACTCGGCTTCAACAACCCCGTGGGTTCAGGTATGCTTTCTTTAACCTTTGTCTTGATCGCTGTGAGCCAGTCAAAGATCTTGGAGTTACATTTGATTGGCATCTTTCGTTTGTGCAACACATCCTGTCAACAGTGTCCAAGGCTGCAAGAGCTCCTTGGTTCATAATACGCAATTCTCACAATTTTAATAATAATTTGGCGCTCAGAGTACTCTACCACAGATTCGTTAGATCCATTTTAGAGTATGGCTCAATTATTTGGGACCCTCATTTTAAGAAATATATTACTGTGTTGGAGATTATTCAGAGAAAATTTTTAAAATTCCTCTGATTCAAATCGTTTGGAGGTCCTCCTCCTCTCCACGTCGACTACTCATAGTTGCTGGTTTAGTTTGGGTTCCTGTCACTAAAGACTCAACGATCTCTGGCGGGTCCTCGACTCTCCTGAGATCATCAATAATTTGAATTTTCTGGTGTCTAGAGCTGCTAGTCGTCAGACAGACTCATTTTATAACTATTCATATGATGGCCCTATGGCCTTGATACCACCCCTGTATAACATATGCTCTACCTATAACTCAATCAGCTCCGACTGTGATATTTTTTGGGGCGTTTAAAGATTTTTATCTGCGACCACTATTGTAAATGCCCATTATTGTACAGTTCTTGGCCTATGTAAATACATCATAACACACACGTATGTAACAGTCCGCGATTAATGATAAGTTATGATAATATAAGTTTATTCTTTGATACTGCAGTTAATTACCATCATGCTTAAAAAATTCTCAATGCGATTTGTACCTTTGAAAATGAGTCTTCAATTTTGTTTTCATTTGAGAAGTTATCGTTTGGAGATCTGGAAGGAACTAGGAGTGCCTTATCGATCGCGGGGCCCTGGGTGCGTGCCCAGAGTGCCCAGTGGGATGGATGGTTAGATTAGGTTATATTAGGATCAGATAAGCCAAGACCACATATCGCACGGCAGCGCGACCTCTCGATCCGAAATAAGAAAAGAAATTCAATAGTTTAAAAAAATTTTATATACGCCCTTCAAATTTATTTTCCGTATCCCTACCTGTGTCTTGCATCCGTACAATGCATACATTGGGTTGCCTATAAATATGAGCACTATTATTCCAGTTTAACCCAAATAAGTACTAAATAATAAGGTATGTAACCATTATGAAGGTATTTCTTTTCATTTCTATGAAGTTAAATGTCGAGTAACAGTTATATATGAAAATAGAACTGTTTGTTTATTATAATGTTAAATAATGTACCTAATAAGAAATAAATTTGTTACATCAAACATATTTTTCTTAGGGTTAACCTTTGCTGAACGGTTAAACAGAAACAAATTATTGTGGTCGTAGATAAAGTAAAGTACATGACAACATGACTTGAGTTGTAAGGCAATTACGTACTCGCGGAATAACCCACCGCCCGCTACGCGGGTGTCTGTTCCGCTCGTACGTAATATGCTTCTTACAACTTTCGTTACGTAATATACTATAAATCAAGTTCTATCAAAAGCACTAACTGGCATCCTCTTCCACGGCATTCTGCAATATGCATGTTTTTTTTTTTAATTTTAGATATATTGTGTTTTTTTAAATTTAGATAATAATAAAACAATATGTGAATATTGGCCTCTACAATAAAACGTACCATGTCTTATGTATTACCATTTAACTTTCAAAATGTAAAATTACAAGTGTTAAATATTAAGATTTATTTAACAAAATTTAATATATTAAATTTGTTATAAACTAAACTTAATCTACCAAGTTTTATTTATACAGGTTCTATATATCTAGTTTTGCCAATCAAGATGTATCTTACAAAATTGTACTTACCAAAGTTCGCCTATCAAATTCCGATTATCATAATTTTTGCTAAACAATCCATATTTTGATCAAAAAATCCTGGCATAGTAAATGTTACAGCTCACGCTAGCGATCCTGAAGCCATTCGGTTATTAAGCGTTGCTTAAATGCACTTAATGTGTCTTTCGCCACTGGTCTATTCCAATGCATGTATTTTCTAATTATTATTCCCCTTAGACTTAGAAATGTTTATATTGGTAATTACAAGAAATGGGAATCTGTATGTACTTTCCATATATTCTAAAATAATTTAGCATAAACCCATTAACTTTAATTGTTTTATTTATTGATATGAAATTTTCTACACAATCCCTACTCCGAGCCTAAACAACCATCGTTCCCTCTGTTTATCTACCGATAGCGTTCCTAATAAAAAATGTCTGTCTCATCTTGTTAAGGCCATTAGAACTTTGAAATCAATATCAATTACACGTTGAAAACAAGCCTGAGTAAGGTACAAACTGAGCAAGTTAAGGCGACGTCACGTCCCAATATAATCGCAAAATTCACATCCATTGTCTTCATTCAATATGAAATGAATTGACGTAGGTATTACCTTTCTCCCCGACCACTCTATTTTCCTCTCGCGTTTTGCCTCTCGCGCACTTATTTTATATTATCAAATTGTATTAGTCGGAATATTTCACGGGAAGTTACGTGCGCTGAGACATCAAAGTGATAATTTACAGATAGATTTTGAAGCAGGGTCCATATACACATGACCGAGTTCCCGTGTGAGACGTGAACTCAACCCTTTGGAAGTTCTACGGATACATTTAATTATTTTTCTTTTAGGCGTTGAGAGGGCTTACAATATGCGACTTATCCAATAGGGTTTCTTGGTAATGTAAATAAACATTATCTGATTGAACTTGCACATTTGTAAAATATACAAATGTCTATTTGAAAAGATATGTCAGCTATTTGTCAAGTGTGTTTAATATATTCCAGTATTTATTCTTTTTTTTATTCGAATTAGTGCTTTCGAATTGTTTTATATAGATACAAAATTATACAATACTTGGATTCGCTATTCACTTGAATATGATTCATTAGTGAAAGCAATAATATACTACGATAAAAATATATTGGGATTCTCTGTCGGAATTTGTTTTATTGAAATATTAAGTTAGAAACAATTTAGATCAGGGCTAAAACTAGCACGATAAAACTATACCGATGCATTAGACTAAACTTATATGGAGATTCGCGAAACGCATCTGTTAATAAAAATACAATGAAAATAAATAAAAAAATAACCTTTTCATTAATTTTTAGTATTAAGTATTAGATTTTGAATTATATTAATTTCTGGTATGTTCAATTTCTTGTTAAGGATCCGCCAATTTTTTCGTCGATTTTTATAAGATATAGACTATATAACTATATATAGACTATATAACTATAAACTCAATAACTATATACTAGATAAAAAATACAGAGGCAAGACTGAATAGATAGGACTAATAGAAATTATACTATAGTGATAAATAGTCTGCCCAAAACTTGTCTGCCTGTCTAATTTTGAATGACCTATCTGTTTTGTATGTATAAAATGTATCAAATATTGTTTATTTCATTATATAAGGTAAACAATACATCTAAACTAAATGAAATATGTCAGAAATACAATTAATACAAAAAAGAAATGTAATTATTAATGAACATAGAATAACGGTCCCATAAAAATTTGGTTCGAAGAAAAGAATTTGGTTCGAAAGAAAAATGTTCCAAAGAAAAATGTTGGAACGGTAACTTCAAGCTTCAAGGTTCAAATGGAATTTTGTTCGAATGTCATGATATTCTGGTTCAATGTTTATAATAAATTTATGTAATTTTCTTCTCAACAAAGAGAATCAAGTTTTTAATTTTTTTTATTCTTGTCTATGTCGTCTATCTATTCTTATTGATCAACTTTTGCCTATTTAGCCCGCTCTGTCTAATCTTGTCTGTTTAGTTTTGTATATCTAATTTTGTTAGTTTTATCTTCTCTGTCTAGTCTTGTTTGTCTAATGTTGTCTGCCTAATCTTTTTTCATCCTATTTATGTTTTTAAACTTGTTTTTTTTTCTAAATAAGATTTTTATAAATTTGTTTAATAATTTAGAACAATTATTGAAATATTAATAAATTGTCACCATCATTGGTGTTCTGCTATGTGCAGGTTCTTTTGCCTTATCCACTCAATGCTATCCATAGCCTTTCTCTTCATATCCACGTATCGTTTTTCTTCTTTCATATCGTCTACTATTTTCACTCTTCTTCTACCTCTATTCCCTACACCCTCCACAGTTCCCTCGAATACCTTTCTCAACAAACAACTCCCTCTCAACACATTCCCTTTCACACAACATCTCTTTCTTTTCAAAATAGTCTCATAAAAAGATTTTCCTTCCCCTATTCTTTCCAAAACCTGCTCATTTCTGTTCTTATCTTGTCTGTTCACCTTATTCCTAGCATTTTTCTCCACATCCGCATCTCCATAGCCTCTAACCCTTATCTATCCTTCTTTAAAATTGTCCATGTCTCACATGCGTACAACATAACACTCCATACAAAGATCTTTGCTATCCTTTTTCAAATAAATTGTAATTTCCACTTAAGTCACTAAAGTCAACAAATCGTAAACGAATTTAATTAAATTTATTTAATTATTAAAAATATTCTTCGTATAAAATATCGGTGCAAATTTGAGAAGAGAAGACATTTTGAGAATCTTAATTCTAAAATCAATGCTTCAATAATCTGCCAGATCATTGTAGCTATTTTTTTTTCCTTTGCAAACATGACATTTATTTACACGTATATTTTCATTTTTAATTTTTCCACAAATTTAATTTCTTTCGTTAATGTTCCTTAAATAATTAGTAATGTAAAGAACCAATTTAATATTCACAACTTTTAAATGACCCTAATGATTGTCTAATACAAATATAAAGAAATCGCAATGGATTCATATAGGGGAGTGTTTTCAAAATCGTACCGGTTAGATAAATCGTACCACCCGCAAATTTCGCTTAATAACTAAATAAACTAAATAACTAAATAAGTTAATCGATAACTGAACTAATCTAAGCCGAAATATTGATATAAAGTTGTATATAACAGCGGTGGCAGAGAGTTAAAAAAATAGATAACAAAATTGTAAAATTTAAGTGTTGTAATTGCGGTGGCCATGCTAATGGTATATAGATATTAAATATTGTTGTATGAAACATAAGCTCACATGTTATACTAAATATGACAAGTGTAAAATTAGATTAGAAAACACTCTGAAAGTAAACTATTTCCGAATATCGACAAGTTCAACGGGTTTGCTAAATCGTACCTCGGTAAGTTCTAAAGATTTCGAGGCAGGCTCTCCTTTAAATAAACCACAAACTATAACAGAAGATGTCAATAGCAATGTATCTATAACAAATGAAGAATTTAACACTCCTGCTGAAACTGAAAACATTGCCATTCATGAAATTGGTCCACTTACAATAATCACGCAAGAAAGAAAAACTAAAGTTCGACTCAAGGATATGATTTAATGCGTAGAATGTTTTATATGGGTACATGAGTCATGTGCCTATATTACAAAAGCTAAAAAAATACATTATTGTCCAGAATGTTAAAAAAAATCTACACGGTACGATTTACAGTACCGGTTTTGAATTTGTATCTGTGTGTTAATTATTTAAAAATTAAAATAAAGTTATAGTTATTATGTTTATAAGATAATTGATAGTGTACACATGTTTTTTAAATGCCAATTTATAAAAGTACAATTTGTAAAAGTTAAACTCTGAGAAAGACTTGTGACCAAATTTGTGCAATATAGGTTAAAAATTAAGTGGTACCATTTCACCGACTCTCCCCTAAAATTATGTACCTAAAGTTGTCTTAAAAAAATATAAAGTAAACTAAACCAATTATACAAAAACATACAATATTATAAACAATTAATACGATAAAACATGTTGCAACAATGATTAATTAAAACCAAAAAGAATATTAACCAAAATAAAATAAATATTAGTACGGTAAAATTGCTTAAGAAGGTGCACACTTTGAGAGTTTTAACCCTAGAACCCTACCTAAGGTGATATATCTACACACTAATAACCGCCAAATTATATATGGAATTTTGAAGAAACCTGATATGCCAGAAAATCTGACGTTCCAAAACAAGGGTGATGCAGGTTTTGTCGATACTCAAAGGACATGAAAAGCAAACAAATAGTACAATTGTACAATTTTTCATGCGCTAAATGTGTGAAATAGATGTTTGGTTAATTTGGAAGTATGTTTTTGTGGAAGTATGAAATTTTGGAAGTATGTTTTTATATTTACGTTAAACTAAGAGTAAAAGTAAAATTTAAGAAATGATATTTTTGTGAATATTAAAAAAATATCTCGTAATAAATAACAGGGTACCCTGGCACCCAGAGTAGCAAAAGTCTCCATCGCTCCGGTTATGGATAAGGTTCTAGAGTTAAACACAATGTTATTTCTTTGTTTTTATTCCAAAATTATTATAATCAGTCATCTCACCCTTTTTAACTAATACTTTTCCAAAGGTTTTTACATATCTAACTTTATAACTCAAATAAAGAATATTGTTTATATTTGTATTTAATAACTTATTTTGGAGTAGAAGTATATTATCTGTATTTATTATTTTGTGATCGATCTACTTGTACATCTTATGATCAATAAATACCTGGAAAAATAGTACTACTGTTAATTATGCAACAACAATACAGGAACATTTGTTATCCAAACAATATGTGGATTGTACTATGTAAAGCTGTTGTAATATACTATATAGATACATTACTATTCAAAAGTCTGGGCTATTTATACTGACAAATATAATTATAAAATAATTAATTATTTACTTTATGTGAACAGGAAAGTTCCGGCTTTAATATTTAACAAATTTAAATTGGAGGGGAATTGATAATCCAATTATATATATAATTTTCCTCTACTACAAGAAATACCAGACAATCAGGAAAGATTGCACGAAATTAATAAAAACAAAGAAGACAAGATGGCTGGAGGAAGTAATGAGCATAATCGAGAAGGATAATAAAAATAACACAAAACAATACAAATACATAAAGAAACAAAACATGAAAAGAACGACAACAAACATAAGTGGCATAGAATGGAGAAACATTTTAAGAAGCTCTTAGCTGACGAAAATGCCGGAAGTGACAGTGTAAGAGAAAAAAACCCAGGGAAAAACGCAATAGAGATGGAAACGGCCACGCTCACGGAAGAAGAATTTAAGAAAGTAATAGCAAGAAAATTATAATTTAAGGAAGTAATGTTCTCAAAAGGAATAAAGCAGGGGGGAGCGATGGTATTGTCAACGGGCTGATAAAACATGGAGTGGACCAACTAAAACAAAGAATATTCAAACTACTATCACAAGTCTGGGAAAAAGAAAGGATACCTTCGGACTGGGAAAAAGGGACAATAGTACCAATACACAAGAAGGTGAACCCAAACCTATGCTCAAATTAGAGGGGAATCACCCTGCTGAACGCAGTATACAAGATCCTAACCACATTGAAAAACAAAAAACTTATGAAATATTCAGAGACACAAATGGGACACTACCAACACGGCTTCAGAAGGGGAAGATTGACGCGGTATATTTAGTGAACCAGTTAACTGAAAAGTGCTACGAACATGGCATATGGCTACAAATAACGTTCATTGACTTTAAACAAGCATTTGATAGCCTAAAGCGTGGTCAAGTAATAAAAGCCATGAAAGACACAAATATGCCAGAGAAACTTGTGAGGCTAACAGAAATGACAATGAGGAACAAAAAAGCAGAGATAATGACACAGGAGGGCACAACCGAAGCGATCGAAATCAATCTAGGCGTACGACAGGATGATGGGTTATCAACGACATTATTCATTCAGTATTGGATGGTGCAATTAGAGAGTATTTTTTCAAAGGAACATTAATTAATAAAATGAAACAGGTTGTTGCCTACGCATATGATATCACAATGCTGGCCAGAGACAGGAGAAGCATGGAAGAAGCAATTCGAAAACTCGAACATGAGACAAAGAAAATCGAATGGAAAACAACAGAATTGTAAAGATGATTACAATGTGTAGACCAGTGATCAGCAGAGGTAGAGGAAGACCGAAAAGCAGATGGGAGGATCAGGTACTAGAGTACATTAAGAACCTAAAGATAGAGGCATGGAGGAGCAAGATTTTAGGCCGAGCCACGTGGAGGAAATTAACAGAGGAGGCAAAGACAGAGGAGGCAGAGGAGGCGACTGGACAGAGAAACGTAGAGTAATCTCACCATATGAAATGAGTTTCAAGAGCTCGTTCGTAGAGGTAACGAGCGGTTGCAACCCCGCGAGAGGGGTGTATAACCCTGTATATATATATATATATATATATATATATATATACATATATATATACATATATATACATATATATATATATATATATATATATATATATATATATATATATATATATATATGTGTGTGTGTGTGTGTGTATGTGTGTGTATTATTTTTTTGGAAATATTGTAAAGATTTTCTTTGTACCTCAATTTTCAATTACTTGTAATGTTATATGACAGATTAAACTTTCAGAAAGTGAAATTATACGTCAGATAAAAAATTAATTATAAACTAATTTTAGTTATCGCAGTTTTTTCTACAAATTAAGTTTTATCTAAAAAAATCTTTGTAATAGAACGGGAAGGTAATTCAGAGTCGATTCATTGTTCTCGACTACATTCTAATTGTACCTTAATCTCACAAGTTAATGCACAGTTGCGAATTAGACAATAGGGAAAATGTGCGTCATCTGTCCTATTCTATGTACACGCGAATTGTTTAGTCCGGTAATCCGAAACACATTTTCCCAATGAAATAGTACTTTCAACGGCAGTAATTTCTTAATCTGGGTTGTAACTTTGCGGGGGTGCCTGTAAAATCTTGTTGGTTCCCAAGTGGTTTCGATTCGACTAATTTCGGGTTTTTTTAAGTTACCTGAATTAAATAACTGTAGGTAACGTAAGATTTTTTAACTTCTTAGTGTAGTCCCCTACCCTTATGCATTGGAATAATAACCTAACAGTCTTTTCGTTTTACCCAGCAAAAATGTGCCATAAGTTGCGGCAACGTTAGTCCTATTATGGCAGATGTTCAAAAAGCGGTGGAAACGTCGGTCCGTCCCCCTCTCTAGACTTAAACCACTCTACGCTTGGAAAGAGACAGCTGTTTCTACTCTTCAGTTTAAAGAATTTACTTTATCAACGAACAGTGTTTATATACTATTCAACTACTTAGCACGATAGTTTTAAGCGCGAAGTGATATCAAGAAACCAGTTGTGATAAATGAAAGAAAATATATCTATAGAGTTTTTTTTTTATTAGTGTTTATGTTACCAATTTTTAAATATCAAATGTGCAATTTTAACCAGTTATGGGAAAATCTGTAAAACTTAATCGGTCGTTAAAAATGTCTGAATTAATAACAGAACGCCGCAAAACAGTGAGTTTAAAACGGTCAAAATCAGTGCGGGCAAGTCTTCGTTTAATAGGAACCAAATTCCTTCACCAAAAAAGCAATAATGACTATATATCTCGGATGAACCGTTCACCCTCTCTATCTAATATTCGTGCTAGCTATATAGACAAAGAATCGGTAGAAACAATATTAAAAACCCCTATGACAAAAACCGGAGAAACTAAAGTTCCGAAACACCAGTTAGCCTATTTGGGTTTTCGTAAAGAAATCTTAAAGGGCAACAAATTCGATTGCCGGATGCTCAGCACGCCTCCACCGGTCATCGCGCCAAAAGCCGCTGCGCTGCTCCAGATTCCAATCAAGGAGAACTACGAGCCCATTCGCTTCCGTCTAGACAAATCTCAAAAAAAACAAAACAATAACAAAGAACTCATCGACGATAACGATAATTTCGATGATTTTAGTTTGCACCGAAATTCGCTACGTTTGTCAATCACTGGAAAAAAACGAGGAGGAATATGGAATTCGGCTCATTTCTCTTCTACGTCAAGTAGGTTCCTCTAACTGCTTACAAAAAATATTTTTTTTTTGTTGTAAACATTGAAATTTTAAGAAGCGTTTTACGCAAGTTTTTATGAGCAAATATCAATTTCCTCTTATAATAAACGTGTGTTACAACGTAATCTAACTTGATTACTACGAACGGTTTACAATCTAATTAAATTACAAGCGGTTTTTTATATCTTGTTTTCGTTGGCTGCATTTCATTATTTAAACATCGAAAACAACTATACACCGGATTCGTACACTTTAAATTAAACAATAACAATTCTCAGGAAGCTAACGCACGAAAAATGTTTTCTCAGCCAAAGTTGCTTGTTTTGTTAGAAAAATATCTAAATTGAATTTAGTTTTTGAAAATTATTGAATTTATAAAAATATATCTGTATAATTATTTAATAGGGAATCTTGATTGTCTGATTAATAAATTCAGTTTCATTCATAGGGGCAGCATTTTCAATTAATTTGACGTTTTAATTCTATAATGTAATATGAGATTAAATTTATTGTTTCTTATATTTGGTTTAATGTAATAAAAGTAGATTGGAGAAATACAAAATTTTAGCAAAACTTACTTCTTGTTATATGTTTTGATATTTTCTTTTTAATTTTAGTTGACATTTAAACTGCAGATATGCTTATCTAATTTTTTTCAAAACTATAGTGAAATTAGCCGTTTACATATTACGTAATAATGAGAATCCAAATAAGGTGCAGAAAAGAAAATAAACATAATAAGAAAAAATCAGAGTTTTTGTCATCTTTAGTAGATGTTTGTAAATTTGATTTACTTACTTCAAATTCTTTAGATTTGTCTGTATCTAAAAATCCTCGCCCTACCTGCATGTTTTCTTTATAAAATAAATTCAACTTGTTTCTCTTACATTTTTTTACAAACTGAATTTAAAAATTAAGAAAACAGTATATCAAATAACGTAATTATACAGTAAAACTACATAGAAAAATATAAAGTATTCAGAAAATTATATATTCAAGAAAGTTCTTTAATTCCAAATTTTAATGTGAAAATTAATATGAAATGATGAATTACAAGAGTAAATAAATAGTATTTATTTAATTTTGCCTTATAAAGTAATTTTTAATTCCTTGGATGCGGATCAATCAAACTATTCACTAGTCAAATAAAAGTATCCATGGCAACAAATCAAAATAACACTTATGGGCTCCGTAAACATAACCCTAAATGTTAACTTTACTGATGTTCTCCATTCATCACCAATCACAAAACTTATCTCTACATATTTTTTTGTATAAATCTCTTGATTTCTGCGGGAGTAATCTTTCCGCAATTGCGTCACTATCCAAAAATAGTTCTTCAGCTGTATCCATTTATGATTAATAAAACACAAATTATTTAAACACAATACTCTAAATAAAATTTGGACGAATGATTCAGCAATTTTATCCATGTCATGACTACAACACAATCATGGCCGTCAATATGCTTAAAAAAACACAGATAATGAAACTTTTCTTTGAATTTAACTTTTTATATGAAAAGCCAAATTGAATAATAGTATATTAAAGAACGAGTTCAAGAAACGCGATTTTTCAGCACGCGTCTATGTTTCTAATAGATAAGTGCGAAAAACGTCGTATGGACGAGTTTCTTATACTATTTTTTCTATTTTGCGCCCTTTTATGCCATTTCTAAATAAAACAATTGCCGATACATATTGAGAAAATTGTATCTCACTTGGCGAGCCATTAACGAACCCATATATATATATATATATATATATATATATATATATATATATATATATATATATATATATATATATATATATATATATATATGTGAGTGCTGTAATGACTTCATTATAGACGTAAAAGTTTGTATTGCACTCTCAATAATATGTTAAAATCACGAATTTAACAATCCGCTCGGTAAACCTTAATTTTATCCGCTTGTATAATAAATTATTATAAAATTATAGAGCAACCAAATAAATATGAATATATAATTGCAAAAATTAAATTGTAGTTCTAAATGAAAATAAATCTTAACTTAAGTACTTAAATCAGAATTTTATGTTGTTAATATGCTGTTACTTTTCTATTTATTTTGGTTACTTTAACCAATGCTGGATAAGAACTTTTCGAAGAAATGATATAGTTAAAATGTATTTTCCATAATTACTCACACATATACAAATACAATTTTATACACAGCAGTTTTTTATCGTTATTAAAATATTTATGTTTCAGTGTTTTTTAATCTTGGATTCTAAGAATGATGTAATTATTGCGAAAGTTTTTATTCATGCTGCACCCTTATGTGCTTAATTTAATAAAAATATTTAAATCTTATAATCTTTAATGTTGATATTATTTGATAATAATATAGAATAGTAAATGTTTTTAATCATTTACTCTCTTAAAAACTGTTAGAGAAAGTAAATTATTATTTGGCAGACAAAGAATAGTAAAATATTTTAAATTTGCTGCACGTGTTATTTGATTACATTTTATACGAATATGAAAAGATTAAATAAAGAAAAAAAACATTATAAAATAACTAGCTCTTGTAATATATCACAAAACAGCATATTCCTACAGATTATTTAAAAGTTAAATTATGTGAAAATATTTGAATATTTATTTACTTGGCAAATTGTAAATTTTACTTATTCAGACAAGATTGAGCAACGTCGGAAACAAAAGTTTACGTTTTAGACAACTTAAATAAATTCTTATGTGTTATTATTAATATTAAACTGCGGATAAAATTCACCTTTAGTTTTTATCGCGAGTGTAATACAAACTTTTATTCAATTTTGCTTTAGAATTATCAAATTAAATACAAAGAAACGTTCCATTTTCTATGATTTTCTTTATGTGAACCATGTCGTTCCACCATGTCTGTGTTGTTGCCATGACAATGATAAAATTATTAGATTCGTACGTCTAAATATTGTTTAGAGTCTAAACTTTAGACTTATACTATAGACTGTTTAATTAATTTGTGTTTTATTAGCCATAAATGAATGCATCCAAAGAATTATTGTTAGATGGTGACGCAATTGCGGAATTAAATATTTGTGGAGTATTTATATATTATATATACATACATATATTTATATATACATTCAATTGTCGTAACCATCGCAACCATGCTATTCAATTGCGGAAAGTTTACTCCCGCAGAAATCAAAAGATTTCTACAAAAAAAAGTTTTGTGATTGCCGATCAAAAAAGAACGTCAGCGAAGTGAACATTTAGGTTTTTGTTTATGGAGCCCGTAAGTGAGGAATCCAAGGAATTATACGTGATTTTTTAAGGCAAATGTGAATAGTGGTATATTAAAGAACGAGTTCAATAAGCGCGGATTGTCAGCACGCGTCCATGTTCGGAAAACGACGAGCGTAGCGAGCAGTTTTATAATAGAGAAGTGTGAAAAACGCCTTATGAACGAGTTTTTTATATTAGTTTCTATTTTGCGCCCTTTTATGCCATTTCTAAATAAAAAAATCGCCGATACATATTGAGAAAATTGTATCGCATTCGGCCTCGATAAACGAACCCATATCAGTGCTTTAATGACTACATTATAGATTCAAAATAGAAAAACCTGGTATTAAACATATTTGTACATTTACAATTAATTTAAATGTTTCTTAATATCCGTTAAAAGAATGTATACAAGTAATATTCACTATATGAACACAAAATGTACTTACTATATAAACACAAACTATAGAACACAAAGTGGTTAAAAGTAAGTATATATAAAATTTTTGTTACAAATTTTATAAATTAGGAAAACTCATAAAAAAAAAATTATATCAAAAATCCAAAAAAAGTAACTATATAAGTAGTGATCAAACAAAGATCATTAAAAACAGTCATAATTTTATTTACAAATTTCAGTTAATTAACGTATTCTTCCTGATGATATGCATTTGTTTAATGCTGACTAATATTATTTCAGTCAAATAAAAATAATAAGTTAATAAATAATTTGACTAAATAAAATGTTGGATCTAAATAAGGAAATTTTTGAGATTACACTGACAAACAAATAAAATAAATATAAAAACAAAGTTTTGATTAAAATTCTCGAAATTGGAAAAAATATTTTTTCCATGTTGACTATAAATAAAAGCATGCAGCTAAACAATTTTGACATTATCTTCGTGGACGCACCACGCTTTTATTTAAAGTCAACACGAAATAATATTTTCTTCTTTATAATGCATAAAGTTTCAAGTCTCATCGGGAAGACAATTGTATAATTTAAAATCGATTGCCAAAATTCCTCAGAACAGACAAGAAACAAACAAGAGAACGGAAGAGAGAAGGGATAGAAGAACGGACAGGAATGGTAAAATGATTTAATTTATCTTTTGCATTGCAAGCTACTTTTCCCTGGCCTATAAAAAAGTTTTTAGCCTACTGAATTGTAAAGCTAGCTTTGACATCGTGTATTATACGTCCAGCGATACTTGATTTTTACACACAATGTTATAAAGTACGGCTACGATGCGGTAAAGTGATCAGTAAATTTTAACCTTTCAAGGATATTTACAAAATAAATTAACCATAAGTATAAAACAATACAATCTGATTTAGAAAAAGCTACTTTACACCATATTTGACACGGTGACACAATGTAGAAAATGAGAGTGATTTTTTATTATAAAGTATAGTATATGATAAGTTGCAAAATGACAAGTTAACCTAAAAATGTACCTAAAAATTTTGAATTTGTTAAAATGTCGAATGTTTGTGAGTACCAATATTAAAAAATAAAATAATTTCCAATATTGCAAATAATCTAAATCTATTTGTTTCTTAAATAATAATTGTCGGCCAAAAAATACAAATTTCGTGCGGAAATGATTTTACAACGCTCCAGCCCCTTCGGGCTCGTTCCCCAAACGAGCTGTTGCGTTGTAAAATCAACGTTTCCGCACTCTAATCTAAATAACTTTTTCAAAACCCAATTTACTTTTTATTAGTTTCCAGTCCCGTCTAAAAAATTGATAAATTGAAATTATTATTAACTAAAAGTAGAGATAGATAACTCTATGTAAAATAAGCATTTGAGATGTATAATAATTGTATAATAATTGATTGATGTAATAAATTTATTTATATATTTTAAATTATATTATAAATCATCAAATTTATTAAATTTTCATAATCGCGGAATCAAACTGGGTTATTCAAAAATACAGCATTGTGTGGAATAATAGTGTATAAAATCAAAATTCAAAAACAAAAAATATCATGAATTATACGATATTTGACAGCAAGGAAATTATAGGTTATGTAATAGGTTTAGTAATACCTCAATTCTGTAATAATACTACCGAGATAATAATTATAAATTAAATTCATAATGGATGAAATTATTAAAACTGGCTTTAAGAAACAATACCACTGTATTGATTTTAATAAACAAAGAATTGTGAATGGTGTAAAACTAATTGTAAGTGAGATTAACGTTGTTGATGTTGAAGAGTTTAGAAGTAAAAACCAAGCAACTATAATTAAATGTAAGGTTTTTCGGCAAACTAATGTTTCTGAAGCTCCATATAAAGTACAATTGCAAGTAAGTTGAGATTATTTATTAAATAACTAATGTCATAATATATTATGAAGCTTTATTTAAAATCTACAATTTTGTTAGTTGAATGATAAACGAATCAAGTTCAAAGTGCAAGACACATGCGTTTCTCAAGCATGCGGAAAATGTAAACATATTTATGCACTGATTGATTTTATTAACAAGGACACTAGTGAATCGAAGACTTGATCAGCAAAATGTCAATATATTACCAAATACATATCAATATAACTATACGTGAAGTTCTTAAAAGTGTCACCTTTGGCGCTAGTGCTGTTGCGCTCGGAGCGAATAGAGAACCTTTTTGAATTTCACATTATATATTTGTTTTATATTCGCAAATATAATTAGAAGGTGTCAGCCTATAATAAACTGGCCTCTTTTCAAAGTCTTTTGAAAGTTATTATTCGAGCTTTTTAACTTCAATTTATTTCGTTTCAAAAAAAATTGGTTTTAAAAAGTAAAAGAAATTGCAATTTGGAATAACAGTATGACCTTTGAACGACTAATTTGTAGATAAATACATGAAAATTAGCGTGCCCCGGAGACACCACAACACAAACACAGTACAAGGAACTTGGATCAGGATATTTATCTACCCTTACCTAGATCAGAACTGATAAAAAATCTATATTCTACAACGCAAAAAAATATTCAATCATTTATCTATCCACCTAAAATCCAAATTTCGTTCCGCCGTCAAGTCATATTTCCTAGAACGACCATACACTACACTATTGCAGAATTCTTCGGTGATCGCTAGTTTTTGAACCGTACACACACCTATTAGTCTCAGCTAGCCTCACTCAACGACTAACAATTATTTACGATATTTTATTTTAAAATTATTGTTATTTATTTAATTTTTTATATATTTTTTCTTTATTTATTTCTTTATTTTTTTACGATATGTATGTATGTATGTATGTACTTCTTTTTGATATGTTTTGTTTTAGTTTTTAAGTGATTTATTTATTTTGCCTGTGCTTTGTCCACAGAAATTATGTATTTCTAATTGACAATAAAGCAATATATTATTATTATAAAACATAATTTGGAGAAACTCACATATTTGAATAAACATTTTTGTATTAAAATTTGAATTTTTTTCATTAAATTCATATTTTTATGTATTATTTAAATAATAATATTTAATAATATACTACGAAGAGAAAAAAAATCGGTGAGAAAACAAAATTTCTCACCTCCAACGAAATTTCTCACCTTCGAACATTTTTCTTATTACATCTTATCATTACAATCTTATCAGATATATTTTTTCCTGTTAATAGATTCATGTTAGTATCGGCCAGTTTTATTGTGTAAATTATAGCCAAGTTTCCGGATTTGCATAATTGGTCTGCAATTTCCCCGTAGGAATCCTCGCAATTTTTTTCCTTGAATCCGTGAATATTTCTCGCATCGATGGAAATGTTTGATTCCGTGCTTCAGAATAATTTCCAATTTCCACCGCAATCAGTTCAAATAATTTCCGTTGACGATAAAAACAAAACTGAGTATAAATGGAAAATAATATTTTAATTAAACTTTATTACAGAAAACTCGAAAATAAATTGCTTTTAATAGAATCATAACATTATTGATAAAATTTTATATTTAATATTTCTTTGAGGAAGCTCTTTTTTGTGTATTTAGAATTCATCTTTAGTTTTCATCGACTACCATTGTAATTTCCCATTTAAATTCTGCTTGCACGCACAGCTATATTCAAATGAAATGTTTCTAAACTTAAAACCCTACGAGTCCCTTAAGGACGTTTCGTTTTTCTTTCATTTCTTGAAAATACATCTATATTCTGGATGTGTTTTGAAATAGTAATATTCTCCATAATATAAATTCAATCAAGAATATTAACTAATGCAAAACCATTTATCGAACTCATATTCAACTAAGTAAACCGTTAAATTTTATTTGTTTGTTAATTCTATAGGGTGACAAATTAAGAGTGTCCTGTTTTTACTTAATAACAACAAAAAGAAGTAATGACTTATTGGGCATAATTTTAACTGTCCTATATTCATTAAATCTTCAATTTTTTTTAATGAAGCAGCGAGACCGAAACTCACGTTTCGAATTGAGTCGATAGCTTTCGGGCAAAGGGGATAATTTTGTGAGCAAAATAATTCCCACAAATGGAAACGCAGTAGTTGTCAATAGTGAACATTATGTGGAGATGCTACAAATGTTCTCAATGGATGCCATCGTTCAACTGCTATTACCAATAAACGATATTTGGTATCAGCAAGGCCAGTGTCCAACATGTCTATGGGAGTTTTACGAGAGCTATTCTTTCCTTGGCATTGATTTCCCATCGTTGGCATCAGTTGTGGTTCTCCTGGCTCTCCGGTGTGTCGGCTTTGGATTATTTCTTATGGGGTCATGATAAATCTAAATTTAATCAGAACCGACCTGCAACCTTGGAACACTTAAAACAAAACATTGACAAGTTATTTGTAAGATTTTGCTAAGAAATGTGCCATGCAATGCTTTCATTGTTGCAACTATCTCAGTCATGCATCGAATCAAACGGAGGTCATCTAATCGATGTAATTTTTCACCATTAATTGTTAATTTCGGATTAAGCATTTAACTTTTTAAAACTCTAGATTTTACTCTACAATTAGTTACATAATTACTTACATATTGCTCTACAACGTTCAACAAAAAAATTGGTGTCCAACTTATTTCGTTTTTTGATAATTGTAGTTTAAAATCAGGACACACTTAATTTGTTAACCTCTATAATAAATCTAACGACATTATAACCTTCAACAATTTATCGTAGTAAGGTAATTTTACCAATAAATTCATAAATTGTCTCAAGTGAGGTAGTTTCCAAAACTAGATTTGTCTTCCTATGTCTATAGAAACCAAATAATATTGTTTGAGTGAAACTAGTCTTCGCCACAACGGTTTTACCATTCCGTCAAAGTGGTATGGTCGTGGCAGCATTACGGAAAAGTTTATTGAATAAAAATAAAAATAGTCTTGTTTGATGTAAGATCCGTAAAAAAATCCACCGAGGACGAATTCATAACCATTGACAAAATGTTGATATCTCTCCGAGGACGCTGTGATTGTGTACAATATATACCAAATCTCTTCTATTTGTCTATTGAGTCTATTGAGGAAAGCAACCAGATGGGCCCTACAGCCCTGCTCGAGGAAGAAAAGGAAACCAAGCTGGTTCTCACTACAGCAAGGCTGTTGACAACGCATTCTCTAGTGTCCGTAAATACGACACCCGCATCACGCCACTTACGCCCCACGCCGCCGTCTTATACTTTTTGTAAATAAGTTTCAGGAAATAAATTAATTGGCATAATCTTAATCATCTAGGCGTTATCGCTCTCAATAAGTTTAATCGCAACCAATTTCCTTAATTGAAGGATATTCATAACTAAAAAATCGCGTGCTATTTATTCATACGAAGGATATACAAAAATCTAAAACAACACTGGAATACTAAAGTGCGATTAAAGATTTATCCCTGGCCTCGTAGTTATTGTTCTTGAGAGTACCATTGTCAGAGCGTGGATGGCCTGAATAGAATAATCTCGGATTCAAAAGCGGTTTTTAAAAAAATCGTGGTGGCAATACTAAAATTTCTTCGATGGTATCAGATAGAAGGAAACAGGGAACTGACCTATTAGGAGAGATATATCGAACCATCGGTTTAATTTAAGTGTTTTTAAATTGAACAATTGTATCTCAATTTAAAATTTGTTTTTGTTGTTGATGATTGTGCATCAGATTAAACATTTCATCTTTTGTTCTAATAATACACAAACAATTATTAAACTTTTTATTTTACCACATAAAGAACATAAAGAACTTTTGCTTATTTTTCATTCAATGGTTTTAAATTTAATTGTTGTAATCCTAAAGTGTTTTTGTTTGAGTAAGAGTATTTTATACCTGTTGATATTTTTAGCTTACAAAACTGCTAAATTGAGTTAAAATTTTAAAAGTCTTAAATTACTATATTACTATAAATAGACCTTGGGAATTTCCGGAGGATCAAGAACCTCCATTTGAAAACTTATATGACATGTTTTAAATTTGCTGTACTATTGCTTAATAACATATTAACATTGTTTAAAAAAACTTTAATTTCAGTTAGAAATTTATAGGATTATTATCTTTTTAATTGTTTCACATTAAAATCTCGACCAATGAAGTTATAAATTGATTTATATAGTAAAATTTAATTAAAAAGTTGAAGTAAACACAAACAATCTATATTTCATCCATATTTCAATTAGTTCAAATAAATTTCATTTACCTAAAATATTCTTATAAATTACTTACTTGATCAAATAATTCATCGTTTTCTCAATCTCATTAGACTTCTAAGGAAGTATAACCTGACTTGTGAAGAAATCTCCAATTAGTTACTTTTTATTATTTCAATAAATTTACTAAAATAAATTTAACAAATTAATCTACTTACTTATTATTATCTTAAAATCGACATTAAATCTATGATTTATAAATTTTATAGGCAAGAGTTTATAAAAACTCGTCTCGCGTTCCTTCGCTCTCGCACTTACAATTAGTTCCTCTCGTCTCAGTCTCGCTCTCGTAACCGCCTGTCTCGTCTCGCTCTCGTAACCGTTTGTCTCGTCTCGCTCTCGTAACCGTTTGTCTCGTCTTGCTCTCGTAACCGTTTGTCTCGTCTCGCTCTCGTAACCATTTGTCTCGTCTCGTATCATCTCGTCAAATATCGTTCTTACTAGTACTTATTGTTAAGATAGTCCAAAACAAGGTTAAATCTTTATTTTATCAGTCTAATCCAATTTTAATATTTTTAAAACATAATTGAATAATTAGCAAACAAAGCGTTTGCCTTATGCAGTTTCAAGCGGTAATTAATATTTATCCATGCTACTAGCGTAAGCAAAATCTAAAGATATTTTCTACCAAGGTCTATAGCTTTTTAAGTCATTCCTTAATTAAAATATCGCAATTAATTTCAAAATGCATTAAACCGTTAATTGAGAGTTTGCGTCAAAAGCAAATTAATGTAAAATTAAAAATAATAATAAATTAAAATTTGCAAGATTGAGAAATAAGATGAGATCACTATCATAATCGCTAAATGTGTTTGACTACGTTATAATCATTGTGTGTATTTTGATCAAATTTTAAAATTTAATTAACAGAATTTAAAATACATAAAAATAGTAAAACATGTTTCATGGACTAACAAAAGATTACAGGCCTAAATGAAATATGTCTAAATAAATAGAAATAAATAATAAAATTAATAGAAATCATTTTAAAAAAAAATATCGTCCAATTACACTTACTAGTACTTATTGTTAAGATAGTCCAAAACAAGGTTACATCTTTATTTTATTGTCATTAATAAATACGTGATTATTTGTGATATAAATAATTGTTATATAGTAAAATACAATCTTACAATACTTTATTCATTCATAAAGGTTACAATATTTGCAGTTACAGGTTGCGAAACAATGAATTTTGATTATTTAACTAACTGAAATTTTACGAGATGACCAAGAATTACATACATATTTTATTTCATGAACGAAAACATAATAATGCTTTCGTCACATCGACCTTTAATGAGGTGCTTGTTTTGATCAGTATAGCAACTGCTGTAGAGAATATTCTAAATAAAAACTTGGCCATCTTAGAGAGAGTGGGGAAAGTCGTTCCATGAGACATCCACCTCAAAATAATTTGATTTAAATCTTCTATTTTCAGTAGTAAATTCTCAGCTTTCCAATGTTTTTAAGTTTTTGCTAAATTATTGTACTTCAATATCAATACATGTTTTGAGTGATTTACTTTACCGTTCGGACGACAAACTTTTCGGATTCTCTCTCAAAAATTGGTATTATTCACAATCTGTTTATAAACTTTATCGAAACATTGCATACAATCATTTTGTCGAATGTCGAATGTCTCGATTTTATGTCAGGAGTCTAGAATTAAATAATTAACCAAATTATTTGAGCTTGTTCTCTGATTGGCTTACATCGAGAAGTTCACACCGACGATATTTACTTCTACATCTCTCTTATTTCACATACATTCGCAGTCACTGACGTAGAATTTGGTTATATGTAATTAATTGAATATAATATTATGAATAATTTCTAAATATAATAGAACGTTGAATTATACTACGGCTAATAAGTACTATATTATACAACAATATAATTTAATATTAATTTTAAAGATAAAGATAAAAAAATTAATTAACTCCAAGTATATTTTTTCGTTCGCCAATGCATGTCGAACTGTTACTTGTGAATGGCTGCCCTATCAATTCGCAATTGTCATTTGATCTGTTTATATAATTTAGATTTTTTGCGTTTTTCTCATTTATTTGATTGTGCTTCATTACTATTGCTGCCATTTGGTGTATTTAATCAATAATAATAAATAAGGCCCGGATTTATATGTAAATACGTATTTTTAATTCAAATTATTTTCGGTATTAGTAGGGAAAGATGATTCGTTCTAGACCCACCGCCACCACTGTCATGCGCATGCGCGATGACCTTTGACCCCTAACCTAACCTTGACCCCTTGACCCCCAACCTAACCTTGACCTTGACCCCTTGACCCCTAACCTAACCTTGACCTTGACATTGGAACTTCCGGTTTCGACTTCCGGTTTCCGGTTTCGACTTCCGGTTTCGACTTCCGGTTTCCGGCTTCAACTTCCTGTTTCGACTTCCGGTTTCGACTTCCTGTTTCCGGTCTCGACTTCCTGTTTCCGGTTTCGACTTCCGGTTTCGACTTCCGGCCGCCATTTTCGGAACTTCCAGATGCGCGGGAAAATTCAAAAAATAGACGCGAGGCGGGGAAATTCAAAATTAGATCCTGTTGAGACAAATGAGGTGTGAAAAGTTGGTTGCATACATCAACGGGGCTAAACACATGAGACTAGATAGACGGGGCTAGATACATGAGGCTAGACTAGACGGACTAGACTAAACCATTTTAAACCATTTGATGAGAAAAATCAAATCTGGTGTCAGAACGGCTCTAGCATGCGTCCTAAGGGAGTTACCGCCCGACCGCCTACCCCGCAGTAGATGACGTCATCCGCCGCGGCAGATATTGCTAAACTAATTATCTCGATGCTGATTGGCTGATTAACGAATAAATAATTACAGTTGACCTTTTCCCTCAATTTATATGTAATGGACAAGACTAGACAGACAAGACTAGACAGACAAGACTAGACAGACGAGACTAGTTAGATGAAGCTAGACAGATGGGGGGCTAAATACATGAGATTAGACAGACCAAGCTAAATACATGAAACTAGATTAGACTGAACTAAAATATATAAGGGATTGTTTAATTTAAATAAAA
The DNA here is from genome assembly GCA_944588485.1 of Phosphuga atrata. Classification (NCBI taxonomy): domain Eukaryota; kingdom Metazoa; phylum Arthropoda; class Insecta; order Coleoptera; family Silphidae; genus Phosphuga; species Phosphuga atrata. The sequence continues at coordinate 64,702,652 of OX155893.1, read as the reverse complement.
TATATTTTCGATTGTTTTTCTTATAATTGTTAATAATGTTTATATTATTACTTTCATTTTGTTATCTACGTTTTATTTTGATTTACGGCTTGTTGATTAGACGCAACCGGATGTTTGTCAGTCATAACACCAGGCAAGAATAGAGGGACTAGACTAGACAGACTAGATTAGACAGACAGGCAAGCGGAGAAAATTCAAAATGAGTTGCGGATGGGTAGCGGACAATCCTGTACAAATACATAATTGATTGCAAACATATTACGGATTGATTCAAATGAGATTATTGGTTTTAGGCCGGACAAGATCGGACAATACCGAACAAGGTCGAACAAGAACGTACAAGACTATACAGACCTTATATTTATCCGAATAATTTCCTATGAGTAAGCGAAATTTCTTATACTTGTCTGTGAACCAGATCGTATTAATGTTTTTCATTTATATCAATACCAAAGAGTTCAATTCTGGCATCCACTTCTCATCTACTTGCATCCACTTTTCATTTACTTGCATCCACTTTTCATCACGCCAAACAGGGTGTGAGGTCTATGTGACCCCACGCTAAACAGGGTGTGAGGTCTATGTGACCCCACGCTAAACAGGGTGTGAGGTCTATGTGACCCCACACCAAACAGGGTGTGAGGTCTATGTGACCCCACGCTAAACAGGGTGTGAGGTCTATGTGACCCCACGCTAAACAGGGTGTGAGGTCTATGTGACCCCACGCTAAACAGGGTGTGAGGTCTATGTGACCCCACGCCAAACAGGGTGTGAGGTCTATGTGACCCCACGCTAAACAGGGTGTGAGGTCTATGTGACCCCACGCCAAACAGGGTGTGAGGTCTATGTGACCCCGCGCTAAACAGGGTGTGAGGTCTATGTAACCCCACGCTAAACTCTTAGGTTAGGTTAGGTTAGTTGAGTTAACATTAGGGTAGGTTAGCATTAGATTAGTTGGGATAGGTTAGGAATGAAGCGCGCCTCATTCCTAACCTATCCCAACTAATCTAATGCTAACCTACCCTAATGTTAACTCAACTAACCTAACCTAACCTAAGAGTTTAGCGTGGGGTTACATAGACCTCACACCCTGTTTAGCGCGGGGTCACATAGACCTCACACCCTGTTTGGCGTGGGGTCACATAGACCTCACACCCTGTTTAGCGTGGGGTCACATAGACCTCACACCCTGTTTGGCGTGGGGTCACATAGACCTCACACCCTGTTTAGCGTGGGGTCACATAGACCTCACACCCTGTTTAGCGTGGGGTCACATAGACCTCACACCCTGTTTAGCGTGGGGTCACATAGACCTCACACCCTGTTTGGTGTGGGGTCACATAGACCTCACACCCTGTTTAGCGTGGGGTCACATAGACCTCACACCCTGTTTAGCGTGGGGTCACATAGACCTCACACCCTGTTTGGCGTGATGAAAAGTGGATGCAAGTAAATGAAAAGTGGATGCAAGTAGATGAGAAGTGGATGCCAGAATTGAACTCTTTGGTATTGATATAAATGAAAAACATTAATACGATCTGGTTCACAGACAAGTATAAGAAATTTCGCTTACTCATAGGAAATTATTCGGATAAATATAAGGTCTGTATAGTCTTGTACGTTCTTGTTCGACCTTGTTCGGTATTGTCCGATCTTGTCCGGCCTAAAACCAATAATCTCATTTGAATCAATCCGTAATATGTTTGCAATCAATTATGTATTTGTACAGGATTGTCCGCTACCCATCCGCAACTCATTTTGAATTTTCTCCGCTTGCCTGTCTGTCTAATCTAGTCTGTCTAGTCTAGTCCCTCTATTCTTGCCTGGTGTTATGACTGACAAACATCCGGTTGCGTCTAATCAACAAGCCGTAAATCAAAATAAAACGTAGATAACAAAATGAAAGTAATAATATAAACATTATTAACAATTATAAGAAAAACAATCGAAAATATATTTTATTTAAATTAAACAATCCCTTATATATTTTAGTTCAGTCTAATCTAGTTTCATGTATTTAGCTTGGTCTGTCTAATCTCATGTATTTAGCCCCCCATCTGTCTAGCTTCATCTAACTAGTCTCGTCTGTCTAGTCTTGTCTGTCTAGTCTTGTCTGTCTAGTCTTGTCTGTCTAGTCTTGTCTGTCTAGTCTTGTCTGTCTAGTCTTGTCTGTCTAGTCTTGTCCATTACATATAAATTGAGGGAAAAGGTCAACTGTAATTATTTATTCGTTAATCAGCCAATCAGCATCGAGATAATTAGTTTAGCAATATCTGCCGCGGCGGATGACGTCATCTACTGCGGGGTAGGCGGTCGGGCGGTAACTCCCTTAGGACGCATGCTAGAGCCGTTCTGACACCAGATTTGATTTTTCTCATCAAATGGTTTAAAATGGTTTAGTCTAGTCCGTCTAGTCTAGCCTCATGTATCTAGCCCCGTCTATCTAGTCTCATGTGTTTAGTCCCGTTGATGTATGCAACCAACTTTTCACACCTCATTTGTCTCAACAGGATCTAATTTTGAATTTCCCCGCCTCGCGTCTATTTTTTGAATTTTCCCGCGCATCTGGAAGTTCCGAAAATGGCGGCCGGAAGTCGAAACCGGAAGTCGAAACCGGAAACAGGAAGTCGAAACCGGAAACAGTAAGTCGAAACCGGAAGTCAAAACCGGAAGTTAAAACCGGAAACCGGAAGTCGAAACCGGAAGTCGAAACCGGAAACCGGAAGTCGAAACCGGAAGTTCCAAGGTCAAGGTCAAGGTTAGGTTAGGGGGTCAAGGGGTCAAGGTTAGGTTAGGGGTCAAGGGGTCAAGGTTAGGTTAGGGGTCAAAGGTCATCGCGCATGCGCATGACAGTGGTGGCGGTGGGTCTAGAACGAATCATCTTTACCTACTGGTATTTATTTTGTTTTCTACACAAATTATGATATTTGGAAATAAAGATTACATTTTCGCGTTGAAAATATCATAATTTGTGTGGAAAACAAAATAAGACCGAAAATAATTTGTATAAAAAGTAGGTATTTACATATAAATCCGGGCCCTAATAATAAGATATTCAATCGAACCATTAATAAATTACCAATTTTATATTCAAGTAACTATATTTGATTTTAGCGCCAAATTTTGTAACAAGATTGATTTCATAGTGTTTTTGTCATAGTGTAAATCAGGTTTCTAGTTACTGCATTCTTAATAAAATTCAATATAATTCATAACCAGTCGATTCAATCTTGGTTATATTATTCATTCGATATTCGAAATTGAAGCCTTGAAAATATCTTCGTAAAAATATCTCGCATAAAAATGACCGTTGCATTTTAGTGCATGAAAATGTAGCTATAAAAAACCATAAATATCTGTTTGCATACACTTTCTATTTGGTTACTATTAGTATATTCGAACTTTGCTTTGTTCCATCCACATGCAAATGTAGCGATAACAAACCATTAATGCCTGTTTACATAAACCTTCTATTTTTGTTGATTATTTAAAATTCATAATAAAATAATAAAAACGAACGAAATAACTTGAAATTGTCTACGACGTCTATTTTATATTACGAAATATACTCTTGTAATTGTATATATAATGGAATGTAACTCGCCCGAGCCCAAAACGAGCAGTTTTGGCAAATTTATGCAAGAAATATTACTGACTGCCCGTGTCAGGGTCAAAGATTGAAGAAGAAGCACGAAATAGATCAGAAACGAGACTCTCGTGGCGAGAGCGAGACCACATACGGCTTGGTTCTGGTTGGAGCAAGACCATATACGTCTCGCTCTCACCTAAATAATTTTCAAAGCTGTCTCGTTTCGCTTTTACAAGACTGGACGAGGGGACAAATATATCGTTCTCGTGAAAAGCTCTACACATGTTACTCTTAGGACTAACTAGAACTAACTATTAGGACTTAGTTTAAAAATATCAGCTCCCTTCATTTTTTGCAAAATTTTCTAATGTTCGTGAAAATTGGCTTTTCTGTGGCATGGCCCAAAAAGAAATATGTGGCTTTTTTGCAAATTTCTCATTTTGATAAAAACTGTATTGAATAGAAGGGTTAAAATTTATTAGGCACAACAGATTTTTTTTTTCTCCTCGCTATAGGACTGGCCACTTGAATGCATTGTAGGTAGCTGTATATTATACAAATATTTCGGTTATTTCGTTTTGCAACATATACTTTTTTATCTTTTTTTAAAGTAATCTCAGCCCATTTTAGCACTAAAAGGTACTCAAATGGCTTCATTTAGTAGACTCCCACCGCCTTTTTAAAAAATTTTTGGATAGTCCACACAGGCAACAACCTCCTCAAATATTACGTGTTAATGCCGCCAAATTGACATAAAACCTATTACGTTCCGGAGATCATTATTATATTATCTATAAGAATCTTTTTAAAACTAAAAGTAATTTTTAACATACTTGAAAATGATACACTTGTTTGTTCTCTTTCCGTTCGGAGGGATTTTGACAATCGGGCTTAAACACACTTGGTCATAAGCTACAATCTTGAAACTATGAACATAGAAGTGTATTACTGGGTGATGCAATATTTTAATAAATTAGACATTTAGTTTTACTTCATTTAACTATTCCATATTAAAAGTAATAATTGTCCATAATAAATGTAATTATATACGGTATTCCAATTGAGTCTTCCGAACTTTGACAGTTGGTAGCGGCCATAATGTAAACTACACCTATCGAATTGACTGTCATTTATTCAGTCTGTTTTTCCAAACCACCATCGACGGATATAGCGTTCAACAACGCGTACAAATGATAAAATTGTTTTATCAAAATGGGTGTTCTGTGCGGGAAACCCATTTTAGTCGCCATAATCGTCCTACCGAGAGGACTATTCGCAGCGTGGTGGATAAATTTGAGTTTACTGGTTCAGTAAACAATAAACCAACACCAGTATGAAGACGAAACGCAAGATCTGCCGAAAACATCTCCGCTGTCCGTGAGAGTGTGCAGGAGAATCTGAGGCGTAGCTTGTGCCTACACCCGTACAAAATTCAACTGACCCAGGAGCTGAAGGTAAACGACCATAGACAACGACTGTTTTCGCTGAATGGACCCTAGAGCAGTTGGAAACTGACTGAAACAGGACGGCGCTACGTACCACATAGCTCTTGCCACATAGGACATTCTGCACGAGCGATTTTTAGAGCATGGGCCTCATGGCTCACATGGAGGTGATGTGACCCAACATAACTCATATCATAGGTCAAATTCAACTTGATTTATGCGCCAGAGTCATAGAAAATTGGACATTTCGGATGCGCGCCACCCAGCGAAACCGCGGCGGACATTTGCAGGATGTTATATTCCTTACGTAATGGCATCGATAGGTCTTTCAAACAAATAAAAAAAATCGATTATATCTCACCCACACACTTTGTTTTATTTAAATTTAATATATCGAGAACGGTATTTGTGGGTGTTTATAAATATCCGGACTACGTAAAACAAAGTTGGAGAAGAAATCATTGTAACCAGAATCAAGACGAGCTAATCAATGTTTAAAATCGATTGCAATATTTCACCAGTCCGGGTCCTTATAAATTCCTTCCCAGACATATATAATTACATTTAATATGGACTACTTTTTAAATTTTTGAACGTGTTCGAAAATCATTACTGCGGCGTGCTGAGCTTGTGTTGGGGTTGAGGGACGGCAATTTGAACAACTATTGTGAATTAACTATTAAAAATAATATATGTTGCACCGTATTACAAAAAGATTGTTACACATTCCCCAGGCAGTATGATAATTCTAGTAAATTCTAGTTCCTTTTCGTTGTATAGTAAATACGATATGTGATATTATTTACCACATATAGACGATGTGTAACTTTCAATCGTTACCCATTCTTGTTTTGCAAAATAATATTTTGAGAAACACTTTCGTTTTCAAATAAAGTAAACATCAAATTGGAAATATTGTATATATATATATATATATATATATGTGTGTGTGTTGTATTGTTTTCTCGGGGATTCCGCGTTGATGCTGAGGGTTGGCTCTGAAAAGAACCGGATTCTCGACGTTTCGGCGAACTAACATTCGCCATTCTCAAGAGATATATGCGTCCGTACGGGTCAACCGTTCGACGCATACTGAGAGCTCGTTCGTGCGATGCGACTACTTATAGCTGTCTGGCTTCGGGTCATGCGCGTTGTGTGCGATGCTTCGGTTCGGTTGTTTGTTTGTTTTGTTGGTCGTACATGAGTCTGGGGTGTCTGGGATTGCATTTTGAGGGTGGATATGATCGGTCGCCATGCTGGGGGCAGTCTCAAGGAATCGTCTCTCGTGTTCATGCAGTAGTCTCGTTTTTTCCATCTCTATGGCTTCTCTGTATACTCATGACATTTCGTGGCTAATCTGTGCAACAGTCCTTGAATTTCTAAAGTCCATCCATTGACCAGTGTTTGTGTGTTGGACAAGAGCCGATGAAACTTTGTCTCTGTGTCTGATTGAAACTACATGTTCTTGAATCCTAGCAGATATTTTTCTATTGGTACAATGTAGGTCCGTTCACATGTTCCGCAAGGTATTTCGTAAATTCCATGGGATTCTAACGGGATGGTGTCTTTAACGCTGCGTAGCATGGAGGATATTTTCTGGTTAGGTTTGAAAATGGTGTCGATGTTGTGTCTTTTAAGTATTCTGGCGATTTTGTCAGTTGATCCATGAACATATGGTAGGTATGCTGTGCTAACGGGTTTCTGGCGTTCTTCAGTTCTTTGGCTACTGTTCTCTGTACGACGGAAAGCTCTGGATATTAAGCTGTTTGGATATCCATTTGAAGAAAGAGCTTCTCGTAAGTTCCTCAATTCTTTCGGTAAGTTAAGCTGGTCGGCTAGTCTTTTGGATCGGGTGGTAAGAGTGTTGACTACAGATGCTAGTTGTTTGGGATGATGGTGCGAAGAAGCGTTCAGATATCTGTCTGTGTGTGTTGGTTTCCGGTACACAGTGTGGCTCAAAGTGCCGTCAGGTTTCTTCTGTACCAAGACATCCAAGAAAGGAAGTTGTTGATGCTTTTCTATCTCCATTGTGAATTTAATTTGGTCATGTTGGGAGTTAAGATGGTTAAGGAATTTGTCCAGCTCTGGTCTGCCGTGGGGCCAGATTACAAATGTGTCGTCAACATATGTTAACCATAGTGTAGGTTTAAGTGTGGCTGATGAAATTGCCTTTTCCTCAAAATCTGTAAGAAATATGTTGGATATTACTGGGGATAGAGGTGAACCCATTGGTGCTCCTAGGACTTGTTATTTGACCATCGTACCTAAAGTATGTATTCTTTAAACAATGTTCTACCAGATCTGATACATACCATCTGTATGTATCAGATGTATGTATGTATCAGATCTGGCAGAACATTGTTTAAAGAATACATACTTTAGGTACGATGGTCAAATATACAAACAAGTCCTAGGAGCACCAATGGGTTCACCTCTATCCCCAGTAATAGCCAACATATTTCTTACAGATTTTGAGGGAAAGGCAATCTCATCAGCCACACTTAAACCTACACTCTGGTTAAGATATGTTGACGACACATTTGTAATCTGGCCCCACGGCAGACCAGAGCTGGACAAATTCCTTAACCATCTTAACTCCCAACACGACCAAATTAAATTCACAATGGAGATAGAAAAGCATCAACAACTTCCTTTCTTGGATGTCTTGGTACAGAAGAAACCTGACGGCACTTTGAGCCACACTGTGTACCGGAAACCAACACACATAGACAGATATCTGAACGCTTCTTCGCACCATCATCCCAAACAACTAGCATCTGTAGTCAACACTCTTACCACCCGATCCAAAAGACTAGCCGACCAGCTTAACTTACCGAAAGAATTGAGGAACTTACGAGAAGCTCTTTCTTCAAATGGATATCCAAACAGCTTAATATCCAGAGCTTTCCGTCGTACAGAGAACAGTAGCCAAAGAACTGAAGAACGCCAGAAACCCGTTAGCACAGCATACCTACCATATGTTCATGGATCAACTGACAAAATCGCCAGAATACTTAAAAGACACAACATCGACACCATTTTCAAACCTAACCAGAAAATATCCTCCATGCTACGCAGCGTTGAAGACACCATCCCGTTAGAATCCCATGGAATTTACGAAATACCTTGCGGAACATGTGAACGGACCTACATTGGACGTACCAATAGAAAAATATCTGCTAGGATTCAAGAACATGTAGTTTCAATCAGACACAGAGACAAAGTTTCATCGGCACTTGTCCAACACACAAACACTGGTCACTGGATGGACTTTAGAAATTCAAGGACTGTTGCACAGATTAGCCACGAAATGTCACGAGTATACAGAGAAGCCATAGAGATAGAAAAACGAGACTACGCATGAACACGAGAGACGATTCCTTGAGACTGCCCCCAGCATGGCGACCGATCATATCCACCCTCAAAATGCAATCCCAGACACCCCAGACTCATGTACGACCAACAAAACAAACAAACAACCGAACCGAAGCATCGCACACAACGCGCATGACCCGAAGCCAGACAGCTATAAGTAGTCGCATCGCACGAACGAGCTCTCAGTATGCGTCGAACGGTTGACTCGTACGGACGCATATATCTCTTGAGAATGGCGAATGTTAGTTCGCCGAAACGTCGAGAATCCGGTTCTTTTCAGAGCCAACCCTCAGCATCAACGCGGAATCCCCGAGAAAACAATATAACACAGGTATCTATCCGCGAAAACCTCAAATACAACATATATATATATATATATATATATATATATATATATATATATATATATATATATATATATATATATATATATATATATATATATATATATATATATAACCTTTTCAGGGTAGTTCTTAATTGCGAACAAAGTCATCTAGTCAAGCATTTGCTGAACGTGCATGGAAAAAAGACGAAAATTAGCACAAACGGTAGTTAGGCACCAGTAACGGGTACGCACAAAATTTTAATCAATTATCATTGCGTCCCAGATATTAGTAAAAATGTTGTGTGAGTCCACCCCCTTTTAAGGGCTGTATCTTAGTTAGGAAGCTTTTTCGGACACATCTTTATAATTTGTACATTTGGTATTACACATCTTTGTAATATAATTTCATTTTTTTTCTTAATTTGAGCTCTTGAATATTATTTAATATGGAATACTTAAATAAAGTAAAATTAAGTGTCTAAAGTATACAAATATTGCAGTCTGAGCAATGTTTATAGTTTCAAGTTAAACGAAGGGAAAGATAATAAACAAGAGGAATGACACGAGAACAGGCAAGAAAACGGACATAAAGTCAAGTTAATAAATACGTAGTAAAAATAGTTATATATGAATTATGTCAAATATATGGCTGTCGAGATCATTTTACAGCAGCGACGTTTAATGTCTGCTGACGCCAGATCAATCTTTCTACAGTGGAGTTATTAATTTCCCAAACGTTACTTACGTCCCATTGAAATGAAAATTATTGAGCTGTCCATGTCACTACTGTAATTGTCATTTTTTTATAAGTAATATGTATATTGATAACATCGTATTCAAAGATTTAGAATTAATAGACCTTTTTATAGTTATACTTTTTTTTGCGCTTGTGTCAATTTCCACCTTGTTATACGTCAAAAAGTGCCCGAAATTTTTGACGTATAACCTTTGAAAATAACAAAATGTGCCCGAAACTTTCATATTCCCGCCTTTCAAACTTGGCGGATACGCTTAACTAACCGTAAAACGCTCTATTTAAAGAGAATAATAATTTATTATAAGCATATTAACAACAATTAACATGTTATATTAACAACATAAATAAGCAACATTAAATAAAATATTCGAAAATATATTTTTAAAATATTAATACGTCTTCTTGCAGTACATTGGTATCAAACTTCTTCGACTACTGAGATCTTGTTTCCCCTTATTTATCAAATGTTAACGTCCGCTGCCGCTACATTGTCAACCAACTTATCTTGTCTGATGAGATTTTTATTTTAACATTTTCTAAATGGTTTTGAATGGGTATTATGAATAAGTTATATTATATAAGTTATGAATAAGTTTAATAAAAAATGATTTCGTTTCTAATAGCACAAAAAGGCCGAAAGTCTGTAATAAAATATGTATTGTAAATATTATCACATGATTGTCCAAACACTACGTTAGAATAGTTTAATTACCAAATGTTACCAACCGCTAACGCCACATTGACATGAAATCGGACTACATACATACATACATACATCGGACTATTATTAGGATATTACTTATTATAATTGCTATTTTTTGAATAAATTTATTTATTTTGATCTAATTTGGTTTATATAATTTAAAATTAAATCAAAATCAAATAAATTTAATTTCATTATGTAGGAATTTAATATTTCTTACAAAATTAATATTTATAATTCACATTTGACATATTTCATTTATTGTTAGACCTGTTCTAAATGAAATATGTCAAATGTGAATTATAAATATTAATTTTGTATTATTATACAGTCACGATATAGGCGTAGTTCAAGCAAACTAGACAATTTATAAGTTTATCTACAATGATTAAATTTCTCATATATAAACTAGATAATTATTAGTTCCTAGATCCTTGAACTAGAAAATGATTTGACAATAATAGGAATAATTTTTATCCTTATATCTTGACGGTCGTGAAAATGTAGAACCGCATTACAACAAAAAGATTGTTACTTACACATTTCCCAAGGAGTAACATAATTCTAGTAAATATGGTAAATTCTAGTTACTTTTGTTCCTCTAGTTTCCATTGCATAGTAAATACGATGTGTGGTATTATTTACCACATAATCTTGTTTTGCAAAATAATATTTTGAAAAACACTTTCATTTTCAAATGAAGTAAACATCAAATTGTAAATATTAAATTATATTTAGCCTTAAAGTCGAGATATTTAGATAGACGACATACTTTATTGATATTTAAAAGAAGTTCTCTTTAAGCGATGAAAAGATAAATCGTCCGCAATAAACAGAGTTAGATAAAATAAATATCTTCAAATAAAGTTTATTTATTTACATAACAATCGGTTAGTCTGGGTAAATATTACCTGTTAGACAAATCCGACATCCAAGATTTTATGGAAAACAAGACGAAATAATAGCAATAACAAGATCTTATAGGTTTTCCAGAAAGAAACATTAAATTAAGTTTATAGTTATTTATTATATTTAATTATACGGGGAAAGTACAACATCAATTAAACATAACTAGCAATTATTGTTTTTAATATAGTTAATTTACTGAAATATTATAAAACAATGTTTTATACACTTAGCCACTTAATGTAAGTCTTAGACTTGATCGTAGACTTAAACTCAGCTTCTTTAGCAGGTGTTGGAAAGTGGGTGTTGTAGAAATGCATGCAATTTATTTTTAATATTTTTTGAACAGTTAGTTTAATAATCCTTAAAGGATTAAATTGGGCATGTAACAATAGCTTGGATTTATGTTAATCCCACTTGTTTGAAGAAAATACGGGTTTTCGGGTTCTGAAAAAGAGCATCTTTTTCGTATGGGGTCGTGAAATACTATTCATTTCTACTTTACGCAGTTGCAACCCAAACTCCGTAGGGTCAAAAATAAAAGGTTATTTAAAATTTATGTTATATTTTGTTGAAATTTGTTAATAAGATTTAGTTGCTAAGAGTGGTGAAATGAGTTTACACAAAATGGAGGTGAGCACAAATTAAGAATCAATTTCTAGAAAATTCATAATTTTAATAAATTTTATTAAAATTGTAATGAAATTTGTAAATACTAAAACAAAGACTAATTTTAAATTAACAATATTAAGTATGCTTTATAGTTTTTATTGTATAGTAAACTAGACCCTAGTGTATTTGACAATTTCATTCGATCATTTATTAAAATTGCAGTAAGTCGTTCTGTTAACTGTATTACATAGGGTTAACCAATGACTATGATATTATATTTGCGAATTAGATTCGACGATTATCAGACTAAACTAAAAAATACAAGATACTAAACAAAACTATGAAAGATTAGAACTAGACAAGACTATTAAAGACTTGCATAAAAGTAAACAATACAAAGATAAACAAGACCAAACAACATTGAACTAAAGAGGGCTAAACAATGTATAAATAAACAACACTAAACTAGATTAAACAAGACAAGAGTAAAATAGACAATAGTGAACAAGAGAAGAAGCGGACAAGAACAAGACAAGATAAGAGGAGACTACACAATACTGCAAGAATAGACACTACAAAACATGACTAGACAATATTAGACAATAACTAAACATGACTAAACGTCACCACTAGACAGTAGAAGACCAGGCAAGACCAGACATGAATAGCCAAGACCAGAAATGAATAGCCAAGACCAGACAAGGCAAGAAAACCCCAGACAAAACCAGATAAGACCAGACAAGACCTGACAAGACCAGACCAGAACAGACAAGACCAGACAAGACCCTACAAGACCAGACAATACCCTTCAAGGCCAGACAAGACCAGACAAGACCAAAGAAGACCATAGAAGGCCAGGCAGGACTAGACGAACCAGAAAAACCCATCTCACAAGATCAGACAAACCTATGCGAAAACATATAAGATGAGACAAGACTAGACAAATTCAGTCAAGATCACACAAGAATGAAGAGGACTGGATAAGACTGGATGGAATTGAAGTAACAACGACAGTGTTAAAATGAACACTTCACTAGCGAAGAGTAAACAAAATGAGAATAAAATTGACGGGATTCGACAAGATCTCGACAAGATCAGACAGAACTAAATAAGACGGGACATAACTAGACAAGACATGACTAAATAAGACATGGCTACACAACTGTAGATGGTACATAATACATGACTAGACAAGACATGACTAGACAATACATGACTAGACAAGACAAGACATGTCTAAACAAGACATGACTAGACAAGACGTGACTGGCGATGACATGACTAGACAAGACAAGACATGAATAGACAAGTTAAGGCATAACTAGACAAGACAAGGCATAACTAGACAAGACAAGACATGACTAGACAAGACAAGACATGACTAGAAAGACATGACTGGGCAAGACGTGAATAGACAAGACATTACTAGACAAGTCAAGACATGACTAGACAAGACATGACAAGACAAGACATGTCTAAACAAGACATGACTAAATAAGACATGACTAGATAAGACATGACTAGACAAGACATGACTAGACAAGACATTACTAGACAAGACATGACTAGACAAGACTTAACTAGAGAAGACATGCCTGGACAGGACATGACTAGACAAGAAATGACTAGACAAGACATGTCTAGACAAGACATGTCTAGACAAGACATCACTAGACAAGACATGCCTAGAGAAGACATGACTAGACAAGACATGACTAGACAAGACATGACTAGACAAGACATGACTAGACAAGACATGGCTAGACAAGACATGATTAGACAAGATATGACCAGACAAGACATGACTAGACAAGACATGACTAGACAAGACATGCCTAGACAAGACATGACTAGACAAGAGATGACTAGACAAGACATAACTAGACAAGACATGACTAGACAAGACATGACTAGACAAGACATGACTAGACAAGACAAGACTAGACAAGACATGACTAGACAACACATAATTAGACAAGACTAGACAAGACATGACTAGACAAGACATGACTAGACAAGACATGACTAAACAAGACATGACTAGACAAGACTTGACTAGACACGACATGCCTGACTAGACAAGACATGACTAGACAAGACATGCCTAGACAAGACATGACTATACAAAACAGGAGTAGACAAGATATGACTAGACAAGACATGACTAGACAAGACATGACTAGACAAGACATTCCTAGACAAGACATGACTATACAAAACAGGAGTAGACAAGACATGACTATACAAGACATGACTAGACAAGACAAGATTAGACAAGACATGACTAGAAAAGACATGACTAGACAAGACATGACTAGACAAGACTTGACTAGACAAGACATGCCTAGACAAGACATGCCTGGACAAGACATGACTAGACAAGACATGGCTAGACAAGACATGCTTAGACAAGGCATGACTATACAAAACAGGAGTAGACAAGACATGACTAGACAAGACATGACTAGACAAGACATGACTAGACAAGACATGACTAGACAAGACAAGACTAGACAAGACATGACTAGACAAGACATGACTAGACAAGACATGACTAGACAAGACATGACTAGACAAGACATGACAAGACATGACTAGACAAGACATGACTAGACAAGACATGGCTCGATAAAACATGACTAGACAAGACATAGCAAGACAATAGATGGTTAGACGAGACATTATTAGACAATACATGACTAGGCAAGACAAGACATGGCTAGACAAGACATGAGTAGACAAGACAAGACTAGACAAGATATGACTAGACAAGACATGACTAGATGAGACATTACTAGGCAAGACATGACTAGGCAAAGTGTACTAGAATATTCTAGGCTTTACTAGATTTTACTGGAATGGACTTAACTATGCTAGGCTAGACTGGACGACACGATACTAAACTGAAATGGACAATTCTTAACTAGAAAAGGTTTTGCTAGACTAGACCGGACAAGAATAAAACAATGGTTTGCAAACTTTTCTCCATGCACAAAATCGCCAGTTCTTCTGCCCACCCCTAAAATGTAACTCATAGAAAACGTATATAGGACATGGCAAAGTGAAAACTTTTCGATTTGTTACCGAAATTTGTAAATACCAACAACCGTTTTGTGTTTATTTTCATTTTGCTAATAAATTGCAGGTCTATTCTTTAATAGACAGTACTAGATTATACTTAGCTTTTATTGGACTGTACTAAACTCTACTATACTAAATGTTGGCTGTACTAAAATACTACCAAGCATGGCCAAGCTTCGAAACACCAAACAAATGTTTGGTTATGCGTTTGTGGTAGTTAAGTTAGAGAAAATCGTATCAAACTAAATTTTACTTATTTATTTTCATACATAAATTTTCACTAAAATAATGGCAATATTAATATGAATTGGTGAAATAGCTTTGTGTTTAGAATACCCAAGCTTAGAATTAGTGAAAAATATTGACAAGTATTTTTCAGGGAATATGTAATCAAACTGATTACACGTTGCTTTATCCGGTAGACATCCGCATCCGTAGAGCAATAAATTCTTTGTATTTTTTTAATGAACCTGTGTTTTTATATAGATATATTATACAGCAATACTTTCAAACTTATTCTACATTGAGATGAGATCATAACAAACAATGAATAGAGATATCTGAATAGGCATTAAAAGCCTTTTTATTTGCCATATTAATTACGCCATTTAATATATATATATATATATATATATATATATATATATATATATATATATATATATATATATATATATATATTATACATACATAAATAGTAATAAATTGCGTATGTCAAATATATAACAATTGAGCACTTTGACTTTTTTTGGCTTTTAACATTAATAGCAATAAAAATATTTACTCCACAGTCTAAAGGTTAAACATAATTTAGTCATTAATAACAAAAAATGATGGTACGCTAAAACATGAGTAAAGTACACAAATTACATTTTAAAAGTAATTCGTCTGTAAAAAAATATTTTTCCAATTCAAAAATAAATCTCGCTCATATATTTAATAAATACACTGTTACTGAAACAAAATAGGTTTTAAATGAAATGTATTGCGTCAATTAGTTTATTTGATTACAGACACAGATTTAAAATATTGTTTCCACTAAACGTAAATGATTTATAAAATTCTCTCTCGAAGTTTCTTGTTCTCTTTGATTTACGTACACTTACTATTAAATATAAGATAATCTAATTTTAAATAAAAAAATACCATATTTTTTTAGAACGGAACTTATTATGATATATTAAATTTATGTAAGGAACTATATTACAATTTTGAATTTGGTAGTAAAATATTTGCTAGATCATCGGAATGTCGAATTATGTTCGTTATAACTCCGTAGTTTGATTTCGGTTGATTGTATTAAAGATTTGGCTCCGCATGGTTTTCCCTTTGATAAAATATTGACGGTTATGGAAATTAGTAGATTCTCTCGGTTATCGACTGCGAATTTCTCGCATCTCAATAATCCTAATATAGTATGCAAGGTATGCCGAACTACCCACAACAATCAATAAACCTAGAATTTTTGGAATTCCATTTTTATTCTTATGTAGACGGTAATTCTGGAGATATTCATATTCACTTCGAGTTTTCACTGCATATCTAATATTCTATTTATTTTAAAAATGCTTTGTTTTGATATAATATTTTAAAAAGAAGTTAAGTAGAAACGCGAACAATTCGAAGTTGAATGGACAAGTTTCATTTTATTTCTTTAAGCATTTCTAATTATAAACATTCTTTGGATTGAATTTTTGAATTTGACATATGGTACAGTACAGAACTACGATATTGGGTTTCCTGAAACTTTTCCTGAATTTTCTTGCTTTTAGTCTATATAGACAATTTTGTTGCAACAAAAGCACCTGTTCACGACAGTTTCGATTAGCGAAATTCCTTCAACTAAATGTCCAAATACATAAAACGTGTTGGTTCATTTCTTGTTCGGCCTGGCGCAGGTATGTGCAAACCGGAACAACCACCCTAAACTTTCTCAAGCCGCCCTTCAAAGATTTTCTTTTCAAAATTTCTCATTAATAATATTTTTCCACGTTTAGCTTTCAATATTATTTTATTATTGCATATTTCATTTCTGCAATTTTTATACTACATTTATTTTGTTTATAAAGAGATAATTTTCAGTGTTTCTATTATCATAAATTTCTTACTTGCGGCCACAACTTCTAAATTTGTAGCTGGACCGTTATAAAATAAGGTTGCTCACTAGTCTAACGCTTGTCTGGACAGTCCATATAATATTTGGAGAGGTCTTTATTATGCCGAAGACGATTAACAACAGTTACACAAAGTAAAAAGTCCGCAACCCTAAGTTTCAACGAAGGGGTGTATTCTACACAATACCCAATATTTGTTTATCTGTTCATTATAATAATTAATAGTGTCAATAACTCTGTTTCTCTTTTTTCTCTGTTTCCATAACTCTATAAAGCGAAAAACTCTGTAACCCGAAGTTTTTGTGTTCCCCTTCGGAATTCATTACAGTTGAAGTTATAGTCAATCGCTTACTCAAATCCGAGACTATAACTCGAAATAAAAATTTCAACCGTGAAACAGTTAACTTCTATGTCGAATTAGTCATTCCGAATACTCGTTTCTTCCAATCGAAATTTACGTTTTATATAACATTGACACCACAGATTTTCATCTCGTCAGCAATCGATATTCATTTTCAGCGAATTCGGTAACTCGACAATTTTGTATATAAAAAATTAAATGACAACTTATCTTAAAATTAATGTTCCTAAACTTTGTATTATTATGTTTTGATAGCATTATTTATAAATGGAAACTATAATATCAATTTGACGTTATCTTGCAGCCGTTTGAGTGCAACAACTTTGTCTATAAATAAAAATATAAACGTAAAAAATGCGCATGAATGTAACCCCCTGCTTGGTTTCGAGATTTATATCTAGGTCTCGTTGTTCATATGCTAAAAGACGCAATTACTCAAGCAGAAATTATTTTATAGATATTGACTGAATATTTTTGAAAAAAAAATGTAACCTTGATGCTAATAAATTGGCTTAGAAAGTTTTAACGTATTTTGAAAACGTATTTAGCAATATTTACTATAAGGTATTGTGTTTTTTATAAAAAAAGAAATTCCAAAGTATACGTGACTAGAATTTAACAAATCATTTTTTGTATTGAAAATTCATTCTTCTTTAATTTATTAAAAAATGAGATTTAAAATTAAACTAAATATGTCAATTAGATAATATTAAAGTTTTAGGATTTTACGATTCTTCATAAAAATCACACGTTTCACAATGTTAAGTTTTTTTAGGACAATATCTTAAATTCTTTTAAAAAAATTGTGAAAATTACTGGACTCTACTTTCCACAAGAAAATATGATTACCATAGGATGATGTGGGAATCGGAAGCTATGACTACATACATTTAAGATTTCATTAAGTTGTATTTTGGTAATTTTTCTCAAGCAACAGTGGCAATTAATTATTGTGCTTCAACAAGTTCTCTAATATGCAAATGGTAAAACATTGTATCGGTCATTATATTGTATGTTAATGGAAACCTTTTGTGTTTAATCTAAAATAAATTAAAATGTGTAACAAAAACAAAACACTTTAGGTATCAGTTCCTCAATGCCTTTAGACAGAGGTCTAAATTAGCGACATAAGTATTAAGCACGATTTAGCAACTTTAAGGTAAAAGCACACTAAGGGCCTCTTTTACCATCTCTAAGTAAAGCGTTGATTAGTTACTTCCCAGTTAACGTTAATCTGCAAGTAAAAGTTACGAGTATCTTTTGTCAATTTCACAAACGAAAATAAAGCTTCGAGTAACAACTTACGGGTTAAGTGGATGACGTAACAAATTTACGTCACAGTCGTTCAATATACGGCTTCCTATTGGTGGACTGACACCACAAAAATCAGCCGCACTCTTAAGTAGGATCCAGTAGCAAAATATCTTAGCGATAGTAGAAGACTTGTTTTTGTTGCAACTGCTTGATTTCTTAAATAGTAGAAGGGATTAAACGTATGGTTACCTATTGCTAAGAAGTTAGATTTTATAGGTTATTAGTAAAATCACTAGAATAATGAAAAAAATTCCACTTACCTTTGTGAATTAGAGATTATTTTATATTTTATTAAGTTAAGCACTTGATTTACTGCATATTTCGATAGACGAAATCTCGCAAAAAATCACTTTCATCTAGGTCCTTAAAATAATCAATACGCAATTTAAATACACGAATCCTAGGTACTCGTTGCGTCCTAGAATGTTCAAATTCATCCAATTGATGATCAATCAAATCAATTAAATCCATTTTTGTTAATAAATTTTAAAATAATCGTTGGCGTTATGATAAATACCTACACAAAATGACAAGTGACAATTTTCAACTGTAAAGTAAACCCACTAATGGGCAGATGTCGTGCCAAGTAAGTTACGGATCGGATAATTTTATCATTAGTGCTACTCGAACGTCGTGAAACTCGCACATGGAGTTACGGGTGACTTTAACTGGCGGAAAGCCTACTCGACACTTTACTTGAGGATGGTGAAAGAGGCCCTAAGCGGAACTACACTTTAGTTAACCGTAGTTGAACTGCAGCGGAACGATAGTTAGAGGAAATTTGTATGTCATATAGGAATGGAATAATAATTTCTGATTCTGATCACACACTTTTTCCACGGCTTATAAGGCTTCGGAAAGATTTACTACGTACTTTATAAAATCTCTACTGCATAAACTATACAGCCCCATCGTGATCAATTGATTGAACAATTTAATTGCAATATTAATAATTGGTTAGTCGTGCAAGTCCATTTTATGTTCTTTCGAGAAAAACAAAGGTTAACATATTAGTCGCTTCGGTCTTTCTGACAGTGGACAATTTATATTAAAGGCAATGCCATTTTTGAGATTTGAGATTAAATATTAACTAGTTATAAATAAAAAGTTTACACTAAATTAATCACAAATTAAAATGGATGGATGGAAAAAATGGACTTGACACCACTTTCAAAATAAACGGTCCATATAATTAATTACGAATGACTTGAATGGCGAGCAGTGTCGCGCCGTGTCATACCTCACTTGCGGCAGCGGAACTTCGCTATGCGGTACGGTGTGACACATTCGATCAGTTGGTTAACTGTGCCGGTCGTGCAGTTCAATTGCTTACGATTTCATAAAGGGTCTTCCAATTAGAGGTTTCATTTTGATATGTATAAAAAACGAGTATTTTTAAACGAAATCATCGGATGTTTGTTTAATTCTAAACAGGAGGGTATGCCATTAATAAAGGAAAACAATATTAGCCAAATGGCCGCCACGCCACGTCTACGCTTGCAGGACCATATTATTTTTATGAAATTTTCCTGTATGTCCTCGATAACTTCACGAATTCCATCTTTGAAGTCTTGAATCGATTGTGGGCCATTGGCATAGACTTTATCTTTCACGTAGTCCCAAAATAAAATCTAGAGGTGTTAAATCACGATCAAGATCTCGGTGGCCAATTGTGATCGCCTCTTCGAAAAAGCACACAGCCGGGAAACTTTTACGCAAAGGAGCGATGATATCTTGTTGAAAATAAACGTCGTCTGCATCAATATCTTCCAATTCTGGCCATACAATATCATTAATCATCGTTCGATAGCGCAATCCATTCACCATAACAGTTGCTTCAGCCTCATTTTCGAAAAAGTAATTTCCCAGCCTTAAAATTTGTTTTGTTGGTATAAAAGTAATTGGTATAAATGTATAAAAGTTAGGTCCCAGCCCCTTAATGACCCAACCAGACCAAAAACCGCACCAAACAGTCACGCGTTGAGGTTGGAGAGGCTTTTCAACAATAATTCTTGGGTTTTACGAGCCCCAAATGCGATCATTCTGCTTGTTAACGTAGCCTCCGAGGTGAAAATAGGCCTCATCACTCGAGATGATTTGTCGATGAAGTTCCGGTTCAGTTTGATGCATTTTAGGGACCCAATCAGCAAAGTCACGATCTTGGTGGTGGTTGGTAGGCGTGAGTTCTTGTGTTAACTGAACTTTAAAAGCCACTAGACGTCGTCTTCCTAATGTCGTTTGTGGAATATCCGATTCCAAAGATCGACGAGAACTGGACAAACCTGGGATTTCCTCAGCACTATGGGCTACAACCGCAATATTCTCAGTTGTTCTTAAGTGCACGAGTTCGGTTCTTCACATCACTAACTTGTCCCAACAGCTCAAACTTTTAGACTAGTTTCACAATTGCTGGCCGAGAAGGTGCTTCACGACGACCCAAAAATGTTTTAGTTTTTCGAACTGTGACTGAAATTTTCACCATTTTTGTAGTGAATTTTAATAGTTTCAATGCGTTGTTGAAGCGTATATTGGTCCATCTTTATTAATGGCATAGTTTTTGGTTGTGATCTGTCTAGTAGTTACAGGTTGACTCATGACAACGGTTAAAATAGCGGCCTATCGAAAATGAAACCTCTTATTGGAAGACCCTTTATAAAGAATATTTGGTCGCAGTGCAGTTCCGTTCAGAGCGGTGTTGCCTTTAGCGCCCTAGAGCTACGTTGGACTCACGGCTGTCGAAAGTGAATATATAATATAAATTTATAAGATACGACTGATAAGTACTTCTTGAAAATTATTAAGGACTTATGAATGCACCTAGTAGTTCTTTTCCCACGTGCGTTACATTTTAAACAACATATCTAAATCTTAAATATGTTTTATTGTTTTCTAAGTTCATTTGTTTTATATTGTTGTATGAGTTGTCTATATATTTACATACCTAATATACATAAATTGACATTTTGTTGAGAGAAATTAGAAACAATGCAAATTTCAAAACAAAGAAATTCCCTCAAGATAATTCCCGCAATAAGCACCTTGTCCAACTAGAAAATACAAAAGAATGTAAAAAATAAAATAAGCAACCCATCACAATACAGCATCCTTCACGCGATACCAACAAAACTAATTAATTTTCTTCTAAGCGAACACAATTTTCCTTCATTGTTGCTTCACTACAACCACAATTTTTCATACTTTCACTACTTTGCATAACACACACTCCTAATGATCCCACAACTCGAAGCTTATTGCTTCACACCAAAGCATTCATTGAATTTTTTTCTTTTTTTTCCCGTATATTATTAAAAAATAAATAACCGTGTGGAAAACCTTGTATCCCACGTCCGCATAAAACTAAAAAAAAAATATTATGGTAATTATATTAATTACTCTCCGCTTGGTGTTTATTATTATTCCAATTAAAAAAAAAGTTTTGTTAATTATTTTGAAGCGAAATTAAAATTAAAAAATGATAGAGCAATTTGCATAATTTATAATTAAGTTTTAATAGTGGAAATGATTGATAGTTTTGTGTAAATATCGTGGAGGTGTTTGGTGCCCCGCTGTGGTAGCTATAAAAATGTACTTATGTGGTTGTTTGTGAAGTTTTATTTTTTCATCCGTCGGTGATTGATTGTATGAGTTTTATGGTCAGATTGCAGTTTTGTCTATTAGAGACGTTTATGGTGTGGTTGCGAAAGGTATATTGCGAATGTGAGAAATTCTGTAAACCGATTGCAAAATTGAATTTATAATATTGGATTTATGATGCACATTTCTTATAAATCGTTTAGAGGATCATTGTCTATTTAAATTTAAGCTCTATCTATACTGTAGGTGTTGACGATTTTAATTATTTTATTACTGCAATTTCAAACGCTTTTATTAAGTTTTTATTATGAAAAAAAAAATGTTTTTAGGTGGAATTTAATTTTGTAAATTTATTCCATTCATTTAAGCTATGAACGAAATTTACATAGTTTGGTATTCTAAAACAGGTTGTTTACATTCTTTTGGAAGAAACTACCCTTTATTATAAAGATGTTTAAGTCAGGTGTTACCTGTTTGGGGTGTTACGCCTCAGCAAATTTCTTGAAATTTGCTTATAATGGGAGGATTATCAAACAGATTAAAGTTCATGCTTTGTCTAAATATTATATTTAGAAAAAAATATTTGGAGTAATTCTTTTTTTCGGATTAAATATTGTTTTAGAATTTGCTTATTTTTTGTAACGTTTTATTGTAGTACTGCCAATTATCAAACAAAATATATTTGCTTTTTATGAATTTTAAATTGGTCCATATCATTATTGTATATTTTATAGAACTTCTAATATGTACCGATGAGAAGATTTTTTTGTTTAATTAAGTTTCATTAGGTGAATTCTGAATGATTTTTTTTTTTAATAATAAACAAATTTAGTTGTTCAATGACATAAATTCCATAATAATTTGTCTGAAAAAAGTTAAATAAGTGATAATGTAAATGGTCCATACTATTTTGCTATATTTTTTTATTTTATAAAATTTAAATAAGTACAACCAAGTATTTGTGAGTACTAGATAATCAAGATTAAAAATATAATGATGAGTGAAATGACACACTTATATATTTCCTGGTATTTCACACAAGATTGCTCGTCTTAATTAGTAATAATTAGTCAAATTCGGTTATATCTAGAAGCAACAGACCAACAAAACTACCCTATTATAAACGCTACTGAACTAGATTCAGACAAATAAACTATGCGATAATTTCAATATCATAATCAATAAGTTATTTTTTTGCTTTTAGTATCTATTATTATTTGTAAAATGATGTTCTCTGATGGATCAAAAGTTTGAGAAAGTTTTGTTGTTTTTCATTCTTATTTCATTATTTCTCAAATATCTGTAAAATATTAAACAAACAGAAGATACAATTAGCATTTAATGGCACAGCAGGTAACTAGTAACTAGAAGTTTTGCAACCAATATAACTTAAGAAATTCAGCCGATTAACCCTTATGTCAAAACCTGGGGGGTAACCTTTTGCATATTCTTACTTACATATCTTTTGTATTTAATGAAAAATTATCAAATCCTTTCAGATCTTCGTTATTTGAGTCTATTGATATCGATTCATATATATATATATATATAAATATGTATATATATATATATATATATATATATATATATATATATATATATATATATATATATATATATATATATATATATATATATGTATATATATATGTATATATATATGTATATATATATATATATATATATATATATATATATATATATATATATATATATATATATATATATATAAATATGTATATATATATATATGTATATATATATGTATATATATATATATATATATATATATATATATATATATATATAAATATGTATATATATATATATATATATATATATATATATAAATATGTATATATATGTATATATATATATGTATATATATATATATATATATATATATATATATATATATAGATATGTATATATATAAGTATATATATGTATATATATATATATATATATATATATATGTATATATATATGTATATATATATATATATATATATATATATATATATACATATATATATATATGTATATGTCTATATATATATATATATATATATATATATATATATATATATATATACATATACATATATATATATATGTATATGTCTATGTATATGTATATGTGTATATATATATATATATATATGTATATATATATATACATATATATATATACATATATATATATATATATATATATATATATATATACATATATATATATATATATATATATATATACATATATATATATATAAATATATATATATATATATATATATATATATATATATATATATATCTCAAGATAGGTTGTAGGGTCCGTTGTACTGGGTAGATAAGCTATCAACGGTACAACGGACAAGCACGGACGAGCTCTAGCATTGACAAGGAAACAATGAATTACCTTATACCAAGGGAGAAATCTTCACGGTGTCCCAAGATATATGGTTTACCAAAGATCCACAAAGATGGAGCCCCACTACGACCAATAGTAAGCTCCGTTGTTTCACCGGTCCAACTTCTTGCGAAACATTTAGCAAAATGTTTACAACCATACGCCGAAGATTGTGATTCCTATGTCCGCAATGCTGAACACTTCATAGACATACTGAAAAATCACCAACTCCAGCCCGGCCACCTCCTTGTGAGCTTTGACATTGTATCTTTATTCACAAAAGTACCGGTCCATGAGGACTTAAACATCATAAGATCAAAATTAAAACCAGAAAAGTATGTATCAAATCTGGCAGAACATTGTTTAAAGAATACATACTTTAGGTACGATGGTCAAATATACAAACAAGTCCTAGGAGCACCAATGGGTTCACCTCTATCCCCAGTAATAGCCAACATATTTGTTACAGATTTTGAGGAAAAGGCAATCTCATCAGCCACACTTAAACCCACACCCTGGTTAAGATATGTTGACGACACATTTGTAATCTGGCCCCACGGCAGACCAGAGCTGGACAAATTCCTTAACCATCTTAACTCTCAACACGACCAAATTAAATTCACAATGGAGATAGAGAAGCATCAACGACTTCCTTTCTTGGATGTTTTGGTACAGAAGAAACCTGACGGCACTTTGAGTCACACTGTGTACCGGAAACCAACCCACACAGACAGATATCTGAACGCTTCTTCGCACCATCATCCCAAACAACTAGCATCTGTAGTCAACACTCTGACCACCCGATCCAAAAGACTAGCCGACCAGCTTAACTTACCGAAAGAATTGAGGAACTTACGAGAAGCTCTTTCTTCAAATGGATATCCAAACAGCTTAATATCCAGAGCTTTCCGTCGTACAGAGAACAGTAGCCCTAGAACTGAAGAACTCCAGAAACCCGTTAGCACAGCATACCTACCATATGTTCATGGATCAACTGACAAAATCGCCAGAATCCTTAAAAGATACAACATCGACACCATTTTCAAACCTAACCAGAAAATATCCTCCATGCTACGCAGCGTTAAAGACACCATCCCGTTAGAATCCCATGGAATTTACGAAATACCTTGCGGAACATGTGAACGAACCTACATTGGACGTACCAATAGAAAAATATCTGATAGGATTCAAGAACATGTAGTTTCAGTCAGACACAGAGACAAAGTTTCATCGGCACTTGTCCAACGCACAAACACCGGTCACTGGATGGACTTTAGAAATTCAAGGACTGTTGCACAGATTAGCCACCAAATGTCACGAGTATACAGAGAAGCCATAGAGATAGAAAAACGAGACTACTGCATGAACACGAGAGACGATTCCTTGAGACTGCCCCCAGCATGGCGACCGATCATATCCACCCTCAAAATGCAATCCCAGACACCCTAGACTCATGTACGACCAACAAGACAAACAAACAACCGAACCGAAGCACCGCACACAACGCGCCTGACCCGAAGCCAAACAGCTATAAGTAGTCGCATCGCACGAACGAGCTCTCAGTATGCGTCTAACGGTTGACCCGCACGGACGCATATATCTCTTGAGAATGGCGAATGTTAGTTCGCCGAAACGTCGAGAATCCGGTTCTTTTCAGAGCCAACCCTCAGCATCAACGCGGAATCCCCGAGAAAACAATACAACACACATATACATATATATATATATATATATATATATATATATATATATATATATATATATATATAAATATGGAAAAGATAGAGATCAAAAATACTACTATTACTTAATATATAAATAAAAGAATTTATTTAACTTTTAATTATTTTTATTAGTTAGAGTTATAATATAAATTATACATAAAATATCTTTATGTTGAATTTTTTCTTGAAAACATGGGTCATATTTTATAATTGCTTTTGAATGTTCATCAATCCCAAACTGGTTTATTACATTCTTTATATGATTTTCGCGATTTTGTCCGCTTTTTTAGACACCCTGGCAGCAAATATAATATGATTCTACAAAAATATTTCGTCCAGTCGAATCTGGAAGAATCTATCTGTTGAGTAGACCCGCCTGACTCACTTGATGTTGTTGCCCTGCTTGTAGAATTTTTTGGTTTTCAATAGATTTTTTCGATCGCAATCCCTGTGGTGAAATTTCTCATAATTTGAATATTTTGACTTCACGTAATTGTCCCAAAAATATTCGTTGTTCGTTTGGCTTTTTTTATCACTTTGTTATTTTGATGATAAATTATTTAGCTTGTAAGGTTGGCGACATACAAAATATTTAAAAAAAAATGCGAAAGGCCATCTGTTAGTGAGTCACTAGCGTTTCTCAACCTATGGTACGCGTACCCCCAGAGGTACGTGAAATGATTTTCGGGGGTACGCAGAAAAAAATATGTAATGGCGGACATTGACAGATAAATTGAACATAAAAGAAAGGATAAAAAGTAATAAAAGTTAACTACATCAAAAGCTGTTACTATGGGAATTCTCTGAATTGTCTTTCCATTTTTATTTTTTGTTATATATTGAACAAGTTTTACATCATTGTTATATATAATGGGGTTAGGGTTGGGGTACGTGGATTAGCGATGATAGGACAAGGGGTTCGCAAGTAAAAAAAGGTTGATAAACCTTGGGTTAGTCTCTCTGTGGGTTGTATAACGGTCCGAGTACCCAGGTACCCCGGTTATTGAACAACGTTTTGATGACTGGGTATTGACATAAGGGTTAAGTCGATTACAACGAGACTAACAAAGCTGTATTGTTAGAAATGATGCTCTATTATAAATCATATATCCTTTAATAATATTTTTAATTCATCCAGGTCATGAACGCACGCCGATAGGTTATGTGTCAACAATTTCAAACAACGATTGAGTACGCATAAGCGTCACCTACAGAAACTACGACCGTATTTATAGCGTACATAGATTTATCCGAAGTCTACGAAAGTAATTCAACGGTAACTACACTTGCTGTATTTAAAAATAGAGCTTAAATGTAGTATCAGATCGTCTACACCGCACAGTGTAGGGTTAATCTATTTGTGTAAAAACACTAAACGAATGTAAAATTGTAAATGAAATCAAATATTGCTAAAGAATAAATTTAATTATATTTTTCTAACCATATTTAATATTTTAACGATTATTGTTTTATTTTCTAGTTCTGATTGAATATGATATTTGTAAAATATGAAATAATTAAAAATAGAGATATAATAAGGGTAGGTAGGGTTTGTTGGCGCACGGGTGAGTTGAGACACGCAAATATTTCACAAATTTTGTAATCAACATGATTTTATAAATTAAATGAACCTATAGTAAATTTTACAATTATAATAACGTAATCTAAAAATTTTTTAAATACACCTTATAAAAAACGATACACCCTATATTCATATCCACCATATGTTTTTTTTATATATAGTTTTATATATTGATGGGAGCAAAAAATATTTTCCGCAACTTTAAGCATTATTTCAAACAAAAGGTAGATTTAATAAATATAATAATCTTTATTGTCACAAAAAGGAACAAATGGCTATCGACCATAAAGTGTTTCTGCCAGGGAATACAGTACTTTAGGTTAGTTAAAAAAAAGTAGGTGCTGTGGGATGAAGGTAGATTTATTTACTATTAGGTATAAATTAATATTAATATTGAAATTAATTATTTTAAAAACGCTTCAAATTTGACAATTCAAACGCTGATATTTAATCTTTGAAGTAAAGACAAATTATACTATATCTATTTATTTATTAATTTGTGTATTATTATCTTCTTCTTCTTCTTTCGAGTATGCCTACTTTGGACCACGCTTGTTCAACTGTTGGGCTTTGACCTTTGCCCAGTATTGTCGCATCTTCTGCCGGTGTAACTCCTTTCTCTCTTCTGTCCAGGGGGTATCTTTCCTTCGAGGTTTTTCTTGAAATCCACGGACTTCCTTTAGGGTGCGTCTTACAGACTGTCTGTTTTTGAGATCTATTATTCCCAGTTCTTTAATATCCTTCTCGGTCTCTGTCAACCAAGTGGTATGAAGCTTCTTGTTTTCCAAAAGGTAAACATACGGTTGGTTTGTCGATTTGGAGGCAATCTTGCAACGTGGCCATAGAAAGCTACCCTTCTTTTTCTTGCGCAGTCAGAGAGCATCTCAATATGTTCGTAGAGCTCAGAGTTATGCCGTCTTCGGAATTCCCCATCTCCTTTACCGGGCCTAGGATCTTCCTGAGGATTCTCCTTTCTCTGATTTCCAATTTCTCTATTAGATCCCTTCGGTTCAAGGAAAGACACTCCATGGCATATAGGGCTTCTGGTCGTAAGACTGATGTATAGTGCTTAAGTTTCAGATTGCGTGATAGGCATTTCTTATTGTAAGTGTTCTTAGTCAGCCGATAGGCTAGTTCTAACTTGCTGACTCTTTTGGATAATGATGCTCTTTCTGATAAGTTGGGTTCAATCCATTCGCCGAGATACTTAAATTTCTCAGTCCTCTTGATGTTTCCCTGTTCTAGTAACATCTCTCTGTTTGCTTCTCTAATGTTGGTGAAGAATTCTGTTTTCTCCAGCGACACTTGAAGACCCACTTTGGCAGCCTGTTTTCTGAGGCAGTTTACCTGCATTGTTGCCATCTCAAGAGAATCAGAACAAGGCCAGGCAATCTACAACCAGTCCATCGTTCTTACGTCCCAGGTAGATACCACTCTGAGCACCCAACAATTGTTCAGTTCCTTGCGCCAATCTCTCATAACCTTTTCAAGGACACAGTTGAAGAGAAGTGCTGAAAGTCCATCTCCTTGTCTAACTCCAGTTTTTATTTCGAAGCTTTCTGAAATCTCGCCTCTAAATTTAACCTTGGAATGGGTGTTGGTCAAAGTTTCTAGGACTAGTCTGCGGGTTTTGTTGTCTAGTGCTAGTTCCTGGAGTACTTTGTTAAGCGTTTCTCTATCGATGGAATCGTAGGCCTTCCTAAAATCAACAAAGGTGACGACCACCTTGCGGTTTCTCATCTTGGAGTATGCAAGTACAGTTTTAAGGTTGAGGATCTGTTCAACACAGGATCGGGTCTTCCTGAAGCCCCCCTGGTATTCTCCCAGTTGACTATCCAACTGATTTTCTGCCCTTGTTTGTAACGCCTTCGAGAGAATCTTGTATGTTACCGGGACGAGAGAAATTCCACGGTAGTTGTTTAGATCCGTAAAATCTCCCTTTTTGTGAAGCGGATGGATCAGAGCAGATTTTCAATCGGGTGATAATTTCTCTGTTTCCCAGATGTCCTGGATGATTTCAGTTAGCTTGCGCACGGCATTGTTTCCAGCACCTTTCAACAGTTCAGCAACGATAGAGTCCTCTCCAGCTGCCTTATTATTCTTAAGATGTTGAATGATCTGGCCAACTTCTTCCAATGAGGGGGGAAGCGAGTCCGGGTTTGGTGTGGTTTGTTTATAGTCGAAGTCTTCGCTGGGTGGGTCACTGAGGCAAAACTACGAAGTACTGAGCCAAAAGGTGGCAGTTGTCCTTGTCGTTATAAGCCAGTTTGCCTTGTAAGTCTCTGAAGTGGAGGCTTGGTGGAGCGTATTTTCTGAGTACCTGCTTAAAGGTTCCAAAGAAATGTCTGGAATTATTCTTAGCAAAGCTCTTGCTCTCTTCGATTTGTGTTGGTTGGTTTTGTGTGAAGGTTCGTTTGGTTCCTCGAATTATCTTGGCTGTGACCTTTCTTTATTCCAAAAATTTATGCCAATTTTCCTTGGTCTTTTTAGAATTCCACTTCAGCCAGGCTGTCTGTCTTTGGGCTATTGCACTGTTACAGTCTTCAGTCCACCACGGATGCTTCCTTCTTCTAGCGAGAGGGGCGAGTTCATTGGCCGCCTTGACAAGAGTCTCCTTCAGTTGGTCCCAGTCTAGGTATGTGTTGTTCAGTCTCTTACTTAGTTCTTGACTGTTCTTAAGTCGCTCGACGTCAAATCTTACCATTTTGGAGGTTCTGTGTAATCTAGTGTTTCTAGGCTGGAGTCTTATTTTGATCTTTGAGAGGTAGTGGTCTGAGTCCAGATTGGCGCTTCTTAGTACCTTCACGTTTTGTATTTCCTTTTGAGATTTGCGTGAAATGGCCACATGATATCTGGAATTCACCCAGGTGGGTATTAGGTGAAATCCAAGTCTTCTGCTTCCTTGGCGAGTGTTTGAAGGCTGTAGACTTCATGATCAACCCAAAAGTCCTACCACAGATCCACCAATCGTTCGCCATTGCGGTTGGTTCGCTTATGCGCCGGATAATTTCCCACTATGTTTCTGTATTTTTTCTCTGCCCAATTGAGCATTGAAGTCACCAAGCAGTATGACGGTGTGCCTCTCTGGAAGTTTAGAGATAATATCTTCTATGTCTTCCCAGAATTTATCAGTTCTGTCTGGATTGCGTCTGTTGTCCTGGTTGATTGGGGCATGTACATTGACTATACTGTAGCCCTTGTTTGCGCATTTGAGAGAGAGGATGGATACACGACTACACGGGGAGGTAAAGTCGGTGACTGAATCCAGTATCCTGTAACTGATTATAAATCCTGTACCTAAGTGGGGTACGTTCTTTATTACCCGCTGACCCACCTTTCCTTTGAGGATTCTGTAGCCTTGGGACTCTAAGGCATGTTCGTCCGTAAATCTGGTTTCCTGTACTGCTGTCAGTATTATGTTGTGTCGTGTTAGTGAATCAGTCAAATGTTTCAGTTTGCCCACTTTTAGCAGTGAGTTGGCATTAAATGTTGGGAAGAAGCTTTGCCGTCTTGGTCTGAGTTTACTTCCGGTAATTTCAGAATGCTCCGACTCATCCTTAACGCATGTTGGTGCGAACTCCCCAGAATCCGAAGGTCCGCTAACGTCACCATAGGTGACGGTGGATTGGTTACCACCTGGGGTAGTGCATTTAGCGAGATTTTCCTTCATGCTCAGTTGAAGAATTTTTTATTTTTGTCCATTGTTTTAATTGTCTATTACAAAAATTGTCTATTATTTTAATATTGCTTCGAATATTGTTCGTTTAGAATGTATACCACAACCAAAATATCTTAAACAAAATATACAAAAACAAAATATAAAAACAAAATTTAAGTCTTTAGGAAAGGACTAATTATCCTTTAGCGTGATACAGGTTCACGCATGATTTGTTACCTTCCAGGATTTGTAAGCAACCTTATTTTAAATGCTACTTTCTACACTGTGTCCTTAGCTAAACTATTCTCTATAATAATATGGAAATTAGGAGGAGAATACAAATCTTCCAGAAATGTGTTAACAATAAGTTTTTCTAATAAAAAATGATTACGTTATCCGCATTATAACTCGTTAAATCATTTACAATTATTAGTAGTCAAAAAATGTCTCATTAAAGTTGCTCATTAAAGCCGTGACAGGTTATATCCGTCGTTGGGTGTATCGAACGCCGGACAGTGACATTTTAGACCGTTTTTTTATGATTTAAATATATTGCTCCAAAAATTGTTTACCAGAAGTTAATCAAAAAGTGTTTACCAAAAAGCACCAAAAGTTAACCAAAGTTTCTATGTCCTATGCGATGATGTGAAAGTCAACCTATTGGAGAACTACACAGAAGATCTACAGAATCTTCTGAATGCTTTTAATGTATACGGATTGAAGCCCCGTGCTGGAACCTGTGCATAATGTGCATAACCAACCCCAGTTCAACCTATATAGATGTTTTCTTAAACTACAACCAACCATCGCATGCAATAGTAAAGCCATAATTTCTACGAGGCCACTGTTATAAAATAAGCAAATTTTACATTAGGTCTTCTGATATAAGACATATTCGGAAGAGAATCTTAAGTAAAAAACATATTGATGTATTGCAGTGGTCCCCAACGTTATGCCCGTGGGCACCTTGGCGCCCGCCGACCGTTTTACGCATGCCCAGCGCAAGTAAACGTAACCAATATAGCAGCATATAATGCAGTAAAATCCAATGTATCAGATGGATACTTCTTGAGAAGAATAAAATGCCCGCCGCCCGACCGGCTTTCTAGAATGTGCTCTTGAGTGCTAAAAGGTTGGGGATCCACGATGTATTGTATGAGAATCTTGAATTGACGGCATTAACAAACTCTGTGTTAGATTTAGATATAGATGAAAAATTTCAATTATTTTACCCATTTTTAGAATATTACAACACTGCTTTTCTATCATGTAATATAAGGATATAACGTACTATAGCAAGAAGACAGCAGAAGATGACGTTAACAATGTGCTAAAATCGGAAATTTACACTATTTTTTATTCTAAATTATTCCTAAGATAGTAAAAACGACAGAGAATGACGGATATCGACACGGACACGGACATGAACAACTTAGATACATTATTTGAATAAAACTAATTTTGTGATTTGTTTAAAACAAATGAAACAAATCACAAAATTAGTTTTATTCAAATAATTTAACATGTCGTTTCGTATAGTTAAGGCTAAAACAATTAACTCGTTAAACTTAGATACAGGTATAAATAGGTAGTCAAGAATTATTTCATTAGTATTAACAATAAAATGTTGTTGTCTCAGAATAAATAATTAGTACGAAAAGTTAGCATAATAAATAATCATTAAGGTAAATCATGACTTAAATCATTATAAATAACCAGGAAAATTCTAATAATAAAGAAATTTTTGAGTAGTTCTCTAAAATATTCTCTCAGTCAGTAATAAGACCAGATCCAAATTAAAAAATTAGGAATTATTTCCTCAGAAAATCATCGATATAATAAACCGAGTTATGCTACAACTATCTCAGGGTTTAGACAAAGAGATGGTAGGGCATTAAAAAGCGTTGGTCACCTGATATCTGCACCGATTTGTAGTCTTATTAATGAATCTTTTACTTCCGGATATTTCCAGACATGTTTGATAGTATCAAAGTGCATCCCGATTTACGAAAATAAAAGACGACAGCAGGATCCCCTTAACTACAGACTGTATTCAAAGTCAATTTTCAAAAACATATGAGTCAGCATTACTGACTTCTTTACCAACTCTTGGAAAGTAAAAACATACTGACAAACAGTCCACACGGCTTTCGAAAAATGGGTCATCTGATACAGCTCCATTAGTCTCTGTTAGTCTGGATAGTTTTACTTTTCTAATTACTTCTCTTAATAGGGAATATGCAAAAGATTTAGATTTAATTGATTTTTTTACCCCCGATACTTTATGATCTTGACATTACACCTATACCATTATTTTCTTATTTAGTTTGTATTTAATTCCAAAAATTAAAATAAAAAAGTCCAAAATATGCAAGTGAAATTCAAATTTGCGAAACGCATCACCATTAGTCGAACCGAAACGAGGGACTGTGACGCGCATGTTATGACATTTATCGGCGTCAATATTCACTGCTGTGCAATATTACTGTAGTGGTTTTCTAGTGCGTTAGTACCTAGTGCGATTTTGGTCTATAGTGACATTATAAATTATCAAGAACAATGACGGAAAGTGGTTTTGTTAAAGCACAATCGGGCAATTTACCAAAAATAGATGTATTTATGATGTGCTCTGAGAATATCCAAACTGCATTGCTAATATGTTAAATGATTTATTTAATTTTCATTTCTTTAATGTAATTAGTATGTTTATAGTTGGAAGTGGTATTCTTTCACCTAAAAGTTTTATTAAATGATATGATTCCTATCAACATTTTAGGCTCTTTTCCTATAGCAGTTATTGTACCAATTCGCATTACATTTTTTAAATGTTTTTCATCCTCCAAATCATCTTGCGTCCAACTTAATTCAGATGAGCTACATGATGCATAATCAGGGGATATCACTAAAGAATCAGAAGAAATAGATGTACTATCAACTTTTTTTAATTTGTACTTTTGATTTTTTATTTTGTACTAGTGACAATCCTTGTCTTTTAATAGCACATATTCCCTCTTGTGGTGGTGGCATATTTTCTTTTTGGCACTGAAATATATGCGGCACAACTCCTTCCGTGAACCATAGTATAACTTTCTGCCCTTGTTGTTTCATGATGTATTGAACATACTTTGTTGTATCTTTCTCAATCTGAAATAAATTCAGCATTTAGTAAAATCCTGGAAGAAATCACACCATGTAAACTATCGAAATACAAAATACTTACATTAAAATGATCTTCACAATTTTGGAGATATTTCATCTCTTCTTATAACCTACACCATTCTTTAGGCATTTTCGCATTTCTTGGAACAATATTTTACACTTCATCTGCTGTACTTATAATAGTGTTTTTGCATTCCGGTACAAAACAATATCTATGACCTGGTTTTTTAGCTTTTTTCATTATCGAAATAGCGAAAATTTAGAACTGAAAATTTAGCTGCCAAAAGTAAACAACATTGCAAATAGTAAACAACACTGAATGACAACGAGAGCTTTGACGTCATCCAAAGCGTGCGAAAAATGGGACCGTTCAAACAGGTCAAATTTAATCGGTATTTTATATATATTTTTTTAATTAATTGAAACACTTTCAACAGTATTTATATTTTTTACTATGTTAAAACAAAATAAAAAGTGAATTAAGCAAATTAAAAAAAATGATGCATATTCCCTATTGTAAGCAGGAGATTCTTGCGTTATTTTACGACCGAAGCAAATCATTTGACTCTATTGATCACAAGCTCTTTTTACGAAAAAAAAATTAAAATATCGGAGTTAGAGACGTCGCCAACAACTGAGAAAACTCTTACTTGGATAAAAGAGGTCAAACAGTGATCGCAAACGGTTCTAAATCGCGAAGTGAGGTAATGAAGTGTGTGGTACTAGGGTACTCTTTTTGGATCTATTTTTGATATCTGTTAATGATCTGGCGCAAACAAATAATGTCCAAAGCAAATATATTTTGTACGCTGACAAAACCAAAATTATGGTATGTAGCCCTGACATGCACGATTTAATTAAAAATAGTAATATATAGCAAAAATCAGAAACGTTAAGAGTGTGGTGTATACAAAATGGACTGACTTTAAATATAGTTACTTTAATCATACTTTTATAAAAAAGTTATTTATATTAAGTATTATTGTTAATCTTGAGATTTCTTCAATAAAATGTGTCCAATGATCATAGTTTACTTCTAAGACTAGAATAAAAATCAATCTATAAAATTTCTAGGGGTAACACTTGATCAGAAGCCGAAATGGGACGCTCATATTGAACTAACATGTTCGATAATAAGTACGGGGTGTTATCGATTCGAAATGTAACATCTAACATCATATTACAAGCGATGTTCAATGTACATCCTCTTCAATCCTGTCGCTCTTTGT
Source organism: Phosphuga atrata (assembly GCA_944588485.1). Lineage (NCBI taxonomy): Eukaryota > Metazoa > Arthropoda > Insecta > Coleoptera > Silphidae > Phosphuga > Phosphuga atrata. The sequence goes on along the minus strand of OX155893.1, from coordinate 64,666,705 downwards.
TCATCAAGCACAATATTTTAACGTTACGCTATTTATATAGGGTCTTCCAATAGGGGCTTCTGAAATTTGACAGTTGATAGCGGTTATAATTTTGAAGCTACACCTGTCGAATTGGCTGTCATTTATTGTCATATATTGGCTGGATATAGCGTTCAACAACACGTGCAAATGATAAAATTGTTTTATCAAAACGGGTGTTCTGTTCGGGCAACGTTCCACGCGGTGCGCCCATTTTACGGTCGCCATAACCGTCCTACCGAGAGGACTATTCGCAGTGTGGTGGATAAATTTAAATACACTGGTTCAGTAAACAATAAACCAACACCAGTACGACGACGAAACGCAAGATCTGCCGAAAACATAGCCGCTGTCCGTGAGACAGTGCAGAAGAATCCAAGGTACACAATTTCGTATCGCTGACCCGTTCTGCCTGCACCCGTTCCAACTGAAAATCCAACTGACCCAGGAGCTGAAGGTAAATGACCATTGACAAAGTAAATCACCGTCAACGGCGAGCCCCATAGGTCAATAATTACCAATTTCTTTTATCATGAATAAGATAATAATGGACACCAACGACATGAGATTTCAACAGGACGGCGCTACGTGCCACACAGCTCTTGAGACATTGGACTTTCTGCACGAGCGATGGCATGGTCATCTCACGTGGAGGAGATGTTAACTGGCCACCAAGATCGTGCGGTTTGACCCCGTTAAATTTCGCCCCCCGCCCCCGTTAAAGTCACCCCCCGTTAAAGTCGCATGTCTATGCGAATAAGCCACAAACCACAGCGGCCCTCAAAGCCGACATAACACTTGCCATCGGTCAAATTCAGCCTGATTTATGCGCCAGAGTCATAGAAAATTGGACATTTCGGATGCGCGCCACTCGGCGAAGCCGCAGCGGACTTTTTCTGTTATTGTCCATACATAATGGCCATACATATTTTTGTAGTCCTCACTTGCGCAACATAAACAAACTCAGAACACAGTAAACGAAATCCCTTACATATAGGTACAGTATGTTATGATAAGATCTCCGAAGTAATAGAAATTCAGCATCAGAAAAGGAGTTTAAAAAGAAATCTCGTGAATTCTTAATAGCCTGTGCTTTATAACATGGAAGAATTCATGAATTATTCTTTAACTATGATGTAGTTTGCCATATTTCTAGATTTCTTTTTCCTATTGTAACTATCTTTTGTTCATTTCTTTTTGTATTCTTTTTTATTTTTTTTACAATGGTATTGTATGCAAGATGAACACAGTAATAAATAATAATTATTATTATATTATAACCGTATTTGTTATAGACGAAATCTACTAAGGGTTTTAATTATATGTATAAGCATATTGAATAAAGTACAGATTTTGTTTTTTAATTTTTTTTTAGTAATGCTAAATATTATCATAAAATTTCACGAAAATGTATTAAAATATATCAACTAATATGGTAAGACAATTCAACCATTGTCGTATTAGCCGACTTAATAGTTAAACATATTTTTGCAAGTTATCAAACTAACGTTTTAATAAAATAAAATTCATTTCTTATCCCGCATAATTTGTGACTAATGCATATTCATATAATTCCCACTAGGAAAAGGAAATATCAGCTTATGAAACGCTAGTATTCAAATTATCTCCAACAGCACAAAATTAATATTGAATACATTATCTGATTAAGACATTCAACTTATCTTATATTAATGCTACAAACAAACATTATATAGCCTGTTTTTTTCCCAAAGTCCTTCTTTATATCTGTTTTATTAAATGAAAAGCTTTGATTATTCCTCATTGTAAATTCTTTGTTAACTATTCGATTGTGGATTACATCGAGCTGCAGAATCGCCAATTGGGATTATGTTTTCATCATCCGCGTTTCACTCTTTCAAATATAATTAAATCGCTGGTCTTATAAATTATTCATACAAAATCAACTTCATCTGTAATAAATAATAACAATAAACTTCTTTTAAAAGTAATTGGGAATATATCCTTCAAGCCAGAATCGTTCATATAAAAGTAAATATAAATTCTCTATATAAGAATGTTTACTGTAGATCAGTCGTGTGCTAACTATTTTCATTTCCGACTCCCTATTGTGTGTAAAACTTTGTCGCGACCCTTGAATAGACAGAATTTTTTAATCGTTAACGTAGTAAAACTGAAATTCTTTCTGGGATAATATTTTTAGTAAAATTAAGGTCCAAATACCGTTAGGATATGTTATCTAGGCGTCTTTTATTAAATAAATAAAAAAATATATAATTTTTTTACATTTTTTTATTAATACCCAAATGGGGCCCATGGTACATACTGTGATAAAATTTGAAAAATATTATAATCCATACAAATATTTAAATTTATTTTTTATGCCATACAGGAAAACATTCTAGGTGTAGTCCAATATTACATTTCTTGCACTGCTTTCGCACGTTCGTGCTACAAATAGCGCATTTTCTTTGCTTTCCCTCCAGCGTTCTTTCCAAAATATGCCCAATGGGATCAAATCTAACATCTTCAGGTATCCGATTTTTTCTTATTGTGCTTGTAGATGGTCTTCCGGAAATCTTCGGATTGGACAATGAATCTTTTTTCAAATATGTTCTTGCTATAAAACGTCTAAAGTCTAATAATGATATGTTACCATTTGAAGCAGTGTAAAGGGCATGGGCGTTAACAACAGCTAGATCAATCGCGTTTGTGAAAAGCGGAAAGTACCATTTCTTACCTCTAAATTTGATTCGATACTTTTGAATGTTCCAGTCTAATTTGTCAACTCCAACCATGTATTTATTATACTGCCCTAGAACGTTCGGCCTATCCACTTGACATTCGTTTTTTTCTTTCTTAGAATACCTTTTTACTTTGTCCATAGGCTCTAATCCCAAATAATTTGATAATACTTTGACACAGTTGTTATCATTCCAAACTAACGCAAAAATATAATTTTTTTCATCATAACGATAATCATGCTCCACGTTGTTCTTTTTTCATTATATTATCTATCATCAAAGGACACTTATTCATTCTGTTGTACCGTACCGTACCCGTCGCCTTTATATTGCGTTCTTTCAATTTCATTAGTAATTCAAAACTAGTGAAAAAGTTATCGAAAAATATTTCATATTCATCAGGATATTGAAGAAAAGACGTCATCTTCATTATTACTGAAGCTCCAACACCACTTACAAATTGTTTCTCTTCATTTTTTCCTTCATATATATCCATATGGAAACAATACCCGGATTCAGAGCAACACATGGCCCATTGTTTGAAGCCTAATCTTATCGGCTTTCCCCTTATAAATTGTTTTAAAAAATGGCGCCCATAATAACGGACGATTTGCTCATCAATTGAAAGTTTTTGGCAAATATTCCAAACTTTTTAAAACTTGAATTTAATTTATCAATCACAGGTCGGATTTTAAATAATTTATCTTTTTTCTCCATCGTTGATATTAGATTATTATCGTTGAAATGTAAGTTGCGTTTTATTTCCAAAAATCTATTTTTTGACATGCAGTTTCTAACAGAGGTTACATTCAAATCTTCATCTTCACAGCATTATAATTGTTCTTGAGGTAATGAATGATAACCTGATAATAAAAATATTCCAACGAATTTTCTTAGACAATTTGTGGATAGTTGTAAACTATGCCGGTTATTTTGTTTAGCGAAAATTATGCTTTGCGCTACTATATACTTCAACAAATCTTCGTTGAAAAATTCTTAAAATATATCTACAGGTGTTTTATTTCTCAAATTTTGAATAACACATTCTTTTATATCAGAAACATTGTTATTTTAATGAGCATTGTAAGAAAAGTTGGCATCGCGCTTCTTCCAATCACTACTTGGAAATTTAATTACTTTCAATTTTTTCTTAGGTGTTTGTTTATCTTCCAAAGCACTTGAGTGTACCTCTAGTTGACCAGGGACATCTTGCGGAATAGTGTCTTCTAATAAATCTTCATCAAGGTCTTTACAATCTGACACAACATCAATATTATCGGGTGGCAACTCGACAATATCAACTGTTTCGTTTGCTAAATCTTCAAAAAATTCATCATTGTTCAATAATTCTTCAATATCTCGAAGAGTTAGATATTTTTTAGAAGCCATATTGAACATATAGCTGGAAAGAAATAGATAAGAATATATGCTTACATATACATGCGAACTGTTGAATTTTCAGAGTAGCACGTTCCACGAGCCCCAAATGGGGATCAATGTATTTCGCAACATAAGTTTTATAAAAAATATTAGATAAACTTACATATGGCAAAAATATTAACTGAACAGATGAATTATCATTTGTATTCACAAATCTAATGTTTAAAGCACGAAATACGCACAGAATAAATAATAGATATATCGTGTTCTCTTCAAAATGTGTGTTTGCCTTATAGGTTCTAAACATCTACGTCATGTTCGTTTACAGGTTAGCCAATACTAAAACAAAAAATTTATTTCATCAATATAAAGTGTTGACATTGATTTAATATCAAATTTGTTAATTAAAATAAGATTTTAAATATATTAAAAAAATAAAATATTAGAATCCCCATTTGGGGATCGTGGTAGCTAATGGGTTAAAGGTCAATAGGTCAAAAATGATATATCTGCTACTTGTTGAATAAAAGCCTTAATTTTTTTATTTTCAAATAAATTTTGTTTTATTTGGCGACCTACCAAATTTATCAAAATATGAAATGGTCTGCAAATAACATTTCGTGAAAAACTACACAGCAATGTATTGTAGTAAAGCCGATTGGAGCGACGAATCCTCAGCATACCACATGGGGCAAAGTACTATCAAGTGATATACAGATGGTTCGAAGAGTAAGGAAGGTACTGGTGCAGGACTGTTTGGACCTCGTTCCAAGTATTTCTAATCCATGAGAATCTATCCACGTATCTTCCAGGAGAGATTCCTCTACAGGAACTGCCGCAAAAAAACAAATTGTTTTCCTGTCAGGTAGTCAAGCAGCCGTCAAGGCTATTAGCTCATACACCATCAGATGCAAACTGGTATGGGTCCATGGGAAAGCTGAACAGGATTGGCAGATAAAATAAACTAATCCGGAACCCTTTTGTGGTATGAATATGAACACCATCCACAAAAGTTTAGATGAAGAAAAAAAACAATGGATGAAAACCTGAAAAGAACTTCCCGGGGCTAAGACAATCCAAAGTAATACTGGGATCTTTTAACCAGAAAAAAAACGAAAGTTTGTCTGAAACCAACCAGGAACAAGCTTCGAATTCTGACAGGGGTCCTAAAGGGACACTGCAAACACCTCAAGACCCTAGCCCTAGAGGACGATGACAATTGCAGATTCTCCAATTTAGCGGAGGGAACCTCCGGCCCTTCTGTGGGTCGCGACCCACGGTTTGCGCACCACTGCTATAGATCATATGCTGATACTGTTTATCATAACTGAAATGGACTTATAATTCAGGTCGAGTTGCTAAATATTGAATAACATAGTTTTACAAATGTTGCCTTTTAATAATCCATCATTACTAAATTTGTACAAATATATTCAATTTATTTTTAATGAAATCTAATCTCTATTTACCAAAGTATTGTATGGTTAATATTTATTTCAATATTCTGAATGTATTATGTTAAGTGAATTATACTTAATTATACCATTAAACAACATTTTCATAGAATATATTTTTAGGTATCTTTAGGTAAATTTTCGTCAAATCTATTTTCACTTTGAAAAAAACTATATTATAGTTGAGAAAATATCAGAAGATATTTTTATACATATTGTTTTTTACTTCAGAGAATTTGATTATATTAGTTTTTTTAAGGATTCAGTAATATTTATTTTATATAGTAAACTCTCATTGAATTTCATGAATTCTTAACAGACTCTAAATGTATCAATTCAGTTGACACGTAACATTTACCAAATGGATTATAAAACATTTACTATTTCTTTTTATGAGTCACTTATATAAGAATTAAATTTTTATGTCGGAAATGTATATCGAATATTTTAAATCATTATTTAACAATAATCAAACTTGTTCTTGCGTATTTTCTATTTAACTAAATTAACTTAATCATCTTTAACATAAAAAAATTGAACAAATATAATGAATATGGAATCTTTTTACCAATGTAAGTATTAATAATATCTTGTCAATAGTTGCTGAGAACTCCTTGGAGTTTCATGAAAGTAATTTTTACACAGCTTTTGAGCAATTATTTTTGGAACCTTTTTGGAAATGTTTAAGTATTTACTAGTTTTTAGATTATTGACCAATTATAGAAAAAAAATCAAGATACCAATATTAACTTCAAAAAGCTAGTGAATAGTCAACTTTTGCAAATATTTCCTTATTTCGTTGCCATTTCTACTTGGCCAATCTTTAAAATGCGAATTACAAGATTGAAAAAAAAATTCATCAAAGATATTTATTTACAAATTGCTTATGAAATTACAAATTATGCATTTAACCCACAATTTGGTTATGAACTTCAAAATCTTTGATAATCTCATGAGAGGCCTCCAACTGTTAAATTTTTATTTATCTAAATGTTTTTGAAACGATTTTAATTTTGCAACCCTTTAGTTGCAATATTTCACACAAGCAAGAATAAAAAGCAAAATATCTAAAACCACCATTTTAATAACAACGTTTTTATTAAAATGCAATAAAAAGATACATTTTTTTACCCGCGATGAGTATAAATAAAAGCTTGGAGCTTTCACGAAGATAACGTCAATATAATTTATCGTTCCACGCTTTTATTTATGATGAACACGGAAACAAATATTTTCTCTTTTTAGTGTATTTTAATAAAAACGTGGTTTTTATGTGGTGGTTTTAGATATTTTGCTTAAAAAAATATTTTCCGTTTTTACGTGCATTCTAATAAAAACGTGGTTTGAAAAAGTTTTATTACTCTACATATTTTATTACTCTATATATCCAAACAGTTTTAGTTTTTACTCTAGTCTGTATTTCTATAGAACCACTATAATAAATGTTTTTATTTTATATAAAATCTCGAAATCAAAAATAAAATTTTAAACTATAATTATTATGAAGACATAAAGGAATTTATTCGATAAGACAAACATCAATATCAAATTAGTAGGTAGTATAATCCCAATGATGTTTGCAAGTTATCGACCCAAGTTTTTTTCGCTTTCGCCAGCCTTGATATTGTTTTTATTTACGTATTTTTTACAAAATAATTCTTAATAATTTGAAATTAACAACAAGGTTTTTCTTAACAAACCCCACAATAACATAAAAAAGCATATTAATTAAAATGTTAATAACATAAATATTTTAATGATTTCACTGGGTGGTTTGTCATTTTCTGTTTTGATGAAATCGTGTTTTACAAGATGTTGCAGACAAGTCGAATTGATGTCAATTGTTTACAGAGTGGACAAACACACAAATTGTGACACAATTGACACAATAAAAAGGTGTTTATGAAAAAATTACTTTCAATTTAACACTTTAACCGTCTTAACAGATAAATTGTCAATTTTAACTAATTAAATATCCTCAATTAGATAACAACTCATGTCTCAGCCGAGAACACACTTAAAATAAATAAATAAATTGGGACCAGAAAAAAACAAATTAAATAATGACATTTTATATTTAAAAAATCAGCCTTAATAAAAACACAAATTAAGTTAATAAGTCAGCGCCGCCATGTGATTAATTAATTAAAAAAAAAATAATAATTAAGGAAAGGCGTTACTCAATCGAAACTCTGAATTCTAAACAAAATTAAGAAGTAAAAACACATTTTTTCTTAATGTATACCTTAACTAATTAAATTAATTATTATAAAAGAGAACACTTCCATAACAACTAGTTGTCTATAGATTTAGTTAGCAGGTCTGCTGCCCACGGTTTGCTTAGGAGCGGTCGGTATATCTACCTACAGCACAAATCCTAAATAGGTAATGATGTAAACATCGTGGGCCCATGCAAATTGTCCTCTGGGGCTCAAGTATAACTAACTTAAGGACCCCTTATTCCTGGGCCACGTCGCGACGACCCTTAAATGATTAAAGCGGCAGGAAAGGTTTTATTACAAATATTAAGTATCCCTCTTGAGGTTAAAAAGCAAATGTACTATTGTTATTTTTAAAGTGGCTACTATAGATAAAGATGGTTATTGGTAGGGGGAGAAAGAATGTAAAGGTTCAAAATTGCAGATATCACGTCGGTTACTAAAGTGAAAAACGAACAGAAATGCAGTGTACGTAATTTCGAAAAGCTCGTTGAATTAGAATGAACTGTCAAACTAGATTCGATACAAGTAATCACTTTACACGAAAAGACAAGAGTAAATGGAGCAAGGCGACAAGAATAGATTAGATAAATAAGACTGGACAAAGTCAACAAGTCATCTAAACCGTCATGCGTAGGCAGACAAATTAGCAGGTAATAAAGACTAAATAAACGTAGTAGACTGCAGAGGCGACAGACAAAAACTCGATACAGGCAAATCTAGACCTAATAGATAGTCAAGATTAGACTGACAAACCTGATCAGAACAAGACTAGACTAGACAGCAAGCCTAAACAGACTAAACTTGATAAACTGGGACTAGAACTAGACCGAAAAATTAGAATACAGAAATAAACAAACAAGACTAGTCTCCGACTATCAGACAAACAAATTAAGGGAAACAAGACTAGCAGCGTAAGACTAAACTGATATACGCTAGACAGACAAGAATAAATTGCCAAGACGAGACAGACTAACCTAGACATACAAGACTAGACCAATAGGACTATATAGACAAGACTAGACAAATAAGACTACACATACAAAACTGGACATGCAAGACTAGACAGACAAGACTAGACAGAAAGACTAGACAGACAAGACTAGACAGACAAGACTAGACAGACAAAACTAGACAGACAAGACTAGACAGACAAGACTAGACAGACAAGACTAGACAGACAAGACTAGACCGACAAGACTAGACAGGCAAGACTAGACAGATAAGACTAGACAGACAAGACTAGACAGACAAGACTAGACAGATAAGACTAGACAGACAAGACTAGACAGACAAGACTAGACAGACAAGACTAGACTGACAAGACTAGACAGACAAGACTAGACAGACAAGACTAGACAGACAAGACTAGACAGACAAGACTAGACAGACAAGACTAGACAGACAAGACTAGACAGACAAGACTAGACAGACAAGACTAGACAGACAAGACTAGACAGACAAGACTAGACAGACAAGACTAGACAGACAAGACTAGACAGACAAGACTAGACAGACAAGACTAGACAGACAAGACTAGACAGACAAGACTAGACAGACAAGACTAGACAGACAAGACTAGACAGACAAGACTAGACAGACAAGACTAGACAGACAAGACTAGACAGACAAGACTAGACAGACAAGACTAGACAGACAAGACTTTTTTTTTTTTTTTTTTTTTTTTTTTGCACGTGCTGGAGGTGAAAATCTGCAAACAGACACCACCCGACCCGTGTCGAGTGGTAGTGTGGGGCTGCCCCCCAAAAGGGGCGACCCACTAAAAAACCCCCACCATTCAGACCCCCCAGTCAAAACCAGAGAGAACGTGATGGAATCCAAAATTTGGCATAACTTCACCACGTTCCTCCCCCTTTCATATCCAAAGCATTCATCCATTCATTCGTTGTGCCGGGCGCGTCGTTAATCGCCGTGCCCCCCCTCACATAAGAGTTTACAATAAATTTGTGCGCCCCCTTCGCACTAAGGGGGGCCCGGCGATGGCACGCTCGGCTCGCGCGTAGCAACCCCTCGACCCGCCTTACGCTCGTCCCTTTTATCCTTCTCCTTTCTCCTCATTATATAACCTATCATTCCAGTCAGCACGCCCCATTCATACTCACTGCGGAGCATAATTCTCACCATACTCTCCTTGTTCACATTCTCTCCCACCTTGCATTCTGCGGCGCTCCTCATTCTCTCCCATCTCGTACACTCGAAGATGGTATGCTCCGCAGTGTCCTCAGTCGCTCCACAGTACCTACAGTGCGCCTCAACCAGTTTCCCGATGCGCACCAGGTAAGACCCAAAGCATCCATGCCCCGTAAGCGCCTGGGTGAGGTGATAATTCACCTCCCCGTGCCCACGGTTGACCCATTCATCGATAGTCGGAATCAGTTGCCTGGTCCAGGCTCCCTTTTCCGACCCCTGCCATAGCTCTTGCCATACACGCATTGTTTTTTCCCTTTCATTTCTAGGGTCATTACCTCCCCAAACTCTCACCCTTTCATGCGCTAGAAGGTCTAACGGGATAACTCCAGCAACGACCGCCACGGCGTCGCCAGAAACAGTCCTGTATGCGCTGCACACACGCAGCAGCATACACCTTTGCACTCTCATCAGTCTCGCTCTATAACATTCAATCCTGAACGCATTTATCCATGCCGGCACCCCATACAGGAGAATGGAGTGCACGACCGCATTCATAACCCTCCTCTTGGAGGCCAACGGCCCACCTATGTTGGGCATCAGCCGTCCAAGGGCTCTCACACATGCTGTAGCCTTGCTCACCACCCGGGTGACCTGATCGGACACCCTGAGATTTCGCTGGAGCTCTACCCCAAGGTATCTTACAGATTCCCGAGCCGGTACGTCAACTGTCCCCATTCGCACGGTCAATTCACGCAGCTTTCTTCTCCCAACTAGCAGGACCGCCTCGGTTTTGTGGGGAGCCAGAGCAAGCCCTTTTTCCCCCATCCACCGATCAATCCTACCAATTGCCTCATTTATTATCGCTTTCAGACTTTCTTCCGTTCTTGCGACAGCGACCACCGCTAAGTCATCAGCGTACCCTACGAGTGTAACCCCGTCTGGCAGCCTCAATCTCAAAACCTCATCATAAAATATGTTGCACAGTATCGGCCCAAGAACCGAACCCTGTGGAACACCCGCACTCATTTTGAAGATTTTACCTTCCACAGTCACTATCTCCCTATCATTCAAGTAGCTCCCCACCATCTTTCGAAGGTAGGGAGCTACCCCCTTTAGTTCCAAAGCCTCCATGATTCCGCCCCATGGGACCGAATTGAAGGCATTTTTCACGTCCAGGGTTACAAGCACGCAGTAGCTACGGGTACGCCATGGACCCGTATTTGCTAACCTTGCTCTCTCTATCACACGCATCATTGCGTTCACCGTAGTGCGGCCGCCTCTGAACCCATACTGTTCCTCTGAAAGACCCCCTACCCTCTCGAGATCCTCATTTATCCTAGCTCCGATCATACTCTCAAACATCTTCGCTATCCCATTCAGTAGGCAGATTGGCCTGTAATTGGCTTCCTCTCCTTCCTTTCGCTCTTTTTCAATCATCACCAGTCTCGCTCTCTTCCACTCTTTGGGGAAACTGCCATTCATCAACAATTCATTCATCATGCTCAAGCACATGTCCTCACACACATGCCCAAACACCTTGCACGCTTCCGGTGGAACACCATCAGGACCCGGCGCTTTTCCCTCCTTCATCCGGCCAACTGCACTCTGCAGCTCAGCCGGAGTGAAAAGGGGCGCCGATCTCCATCCCACGGGTTCCAGCCAGTTCATTCGCTCATGTACTGGGAACAGCTTCTTGACTTCCGTCATTAGGCTATCCCCCCGGAGAGTATTAACCCTGTGCGCAATTTTTCTGGTGACGATCTTATAGCCGTCACCCCAGATGTTATTATTCACCTCTTCGCAGAGCACTCTCCAAGCTTCTTGCTTGGAGTTCGCGATGGCTCTGCGAAGTTCCCTGCGCGCCAAGTTATACCTCCTTCTGCACTCCTCACGCACTTCCTCATTTGCTCGCCTATTACTCCTCACCATGCATCTCCTTTCACGCAAACAGGTTTTACGCTTTTCAGCTACCTGCTCATTCCACCAGTAAACTGGCTTCCTGCCTCTGACGCCCCTCCGTTTTCTCCGAAACACCGCATCACAGGCCCCGTGAAAAACTGCTTCGCAGGAGCTCCGCAATCCATTTTCGGGGCCTGTCCTTTCAGCCAGCTCTTTCATGACGTCTCCCAATCTTTCTAGTAGACTCTTGTCCACTCACCATCCATTCGTTCCACAAGCAACCGGTCCCTCAGAAACATCCTTTCGTACGTCGAAGAGAATATCCTGGTGGTCACTCAGATTCTCTCCCTCTCTGACACGCCACTCTTTCACTCTGCCTGCAATCCGTGAGGTGCTAAAAGTGATGTCTATGAAAGACATACTTTCGCCCCGCACGAAGGTTGGCACATTCCCACGGTTGTGAACCACCAGGTCCTCCTCTGCCAGCCACTCTTCCATCATTCTCCCTCTCTCATCCTCTCTAGGGGATCCCCACCAAGCGGACTTGGCGTTGAAATCCCCTCCGACAACAATCTCTTTGGACCAGCTTTTCATACTGGCCCTTAGCTCATCCATAAAAGCTACAAACTGCTCTAACATTATGTTAGGCGAGATGTAGCACCCATACAGGACCCAGTTTTCCCATTCGACCCACACATATCCATTTCCACATCCACACTTAACCATAGGATTTTCCGATTGGAAAATCCTCACAGCAACATTCTTACACTGGTCCACGTGCCAGCCTCCGTTACCAATGGTCCGAAGATTTGGTTCGGAGACAATGGCCACATCCACTCTCTCATCATGCACCGTCTTCCATACCAGCTCCATTGCAGCCGCACTCCTATTTGAGTTCGTCTGCAATACTAGCATAATCTGTTTCTTTGGGACGTCCCTTTCATACTTTCCCTGCACAGTTTCCTGTACGCAGGACAGTTCATGGAGTCCGCCCTGTGCCCACTCACTCCGCACACGAAGCACTTAGCCTCTTTGGCCGTGCACTCGTGTGCTTTGTGCCCACTTTCGTCGCATCGCAAACACGCATTCTTTCTCTCTATTCCCTTGCATGCTGCCGCCAGGTGCCCGAAGCCAAGGCATCTGTAGCACCTGATCGGCTTATTGTCTTCGGTCACTCGGCACATGATCCATCCAACTTTCATTCTTCCTTTCTCCAGTATGGTTTGTGCCGCTCTTACTGGAAGAGTGACAACTGCCATACTGGCCCCTCCGCGCACTGTGCGGAGAGACTTTACCACACACTCCTTACATTCAGCCGCCTTCTGAATGGCTCCTTTCACCTCATCGGTGGTGGTAGCCTCATCCATGCCCCTAACAAGGACACTTCTGAGCCCCACCTCCGTCCTGACATCCCTTACAGCCTCAGTCACTAGGGCCATTCGCTCTGCCAGTCGCTTCTTTTCCCCATCATCATTCACTCTGACGATGAGGTCGCCAGCGTGGGTTTTCCTCATCGCCCTTACATTTATATCCTCCATGTCTACTTCCTTCTTAAGGACATTCACCATATGGGCGTAAGAAACACCCTCTGCCCTCCTCACCAGTAAGGTTTCTGCCTTTCTGGTGCCTCCGGCCCCTTCCACTCTGGGCTTTTGGCCCTCCGCATTCATCCAGCACAGGGTTAGCTCAACTCCTGTGCCATGCCACACGCATTCAGCCATCTTTCGTACTAGCCACATATTAAGGTTACCAGCCACACCGATAGCGAACCTCTTTCTCTCAGTCTTCTCACAAAGACCTTTCATCCTTAATAAGGTCTCGAACGCCTTTTCTTCGGCGCCCTCGACCTTATTATCATCCAGCCGGGCGATGAAGTGGTACTTCCTCTCGGAGTCCAACGACTCATCGCCTCCCATACACACCACATTCTCGCTCTTGATGTAGGCCACGGAACCTACATTCAAGCCTTCAGCCACTCGCTTGGCCTGAGGGAGCTGGTCGAGCATCCCCCAGCCCAGCTGTCCACAGTTATCCCCTTTCTCTCCTGCAACTAACAGGAGTACATCCTCGTCCCTGGCCAGAGGAGAGCCCTTGGCCATCTTCACCACGGTGAAGGTGTCCTCGGACCACCTCTCCCTCGCCAGAGACATGTACTCCTGCACATTCATACCCGGCTTCAGCGCACTGGTGATACTACATTCAGCCTCCGTTTGGGTGCTGACTTCCTTGCATGCCACACTTACAGTTTTGATCTCGGTGTCATATAACACCTTTTCAACGGGCAGGAAACGGTGCGCTTCCAGCCAAGTGGTCACGGAGTTGCGCGAGAAGACGTTAGTTGTCTTTTTAACTCGCGCTGCTGCATCTTTAACTTCCTTCTTCGTGCTACTGCCTCCAGCGATAGCCCTTTCCAAGTCCTCCACTTGTCTGGTAAGTGCTCCAATCGCTTCCACGATTGTAAAAGCGATCGAGCACTCCGTCTTCTTGTACGCCTCCACGTCATCAGTCGACCGATCCGCAACTTTCCTTTTCTTTGGGGTTTCTCCAATAGACTGGCTTCTCGCCCGGCTATCCATCGCCCCTACACCCTTACTCAATTTTTGTTTTGTGAAAAAATCCATACTGAATGGAGTTTCCACAAACCAAAAAACTGAATTCAAAAATTCTCCCCTCCTTGGGGGTGGTGAAAAATTTGCCGCAGATAGCGTGCTGCAGTAAATGCAAAAACGTCTGCGGCGTTGGATTATCTTTATCTCCGTATATATGAGATAAGGAGTGGGAACAAAAAGAGGGAATTTAAAGAATATAAAAAACTCACGCGACGTGCTGTGACTCTATTAAGCTAGAAACTATTATACTAGCTTAAAGAAAAACTAAAAACACCGCTATTAAGCAAGAATAAATTTCTACAAGGGAATAGAAACAAACCAAACACACTAGGCTTGATTGCAATTATATAACTGATAACTAAAAAACTTATATACCAACATATTAATAATCACAAACATGTGGAGCACTCGGCTGCACGTCTACTCGCTTCCGCGTCTCGTACGCGACAAGACAGACAAGACTAGACAGACAAGACTAGACAGACAAGACTAGACAGACAAGACTAGACAGACAAGACTAGACAGACAAGACTAGACAGACAAGACTAGACTGACAAGACTAGACAGACAAGACTAGACAGACAAGACTAGACAGACAAGACTAGACAGACAAGACTAGACAGACAAGACTAGACAGACAAGACTAGACAGACAAGACTAGACAGACAAGACTAGACAGACAAGACTAGACAGACAAGACTAGACAGACAAGACTAGACAGACAAGACTAGACAGACAAGACTAGACAGACAAGACTAGACAGACAAGACTAGACAGACAAGACTAGACAGACAAGACTAGACAGACAAGACTAGACAGACAAGACTAGAGAGACAAGACTAGGCAAACAAAACTAAACTGGCAAGACTAGATAGACCAGACAGACCAGAGAGACCAAACAGATCAGACAGATCAGACGGACCAGACAGACCAGACAGATCAGGCAGACTAGACACACCTCATCGGTAGTGTAGTTGACAACATACACGTCTGAAAAACGGGAGACCCGGGATCGATTCCCTACCTAGGAGGCATTTTCAACTAGGGCGGTTTTCACTAACCGTCCGTGCTGCCCACCCTGAATGAATGCCAAATATGCGATACTCGGGTGGCTCATACTAAAAGCCAGGTAGAATAGGGGTTTAGTAAGAGCTACCCCCAAAAACCACTTAAAAAAAGGACAGACTAGACATATCAGACAGACCAGGCAGACCATACGGACCAGACAGACCAGACAGACCAGACAGACCAGACATACCAGACAGACCAGACAGACCAGACAGACCAGACAGACCAGACAGACCAGACAGACCAGACAGACCAGACAGACCAGAGAGACCAGACAGACCAGACAGACCAGACAGACCAGACAGACCAGACAGACCAGACAGACCAGACAGACCAGACAGACCAGACAGACCAGACAGACCAGACAGACCAGACAGACCAGACAGACCAGACAGACCAGGCAGACCAGACAGACCAGACAGACCAGACAGACCAGACAGACCAGACAGACCAGACAGACCAGACAGACCAGACAAACCAGACAGACCAGACAGACCAGACAGACCAGACAGACCAGGCAGACCAGACAGACCAGACAGACCAGACAGACCAGACAGACCAGACAGGCCAGACAGACCAGACAGACCAGACAGACCAGACAGACCAGACAGAACAGACAGACCAGACAGACCAGACAGACCAGACAGACCAGACAGATCAGACAGACCAGACAGACCAGGCAAATTAGACTGACCATACAGCAAACCGGACAGACTACCGGCACAAAGGACTAGGCAGATAAGAATAGGCAGGCTAAGAATGACAATAAGAATAAACAGACAATAATGGATAGACACAAATGGATAGACGAGACTATACAGACAATACTGGACAGTAGAAATTTAATAGAAAATATTAGGCAGACAAGAAGCAAAGGATAATAATAATAATAATAAATACCATTAATAAGATATGACTACCGTTATCTAAACGACATTCGTATGAAATAAAGAAGCCATTAAATATTTCTTTCTTGAACATTTTTTCTTAAACATTTACATCGGATTATAAATTAGCGTACAGAATGAAAGAAAGTTAATTACCAATTTCACGCATTTTATATCCTGTTTTCCGTTCAATAAATCATTATTTTACAACAGCAAAAAAATAATTCCATTTATGTTCAAATTGGATTCACTTGCCGGGGTTTCCACTAATTTCTATGAAACATCTGCAACGTTTTAATTGAAAGCTAATTGGAATGCCATTTGCAACGGAAGATTTTCCTGATTTGTTTAAATAGCATTTAATTCGTTTCTAAACCTTATGCTGGATAGAAATAGATTGCGGGATCAACAATACGAGCTTCGCCATTACCACACCTCGTTACCGACTATTGCTCGATCGTTCGCTATTAACTAATAAAAACTAAATTTAGATAGACATTAAAATAAATTGGTTGTTTTAATTTTCTTATCATTCATTTGGAATTGATGCAACATAATAATAGCTAGGGTGGATGTTTGTTTCATTAGATTAGAATTTATTAACATCCAGAAACGATAATCTAAACTAAATGATTTTGATTTTTTGTTGTTGTTTTGTTTGTTACTTAACAGAAAAATCCCCACTGGCTGAGTCAATAAACAATACATATAGCATTGTTTTTTTTTAGGAAAGTTTTATAGGAAATTGAAGATTATTGTTTGGAATACGTTTTCCATCTCAATATGCAGCGGCTTTGTTGTGAAATAAAGTTAGATAGTAAACTATGATTTTTCCTTAATTGGTCTATTCATAAGTTTTCAAGGGAAACATACCTACAAGAGCAGTCGCTCTTTTGTAGTATTTGCAACATATTTAAATCGTGAGCAGAATAAACAGTCAAATTTCTATTTAGTCCAATGCATTTATTATTAAAAACATATGCATTTATTATTACATAACATAGAGTGTTGTCAATTTTCCGAATTTCTCAGAAGGTTTTTCAAGTAGATCAAATATTTCTACATAACATTGCATTTTGTTTTGAATATTTAGAAACATGGTCATTTTTGTTGTTTTGGCGATATAGATATTTAGTTTCTTTAAATAAAATTCGAAACACGCCTTAAATATTGAAGACTTTGAAGTAAGATTTTTTAGAAAAATTATCATATTATCTTGTATCATTTCTTGTTTTACCAACGATGTGTTCGTTTTATTTTTCTTTTTCTATTGATTTAAATTACATTTATTACATATTTTTTCTGTTTCTTTTTTCCAACCATAGAACTCCCTACTGTACCGAGTGAATGCGAAATGGAAGTAGCTAGTGTTCCCTTAACGGCAGCGCTGCCTCCTCCGGGCCATAAGCCAAGCAAAAAACAGGCAAAATTAATGCAGCAAAGGTTGGAAAGATTGGCAAGGGTTAATATACATTTACACGGTAAGAGATGCTAACAAAAACAAACAATAAATAAATAAAAACTCAACCTCAAAAGGATACTAACAAGAAAAGAATCTCGAGAATGTTTTTTTATTATTAAAGTGTATCGGGATGTTGTTATGGGTCTCTGGTGTGCTGTAATTTTTTAAACGCTCGACGAGGAAACTTTTGCGCAGCGGTAATTGCTTTGTCAAATTGCTTACAACGAAGGAGGTAAATAAGCAATTTTATCACACTCCCTACTATTTCAGCAACTCGTATCGCTGTAAATTAATTTGCAATTTGGGAAGTTATTTCCACTCTTCTACCACAATTTCCAAAACAACAATAACAACAACATATATTAAATAGCCCGGAATTGTACATATTGAACTATTTTCATTTGTTTTTCATGGTATTGCAATGATAATTACTTGAGCGTGTAAATACTAAAACTTGTAAGAAAATGAACGCTGAAGGAAAATGTAAAATAACTCGCATTAGCTTCCATGTCGTTTCTCCGAGTTACAAAGGGGACCGTTTAATGCTTCATGTGCTAAATTCAGTTTTACTTTCAGCTCTCTTCGCAGCCGTTGAGAACGGACATTTGGAAAAAGCAAGGACTATTCTGGAATCGACCGACGTAGACGTAAATTGGTAAGAAATATTTCGCATGACAAAGCTTTAAAATAGCAAAAAAAATAATATATATATATATATATATATATATATATATATATATATATATATATATATATATATATATATATATATATATATATATATATATATATATATATATATATATATATATATATATATATATATATATTGATATTTAAAAAACGAGTATTTTTAAGCGAAATCATCGGATGTTTACTTAATTCTAAAGAGGAGGGTATGTCATTAATAGGGCAACCAAAAATATGCGAAAGCATATATTTTCTCATTCTACTTATTAAAGAATGGACTAGCCAGAAATGTGTTTCTGACTAAACTATGAATTTAGAGCCCTATTCGTAAGTGCATATTTCACCAATAAGAGCATAAATTGCATATTGGCTACGATAAGACATATTTCGATATAACTGCATATTTTTAGTACATATTATGCTCAAGTTAGTTAAAATATTTATATTCATATCTGCTTCTTGACTGAAATATCAAGACGCGTGACATTGGTCAAGAATGTATATGTCGTAGTCATATAGTGAAAAATAAGTCAGATTGTGTAAAACTTTTGCAAAACATTGCACGATCTGTCGGCAGTTCGAGTAGTTCATCTAATTCGTGTAGCTCATGAAATCGACAATTTTATGAGGCACTTGTATAACTAGGATTTACACTCACTATCTTACCTAATTACCGATTCGATGTTTCAAAAAATGCCAAAGTGCTATCATTTGATAGTATAAAGCAACTTGTCTTAATTAACAGACCTATTAATAAAGAGATAAATAAAGAAACATATTTGAGAGGGTTTTGCGAACTAGCTAGTCACATCGAGTATTTCAAATAGAATAGGTACATCTAATAGGTACATCGAATAGGTACAACTGTTAGATCATGCAATTACTCAGTTTTACACAATCTAATGGATTTCACTATATGACTACCACATATATATATATGTTTATGTATAATATTTACGCTGTGTAGTTATTGCATTAATTTTCTTAAAAAAATAAAAGAAGATTTATGTAGTGCTCTTATTTCTGCCGACATACCATTGTATAAATTACGTAAAAAAAATTGGTGTCGTTCCTAGAAAAGTATACAGAGTACAAAGTGCCGTCAGAAACCACTCTTCGGAACAATTACGTGAAAGACATAAAAAATTGGGTAAAACATATTTTTTATGGATCTCAATTGATGAAACAACTGATAGAACTGGGAGATACGTAGCAAACGTCGTCATTGTAATTTTGGGCTACAAGGAACTGATCGCCAAGCAAAAATTTGTATTAAATACTACAGTGCTAGACAAGGCAAATCAAAGGACCATTGCAAGACTTTCTGGTGATTCAATCACAATTCCGGGTGAAAGTTCAATCGAGATTCGATTTTACTCTTTATATCAGATGTCGCTCCAGCAGCTGAGGTCATACAAATATTTTATCCAAAAGTGACACATCTGACTTGCCTTGCACATGGACTTCATCGAGTTTGTGAACCAAATCGAGGAATTTGTACTAACTTCGATCGCTAATAGCCAATGTAAAAAAAGTATTTTTGAAATCACCGTCAAGGTTAACGATTTTTAAAGATTTGGCACCTGGCATCGCACTTTCTCGGCACCAATAACTGCTAGATGGGGGACATGGATTGCCGCAGTGTACTATGCCACCAACTTCGAAATAATTGTGAAAGTGTTCAATGTACTGGACGAAGGAGAGGCCACAACAATCAAAACAGCTACTAAGTGACGTGACGGTGAAATAAAATTTGATTTAATTTTCATTTCCTCAAATTATGGATTCTTTAGCGCATCAATAAATTCGCTTGAAACTGCTTGCTAAACAGATTGAGGTAATAGAACATGCTCAAGATGTAAATAATGTTTAACGGTGAAGCAGCTTTGTGAAAAAAAACTTTATTAAAACGGTTATTTCAAAAAATCATGGTTTTTCCATTATGAAGGAAATTTCAATAAATTTGTCTAGGTCTATGTCTAGAGGTTCTACATCAATAGGCAATAAATATATTATTATTTTATCAATGACTTTTAAATTTGCGCCTAATTCAACTTCGGTTGATGTGGAACGATATTTTTCAATGTACAAAAATGTCGTACGATCAAACAGGAATAGTTTTAATTTTCAGAACTCAAATGAGATGTTTGTCATCATAGAGGATATTTTCATTTTCATAGAGCATAGATTTTCATAGATTTTTAAAGAGCATATTTTATGCGCTTAAAATAGTTTTTTTAAGAGCATATTTTTGGTTGCACTAGTCATTAATAATGGAAAACAATATTAGTCAAATGGCCGTCACGACTACGTTTGCAGGACCATACTTTTTCATGCATACATTTCACCCTTAATAAGTTTATTTAAATTTACCATTACTTTACGAAAATCATATCTCCAATAATTTTAGTTTATTGACAATTGCAAGTTGTGCTTATAAATCTACCCCGTAATGATTCAAAAATGTATAATTTCTAAGAAATACAGATATGCATTTAGCTTAAGGTGCTACTAACGACAAAGGCCGAGCAGCTGCAAGGATTTATTTAAAAATATTTTCCAAATAGGCAGCAGCTTCACCATCAGAGCCGTCAGAGTTTTCTGTCAAGTTTTTTTTGACAGTAAGAATGTCAACAAACCTGTGGCTGAAAAACTTTCAAGACAAGATTTTTATCGAGTTTTGTTAATAAGTTTGTCAGGTTAATTCGTCCTAGAGAGAATTAATCAAGACAACATATAGCGCGGCAGCGCGAACTCTCTATCCAATACAAGACAGTTTTACCACTTATGTATTACCTCCAGGCCACCCAACTAAAGTAATATTTATATAAAATATGTATATCAATTGGGTTACGTCTCATTCGTAGACTAAATTGCTGCAAATTCTGGACAAACTCCACAAGCGTAAAATCCAAGACCTGACCTGATATATTTTCTGCTTTGTTTATATTACATTCAATATATTAATTCAACTTTGCCTATACTAGTTAGTACATACCTACATTAGTTTAATGAAGTTTTTTTTTTATTCACTTCATCCAATACAAATTCGTTATAAAATTTTAAAGACTATTTAAAATTTTATAAGAAATTAGTATTAAACCTTATAAAATTGTAAAAGATTTTATAAACATCTCATATTTGCAATGTGTTTGGTGTATTTGCCGCGCCGCGGAGCGTTCCGGATTGCAATCGTGAAAACCAGATCCGGTAATCCGGCGCATCCGGCATTATTATACGTTTACCGGATCCGGTACCAATATACCAGATCCGGTCACCAGATCCGGTGATGCTAATTTTTGGTAAAATAATCGCGCTGTTGCATAAGTAAGTACTTTAAATGCGTAGTACGCATGGCGCCACATGGTTTTCTCAAAACCTTTGATGAAAATTTATTTGAAAACCAATTGATTTTGTGAAATAATTAGCTTATTTGCTGGTGTATAACGCGCACCTTTTTCCAAAAAAAAAATTGCCTCTAAATCATAGGTCCGCGTTATAGGCGCACAAAAAGAATTTTAGAGTTTTGAATTTTAGGGTGCGCATTATGCCCCGGCAAATGCGGTATTTATAGTAAGTTGATTAAACTTAAATATACATTTAAATAGATATTATATTTCATTAG
Organism: Phosphuga atrata; assembly: GCA_944588485.1. Taxonomy (NCBI): domain Eukaryota; kingdom Metazoa; phylum Arthropoda; class Insecta; order Coleoptera; family Silphidae; genus Phosphuga; species Phosphuga atrata. The sequence continues at coordinate 64,644,520 of OX155893.1, read as the reverse complement.
ACATATTCATCATGATATCTGTCATAAACATAAGAATAAGACGTGTTAGCATGCTCAAATACCTAATTGTTGTGATCTCAGTAGATTATGTAAAGTTCATTATGTTGGATTTAATTTCATATTAGCCTTATTGAAAATGACACCGGATTGTAATTTCTATTAGTTAGTATTTTGAGAAATAAGGCATCGATAGATCAATGCAGATGAGGTTGAAATTTTACAAAATTAACATTTGTAGACTCTCACTATTTTCTTTGCTGTGTGGCTGTGTGATTTAGATGAATTTTGGAAATCCAAAAACCACAAATTTCTCCAAAAAGTCCAAATTCTGAAAATCTGAAACCGTTTTGTTAATATTTTGAAAAATAAGGCAGCGCTAGATCAATGAAGATGAGGTTGAGATTTTACAAAATTATCATTTGTAGACTCTCACTATTTTCCTCACTGCGCGAACATTAGAAAGAATTTTGGAAATCTAAAAACCCGAAATTTTTCCAGAAAGTCCAATTTTTTTAAATCTGAAACCGTTTTGTAAATATTTTGAAAAATAAGGCAGCGTCAGATTAATGAAGACGAGGTTAAGAACCAAACCAAATTAAGATTCATAGATTCCCGCTATTTTCTCTACGGTGAGACTATTTAGAGGAATTTTGAAAATCTAGTAACCTCGAATTTCTCCAAAAAGACCAAATTTTGAAAATCTGAAACCGTTTTGTTACTATTTAGAATAAGACAGCGACAGATCAATGAAGATGAGGTTGAGCCCTAAAACATAGGTCCGCGTTATAGGCTCAGAAAAAGTAGGTTCAATTTTAGTAATTGGCCTTATGCACCTGCAAGTACGGTATTTATAGTTGATTAAACTAAATAGACGTTTAACACTTATGTCAATACCCGGGTACCCGGGTACCCTTTTGCATGTTCCTACTTACATATCTTTTTATTTAACAAAAAACCATCAAATCTTTTCAGATCCTCGTTATTTGAGTCTATTGACATCGATTCATATACATCAATACTAAAATGTGCCAAAAAATTTATATAAACTTTTTGGACTTAAAGTCAAATACCCCGTTGTTCAATACCCGGGATACCCGGGTACCCATATATAAATAAATAATTAAACTTATTTCTAGGGATAAAAAATATTACTTAATATATAAATAAACGGATTTATTTAACTTTTAATTAATTTTATTATAAAACTTATTATAAATTATACATAAAATATTTTTATATTCAATTTATTATTGGCAACATGCGTCACATTTTACAATTGCTTTTGAATGTTCATCGCAAACTGGTTTTTACATTCTTCACATGATTTTTGCGTTTCTTCTCCGTTTTTTATAGACATCCTGGTAACAAATATGACATGATCCTACAACAATTTTTTGTCCATTGAAATCTGTCTGTTCAGTAGACCCGCCAGGCTCACTTGATGTTGTTGCCCTGCTTGTAGGATCTATTGGTTTTCCATATATGCTTTCTATGGCAATCCTGGTGGTGAAATTTCTCATTTGCATATTTTGAGATCGTTCTTGAATAGCTGTCATAAATAATTCTTCACTTAATTTTCGGAAAAATTCGTTATTTAGATGATAAATGATATAGCTGGCAAGACTGGCGATATCCAAAATATTTTTAAAAAATACGAGAGGAAATCGGTTAGTCCGTCTGTGGATTGTGTAACGGCCCAACATCTTATCCATTATATCCACACCAATTTTTGTTTTATTATAATACTGAACAATATCTGGTTTCTTTTTTTTGTCTTAAAGTAGTAAAAAAATTATCCATTGTAATATTTCTTCCGGATCCTTTATATTTTGCAGTTAAATCTTTCACTCTCTTCCACTCTTTCGCCTTGATTTATTTCACGGCTAGTTGTTATTTTGCCAGTGTAAATTTGACCTTTCAATGGATATGAATTTTTGGCGTATTTTGATCCCATACTTTGATCACCCGGCGGTTTTATTTATAGGAATAGGGTTTTTCGGGTAGTGGAATACTCTATGGGTAATCCCCAGTTGTAATTTAAAAGTCTTCGGGTATTAAAATTAATTTATTGAATGAAAAACCCATGCGGGTACACGGGTACCCGGGCATTGAACAACGTAGTAATGACTGGGTATTGACATAAGTGTTAAATAGATATTATATTTAATTAGGTTGATTCATCATCTATCTGTCATAAATATCTGTCTGTCATAAATATAAGAATAATACTTGTTAGCATAAAAGTAAAAAGTAAATTTTTTTTTTAAAGTAATAGTATATTACGTAATGAGAGTTGTAAGAAGCATATTACGTGCGAGCGGAACAATTCCGCGAGTACGTAATTGCCTTACAACTCGAATTATGTACTATACTTTATCTACGACCACACTATTTTTTTTCTATTTAATAAGAAATATTGATGTAACTGATATAGTGATTCGTCGATATAGGCAACACAATGTACACAGTGTCAGTGTCAAATGAAATAATTTATATTTACTTAATAATTTATATTTTCTATGTTTAACTTCATTAATACCTATTAATACCTACTGTGTTGTAGCCAGTGGTGGATTTACAAATTTGCCGCCTATAGGCTAATTTATATTGCCGCCTAATATATCTTAAAAAAATATCAAATACGAGCACAGTGACCAAGAAAAGCGCAATTGTTGAACACGCGGAGTGCTCTACAGTTTTTTTCATCAAAATCTGCACGCCGCCGCTATGTTTCGAGTATAGTGATAATAACCTTTGCGAATTTGATTGATTTAATGTGTATACTCTGCTTATAGTGGCGGGCGGCTCTCGGCGCCGCAACAAAATTATGTTTTCAAAAATTTGTATGTTTTTAAAATTTTCCGCTTACAAAAATTTGCCGCCTACAAAAATTTGCCGCCGTAGGCTACAGCCTAGCTAGCCTATTTAGAAATCCGACACTGGTTGTAGCAGTACCGTTTTGATTTTTCATGGAGCAGTCTATATAGCCTTTTGCTACTGCAGACGAACGCCAGCCACCCATGCCTTTTTAGTGACAATAAATCAGCACCGGAATCCACAAGAATGGTGGCTGACGAACATCTTTAACAAAGTCCTGTATAAAGATTTGCTTCCGGCAAATGAAGAAAATTGGCAATTTGTTTAGGAATAGAGCCAATTTTATTTTTTTAGGTTTGGTAAAATTCTTTCGGTAGCACAAAAGATCTTTGAGTTTTTGTTTTGGAATCAGGAATTTTAATGATCAGAGATGTTCCGGTGTCTTCTATATGGCAGGGTTTGACATTTCGTAGTTCTTGTTATATGCAATGCCAAACTAATGCCAATGATAAGAATAATCTAAAATTATATAAAAAAATATGTCGTTATGCCCATTAGAGAGCATTATAAGATAAAAAATTAATGAATACCTTCATCAATAAATATTTGTTATCGGGCGAATTATTAAGGAAACTGATAATTTCTTGAATGGCTAAAATATTTGATTTTTTGCTTTTAAATCCATCAGATTTTCTCTTTAGTAAAACTATTAACTTTGAATGTTTTGAAATGTCGTGCTTTATATTAATTGTTGTCCGAACCATTCAATAAATTGCCCAAAGTGAAGATGGTTTCATTGTTTGAGATAACTCATCAAAGTAAATAAAACATTTTCTGAAAAGGATTTAACTTTATGCTTCATTCTCCGGTCCATACATTTTCTATATGCATCCTCGTATCGATCCCGAGATTTAATCCGTAGCAAATTATGGGCAGCTTGTTTCGCTTTTTCAACAATTTCTGGCGGAGTAGCATTTTCTATTTCGCTATTACTGGACTTTAATTTTTATAATTGAAAATAAAATAAAGTGTTTATGTATTAGTTTGACGTTTAATTTTTTTTTTTGACAAATAACGGAATGTATTGGGTTGCCTATATTAAACGATAGTAGCAGCTCTTAACCAATCAACAAATCGTAAACCAAACGCACTAGTGTGTTATTGAATCATTAAATAACATTAATCGCGGACTGTTACATACGTGTGTTGTAAGATGTATTTACATAATCCACGAACTGTACAATATTGGGCAATTATAATAGTGGTCGTAGATAAAATTTATTATGTTAGATTTAATTCCATCGATCGGAATCCATCCGGATCCGGCCGGATTGAAAATGATACCGGATTGCAATCCCTAGTCCCGGCATAAGTAAAACTTGTATTATAGAACTTTTAATTTTATTCCATTGCATTGTTTTTTCTTTCACTTGCGATATATTTTCGTCTTATAGTAAGTAGGAAAGAATTTTTATTTATTCTCATTTAAATCATTTACCTTTACTTAAAAATAAATGATGTAAATAGACATAGAGACCAAAAAATCAATATACGTTCCACCAAATGTACGTAGCCTTTTTGTTAAGCTTGCATTTTTTCATCGCCATCTTAACATAGCGGCTTCACATGAGACGAGATAGGGCGAGAGTTTCAAAAATCTCGTCACGCTCTTGTTGTGAAAAAAATTACTCTCATCTCAGTCTCGCTCTCGCTCTAGAAACCGTTTGTCTCGTCTCGCTCTCGTAACCGTTTGTCTCGTCTCGTCTCGTCTCATCTCGTCTAATATCGTTCTTGCTAGAACTTACCACTGAGATAGTCCAAAACGAGGTTCGAGGTTAAAACAATCATTAATTTGATTGTAATTAATATATGCGTGATTAATTGTTATATAGATAATTGTTATATAATAAAATATAATTTTACAATACTTTGTTCATTCATAGTTTTATACAGGTCACAATATTTGAAGTTACAAGTTACGAAACAATGAACTTCACGATATGACCAAGAATTCAAACATAATAATGCTTGCATCACATCACCCTTTAATTATGTTCGCGTTTTGACCATTATGTTTCAACCGGTACTGATGTTGCCATTACGAATAAATTCTTGGCCATCTTGGAAAAAGTGGGGAAAATCGTTTCATGAGACTTACATCACTCTAAAATATTTTGACTTAAATCTTCTCTTTTCAGTAGTAGATACTCATCAGCTTTCCAATGTTTTGAAGTTTTTGCTGAATTGTTGTTTAGATTATCAATATCAATTCATTTTTTGAATGATTTACTTCCTTTCGGACGACTAACTTTTCGGATTCTCTCTCAAAATTGATATTATTTACATACTTTTTATAGATATTTTTATATATTTTTTTATGGATATTCCGCAAAGCAACTCACAACTGGGATGGAGGAATATCTATAGGAGGCAAAATATCAAATTTACGGTACGCAGATGATACAACATTGCTGGGAAGTACGGAAGATGAGATCAAAAACCTGCTCCAGAAGGTGAAAGAAATCAGTGGAGGGGTGGGCCTTGAAATGAATAAAACAAAAACCAAAATAATGATAACAGACCGATCCCAAGAAAGACTACAAAGCCCAACGCATATTGATGGAATCGAGGTAGTAAAGGAGTTTGTGTATTTGGGCTCACAAATTTCAAGAACTGGCAGCTGTGAAAAGGAAATAAGGAGAAGAATAGATGTGGGCAAAACCGCCATTGCCAAACTTTCACGTATTTGGAAGGATCACAGCATTTCTAAAGGAACCAAGATGGCAGTCATTAAGGCAGTCAATCGCTTTACACCGCGATTGATTTTTTTGGTTTATTACTTCTAATTTAAGGCATTTTGTGTAATTTCTTTAATCAAGATTAACTTATTCTATACATTTTAATACATATATTATTTACGTGAGGATAAGAATTTAAAAAAAGAATTCTACTTCCATTTGCCGTCCTCAGCTTACTTATTTTGAAATCGTGACACTATGTTTTTTGACGCCGCAGCGTAAAAACCTCATAGATATTGATTAGCGCGCGCACCGAGGGGTTAAAGTAACATTTAAACAAGAACTATCAATTTTATGTTGGAACAATACAATAAGTTAGCAAACTTATTTCGATTTTTATTTTGGAAAATCAATACACTGCAATGAAAATGTCTTGTGGTTTATACCCAGTATCGGCAAGCTTTTGTAAGCAAAAATCCGTTTTTTAAATCAACATACTATCAAGATTTAGTTGAACCAGATAAGTTGTTGATCGTATTTTACCAACCTATTGCATTTATATAATTAACACTAAATGGTTCAGTTTTAAATGGTTCACATTTCACTGTTAAAGTTTAAACTACTAATTTGTAGTCTTACTAGATTTTTTATATTTTAATATTATTATACAATTAAGACTAGATAGCCAAAACTTAAATGGACGTATAGCTTAAAATATTTTACTATCAACTATCCTGATTGTCGACCATCTAATTAGATTGTATAAATTCAACTATAGAATCAAAATTTAGGCTACCGACTTTTTTTGCTTATACTAAGAGAGGTATAGATTTAAGAGATAGTAACTGCATAGAACCTGTGCCAAGGTTGGCGCGTGGTAGGTTTGGCCCAATATTATTTATATGCAGGGTTGCCAGATCTCCAAAATCACATATTGGGATACCCAAAAAAGGTCACCGAATTAAATATATGTAATTTTATAAGCCTCTTGAAAATAAATATTTAATATAAAACTGATTTAAGATTTATGTGCTCTATACACAGTTTTTGTTCAAAACGGAATTTTCAGAAGCAAACGTCACCCTACACCATGGGGTAGACGAGAAAAAACAAACGGACCCGCTTTATGTGAATAGGAGGTACACTAAAAAAAAATTCAAGATTTTATTTTACCACTTTGTCGGCGTGACTAATCTGTATATCCGTTATATCCATTGCAAATTACAGCTTTCTATTTCTAATAGCCTCTGAGCTAAACTGCGCACGGACGGACGGACATATCGAAACTATAAGGGTTCGTTGTTGATAGCAACGGAACCCTAAAAACAATGTTACTATCCAACTCAACAAAACAAAACAAAAAAATCGAAACATCGAATTTTTGAGGAATTGTTTTTCACGGATTTTGTCTAATTTGTATTTCTGATATTTTTGTCTGTAAACTTTTATGACTGATAATTTACTCCTTTATCAATTTTTAACAGTACGTAGATTGTGGATCAATTACATGGCACTTTGTTTAATTTCACAATTTTTTTATACCTATATATAAATTAGAACAATGATTTACATAATGACCCAGTATGTAGTTCGAATTTAATACAAAGTAAATGTTCCGAGCATTTGTCTACTGACTTGATTTATTATATTTTCATATAGTTTCAATGCAAATTTATTATGTTGAATGCGATATTAATTCCGTGCACCATTCAATAATAATTTGTATCGGTTACTATAGATTTAACGCAGTCAGTGCATGCGTTTGCTATATACGGTAGTATCTCGTATACTTGATCTTACTCCGGTTTGAGTATTTGAAGCTTCAGCATCGATAATACGTGGCCGGCGAGGTTAGTAAATAAAGTATTAAAAAAAAAAGTTTTTAAAGTTTATTTTGATATTGGGATACTTTGGATAACTCCATCTCATATTATTGGTGAAATATTCGTTAGGTGACATATAAGATTATTAATGTAACATAAATACATTTCATTAAAATAAAGTACATATCACTTAGTACACAGGGTGTATGATATTTTTCAGGGTGTATAATTGACCATCAAACTTCGCAGGCTCAATAAGTACAAACAAATGAACTGAACCTTTCATATTATTCTGTGAAAATTTATGGTTTAATTACAATACATCCCGCATATATCATTGTATTTATATCGTCAAAGATATTTAAATAATAATTAAGTTTCAGATTAAAAAAATGCCTAATAATAACTACAGCATATTTATTAGTATATCTTTTATTATTAAATCATTTTTTGTCCCACACACAAAGAAATATACAATCTGATTACACTTTATATACAAATATAAATAAATGGAAGTGAATGGAGAACAAAAGGACTGTCAAGAAATTAACAGGAATGTCTTATTATTAGTATCTATTAGTATTAAGTTATTAATTCTGTTTTTTAAAGTCAATATTAAACATTTCCATTTCAGAGTTTCTTGATATTTTAAAAGAAAACCCATTTAAAAAAATACATTTGTTAACCTTCTACTATTTTATGAAACCAATTCTTCATCTTATCATTATTATAATAATCCCCATTAAAGAGTCTATGGACAAGTAACTTTCCGCGTCATTTATTCTTATTCTATGATACCATTCCACGTTTCTTTCCATATGAAGGAAACGTGACGTGAAAGATGACTAAATCGATCGTAACCAGACTGATCGTTTATTGGCGATTGAAATTGATTGCACCTTCCTTTCTCTTTATAAATATAAAAGCTTTTGTTGTTTAATTTTGTTTATGTCTAAATATGTGCATGTGTTTTAAAAAAGTTTCTAAAATGTTTCCTCAAATGAAACTTTAAGAGTCGTATTATTAAATTACATTTATCAAGTTACAATTTCAAATTAATGAAACTTGCGTCATTTTTACAATTAAGCACCAATTAATAATAATGACCGTTTTTGCAATTACCTGCAAAAAAATCCATGCAAACAAATTAGTTATATTTATCGCGATATTTTTCCGCCGCATAATTCAAATAAAATTTAATTGTATCTATATTTTATTGCAGATATATCCATTTGCAATATAAAAGTAGTTTATCAAATGTAGTGTAGCAATCAAATAAATATTAGTTTTATTGACATGATGTTATTCTATAATATTTATATCTAGTAACTATTTATAGCTAAATCAGAGTATAATTTATGGATTTCATAAAGTTATGTTGTATTTTTAACACCTATATTCATATCATATCATCATTTCCATACTGTAAAATTGAAGTAATAAAACTAATAACATACATTTTGTAAAATATGGAATATGCATGCAATCTAAATTTCGTTAATTACGGCTCTATTGGCCGAACATTTGAACTAAACGAGAATTTTAATAATTAATATTTTTTAATTACTTAAAATCAATAAATAAAAGCAAATTAAGCGAGGAAATTCAAATTTTTAATGCGCAACACCATTTGTTAAAACGAGACGTGACGTCAAACACTATGTCAACAAGTTCGTATTCCTTACATTTTTATATCATTGCAGGCTTTTGATTAGAAAACATACATATATATATATATATATATATATATATATATATATATATATATATATATATATATATATATATATATATATATATATATATTAGGGTGGGCCAAAAAAAACTTTTAATTTTTTTTTTTTTAGCTACTACGAAAATATCTTCCATGATGACGAAAAAAAAATTCTGGTAAAGTTTCAGCCCTTAATATTAATATTTAGAGGTGGCTCATTCTGATTTTTGATTTCCCATTTAAATAACATAAGATTTTTTTTTGTTTTTGTTTCGATTTTTAATGCACTCGAACGAATAAATGTTTCGTGGAAATAAATACATATTCTTGTAGGAAATTTAACGATCTACAAAAAAAGTCTAAAATGTTTTTTTGCTAAGTTGACTCGTTTAAAAGTTATTCGCGGTTAAAGTCCAACCTCAAATAGTTGAGGATAACTTTTACAATTTATTATACTCTATCACAAAATAATGACTCACAAACATAAAATATCTTACTTATTGATAATATTGCAACTTATTTATTGCAAGTAGTTAAAAATCACAGACAAAAATTTCCCAATTGTAACAAAAAAAAATTTGTTTGATTTTGAGATTAAAAAATGGCAAGTTATAAAATAAACAGTTTCATTACAATTGAAAAATTAAAGAAACATGATTCTTAATATTATACATAACCTAATAGTCAAGTGCAAATAAAGCACTTATTAATTTTTCAGGGAATGATGCTCTCAGGTAAAGTACAGTTCCGAGTGTTTTTATTTTAATTAGGTATGAAAATATCGATTTTTCTTACGGTTATCGATTATTTGTAAAAATTTTATTGTTTTATCAAAAAGAACTCGATAAGATTTACGAAAACTAAGCTATTTTATGTTTTTGAGTCAATATTTTGTGATAGAGTATAAGAAATTGTAAAAGTTATTCTCAACTATTTGAGGTTGGACTTTAACCTCGAATAACTTTTAAACGAGTCAACTTAGCAAAAAATTATTTCAGACTTTTTTTGTAGATCGTTAAATTTCCTACAAGAATATGTATTTATTTCCACAAGGCATTTATTCGTTCGAGTGCATTAAAAATCCACACAAAAACAAAATAACTTCTTATGTTATTTAAATGGGAAATCAAAAATCACAATGAGCCACCTCTTAATATAAATATTAAGGGCTGAAACTTTACTAGAATTTTTTTTTCGTCATCTTGGACGATATTTTCGTAGTAGCTAAAAAAAAAAAAATTAAAAGTTTTTTTTGGCCCACCCTAATATATATATATATATATATATATATATATATATATATATATATATATATATATATATATATATATATATATGTATATATTGATAGTGTTTTGCATTCAGGTAATATGCAATACTTATAAATTCTTTTGAGCTTTTTTCATGGTGAAATAAGTGAAACAGCATTTTTAAATAGTATTTATAGGTTTTACTATGTTATAATGGTGTAAACAGTGAATTAAAAATATGAAATAAATACATGCATATAGCCTATTGTCTTATTTTTCTAAATGAAAACTTGTATCTGGTCAAAAGTATTATTCTACTTTAAAAAAAACATTACTAAAATTATTTTTTATCGTTTAAATTAGTCCTATTTTACTATGTTTTTATAGGATCGCTTTGTTCTCTGTCTTTTTCTGGACTGTGTCTGATCTGGGCTCTTTATGTTCCGGGTGCTGTTCTCAAAAATTTTCCGATGAGGTAGTGATTTGTAACTTAAAAAAACAGCCTCAGAAATGGATGACATGGCAATATATATAACCAGCCTAGCCTTATACCTAATGTTAGAGTTTGCATCGTGCTTAATTTTGAACACCCATTTATTTTTAACAATATTTTTGTCCTTCAGGACGATCAACCAAGATCCACGTATAATTTGATTTCAAGCTTTTAAGCTCACAATTTATTGCCTCTTCCCACCTATCAGCATCGGCTGATTTTCTAGCCTCACATATATCACTAGGTTCCACAGTTACAGTATTACAAGAAGCATAAAAATTTGCTTCAAAGTCCTCAAATGACAGCTTTTTTTCTTTCCCTCAATGGATATCTTCTTTCAACTTCAGTAGGCGTGGTGCAAACATTAGGAGTTGGTCCCTCTTCTCCCACTTGAACATCTTCAGCTTCAGTGAGCGGCTGACCAACACCACCAGAAGCCACCTCATGGGTAGGTTCCATGACCTCAGGAATGACACTGATAGACTCGGAAGTTTCCAAAATATTCTTCTTATCATACACAGATTATTCACAACTGCTTAAAGTCTCCTTCACAGTTTCACTAGAATTTATTTCAACAGGTACTTTTGTCATGATGATCACGACTTCTTATCACTTTATCTTTGTCAGGAAGCTATACACGAAACCCATCCTTCTTATCACAGTAACCAACAAAATAGCCTTTGGTACTTTTCTTGTCCCACTTTCTCCTATTTTCTTTTGGAATATGAACATAACATTCTGTTTCAAAAACTCTAAAATGATTTATGCTTTGGACCCTTTTCCCGTCCAAAGCTCAATAGGAGATTTATTCTTTATTTGTATTGGGCATGTTCTATTTATTACAAACGTAGCTGTATTCTGCCCATAGTCGAATAGGTAAATTCTTAGTGTGTATCAAAGCTCTTCCACTTTCAACTAAAGTTCTATTTTCCCGCTCTGTGGGATTTTGCTCAGGCGTATGGGGCATTGTCACGCGGAAAGAAATACCATGTTCTTCTAACAAATGCATTACGTTTTGATTGTCAAACTCACCGCCTCCGTCCGTAAGTAAACACTTTATTCGTATTCCTGCAGTTTATAGCAGTTTATCCGTCCGTAAGTAAACACTTTATTCGTATTCCTGCAGTTTTAAGTTTTATCGAATAAATATTTTGAGACCTTCAGTAACTTCATTTTTCTCACAAAGAAAAAACACAATCGTCCTTTAAACACAGGAAGTACCTTGAGTTAATTGATTGTATTTGCATCGGACCACACAAATCTACACTTACCAAGCCACCAGGTGCAACAGGTCGCTCATTTCTGTAATGAAATGCAGCTTTGGTCTGCTTTCCCATTATGCAACCTTCAAAACATTCTTCATCTGAAGGCAAACACACTTCAATTTTATGCTCTTTTAAGACACCTTTCACATGTTGCTTATTCTGGTGACATAAGCCTTCATGCCAAACTTGAAGTGAGATTTTTGTCGCAGATGATAAAGCCTGTTCTGGTACACGGACAATCCACAAATTATTACTTGTTTTTACTCCTGTAAGTCGGGTAATGCGGTTTTTCTGAAGTGCACAGCCCTTCATATCGGCTACAAAATTAAAACCCTTTTCTATAGCGCTACCAACATAAAAAAGATTCTTGAAAATATCAGGTGTAAACCGAACAGTTTCTAAATGGTTTTTTCCCACTTATTGTCTGTAGCCTTGGTTTCTACATTTACCACACCTCTACCATATGACAAAATGATTTGTCCATTTCCAACTTGTATCTCTTTGGGGTAAACAAATTCTTCATACCTCACAATCCAGTCTCTTCTGTTACAAAGGTGAACACTGGCTGCGGAGTCTGCCAGCCAACCATCTGACTCTGTTACATCATGTATTGTTATGAAAGCTTCACTGTGTGAATGTAAGATATCCTTTTTCCTTTTTCCTACGTCCTCTAGTTTTTGGTTTGACTTCTAAGGGCAGGACTTGGAAAAATGTCCAATCTTATGGCACCTAAAACACTTATACCCAGTCTTTTTATTATACCTTTTAGCCTCGTTACCCTCATGAGTTCTTATCCCAGCACCAACTAGGGCAATCGTCTCATCATGCTTATTTGTGAGTCGCATTTCAATTAAATGCAATCTTTCAAGTAACAGGTTGACTGTTCTATCCTCAATTTTCACTGACTCCCACAGACTTTTAAATTCAAAGTATTCAACTGGTAACGTTGACTTGATTCTACTCATGGGTAAAAGGTCCGGCAACTTATTTTTTAACTAAGCGTTCTAACTCGTCATTAAGTTCATGGAAGTTCTTTTGAAGTTTCGCAATATGTGTAGCTTTATTCTCATAAGGATATTTTGTGACTTTAAAAAACTCTTCCATTAACCGATCAACCTTTTGACCTGAGCTTTGCTCATATATGCTTAGTAACTTTGTGCAAATTTCATTTGAACTCTTGCATGTAGCTGTTAGCTCTACATTATTCTCATCTAATGAACTAACTAAAATTAATTGGGCCAACGCATCAACTTTTTCAATAAAATCTGCATCTTCGGCTTTACCTTCCTCTACAACTGAAATAACTTTTGTACCAACCACCTATTTCTGGACATCATGGTGAATTATCAGCAGTTCGACTTGCCGTTTCCATTTACTCCAATTCTTAACGCCCTGTAGTTTCTCAATTTGGTGTTTAAAACTCATTTATCAAACTTAACACAAGTTAACCTGTATAGGTTATGTTACCACACGTGCATTTAAAAAGAAACTTTTATTATTCTTGGTCTGGGCCCATAACCTTTTGTTAATTTGATACAAAAACACTTACAACAGTTTAAATTGTTTCTATTTAATGCAATAAAGAGTTACAAATATTATTTACAACACACAGCTAAAATAACGACATTAGAACTTGAAAGGATAATCAGTCAAACTAAAAACTTAGATCAATAATATCAGGTCTGCCAACCTTAAAACCTTCAGCCAAGAAACCATGAATTTTAACATAGTCTACTTTTTATGGGGATACATAAAATCTCACGTTTACATTAAGAAATCACATACTCTTGAAGGACTTTCTGAAAACATATCGCGAGAAATTCTAAGGATTCCACGTGGCGTGCTTGAAAGGAGCATGGACAGTTTCGCCACCCTTCTACAAGAATGCCTCGACAAAAATGAACGCTACCTAACTGATGTGATTTTTCGAAGATGATTTAGCCAACATTTTTGTATAATTGCCAAGTTTGTCTTACCTTGTTTAACCACAGTAAAATTTATCCAAGATTTTAACTAATTTCTTCAAAATATTGTCTAAATAAGTTTAATAATTTGTCTAAATGAGTATTTTTAATTATGTTTGTTTAATTCGATTCATTTTGATTAAATGTGTTAATTTTGTTGGTCTAAACCAGGGGTGGGCAAATAATTTGGCCGCAAGGCCAGATTAAGTGCGAAAATTTTACCGTGGGTCGCATTACATTTTTTTCTATTTTAATAGTTATTTCTACAACACGACCGTGTATTGCATATATACTCGCCTAGACACAACAAAATTGTCAAGTTTTCTCCTAGTGGACAATATATGATGCTTGTAAAATGAAATATTTTCAGAGAAGACCCACATTTAGAGCAGTGCCTATAAAATAATGACAGGTAGAGAATGAATTAAACATTAGGCCTGGTAAACATAATGAGCATGGCATATGCATTCTTTCGGGATTTTTGTGGCTTTGTTTATCTTGGAATACGAATTAAGATCATTCATTGTATTTGCTATACATAAATAAATTTTGCTTTCAGTGAAATAATATTTTGGTACAATCGCTGTTCGCTGTTCATCGCAGAATCTCAAAAGCAACTATTTTTTGTGGATTTTATTACACGTAGAAATTTCTTGTAAGTATAGTAGTTTATAAAATGCTTCGCGTGCCGCATAAAAGGTCGACGCGGGACGCATGTAGCCCATAGGCCGCCTTTTGCCCAGCCCTGGTCTAAACCTTTTAAGGAATACATTGGTTGAATTTATTTGAATTAGTTTAATTTATTTGTAACAATAACCTTTATTTATAAATTATGCCTATTTATGTAATTTTGTGTAATCTACAGTTTGTTGTGTAAATTAGCTATATATTTCAATAATTCTGATTTATTTAAATTTTGTTTCTTAATTTTGTATAGTTAAACTAAACTAATTGTAAATGTGTTTAAAATCGTCTTATTTATCCAAATTGTCGAAATTTGTTTTAAACATTTAGAAACTATTAGGGGTATTAACTTAATTGAATTAAAACTCTGTACCATTGATGAAACTCTGTACTATTGGTTAAAGAGCTACGAACAGGTTGAATATTGCCTTTAAAAAGTTTATCAAATTCTCTATTTTTGTCTATCCAATCTAATCTAAACTGATTTTATATAGGCTTATCTAATATTGTTTAGACTTGTCTGTATCTATATAACTAATTGTAAGTCGAATCTATACCAATCTATCTAAATATATAATCTAACTTGGTAAGAACTTCTCATCCTGATAAGAATTTTTAAATCTCCTTAAAAAAAATGAAATTAGGTTAGATTAAATATTAACATGCTTACATATTCTTGTCAAATCTACCTAACTATATTTAATATTAATTACACTAGAAAAGAAGGTTTTTTACAGAAAATTTAATTCTCTACAAGTTTTACTTTTTTCCATTTTTCAAATATTTTCTGTTTCCGAATTATTTGCACATTTCTGAGTCAAAAAAATTACAAAACCAAAACAAGGTTTTGACTTTGATTGAAGTTGATAATTAACAGATTAAAAACACTAAATAGCAAGATTTCTTATAAGAAATTTAATTCTCTACAAGTGTTATTATCAATTTTTTTTTAATTTCGTTGAGTTTCTTATTTCCAAATTTTTGTAACAAAAAGGATGTGAAACAAGAAAAACGTTGTTCAAGGTTGATTCTTACCAATTTTAAAGATGAAAAATCAATAAATTCTAATTTAATTTAATTTTAAATCGTCGAGACAAGAAAAATGTAAAACAAAGACAATATATATTACTTTATTTCAAAGTTGATTATTACCCACTTGTCAAACAAAATTAGGTCAATAAATGAGAAGGTTTCTCATAGAAAACTTTATTCTCGTCAAATTTTATCCAAATTATCCTAGTTTTTCGCATTTTTTTTTACAAAACCGTCAAATTACTAAAGTGAATGTTACGGGGATTCGGATATGTTTCCATCATATGCGGAACATGATGAATAAAAAATCATAAAATAAGCTCAGGCACAAGTAAAAATAAACGAAATAACTTTTAAAAAAATATTTCTAAAATCGAATTCTAATTAATTACTTTAAATTTCGCACATACATTCAAACTTTCACTTTTTTAAATCCACTCAACAAAAAAATGATATTTTACCTTTCACTAATTCTAGAGATTGATGTATCAAGCAATTAACTAATATATTTTACATGACACAATGATTCCTTTCGAAACAGGAATTGGTTATCGAAATATTTAATTTAGTAAAGTTCAGTATTTATTATCCGACGGATGTGTTTTTATTTTCGCAATAGATAAAACTATATATAATTCATTTCCTGAATAACATATTAAATTTAAATGATTTAAATAAGTAAATTTTTCCATTAATCTTATTTAGTGTAATGTTAATATGGAAGCATAAAATATTTCATTGTTGAATTGTTAAATTATATTGTTTATATGTTTGATAAATAGAAAACAGAAATTTATTTAACAAAACAAAAAATTGAAAACTACAATTTAAAAAAGAACTGGAATTTGAACATAAAAACTTTCCAACTAAATAATAACAAATATTTTGACTATCAATATCGTAATTGAATTTAAAAAAAAAATGTAAAATCAAGAACTGAAATTAAATAAAGTCACCAGGTTGGTATTTATAAATAAAAATTGTGGTAATGCAGAAACTATGTAACCTTTGGAGCGAATTACTAATTATTATTGAACTATTTATAAATTAATAGTTTTTTTTGTTTCAGTGCAAACTCGGATGGTTTGTCTCCACTGGACGTTGCTGTTCTTAGTAATAATCGACCTCTAGTTAAAATGCTGATCAGTTTTGGTGCAAAAGAAGGTAGTCAATGTAAGTATTTAAAATATTACTTATAACAAAATTTCTTCAACTTGTTAGAAATTACAGAAACTGTTTCGTTTCATCTGTTATATTAAATGAAACAATTTAAGTGCTTTCCTCTAAAATTATATTTTTATAATCAATTTATACAATTATTATAAGGATATAATTTTTGTATGTATGTTTGCAATTTTTAGTAGTAATTATTCTAGTGTTTAAACAAGAAATATTTTATGTACACCAGAATAACTTGTACTTAAACGTTAAACTTATTAAAGTAATGTAGTATTATCACATGATATTATTACTATTTTGTATTTTATAACTAGTAAGTTTGAATGTTTGAATATATATATATATATATATATATATATATATATATATATATATATATATATATATATATATATATATATATATGTGCTTTAAGTAGTTCCTATAATAATTATGTCGTTTTGTTTTTGATTGTTCAATTCAACTTTGAAAGTATCATAAAAAAAAAGTGTCAACTAATATATTTTTTTTCTATTTTGCGTCTATAATGAAGTCATTAAAGCACTCATATGGGTTCGGTAATGGCTCGGCGAGTGCGATACAATTTTCTCAATATGTATCGGCAATTTTTTTTATTTAGAAATGGCATTAAAGGGCGGAAAATAGGAGAAATAGTATAAAAAACTCGTTCGTAAGGCGTTTTTCGCACTTGTCCATTAGAAAACTCCTCGCTGCGTTCGTCGTTTTCTAAACGTGGACGCGTGCTGAAAAATCGCGCTTATTGAACTCGTTTTAAAGAATATTAAAATATACTATTAATCAAAAAACTAATCCAAATAAAGATATTATAGTATTGGCAAAGAATCACTATATGAATTTTTATTATTAAAAGTAATGAATTTAGATTACTACGTTCGAACGCAGTAATATCTTAATTCGTTACTTTTAAAGACATTATATTTGTTAAGGTATAAATCGGTAATTCTAAATTATTTACTTCTGTACGGACCACTAACTTTTCGGGTTCTGTCTCAAAATTGGTATTATTTACATACTTTTCTTCAAATTTTATCGAATCAATGGACAGCGTCATATTTCATTTCCTTGCCCCATCCGTCTTGTCAAATATCTCGATTTTATGTCGAGCGTCAAAAAATTAAATATAAACCATAAACCCAATTTGATTTTCGTAAATGTTTTAACATTTTATCTCTTGATGCTTGAATCCACGACAGTAATGTTTAGCTTATTATCTAATTCATAAACTGTCGATTCAATTTCGGATATAAGTAAATTAAAGGCTTTAAAATATCTTAGGCCGTAAAAAATTGTAAAAGTATGTATGTAATTATGGTCTCTATAGAAAACAAAACTCAGCAAGGCAGAAGAGTGTTCCGCATACTGAATCCTTTATTAATATTTATTCGTTTAGCCCTCTAAGGAGCGCGTAGAACCATTACTTAGCACTGGTCATCTTGTTCTTTTTATCTTCCCAAAACTTCCTCATTCTTTCGCTCTGGGCCTCTCTTCTTTCTTGCGTCCATGCGTTTTTTAGTTTCAAACTCTTAGCTGTTGGATTCTTTGATGTGAAGTTATATGAATTTATTTCCTGTTTGTATTTAGTTCGTGTAGTTGCCAATGGGTCTATATTGATTACTGAGAGGTCATGTTGGGTGTCTACCAGCCAGCGTACTTTGGACTGTCGGGTTCCATTGATGATGTGGAAGATTTTCTTGGTCAAGCGAGAGTCAACCATTCGTAATATATGACCGTAGAATTTCAGACGTCTTTTCCGTGCAACTGAGGAGAATCGTTCTGCCAGGGAATACAGTTCTTGTGAGCTTTTACGCATCCAGATACCATCTGGTACCTTGGGTCCAAATATTTTTCTCAGTATCTGACGTTCTACTTTCTCAATATCATTGATGTAGATGGTTAATGATGAAGCCTCAATTGCATAGAGTGCTTCTGGAAGAATTACTGTATGGTAGTGACGGAGTTTTGCTTTAGTAGAAAGTGATTTCTTGTTGTATATATTCCAGGTGATTGTATAGGCTTTGCGTAACTTTCCTGCACGTGTTTTGTTAGCCATTCTTTCCTTACCAGTGTTTCCAATTATTTCACCTAGGTATTTGAAGTGCTTAACTTGTATGATGCTGCCATATTTGGTTGCAAGATGTGTCATATTTGAGCTCTTGGAGTCGATGTATTGCGTTTTGTCGTAAGAGATTTTAAGGCCGGTCCTGATGGCGATTTCATGAAGTTCCTCGATGGCGTGTTTGACTTCTTCAGTAGTCCGGGTGATTATTGCAAGGTCGTCAGCAAAAGCGAGGCACTTTATGCTGATTCGTTTGTTCTTTGTTCCCATATATACTTCAGGTACTTCTTTCTCCCATATTTTGATTATCTGATCTAGTACCAGGTTGAAGAGGAGTGGGGACAATCCATCACCCTGTCTTACTCCAGTACTGATTTGAAAAGGCTCGGAAATTTCACCCTTGAATTTTACTTTAGATGTTGTGCCAGACAAAGTCTGTTCGATTAATATGGTTGTTTTACTATCCAGACCGTATTAATGAAGTATATTAAACAGAGTTATGCGGTCAATCGAGTCAATGGCTTTCTTGAAGTCTACAAAAGTGACAACTGTGCGGTTTAGCTGGCGATGTTGAAAGTATCATCTTCAGGTTCCAGATTTGTTCCGCGCCTGATCGGTGCGGTCGAAAACCTGCCTGCTATTCACCGATCAGATGTTCTGTCTGTTCTTCCAGTTTTGTGAGGAGGGCACGTGAGAGAACTTTGTAGACGATTGACAGAAGGGAAATGCCTCGGTAATTGTTTGGATCAGTCTTGTCGACCTTTTTGTGTAGTGGGTGGATCAAAGCATTTTTCCTGTCCGCTGGTATGATGCCGCTCTTCCATGTATTTGCAATGATAGCTTGCAGTCTGACAATCAAGAGTTCACCTCCGATCTTGGAACAGAGTCCTGGTTTGGGGCGGCTATGTTGCATCGAAGTCTTTCTTCAGGGGGTTCACAGTTGTGTAGCTTCTCGAAGTACTGCTTCAGAATTTCGCAGTTCGCTTTTGGTTGGTTTCAAGGGTTCCATCAGGCCGACGGAAGCAGAGGCTCGGTGGCTTCTAGTTCATCAGTTCTTCCCTAAATGTTCTGTAGAAGTTTCCCGTGTTATTTCTTTTGAACTCATTGTTGGTTTCCTCTAATTTTTTGAAATGGTATGTCCGTTTAATGCGTCTGATCGTTTTGGATGTTTCCCTCTGTATTTTTAAGAAAATCTGCCAATTATTGTGTTTTGTTGCTATGCCAAGTCTTCCACGCAAGCATACGGGATTCAAGGGCCCTGTCGCATTTCAATATCCACCATTTGTGTTTCAGTTTTCGTGGCGGTTGACCGAGTTTCCTTGCTGATTGCTGGATTGTCTGAAGAAGTTCATCCCATGTTTGTGTGTCGGTCTGCAGTGATTGTGCGAAGTCCTCCGCGTGTTCTCTTAGTTATTTTGGATCTATACGCGGGAATTTAGATTTTTGACACTTCCTTCAGTTAGGTAAGAAGCAGGTTTAATTTGTGAAAGATAATGGTCGGACTCCACGTAACCCTCACGTTCATGATTTCTGGGGAGGATTTTCTGGTTATCGCTACGTGATCGATTTGGTATTTGGTATTTGCGTGGTGGTTTCTTAAAGTGTGTGGACATTAGTTGGAGGTTAGCCTTTCCACATATGTTGATTAGGCGATATCCATTGGCATTTGTCTTTTTGTGTGCCGAGAAATTCCCAGTGATGTGCCTGTGCTCCCTTTCTCTGCCGATTTGTGCATTGAAATCTCCGAGGAGGATCTTGATATGGTGTTGAGCGATCTTGTTGAGTGCCCATTCTAGCTGTGACCATAACTTATCCACTTTGTTCTTGTCAGGGTCATTGTTAACAGGAGCATGTGCGTTAATTAATGTGTAGGCCTTGTTAGCGCATTTAATTCTGAGTAGGGAGATCCGTTCCGAAGGTGATGAGAAATCTAGCACAGAGTTCTGGATACTGTTATGTACTAGAAATGCGGTTCCCAATATTTGTAGATTGCTATTTCTTAGCTTGACTGCAGGATTTCCCTTGTAGATAAGATATCCACCAGGGTCAAAGTGATCACAATCACGAAATCGTGCTTCTTGTACTGCAAGTATGAGGATACTGAATTTATCGCAGGTGTCCGTTAGCGTCTTTAGTTTTCCTGTTTTGGTCAGCGTCTGTACGTTGAGAGTACCAATGAAGTGCTTACTCTTGGGTTTGAGGAGTTTTGGGAAGCTCCGACTCTTCCCTGCATGATGTCCTGGTCCCCCAGAATCCGAATAACCAGGTTTGCCTTCGCTCGTCATAGCTAGGGCCTGAGTTTCATTGTAGGTTGTGTTTCATTATGCCAAGTTCGTGGTTGATCTTAGCTGGTGGGCTTGAGCCCAGGGCGAGTGAGTCGCTGATAATAGATTCCATTCTCACTCTCATCGTACGGGTAGTAAGTCCGTACGGCAGCAGATGTTTTGCTGTGGTTGGCATTATTATTACCTCCTTTTTGCCCTTTTTTTCGGGAGGAGCGAAATTAAAAAATCTGGCACATGCCATAATTTCATGACCAACTATTTATTATATTACTGAATCCTTATTATGGTCAAAGAGTATAAATTTAAAAACAAAGAAGACAATATATAACGCAATTGTGGAACCTATAATGAATTATGGGGCAGAAACTTGGCAATTGACCCAGAAAGATAAAAGGAAAATTGAAATAACAGAAATCGATTATCTGCGGAGAGCATGCGGATTATTCAGAATAGAGCGGGTTAGAAACGAAGAAATACGAAGAAGAACAGCCAGTGTGTATTCCACTATAGACAGGATTGAGACTAGACAGCTACTATGGTACGGACATCTGAACAGAATGGTGGAAGAAAGATTACCAAAAAATTTATTAGATTACATACCCCATCATAGAAGAAGAAGAGCAAGACCAGAAACGGCATGGGAAGATAACATCCGGAAGATAATGAAAGACAGAGCAATTGAGGATTTATAAAAATATCTCTCATAAAAATCACCGTTGCATTTTAGTGCATAAAAATGTAGCGATAAGGAACCATAAATGGCTGTTTACATACAGATTCTATTTGGTTACTAGTTCTATATTCGAATTTTGCCTTGTTCGAACGAGCATTACAATTTTTTGCAAGAAAATATTAAGGCTGCCCGTGTCAGACTCAAAGATTGAAGAAGTATGAACGAGATCAGAAACGAGACTCTTGTGTCTACCACATACGCTCTCGCTCTCTCTTAAATAATTTTCAAAACTATCTTGTCTCAGTCTCGTTTCGCTTTTACGAGACAAGAACAATATCGTTCTCGTGTGAAGCCCTTCCCTTCTTGCATTTCACAATCGTACAAATAAGTGATTACATTATGAATTCATTAAAATTATACAACAAATACCTATATTTTTATATCAAATTTCATAATTTTTAAGAAAATTTTAACTACAATTTATATTATAATTGTCTGTTTCTCTAAAAGTAAGTAATGTGGAACCTTTAAAATAATCTGAAGGAAATATTCAAACTTACTAATTATAAAATAATAGCTGTAATAATATCATGTAACAATACTACGTTCCATTACTATAACTAACGTTTATATACAAGTTATTCTCGTGTACGTAAAACCTTTTTTGTATAAACACTAGAATAATTACTACTAAAAATTGCAACCACGTTTAATTTAAAATGCATATTCTAAAACAATTTTTTTATCATTTAGTTATGGATAATTAAGTTTTTGTTATCTTTAAGTAAATTACATTTGTAAATTAACATTTATAGTTATGTTATAGTTAAGTATGTATTAAAGAAATAATTTGCGTTTAATTAAAAACAGTTTAAAAGATGCACACGTACAAGTTTAGAAACATTTATTTTTAGGAATATATTTACATTATTATTTACAAATATTATAAATCAATAATTGATTTGTAATTACGTTTTTCTTATTTTCATACGACATACGAATATCTCTTTATAAGATACTGTGTATTATATCTTTTTAAGATACTGTGTTAATGTGTATAAAAAAATACATCATATGACATAATAAAATCATATATTTTTCATAATAAATGCAAATGGATTATTTAAAAAAGTGCAAAAGCACAGTTGGCGCTTTATACAAAAAATCCTAATAATAAGGAGTATCACAAATATCACTGCTACTGATCCTGATCACTGTGAATCCGCCTACCAACAAAATAAAATATTTTCGAAATACCAAAAACCAATTGAATAATGCTACAACGGCAAATTATAGTAAATTTTAATTTTCTTTCATACATCACTAGAAAATGAATCTACTCAGAGATATGTATGAAATTTCTTTGTAAAAATCGCAAAAGCAAATATATTCCAATACAACTTCGCGAGTACGCGATACTCTTATATGGCTAGACCACCAAATTGCGGTAAATTTAAACTTTTCTCTCATTTTCCTTCAATTCCCACTAGGGGATGATCCTGTATGCTTATCAATGGAAGTATTTCAAATTGCGCAAAAATAAACTTAAAACGCATCCGCTCGATACAAGCAAATTGCAGTAAATTTTAACTATCACGATCACTTGATTTGTGTTAAGAGAGTCCACAGTTTATCGACAAAGGTACGTAAACTTTTATATATTTTATACTATTATTAGTTTTTCTTGATAGGAATAGTAATGAAATAATAACCATAAGGAAGATCATATAAATAAATATTTTATTAATATATTATCCATGAAAATGTAACTAGTTCAACAAATAAATGCAGCCAAACATTCAAAGAAAATTTCATTCAGTAGTTAAATTGGAGAAATAGTTATAAAAACCAAAATTAAGGTGTTTAATAAAAATTATCAATTCTAATCAAGTCAATTTTATAAATAAGTGAGCATCTACATAAATCTAAAGTTACATAAATCTAACGTGCTTATTTTGAGGCGTCGTGAAATGCAATTACTTTTGTGAGTTTCTTGAACTCTACGGATAGATAAGTAGGTAGGTTCGTCCCCTAGTAGGAAATAAAGGGAAATGTGAGAAAAGTTAAAATGTACTATAATTTGCCAGTCTATCAATATTATAGTGCGCGGCGAGCGAAATTGGGATGGAATGTATTTACTTTTGCGATTTTTGCAGAAAAGCTTTCATACATGTCTAAGTAGATTCATTCTCTAATGGTGTTTGTAAGAAAATTTGAGAAAAGTTAAAATTTACTGCCATTTTTCGTTGAGGCTATAAAACTGTGCAACTTGGAGAAGCTTCATTTTAAGTTTGGGCGTTATTCAATTGTTTATTGGAAAATTATTTTCTTCTGTTGGTAAGCAGATTCATTGTCTAGTCTATTCTTTGAATTATTATTTAGTCTATATTTGAAAGAACTTACCTTTTGGATTTATTTACCCGTTACGTTATTAATTTACGTTACCCGATTAAATGTTTTAGCAAAAAAATAGAAAATAAAATGCTTAAAACAAAATATTTCACGAATGCTCGAAAGAATTTGCTTAGTAAAAAGAATTTTATCAATATATATATATTTTATTATAACCAGGGGAAATAAGTTCAAATCCAAATCATGGGCAGGTGGAACAAGTATGTACCAAACATTCACCTTTTCCATCTTTCAATGTTTTTTTTTTAGAAAATATTATAACTATTTCTTTTTCTTTAACTACTTGCTTTCTTTAACTGTATAATTTAATTGTAAGATCACCCAATGTATTGAAGGTGTGTGTGTGGAAAAAACAAGAACATTTACTTCAATGGCACATATTTAACTAATTCTCTGAAAAAAACGCACCCGGATTTCGTAGTTACGATACGAAATTTTTCTCGAATTATAGGAAACGATGGCAGAGTTTCACTTTACGTAGAAACTCAATTATTTTAAAAACAATACCGAAAATTTTAATTAGCTTGTGTTAATTGAAAGAATTGTTTCATTTTTATAATCTTCATTATCTATACAAAAATATGAAAGTTTTAAATTTCACAAGAATTATTAATGCATTATTTAAACCAAACTTAATTTAGCTGTCCTAATTTTTAAATCTGGGGAACGCGCAATCACACTGTAGCGGCGGAACGCGCGAACGCGTAGCTGAAGGTACAAAGGTAGTTGAGGCCTTTGACTACCTTTGTTCGTCATGACAGTTTAAACCTAACGTTACTATCGGACAAAAACACTATTTTTATTCCAGAAGTATTTCCCCCCTTGCTTCGCCTTTCTATTGTTATTTTTTTTTTTTTTTAATTTTATTATCATTTCTCCCTACACAGGATCGCACATTCTCGAGGGTGTTATTCTAAAAACCTAATTATATATTTGGTATTGCCAATGTTTGACATTTAGGTGACCTTAAGTGCTTTCCGATAATTAACGGAAGAAAAAGGATTGACGTCATGACATTTTAATAATTCTAACCAGTATTAATATTTGAAATGAAAATACGTATGTTATTTTATTGCTCAATATAAAACTTACAGTGCGTGTTTTCTTTGAATTTTCTAAATGAACTCGCGTCAATGTAAATAAATCTTGTGATTCCTTGAAACATTGTTTATTTTTCTTCATGTTATTTTCTTTGTGTTATTACTTTATAACAAAGGGCAAGTAAAAGTAACCAGACAACCGTCTGATTTTCAAAAAATTCAGGATTATCAGGATTAAAGCAAGACCATAACAATTTTACATATTTTATGTACAATTGTATTTCAGAAAGAATAAAATATGTATCTATATAGGTAAATGTGTACATTCAAAAAATATGTACAAACTTAGAACTTAGAACAGATAGTAAGACAATTGTAGAGTGGTGTTGGCTTGGTCAGAATCGTTAATCAAGTTTTCAGAGTTAAAAGCAGGGTGTGTTGGCCAGATATTTTCCACACACTGGATGAATGAAGAACACTGGATGGTGTTGTTTTTGACTTTATTTCTTCTGTGAGCGAGGTTTATATCTGGCGCGGGACAGCGTAAAGAGAAGACACTTGTTTCCCCAGAACGCCAGATTTCTGAACGTGCCGGATTAACCAACCGTCAGATTATCAAGATTATATGTATCTGAATTTTAGTATAAAAATTATTTATGAAATTTCAATAATACATTTATATAATATTATAAATAAATATAATAATACAATACAAAAACTCAAAACCAAATCCAAAACTTTTGTAGCAACGTTCAACATTAACACCCTCACACAAACTGAAAACTCTCACCAAAGCCCAAAATGAAAACCAGATATCTATAATTGCACTACAAGAAACACGTTACCCAGACGAAGAGACTTTCTAATCTGAAGGTTACAGCTTCTTTAAGACCAGAGCTCAAAAGAGGGTCCTCAATGAATCTGTGATGCTTTGTGTGTGATGCTGTGTTTGCTGTGAGAACGAGAATATTCATGTCGGTCACAAACTTTCAACCAGTAAATGACAGACTATCCGTATTAACAATGAAATGCAACAACAAAACCTACAGTCTAGTTAACGCACATGTCCCTACTAATGATAAGAACAGATCTGATCTGGACGAAGTAGATAACTTTTGGGACCTCCGGGATGAAAGGCTTGCCAAAATTCTCATGTTAAAACCATGTAAAACTTTTTATGGGGTACTTCAATGCCCAACTTGGACGAGAACGAGAACCAATCAAAATGGCAAGAGATTGGTCTCCATTTGTGAAAACCATAACCTCCAGATCATGTCAACACACTTTCGCCACCTTGCCAGAAAGCAGACAACATGACGATCTCCTGTCGACACCAACGGAGAGTACCAAATAGATAACGTCGCGATTTCCCGGAAAAACAGCCCTGAGATTATGAATGCAAAGGTTAAAAAAGGAGTAAACGTGGCCTCAAACCATTACATGTCCATAATTAAATTCCAACCGGTCCCTGCAAACACCAACAAGACACCCAATCACATGATTCGCTTTGACAATGATAAACTCCAACAGAAAGTAACGGAGTTCCTGGAAAAGGCTCGACCAATTGACCTTTAATAATACAATAAACCGTCTGATTGAGAACGCCAAAGAAATTGCTGAAATTAAAAGAAGCAAGAAACATGCCTGGTGGAACGATACCTGTGTTACAATTCTCAAAAAAGCCTAGATGCATGGAAACAATATTATTCAACAAAATCGCAATCTGATTGGGAATCCTAAAAAGCCCAGAGAGCTAAAGTGATCCGAGCTGAGAAGCGTAAATATGAAAAGTCACTTATTCAGAAGGTCGGCCAAAACTTTAACAGAAATGACACCAGAGAGTATTACAGAACGTTGAAAAGGTAACTAACGGGCTATAAACCTCCGTCGTTATGCTTTCAGCAAACGGACGATACAATGGCTACCTTAAATGAAGAAAACTGTAACATCCCAGCTGACTACTTTAAGAACCTACTAAATTGCGATCAATCCAAAAATTCCATCAAGACTGAGGAACCCATTCACATATACCCAGAATCGAGACCACCCAACAAAGTTGAAATCAAAAGTCACATTGCTCGACTCAAAAACAATAAGGCACCAGGAGAAGACTCTGTAGTTGAAGAACTTTGAGAATATGCCCCTGAAGAAGCAGTTGAAATCTTGCAGAAGCAAATAGAACAAATTTGGACAGAATAAATCCTCCCAGTAGATTGGAAAACAGCCTTGATCCATTCATTACACAAGAAAGGCAGCATGAACAACGTTAACAACTATAGAGGAATATCCCTCTTACAGGTAACATATAAAGTTCTCTCACTTGCTATCATGAAGATCCTGGAGAGATTAGAAACTGAAGTAGAGCATCAAGTAGCCGAATATCAAGGGGGATTGAGAAAGGGCCGTTCAACTGCCGAACAGATCCACAACCTCAAAACAGCCATCAGATATTGCAATCTCAGGTCCAAACCGTACGTGTTGGTCTTTGTGGACTTTAAAAAGCCCTATGATTCCTATCCCTAAATGCTAACAAAGGACTCCTCGAACTAGAAAAGAAAGAACTAAAGAAGAAAGAGCGCAAAATAGTTAGAAGTGTAATGGGATCGAATTACAAGAATGGCATTCACCATAAAAAACGCATCAAAGAAGTCTACAATGAAATAGATAAATTTACAGAAATGATCCGTAAGAGGCGGGCACGGTGTTATGGTCATCTCAAACGATTGGACGGAAACAGGCTGACAAAACAGGTTTTTCACTTTTTTAACTTCAAACACAAAACCACAATGCCCTGGTTCATAAAAACCAAGAAGACCTCCAAATACTGCATCTAAAACCAGACGAAGCCTTCAATAGAAATCTCTTCCGCAAAAAACATATATTGACGAATGGGATAAACCGAGATGAACCAAAAGGAAGACAAGGTACAACCTGGACAGAGGAGCGCAAGCTGACCCACTCACACATAATGAGGGAATTCTGGGCTCAGAAGAAAGCGACACAAACTGCCAAGTGTAACAAGACTTAACGTGGTCCTAGATGGCCTCAACGAATAATAATAATATTGAAAATTAATAATGATATTATGTTTATTTATTTATTATTTTTATTTATAAAACTAACTCTTAGTTACTTTCAAAATTACCTATTACATATATGCCAGGGGCGGCCAAACTTTTGATGACCAAGGCGACTTTTTTAATTGTAGGCTGCGGTGTATCAACATCGTACCTGCTCAGTGATCATCAGAAAAGTAGTAATTTAAAACCAAAAATAAGTTTCAATTTAAAATAAACATATATACATACATATCAAGATAAAGTTATTTTAGTTAGAGAAAATATTGATTGTGGCTAGAAGAGTAGTTCCCTCTCCTCTACTAATGCTCTAATTCTTCCTCCTTGAAAATTACTTCCAGGGATAGAATTAACTATTTTGAATACGAAATTCATCACATTATCTGAATTTAATATCTTTAAGCACAATACCTGCTGATGGATAATGAAAGTCATCATCAGTTTTACAAATACTTACGATTCCCAACTATAGAAGGAGCTCCATCAGTCGTAATCGATACCTGTTTATGTATTGAATTTTCGGTTTTAGTAATAAAAGCCTTAAAAGAACTATATAAATCTTGACCTCTTGTTTGTCCCTTCATCGGGTTCAAAATTGTTAGCATTTCTTCTGTAACATACATATGTTGGAAACACATTCGAATAAATATACATAACTGATCGGTACCAGTGAGATCTGATGATACGTAAGAATAGCATTCATTCAACTTTTCTTTCAGAATCTCTTCTAAATTTCGACTCATCGCTGTTCTACTCGTAACAGTGTTTCTCGACAGCAACATTTCTTTATTTAAAGCAAATATTTGAGATTTATTGCTTTTTTTTAATAATAATTGCCTCCTGCTTTAATAAACCCTCCTTCCATATTTCGCCGTCTTCAAAAGACTTCCTATGTTTTAGTAAAATGTCGGCTACTTTGAATGAAGCCATGGTGACTCTTTTCGACTTCGTACTTAATCTCACAAAAAATACTGTTGCAATTTAATTGTGTCATTAATTGTTGCATTTTTCCTTTGGGCAACTCGGTTCCAAAATAATATTCTCATGTTGTTTATGGACTGTTCTAAAGTGTCTTTCAACATTAGCCCTTTTTGGAAGTGCTACACTTGAAAGACAAATAATGCTAATACATTTATCCTTTATCACCGTGAAGAAAAGATCCTGTTCCAATCATCATTATAATGATATATTTTCGGCTTCTTGGAACTTGTGGTCGTATAACTCATTGTGCGTCAAAGAGTAATACTAAGATAAATTGAATTTATTATCAAAAAAGTTCACAACTAATAATTTTCGTTGGGATCGATATAAACACATCCTAACTGAATCGTATTAAATAACCTGCAGAGCCAAAGGCAGCCGATTATAGCAGAATGTCACTTCTAAAACCAGGAACGATCACACACACACACACACACACATCCGCTATACACTACGGTCGCCTCGTGTTTATATAACCAACAAGTCAACTCTTGTTTAACACGTCGGGATAATAATCGACCAACTTACAGATGCTGGGACGAGCATCAGATATGTGCAGGAATCAAATAGGCGGGCGACTAGGAATAGTTACGACCAGTCGACCGCCGGCAACGCTATGGCCACTCCTGATATATGCTAAGATCAACTTTGAAAGGAAAAACAACCTTGAAAGGAACCTGCCAGCAACTTTTCATGTAAATTCTGTTGCGAAGCTTGCTTCTCATGGTTTGTCTTTCTAAATCTTGTATATCAAAATTTGTTTGAATTGGTATTATCTACCAAGCTTTATATATCCAGTTCTTGCCTACAGATATTCATCTATCTTAATTTTTCCCATCAACCTTTCTCTAACAAGATTTTTTCTAGTCTTAACTACTCATTTTATTGCTTTTGTCTAATAATCTAAACTCAAACTCATATAGAAAATCAAGGTGTAGTCGATGGGGAAGCCTCAAGGCGCAAATTGTATATACTGGCGAATGAACTGCATCGAAAAGGCGCGCAACTAAAATCGGTCGAGATTTAAAGTAAACCAAAAGTCAAAAAAGCGGCCGAACTGGTTGCTGAGCTCGTCAAGCATAATCATTGTTTAATTCGCCTGTAAATTACAAAGGTTGAAGACGGATAGAATCTTGAGAAGGCAAATAAAGGTGTGGCGAGGCAGATTGGAATTTTGACAATGCCTATGAAATTTTGTCCAAACTTAGATTAATCCAAACCCATTGACATTTTTGGCCATTTACGTTTTCACAAATCTTTTGACCAATAGCCTAGAATGCAAAACACTGTAGTCACCAAGTGCCAGTAGGACTTGCACATCCCAGTTGAATAAGTTCGGTAGAGGAAGAGCTGCTGGAAGACTATGTTGACGATGTAGACTGAGCATTTCGCAAATAGTGTAGATTTTGAAATGCAGCCAAAAAAGGCCGCCGAGGGTTTTGAACTTCTTGGTGTATTCGACGTTCGGCTTCAGTGGCATCTCGAATTTCCTTGTTCAGTTTCTTAAATCAGAAATAGGAGGAACGTTTAAAGAACTTCAAACTTCTTCAAACGTTCCTCCTATTTCTGATTCAAGTGTTGATTTCAAATGCTCAAATTTGCATATGATTGGTGAAGTTTGGACGAAAGTGGAGATGTCCAGGGTTCAGAAGATCACTCTAAGATGAAGGAGACGAGGTGAGGTTGGATAGAAAAGTTTGATGAAAACTCGATGAAAGCCCTTGTAGGAACTTCTGAGACTTTGATAAAAATTCTTGTCCGAAGCTTAAGAAACTTGATTTATCCTTCTTTTGTATAATATGACTAAAGTGTCTTTTTTGGAATAGTTAACACATTTTGGCAATAGCCCGATAATCAGGACAACCGTCTGAACCTAAAGATCCATTTTTTTGTAATTACATTTCAAACTACTGGAAATAAAGTTTTTTTGGTTCCGCTGACAGAATGTATAAAGTTATGAAATTTGTGAATTATTTTTTTTTAATATTTTAAACGTTTGTCAAATTATTACGAATTGAAAAATTCACTATGTTTTTACAAATATTTTTTATGAAAATATTGCTTATGAAAATACTTTTGAAGTTATATAAATCTACACACTTTACACGACTCGAGTTTCGACTGTTGAAGGTCATTTTCAAGTTTGAAAATGAACTTGAAAATGACCTTTAACAGACGAAATTCGACAGGCCGTGGTTTCAATTCAGTATCAATTGTTTTTTTTTTAATAATCCGATAAGAGTAAATAGAAGTTTTGGTAGGTGAAATTAGTTTAAGAAAATTTTCTGAAACAGAAGACATTTTCTGCTCGTTTGATTTAGAAAATTAAAATATCTAGATTTAAAAAACTTTTTAGATTTAGAAAATTTTAGTTAGAAAACGGTGGATGTTTTCTAACGAAAAACAGAAAACTCTTTAAAACTCTTTTCAGAAAAATATTATGGACATTTTTAATCCATAGTATTGTTTTCCAGAGAAAATGTTTATGCAAGGAAGAATTGATGAAGAAAAATTTCCACCTTTTTTCAAGAAATTTTTGAAAATGTTGATTTGAATTTTGAAAATTCTCTATATGGCGTAGAGAATTTTCAAATTACCGTTCATTCTAAGAAAATTGAAAAAAAAATCAACTAAGTTTTTTGTAGAAAACGCTGTCAAATATTATCAAAATAAGTTTTAAATATGTTCTATTATCCAAGCAGAAAATTTTCAATATATAGTTTTTTTAATATTTAATGATTTTTTTACTTTTTTATAATAATATATTTTTTAATAATAATTAGGCGATTATTAGCATTTGTTTCAAACTGATGAAAATCCGAATCGAAATTAACTAGACAAAATAGAATAATTAATTAAATTAACTATACAAGCACAATTTTCTACATATGTTATGTAATTAAAATTACTTTTAAAATTCGAAATTAAATATATTTGTATAAAGGGAAAACAAAAGTGTAAACTTAAATAAATTACGTTGTAATATTTAAGTTTATAAATGAAAGATTACATTACAATGAAACCAATGAAACCAGCTATTTTAAATATAGTATAGTGATAAATCGATTATCAATATCGATAAATATATTTAAAGGCGTTATTTAAAGGCGTTTCTTATCGGATTTAACTTTTTCTTATTGAGATAATAAATTTTTATCACAAAAGTATTATTGTCACAGATAAAATAAAGATATTTTATGCAATTATTTGTATAGTCAATGTGTTTTAACCATGTTTGGTGCGAAAACAATACAAATGAAATTGTGCTCATAAAATTTTATTTTTTTCCTTGTAGTAATAAATCCGGAAAAGTTGGGGTCCCACTTGAAGCAATTATTAGGAGAAGCAGAGATGAGGTTGCAAGAATTAGGAGGGTTGATGGAGGAGCCGTGCGGAGCACCCCTAAACACACGTGCTTCTTTTTCAAGTATTATAGGAACCGCATACCATCCAACCTCAACCATCACAGGTAAATCTTGTTTAATTAAAACGGTTATTCAGTATTGATGAAAATGAGAAAACCTTTGGACATTATGAATTTCAACTTGGTCTGTGGTGTTTCTTTCTATGGATGAAAAATATTAGTTTAACAAAAATTTAATTTAGGTAGTAATACTAGATCATGATATTCATTGTTTAAAATGTTTTATAAGGATTTGTTTCTTGTAGGATGTGCTGGTGGTGATAGTGAGAAACAAGCAATAGCTTGGGGTCGGAGGACTAAAACCCTTCGGCGATTAGTGTTGGGTTTCACACAGGCTCGACCACCGGATCCCCCGTCTCTAGTAGCGGTTGACATTACTGGTATTAACACCGTTTCTGTTAGATTACTCGAACCCACAACACACGATTCTCATGTAACGACGAAATTCAAAGGTAAATGTTTTATCATATATGCGAATACCCGTGAAACCTATGAAATTTTTATGCTGTAAATAATACTTGTGCATTAAAACGGAAGAGTAATGAATCTGTGCGAATGTAGAGGTTCACATATATGTTTGTGATTTTTTTTTGTGTTTAGATGATATTCAAAATTTTCAACAAAGGCCACGATTTTTAAAGATAAAAAGATGTTTATAAATTCTATTGAAATAAATATTTGTGTTATAAATTCATACTTTATTTTCTAGTGCAATGGTCAACTCGTGCTGATTTTGGTCCGATAACCGGAGAAGTAGAAATTAATGACCTCTCGAAGCCAGTTTGCAGTATAGAATTGACGCAAGGAAGAAGATATTTCTTCCGGGCAGCTTGTGGTAACGTGAAAGGCTTTGGTGGATACTTGTCTTCAACTCCAGCTTCTGTGGTTCCTTCTAGCTGGAGAGAAGTTGATGAACGAAATCAAAGGTAATATAATATGTTAATTTATTAATAATTTTCTAGAATATAAACTTGTTAATTTATAAAACATACAATATTAAAATACTTAATAATAAAAATACTCCTAATATTTAAAAATCGTAGATTTGAAGGAAAATTGAAAGAATTAGAAACATTGACCGAAGAAGTAAGACATATAAGACCAGGCAGTGAGATGTTGGAAACTCCTGGTCCTCAACGGAGGGTCCAAAGAAAGAAGACTACAATTAAACAGCTGTTCACAGCTGCAAGCAAATTCCAGAAAAATCTAAGGAGGTAATTAGTCAATTCATATATCACAGCAAAGACAAAACATTAATCAAATATTTTAATTATTTATAGAGGAATATATTTAGCCTGTATATTATACCATGAAGATAAAGTATTGGTGACGAATGAAGACTTTTTACCTGTGATAGAAATAGACGAAACATTCCCTAGCTGCATACATAATGATCTCCACTGGTTTATGAAAGTTGCATGTAATTGGGATGACACAAAGTCCCTTCGTTCAGATATGGACAAGCACGCATCTTCGGCCATCCACTTTCGTACGAAACTGTTATCAGCCGCTCTTCAAATGCAATCTGCACTCTGTCTCCAAGATCTCGGCCAATTATATTTCAAGCCTATTAGGGACTCGCACGGTACAGTCGTCGTGAGCACTATAAATTACGTGAAATCTCCTAAAAATGTGTCTGTGTTAAACTCCCGCTGGTTACCAATGAACAAAGTGTTTAAAAAGACTGTCCTCAGCGACGACCATAGTATCTCTGATATTCTTATGTCATCCATTCAAGAACAAATCAATTACCACCAAGTATCCAGCTTAAAACTGACCAAAGGTTTATATTTAGTTTATCTCAAAATGCAGAGCTCTGTCGATTTGATACAAGTAGTTGTTCCTGCGAAAAGCCCAAATATGTTACCTCACTGCAAAATTAGAGACAACCCACATGTATCAGCGTAAGTTAAAAGAACGAAACTATATATAAGATAATTTATTAATTTATTAACTTAATTTTAGTGAGGAATGGGAGTACGTAAAGCAACAGCATTTACAGGATGTTTTAGAACATTCCACAGAACAGCAAAGAACTTTCTTGGAACTAGTCACCAGCGCAACTAAACGGCTCTTTAATTACATGGATATCTCAAATGAAGACGCTTTAACTCACCGTTTATACGATACTGAAATTATCGATTTAACAAATGAGGTCAGCTTCATAGTCATTTGTCCATCTGCGGAATTCAGTTGCTCTGTTCCTGGTCAACGCGAAATTCTCCTCCAACGTGGCGACCTCCTCAGCTTACCGATCCAAGTATTTGAAATGATCCATCTCAACACATATCAGAACAGTATTATTCAACGATACTCACGACTTAATTGTGTCTTGGAATTAGACGCAGCTACGGCCAATCACCTTCATAGGGAAGCTTTTTCTAATTCAGAAGTAGCTCTTGCTAAGGAACGTCTCAACAAACTTCAAGATCTACAAAATAAGTTAAATAATATATGGAGATGTGTTAGATGGCTGATGGAAGTTATTACTTTCGCTCGGGACCGCGCAATGTGTGGCATTCCAATAAAATATATTTTAGACAAAGAAATTGAAACTAGTCCGAAACGCGGTCTCTTGCAACTTCCTCCACGAGAAGGTAAAGTCGTTAAAACTACTCCGGGAAGAGGTTCTTGGCCTGGACCCGGTGCTTCTGCACAAAACACTCAATCTGGTCTGCTAAACGAATTCAGCAAGAGTGAACAGCATTTAAGCACTAACGAAAATAATTCGCAATTTCTCAATACCAGCGATACCAGTGAATCCAGGAAAAACTCGGACAGTTATAACAGTGATTTTTTCAACGAGTGTTTAGTCCCATCGCGGAGCGAAGATATGTTATTCTCAATACCGATAAACTCGAATCAACGGAATAGAGCCAGTACAGTTAGTAGCGTTTCAGCCACTTCCAGTCCATTACTCAGTGTCCGACCAATGTATAGTGGCAGTCTTTTAAGCGTAAATACTCTAAACACAACCAATACCTCGGATAGCATGCATAGTTTGAGTTCCGATAGTGATAACAATTTTCCGGTTCATCTGGCCTGCAGCACGCCACATAAAGTTAAACCAAAACACAAGATGGTTCCATCAAGAAGCATGACTAATGTTAAACAAAATATTTTAGACATCAGTACAAAATCTGAAAGATATCGACCAAAACATTTAGACATCGAACCAAGTTTTACTAATTTGGATACTCAACTTTCAAAAAGCCTAACGAATATTAAAAATGCAGATGATAAGACTTACCTAAAACCTCCAGATCCATCTAACAATAAAGAAAGTATGGCAGACCCAACTTTTAAAGCTCCTATTTGTAGTGGAAGTAGCAATGGGTCAACAAAAGAACCTCCTCCCGGAATATTACAAGTTTACGCGGCTTATGAAACTGGATTGGCTAGCGGAACTAGCCTAAAACTTCATGTAACCCCTAAAACAACAGCTCGGGAAGTTGTAGATTTAGTTGTCAAACAACTGAACATGGCTGTGGTATTAAAGGGAAAAGAAGGACCAATTTATCCAGCGGAAAAGTTGAAGAATTTCTGTTTGGTTGCCGTAATTGGAGCTAGAGAACGTTGTTTACGAGATGACTTTAAACCTCTACAATTACAAAATCCTTGGAAAAAAGGGAGACTGTACGTTCGTCAAAAACAAGACGTTTTAGCTGCGCTAGAACACAGCAGTAAACATACTGCACTTATTTAAATTGTTAAACCTTTAAAATTTTGCTCTCTATAAAATACTCAATTTAAGAAGAAATAATAATTCTCCGATAGTAGGTAATTATAAACAAACAGGGTCTATTAAAAAAGATTTTTGTTGTCCTGTGTATAATGAAGATGGTGCTATTTATTGTATTTAATTTGAATTTTCTTTTCCCTGCTTTTGATTGGCAATAATAGTAATTTCTAAAAGAATTCTGCTTTTTATTATTTAGGAGATAATTCAAGTTCGTCCATTTAGGGTTGCTCAATTTTATGGGCATTAAACACCAAAAAAAATTAAAATTTTAAAAGAATATAATTATTACTAGGTTTCGAAAACCATAAATTTTGCATATGTATAAAATAAAATTATAAATGAATTTATAAATGTTTAAATTAAAATGTCTATTAACCAAACCGCTGGGAATGTAAACCGTTTTATTGCTGTTGAAGCTGTATTGAATTGTGTTCAAAGAAGATATTTTTTATTTTAAAAGTTTTCGTAGAGGCGCATCTAGATGCGAGGTTTTTAAAAGAATAAGTTCACTGTTATGTTTTTTGCTAATCTCATGCTTAGTACAAACTATTGAATGTCATTTGAAATGTAAATAATCAAATTATGTAATAAATATGTATATTATGAATATATTGTTAATTTATATGTAGTTTGTTGAGGAGTAATTATGTAGACTGACTGTAAACGTAGCAAGAAAAAATGATAGAAACATAATTATTTACCCCGAGAGAATATTTTGAAATAATTGTCTTCTTCACACTATATGTAAATTAGAAAATGTTGTAATGCACATAATATCTTGATATGTTTCAAAGAAATATATATTGTGTAAAATAGAAAATATATGATGTTATAAAAACTTAACAAGGGCTTTCAATTTTAATATTAACGTCCAATTTAAAAATTGCTTTTT
The DNA here is from genome assembly GCA_944588485.1 of Phosphuga atrata. NCBI lineage: Eukaryota > Metazoa > Arthropoda > Insecta > Coleoptera > Silphidae > Phosphuga > Phosphuga atrata. The sequence continues at coordinate 64,606,958 of OX155893.1, read as the reverse complement.
AGATAGACTTTACCTCAAAATTATATATTTTTAGATAATTAAAATAATTTGAAGACCATAGGTACCTTAAAATCGAATTTAGTTATTTTAAGTTCACCTAATAAATGTTTGACATAAACGGAAGATAGAAATAGTATATATTTTTAATTTTATTAGGAGTGACGCCTCTGGGGGCTTCACCGCTCACGTGCAAAACGGACAATGTCGCCCCCCTTTTATTTCCTGCTTACTCTCCTTATTAGGCTTTGCTGTTGGTTAAGTTGTTATGGAAGTGCATATATAATATATCCGAAAACCTCAAATTCAGACAAAACTGTCATATCCCTGACATACTTTGGCAAAACACAAGCGAATCCCAAGCGAACAAATCGCAAATATCCTTCGAAAGCAAAATCTCCAAGTAGCATTTAAACCCTCCTCAAAATTGTCCCAAATATTGTTTAATGCTAAAGACAAAATCGACCCCCTCAAAAAATCCGGCGTATACTTCCGACAGGAAGTTTTTCAACAAGATTTTCAGAACATCCTCGAGCATTTCCCTTGAAAAAAGACACCATTTCTTTTTCAAACCATTCTATCGAATGTAATCATAACTTCCCAGAAATAGACTAACTAAAAATCTTGCGTAATTGCAACAAAGGCTCAACACAATCTCCTAGAGTCATTAGAAATTTTCAAACAAAGCCGTAACCCATCCGTTAATCTCCTTAATGAGCAAACCGAGTTAATCTTTTAATCTAGTTCAATCGTCTCCAGATAATTCCCTAATTACAAAACCCCACCTCCCCCCGCCCAAAAAAATTGTCATCACTGAAAAATAACCTTTAACTAGAAAATTATATAACTGTGAATAATATGTTATATCATATTTTTACATATTATAAGTGTGGTTAAAACAGTGAATTTATCAATCCAGTGCAATAGATAAATTAGTCGGTTCTTGTTGATGCATACCATGTTGACTTTAAATAATTTTTAATCAACCTTAACTTAGAAAAAGATCTTTCTCCAGATACAACTGTAACTGGTGGAGTAAGATATATTCTTTATGCTATTGATGTGTTTGGAAAAGTGGATATTAAATTATTTGTAAAAAGATTTGCATTATCGTTTTAAAAGTGCTAAGCTATAGTACCTTACAACTTCAAAGCTATAGTACCTTTGTACATCAATACCTTCAATATCGGCTACTTTTATAACAGCAATAATTCTTTCTAATACATCACACCAATGTTTTTTCTAACTCTACGTCTTTTTCTCAAGTCTTTCTCAAGTCTCAGTTGCATCTAATTTACAGTAGTTTTAGTTCTTAACGTTTTATATTTCGAAATTGAGCCCTAGAAAGCTTTTTACTCTTTGATGGTTCCTGAAACTATTAGAATCTATTAGAAAACTACTGGTTGTTACCCATAATAACGCTCACATAAAACATTTGCTCGTCAATATTACTTAAGTAAGTAGTTGTAGAAAACTGGCAAACAGACACAAAATAAACAGGCTTTAGTATTTTGAAAAGAATCTAAAAGAATAATTTATTGTAGATATAGGTAAAAATAGGCATGACTAACAATTTTGCAATAGGCAAAGTGTTAAAAATAAAAATAGTTTCCATTAATATAATTTCCATTGATATTACTAAATAAAAACTACATAAACTTCCGTTTACCATGTACATAAACCATGATTGCGATTTTACCAAATGAATTATTTATTCACTTAATACTAGAACAGTAATGTTACAATCCAAAATTTGACCGGCGACTCGAAACAAAGGGAATTAAACCGAAAACTGATCTTATTGGTTCAGGAGACTGACTAAATCTGCCTGTCTAAAACTATCCGCGAACATATGTGTTTTTGGTCCAAACCATGAGAATAAAATCGTTGGATCACAACAGTGTAAACAAGTGAACGAAAGAATGTACTTCAATTGAATAAATATTCCGCTAGCTATAGGTACTGTACTACTGGACGTAAAACTATCACCGGGTATTGCAGAAAAGAGAATTCCTCAAGTGCATAATACGTTTGCGATTATTTTCCATGTGGTTCATGAAATGTTGTTGTAAAGACATAATAAAAACAAATACTAAACTAATACAAAAATACGCATATTATTATGCCCTTGTGCGGTGCACGCCCTGCGTGCATAATCTCTAGCTCCCTTTGGTTCTTGGACGATTGACTGTAAATGCTGTCATCATCATCATCATTTCCTTTACTCCTCGTGGGAGCATAGGGCATCAACAAACGCTCTCCATCTGATTCTATTCTGAGCCAGGGCCTTTACCTCGCGCCACTCCTTTCCGCTTGCCCTGGCTTCCTGTACGACTGTCCTCCGCCACGTGATTTTTGGGCGGCCTCTCTTTCTTGAACCTTGGGGGTTCCAGTCAAGAGCTTCTTTTGCAATATCCCCCTCCGGCCTTCTAAGTGTGTGTCCGATCCATTTCCACTTCCTTCTTCTTATTTGGGTTTCAAGACGCTCCATATTTGCTTTTTTCCAAAGTTCAATATTTGCTATGGTATTGGGCCAAAATATTTTAAGTATTCTTCTCAGACACTTGTTCGTGAATACCTGAAGTTGTGATACTATGGTGGTAGTCACTTTCCACGTTTCGCTACCGTAAAGAAGAACTGTAAATGCTGTATAATTACCTAATTCATAAAACTTATGAAATAGAATCAGTGATTGACAGTTCTAAAACGTGATTCAAACAGAGTCACAATATTGGTAAATTTTTGCACCAGTCATCTTGCAACACCTGATTTTCTTCCCAACACCACGCTCCGTCACTAGTGAAACCAATGATTTTTACATGTGTCGGAAACATCAACTGACTTCAAATCAAATATTTTTTCAAATTTTTGAGCTTTTCCTTCAGATAATATTTTTTGAGCTAATATATGAGCTTTGGAATTAGATTGCTCATGATTATTTTTCTAATCGAACTTAGCTGACAAGATCGAGAATTTCCATTGGGAGTTGTACGGCGACCATGTTTGGAGCTACGTGTGCCCAAAGTTAAAAAAGGTGAATATGAACCATCCCGTACTCGGTGTAACAAGTTGGTGCTATTTTTTTCATAAATGGTTTTTACATTTCTTAGTCTATTTGTCCATAGAAAAAAACGGATCGAGAGGAAACAGAAAAATATTCTCATGTATACTGCGTCGTCTACAAATTTAGTAAGTACACTTATATAAAAGAATACAGCATAATGGAATTGAAAGCTTTTATAGGGCTTTTGTATATTGCTGGTCTTTATCGTTGTGTAAGACAGAATTCGAGTAATCCGTGGACTACTGCAGATGGCACAGGAGTGGAAATATTTAGACTTGTAATGTCTAAACAGCGCTTTCATTTCAACCAAAGCTGCTTGGCCTTTGACGATACTTTTACTCGTAATGAAAGGGAGCGAATAGAGAATACAAAACAGCTTACATCCAGGAGATTGTCTAACTATCAATGAATACCCAAGCGGAAATACACGCCATCGCGATCTGTGCCCGTGAAAATCTAAAGATGGACTACAAAAGTAGAAACATCCGCATGTTCAGGGACAATGAGGCTGCTATAAATGCCTTAGCATGCCATAAAATTAAATCTAAAACAACATGGAATTACTTTCAGAACCCTAAGGCTCTTGCAAGACACAACAAGGTCACACTTGCTTAGGAACCGAGCCATGTGGGACTGGTAGGAAACGACATTGCGGACAAGTTAGCAAAGGATGGTGCTAACAAAGCAAACATCAGTGCTGGATCAGATTTCATTACGGGCCATGATTTTGCTAATGTAATAGTCCCTATACATTGGCAAAATCCTGGCCCGTAATGAAATCTGTAAATCGGACGCCACTAAGTACAGGCTACAGTGGTTGTAAAAAAAAAGATCTATCAATGAAATGCTGGAAGCTTTCCGAGACAAATATAAATTTCGTCAATATGTCTGTTGAAACCTTGCGTAAAAATTAACGAAAAATCCCTCCAGAATTCACTAAAAGTCGTATAGTGGGCATATTTTCGTCCCGATGTGGCTTCCAAAAAGATGTCATTTTTGTTTCGCATGGCATGAGTCAAATGGACAAACGCAAGAGCCGGAAATCAACACCTATTACAACTAAACAAAATGTGGAGTGGATGTGGCTTTCACAGTTTTCTGTCATTTTGAACATGTCTGCCGTTAAGGGGGAATTCCTAGTTCGGACAATCTGTCTTGCAAAGTGGGCGACGCACCGTTTTAATCCTAAAATACGAGTATACATGTTCAGAAAAAAAATAAGAGTTTAAGAAAGAGACAGTGCTTAAGAAAGAGATAAACTGTATATCGGAGGGCGGGTAAGCATTGTGTTGTATCTTCATTGACTCGATTGACTGCTGGTGAGCTGACGTCAATTCCCAGAAATGTACCTATAGTTCATTTTTTCAGAATGCAGTACAGGGAAGATAGGACTTATTTAACCTTGTTCTCTGATTAGCTTAAATCGAGGAGAAGTTCACACCGACGATATTTACTTCTCCATCTCTCTCTTTTCACATACATTTGCAGTCACTGGCGTAGAATTTAGTAACATGTAATTAAATGAATATGATACTACGAATAATTTCTAAATATAATAGAACGTTAAATTATACTACAGCTAATAAGTAGGTACTATATTATAATGTTCTATATATAATTTAATATACAATTTTAAATTTAAAGATAAAAAAATTAATATATATTTATTTTATATATATATTAATTTTTTATAGTATATTATAGTATATTTTGTTCCTACGGCAATGCAAGTTGAGCTTTTGGCAATGGCTGCCGTGTCAATTCACAATTGTCATCTGATCTGTTTCTACCATTTAGATTTTTGCGTTTTTTTCCATTTATTTGTTTGTATTTTATTACTATTGTTGCCATTTGGTGTATTTAATCTGAACTTTTCTTTTATATTCAAATAACTTTTTCCTTTTATATTCAAGTAATTATATTTGCATTTAGCGCCAAATTCTGTAACTAGATTGAACATTTTTCATAGTGTAAATCATGCTTCTAGTTACTGCATTCTTAAAAAAATAGACTATAGTTTGGCTGAATGCATTGGTAAAACGACCCAAGCTTTTTCTATTTTCTTCTGCATTTGCATTTTACGCAAAATTATTTGATTTTGACTTGGTTGGATGGTTCTTGTCCTTTGTATGTAGTTTGTTATATAAAAGAAATTATATATATTCATATATATATATATATATATATATATATATATATATATATATATATATATATATATATATATATATATATATATATATATATATATATATATATATACAGTGAAACTTGTCTAAGACGGAACCTCAAGGGACTGGGAAATATTTCCGTCTTAAACAGGTTTCCGTCTTACACGGGTTAATCATTATTTTCTTTATTTTTAATTATGGACATGTATGTTACATACATGTCCACATTTCATTTGGTTTATTAAAATTTAGTTTTTTCTCTCCATCCCTAATTGAAATCCTTGAGCTAATTTAACAATATACTGCCAGCCATCCAAACCTTCTTATTTGCATGCCATTCAATAGGTAAATCATTTATAATCAGGTGATTAAAGCACCTGAGTTTTAAAGATTTTCCAATAACCAAAAGTTCTTCGAATTAAATATTCGAATAAAAAAAAGAATTTCTCGAATTTTCCATTAGCAAAAGATAAAAAAATAACGTGATTCGTTCTTTTGAATGTTTTCTGCCACCGACACATTTTTCACTGATTAGTGCAAAAGTTTTCAGCTCCGTTTGCTATGTTCTTAGGCTTATATCCCTCAATTTCTATTACGATTCTTTTTTTTCTTATCCTAGACTGTAAGGTGACAATAAGGAAGTAAGGGCTAGGAGATCTCGTAGTCTGATTGGTGTTTCTGCGTCGGTATCATCTGAGCAAACAGATCAGCGATAACCTAGTAAACATTCTAAACCGTTTTCCTGACATAATTCGCGAAAGAAGATTGGTATCTTCTTTTACAGCTAGTGTAAACAAAATTTTGACATTAAATTTGGCACAGGAAAGCGCGGGTGTCAGTCTACAAGGTAACCAGGCGTACTGCTTTAGCCAGTACAGTCCTTGTTTGAGATAGTCTGTACTGTCCAATTTCTGGGCACTTCATTTGTACTGCCTTTTTCTAAGATGTACTGCTTGTACTGCTTTGCATAATATTGTAAAAATAAATAATTTTAACTGTGATTTTATGCATTTCCAAAGCGAACATTTTCCTCAAAAAACCTCACAATTCAGTATTGCTAATAGTGGCAAATCAGCAATAACAAAACATTGCAAGAGTAATAAACATAACACTCAGATTAATGCAGCAGGCCTGGACAAATGGCGGCTCGCGGGCCTCATGCGGTCCGCGCCGACATTTTATGCGGCCAGCGAAGATCATTCAAATGTTCTTTATCATTTTTTTTGTAAAGCACATGCATAACCATTACCCCTCCATTCGTCCCATTGAATGTATTGCTTTCGCGTTTAAATAATCTGGAAATAGGTAAAGGTAACAGTGAACGCTAACTTTCAATTCTAGAACGTTCGACCTTGAAAGTTTAAAAAAGTTCACCTAAGGCGCTATATTTGAAGTCCCCATGTCTCAAATAGCTTATGTACTGCTTTCGCGTTTAAAAAAATTTGGTCACCTTACAGTCTAGGATAAAAAAAAAGAAACGTAATAGAAATTGATAATTGTAATAGAAATGGATATAAGCCTAAGAACATAGCAAACGGAGCTGAAACGGCGCTTTTTCACGTGCTTTCCAAATAAAACTTTTGCACTAATCAATGAAAAATGTGTCGGTGGCAGAAAACATTCAAAAGAACGAATATTAGCAATACTGAATTGTGAGCAAAATGTTCGCTTTGGAAATGCATAAAATCACAGTTAAAATTATTTATTTTTACAATATTATGCAAAGCAGTACAAGCAGTAAATCTTAGAAAAAGGCAGTACAAATGCAGTGCCCAAAAATTGCACAGTTCAGACTATCTCAAACAAGGACTGTACTGGCTAAAGCAGTACGCCTGGTTACCTTGTAGACTGACACCCGCGCTTTCCTGTGCCAAATTTAATGTCAACATTTTGTTTACACTAGCTGTAAAAGAAGATACCAATCTTCTTTCGCGAATTATGTCAGGAAAACGGTTTAGAATGATTACTAGGTTATCGCTGATCTGTTTGCTCAGATGATACCGACGCAGAAACACCAATCAGACTACGAGATCTCCTAGCCCTTACTTCCTTATTGGTAGACGAATCTTCCAGCATTGAGAATTGCCACCACCACCATTAAATATGACAAAATCCGTTTGCGTCTTAAGAATTATTTTCCGTTTTACATGGGTTGTTTTAAATGGAAAAATGAACGGGTATCAAAAAAATTCCGTTTAATGCAGGTTTCCGTCTCTTAAGACGGTTCCGTCTTAGACAAGTTTCACTGTATATATATATATATATATATATATATATATATATATATATATATATATATATATATATATATATATATATATATAATATATATGTTGTATTTGAGGTTTTCGCGGATAGATACCTGTGTTGTATTGTTTTCTCGGGGATTCCGCGTTGATGTTGAGGGTTGGTTCTGAAAAGAACCGGATTCTCGACGTTTCGGCGAACTAACATTCGCCATTCTCAAGAGATATATGCGTCCGTGCGGGTCAACCGTTAGACGCATACTGAGACCTCGTCGAATCGAATCGATAATCATGGTTTTTCCCCCCGAGGGGGAGGGCTGTTGTAGGGGATGACCCTTTTCAGCCTGGGTGTGGATGTAGATGACGACAGAACGACTTGAGATATTGTTGTTGTGGCGTGGTGCTGTTGAGGCGATGTTGATGTGGCGTTGTTGTTGGGCGTTGTTGATGCAGAGTGTTGCGCGACTTGCAGGTTGGGTAGGGGGGGGGGGAGGGGGTATGTGGTTGGATGCGGAGTTCGAGGATGCTGTTGTATTTTTTTTTTAATTTTATTTTTATTACCCCCCTGGTTGGTTGGGACCGGTTCTTTTTTTAATTTTTTTTTCCTTTTGTTTGTTTTATTTATTTATTTTATTTTTTATTTTTTCCTTATTATTTGCTGTTTATTATTATTTTTTTTTTAGCTTATTATTTTTTCTATTTATTCATTATTATTATTTTTTTTTTTAATTTCTTAGGTTTGGATGGTCATTTATTTGAATGCAGCGGGAGCAGAGTTGAGGATGTAAGATAGCTCGGGTGGGAGTTCGGTGGTGCAATGAGATAGGAGTTTGAGGTAGGGGATGGGGATCTTGCGTTTGGGGATTTTTTTAGTCGAGGATTGGTCTTACGAAGGTTTTGTAGGTGAAGAGGAAGACTTTGGGGGAGCAGCCGCCGAGGCAACTACGGAGGCAGTATAGAAGACGAAAGCGTTTGCGCATTAGGTTGATGCAGCGGGAGGTGTTGGTAGGTTGACGGAGAGATTTGTGGAGGATGGTGCCTAGATAGGTGGCGGAGGGTTGTCGTTTGATTATTTCGCCACGGGGTCGGATGTTGGGGAAGGGAAGAGCACCCCTTAGATAGGGGTGGTAGAAGAAGACGAGTTGTGATTTCTTGGGGTTCATCTGGATGCGCCAGAGGCTCATCCAGGCCTCCAGGGTTTTTAGGTGGGAGTTTAGGCGGGAAGCAGCGACCTTAGGGAGGCGATTTGAGGCCCAGACCACGGTATCATCAGCAAATTGCTGGAGATGGCAGTCGGGCAAGGTTGGAGTGGGAATGTCGTGGCAGAAGAGGTTGAAAAGGAGGGAAGACAGGACAGAGCCCTGGGGGACACCCGCGGCAGGAGTGAAGGGTAGCGAGAGTGAGTCGCCGTGCTTCACCCGGCAGGAACGAAAGTTGAGGAAGTTGTGGACGAGGCGAATTAGAGGCCAGGGGAATTAGAGGAGGATAAGTTTTTTGATCAGGCCGTCGTGCCAGACGGTGTCGAAGGCGCGGTGTATGTCGAGGAAGAGGGCGACAGAGACCTGACCAGAGTTGTGGGAGATAGCTAGACTGGAGGTGAGGTTGAGGATGGAGTGTTGGGTGGATCTGTTGGGCATGAAGCCGCTCTGGTGGTTGGGGATGAGGTGGTGGGAGTCTCAGAAGGTGCGGAGCCGTTGGGAGAGGATTCTTTCGAAAGCCTTCCCAATGGTAGAGAGGAGGGAAATTGGTCGATAGGAGTCCGGGGATTTGGGGTTTTTGCCGGGGTTGAGGATCATAATGGTGTGCGCACTTTTCCATTGGGCAGGGAAAGTGCCGGAGGAGAGGCAGGCGTTGTAGAGGGATGAGAGGAACTCGATGGCTGACTCAGGGAGGTGTTTAAGGGCAATCCAGGGGATGCCGTCGGGGCCGGGGGCGGAGTTTGTTTTGGCGTTGGCGAGCACGCATCGGACTTCGTCAGTTGTTATGGGGGTGGTGCAGGGTTCATCAGCGTCTATCATTGGGATGACTTGGGGAGACCATGGTAGAGGAGAAAGGGGAGAGAGTTTGATGAGGTTGGTCGTCTCGACAAAGAAGGTTTGATTAAAGAGGGGTGAAGAGAGAAGGTGAACCTTCTCGAGGTGGGACGCGAAGGCCTGGGCCTTGTCGGGGAAGAGGTGAGGATCTAGTTCTCCACGAGGAGATTGTGGTTAGGACGGCGGTTGCGGCCAGTAAGCGTGTTCAGGGCTTTCCATAATTTGCCGCCGTCCTTGGGGTTGAGGTTTGAGGTGGCAGCGATCCAGGAGGATTCGCGGAAGGAACAGAGCTTGAGTTTAATGAGGGCGTTGAGGCGGTTCCAGGAAGCTTTGGTGAGGGGGTCGTGAGTGACTTTGTAAGAGCGGTAGAGGATGCGTTTTTGTTTGATAAGGGAGACTATGAAGCTAGGAATTGGGGGACGGTCGAGAGGGATGACTTTCGTTGGGACACTTGTATTTATGGCTGAGTGGATTGAGTAGGTGAGGGAGTCTATGGCGGAGGATAGGTCAAGGTCAGAGTTGATGTTTGGAGCGGGAAGGGAGAGAGAGATTGAGGATTGGAAGGAATCCCAGTCGGCGTTCTAAGATTTGCGCGGGCTGGGCCTGGAGCAGATAAGGGTTTCGGTGATAAGGGGAAGATGGTCGCTAGTGACGGATGGGCCAATGAACGCCGAGTCAGAGACAAGGTCGGTCAGGTTGTCTGAAATTAGGATATGGTCAATGATGGAATTGCCAATAGGGGAGAAAAAGGTGTAGTCATGGCAGGGGATGCGAAGAATAGGTAAACTGTCTAGGAATGAGCTGAGAAGGCGACCATTTCCATTGGAAACACGGTCGCCAAAGGACGTGTCTCGGGCGTTAAAGTCGCCTAGGAGGATGAAGTTTGGGAGAGAGATAAGGTAGTTGAATAGAAGAGTAGAGATTGGTTGCGACGGGGGAATGTAGATGGAAAAGATGTAGATGGGAGATTGGCCAGAGTGGACTGTGATGCCAACGAGCTCTTCGTTGGCAAGGATGGGAGGCAGGGTTATTGGTAGAGCAGGAACGGAGACGTGGTGCGCGATGGCGACACCACGGCGGCCACTGGGGGAGTCCTTTCTGACAAAATAGAAGTCACGTAGCCTGGGATTGGAAGCAGGGGTGAAAAACGTTTCTTGGAGGGCGAGTATAAGGATATTTTCGGAGGAGACAAGGTGCAGGACCAGGGGAGCCTTGTTCCTCCAGCCACGGAGGTTGAGGGAAGCGATGAGGGAAGGCCAGTTTTGGTGCGACAGGAGGGAGGGGGAGGAATTCAAGCGGGGATTAGACCTGGGGGTCTGCTGCGGGAGGCTCCGGGACAATGTGATCAGGGGGGGATGACGGAATGAGGGTGAAGTGGACCGTGTTCCTGAACACGGACGACTTCAACCCGAGTCCGAACAGGTTCCTGACCAGGGGTGTTACCGTCTCAATGACCTTGTTGCGGTCATTAGGGAACAAGTTGAGGAGGGTGGTGGTAATTAACCTGACGATGTTGTCAATACCGTCAGCAGGGGGGTTGGGAATAGGGACAAGGCATTTGAGAGGGGCTGTCATTTCAGGTGAAAGGGGAGCCGCGGGGCGGTTGGGGCAAAGGGGAGAGCTTGAGTGGTGGGGTCCGTCGCAATTTGCACAGCGGTAGAGGTTGGGTTGGGGCATTGGGCCGAAGCGTGGGGTCCAGCGCAGAAGGCGCAGGTAAAGGGGGCGGAACAGGGGGAGCGGGAGTCATGGAATTTAAGGCAGCGTCCGCACTGCAAGGGTTGAGGAGGAGAGGGATTGAACAGCTCGACGATGTTCCGGTGTCCGAAGATGACGAGCCCGTTCGCAAGGAGATCGTCAAGGGTGGCCTGGGAGTAGGTTACCACCCGGACCAGGTTGGTGGGCCTGCTGGTTGCCCTGGCGGTAATCCTCCATGCCCTGACAGCTGGGAGCTGCAGGTCACGGAGGTGGTCCATGACCTCCTCGGGTGTGGTGTCCATGGGAACACCACGCACCACGCAGGACATAGAGGGGCCACCAGGTCTTGGTCTGGAGGATGGGGGAGAATGGGGTTTGCCCTTGGGGCCAGTGGAGATTGGTAAAGGTTCGCCGACAAGCTCACGAATTTTCTTGAGCTTGTCAGGAATCTGGGAGTCATAGGACTTGAAGGAGGCGGAGTCACCGTTGAGGGTGACAGTGATTTATTGCAGGGAATGGATCTGATTGGTTATGCGAAAGAGGGATTTGTAATTATGGTATGCTGCGGAGATTTTGTGGACGGTGGCGGTGTAAATTTGTTGTTTGCGGGGCGTGGGGGCTGGATTAGGTGGCGGAGGAGGAATGGTGAGAGCCATAAGGGCTGGGGGGGAGCTGTAGGGGGGTTGTGGGGTATCTGCACGTGTCGGTGTGGTCGCTGAGCGGGTCCTAGATCCGGTGGAGGTCTCCGGCGAGGGGCTGATGATGCGGCTGCAGGTGCAGGAGTTGCAAGATGACGGCGGTGAGGAGCAGGCCAGAGGGGAGCTTGGCCGGGAGTCCGTGCGGTCCATCGACGGGGAGGGCGAGTTGTCGGCGGGCCGGTTTTTATTACGGGTTGATGCCATGTACTTAGGCATCAATATGTGGTGGTATACGGTGGCTGTCGGGCAATTGAGTGTGTATCGTCAATTTGTAGAAAACACGCGTCACGACGTGAACGGTGGGTCGTTACTTATAGCTGTCTGGCTTCGGGTCATGCGCGTTGTGTGCGGTGCTTCGGTTCGGTTGTTAGTTTGTCTTGTTGGTCGTACATGAGTCTGGGGTGTCTGGGATTGCATTTTGAGGGTGGATATGATCGGTCGCCATGCTGGGGGCAGTCTCAAGGAATCGTCTCTGGTGTTCATGCAGTAGTCTCGTTTTTCTATCTCTATGGCTTCTCTGTATACTCGTGACATTTCGTGGCTAATCTGTGCAAGAGTCCTTGAATTTCTAAAGTCCATCCAGTGACCGGTGTTTATGTGTTGGACAAGTGCCGATGAAACTTTGTCTCTGTGTCTGACTGAAACTACATGCTCTTGAATCCTAGCAGATATTTTTCTATTGGTACGTCCAATGTAGGTTCGTTCACATGTTCCGCAAGGTATTTCGAAAATTCCATGGGTTTCTAACGGGATGGTGTCTTTAACGCTGCGTATCATGGAGGATATTTTCTGGTTAGGTTTGAAAATGGTGTCGATGTTATGTGTTTTAAGGATTCTGGCGATTTTGTCAGTTGATCCATGAACATATGGTAGGTATGCTGTGCTAACGGGTTTCTGGCGTTCTTCAGTTCTTTGGCTACTGTTCTCTGTAAGACGGAAAGCTCTGGATATTAAGCTGTTTGGATATCCATTTGAAGAAAGAGCTTCTCGTAAGTTCCTCAATTCTTTCGGTAAGTTAAGCTGGTCGGCTAGTCTTCTAGGATCGGGTGGTAAGAGTGTTGACTACAGATGCTAGTTGTTTGGGATGATGGTGCGAAGAAGCGTCAAGGTGCCGTCAGGTTTCTTCTGTATCTTCTTCTAAAACATCCAAGAAAGGAAGTCGTTGATGCTTTTCTATCTCCATTGTGAATTTAATTTGGTCGTGTTGGGAGTTAAGATGGGTAAAGAATTTGTCCAGCTCTGGTCTGCCGTGGGGCCAGATTACAAATGTGTCGTCAACATATCTTAACCAGAGTGTAGGTTTAAGTGTGGCTGATGAGATTGCCTTTTCCTCAAAATCTGTAAGAAATATGTTGGCTATTACTGGGGATAGAGGTGAACCCATTGGTGCTCCTAGGACTTGTTTGTATATTTGACCATCGTACCTAAAGTATGTATTCTTTACACAATGTTCTGCCAGATCTGATATATACTTTTCTGGTTTTAATTTTGATCTTATGATGTTTAAGGCCTCAGAGACCGGTACTTTTGTGAATAAAGATACAATGTCAAAGCTCACAAGGAGGTGGCCGGGCTGGAGTTGGTGATTTTTCAGTATGTCTATGAAGTGTTCAGCATTGCGGACATAGGAATTACAATCTTCGGCGTATGGTTGTAAACATTTTGCTAAATGTTTCGCAAGAAGTTGGACCGGTGAACCAACGGAGCTTATTATTGGTCGTAGTGGGGCTCCATCTTTGTGGATCTTTGGTAAACCATATATCTTGGGACACCGTGAAGATTTCTCCCTTGGTATAAGGTAATTCATTGTTTCCTTGTCAATGCTAGAGCTTAGGATCTTTTGTCTGGTAGTTTTCTCAAGATAAGTTGTGGGGTCCGTTGTACTGGGTAGATAAGCTGGATCATCTAAGATTGTGGTCATTTTTTGTTTATAGTCAGCACTGTTCATGAACTCATGAACGCACTGTTCATTCGCACCATCATCCCAAACAACTAGCATCTGTAGTCAACGCTCTTACCACCCGATCCAAAAGACTAGCCGACCAGCTTAACTTACCGAAAGAATTCAGGAACTTACGAGAAGCTCTTTCTTCAAATGGATATCCAAACAGCTTAATATCCATAGCTTTCCGTCGTACAGAGAACAGTAACCAAAGAACTGAAGAACGCCAGAAATCCGTTAGCACAGCATACCTACCATATGTTCATGGATCAACTGACAAAATCGCCAGAATCCTTAAAACACACAACATCGACACCATTTTCAAACCTAACCAGAACATATCCTCCATGCTACGCAGCGTTAAAAACACCATCCCGTTAGAATCCCATGGAATTTACGAAATACCTTGCGGAACATGTGAACGAACCTACATTGGACGTACCAATAGAAAAATATCTGCTAGGATTCAAGAACATGTAGTTTCAGTCAGACACAGAGACAAAGTTTCATCGGCACTTGTCCTACACACAGACACCGGTCACTGGATGGACTTTAGAAATTCAAGGACTCTTGCACAGATTAGCCACTAAATGTCACGAGTATACAGAGAAGCCATAGAGATAGAAAAACGAGACTACTGCATACCACGTACATAGCCACGTACCGCACTAGCCCGCAACATGCACGTCATTTTGATGTAAGTCTGATGATTGACAAGGGAATAGACCAGCGGTTCTCAACCTGTGGTACATGTACCACTGGTGGTACATTAAAGAAGACCAGGTGGTACGCTAAATATAACAAAATATAAGGCCCTTTCCATAATTTTATTTTTTCCTACTCACCGCGGCGCGGCGCCCGAGAAAAAACGTCTCGCTGCGCGCCGACACCTGATTTTTATTCGAACGTGGATTCGCGTGTGATATTTATTGACAATTGAAGACTGTTTTGGATCAATCTGTTGAGATTGTAAATTTTATTAAGAGTCGAGCTTTAAACACCAGAATGTTTGCAATTTTGTGCCAAGACATGGGAAGTGATCATAAGAGCCTTATTATTACATTCTGAAGTTAGATGGCTGTCCAGAGGCAAGGTTTTAAATCGTCTTTTTCAACTTTGAATAGAAGTGCAAGCTTTTTTATTGACTTCAAAATTTGAATTGGGAAAGTGTTTTTTAGATGAAATGTGGTTGGCCCGTTTATCATATTTAGCTGATATTTTTGGAAGGTTGAACGATTTAAATTTAGGCTTATAAGGACCACACGTCAATTTTTTTACCGTTAATTATAAAATAACTGCAACAGTAAAAAAACTCGATCTAATTATCACTGAAATAGATAAGAATACTTTTACCAACCTTTTACAAGCCTTTTACCAACCCTTGAAAATTTTCTTACAGAAAACAATATGAACAATAATGAGGAATTGGCATCAGATATAAAACATCATGGTTCCTTATTGATCAATAAATTTAAATTTTATTTCCAAGAAGATTTGGAAAATCAAAATTGGATCAGAAACCCTCTTCCTTCAAATATTCCAGAATATTTTTCACGTGAACAAAAAGAACAAATAATAGATATGTCTAGTGATTCCACTGTAATGGAAAACTTAAACAAAACAACACTGATTGAATTTTGGCATTAACAAAGAACAGATTTTAAAGACATAGCAAACATTGCTATTCAGTTTTTAATGCCCTTCTGTACTACGTATTTACGTGAAAAAGGTTTTTCACAAATGCTAGGTTAGGTTAGGTTTAAGTGGCAGCTAATGCTCACATAGGCCTCAGATGGGCCCGTTGTGTTTCCACGGTACTTGCAGTACAACCCTCCTCAGGGGATTTTGTCAAACCATTTCGAGCCGTGGATGAACCTCATGAGAGTCTGCGCATCTAGTGATGCGAGGTCAGAGAGATCATCCAAGAAAGGTCGGCCTAAGAAGAGCAATCGTGTTGCGGTCAGAGAGGGGCATTGGCATAGGTAATGCTGAACACTCTCCTCTTCCTCCTCGTCCAGGCAGCCTCTGCAGTAGTCCCGCTTCGCTATGCCCAGTCTCTCAGCGTGCTTGCCAATGGGACAGTGTCCCGTGATGACTCCCACTGCCAGTCTGGTATCGTTTCTTTTTAGAGAGACGATGTTAGTGCTTCTTTTCCTGTTTCGGTGAGGCCATATTTGCCTGGTTACCTCGCAGGTTTCTTCATCCCTCCACCTTCGCTCCGCTAGGTTCGAGGTTATTTCGGCTATGGTCTCCTTGCACGAGGCAAATTGAATACCAATATCCTGTAATATTTCGGTTGAGTGCAGGCTTGTGCCGTTCTTTGCAAGCTCATCCGCTTTTGCGTTACCTGAGATCCCGCTGTGGCTTGGTACCCACGTGAGTCTCACGTTTGTGTGTGCTGCGAGCTCATTCAGCTTTCTCCGACAGCCAGACACCACTGCTGAGTTGGTGCACACGCTAGTAACTGCCCGGAGAGCAGCTTGGCTATCGGTGTAAATGTGGATCTGTTCACCAGGGTCCCCATTTACCATCAGCCACTCTGCTGCCCCTTTTATGGCGGTCACCTCCGCCTGTAGAACGCTGCAGTAGTCCGGCAGGCGTAAGCTAATTCTGAGGTTGAGGTCGTTGGAGAAAACTCCGCTGCCTACTTTGTCCTCCCTCCGTGAGCTGTCTGTAAAGACCTGCGTGTGTCCTGCTGGTACCTCTTTCTTTTCCATCCACTCCTCTTTAGAGGGTATGTGGTATGAGAAGTTGTTACCAAAAGCAGGTGTTGCTAGACATCGGTCTATGTTTTTGGGCACCCCTTTAAATTTATTGATTATTCCGGCGTGTCCACGATAGTCCGATGTCAACATTCGCACTGACTTTAGTCTAAGTGCTGTGGTAATGGCAAGTTGCTAGCCCATTAAATCGACCGGGGCTATGTCCAGGATTGTCTCCAAGGCTTTCGTAGGCGTCGTTCTCATGGCTCCCGTTATCATGAGCGCCGCCATTCTCTGCACTTTTGTAAGCGCCATTTGATGGACTCTTTTATTAAGTGCCGGCCACCATATGAAAACGCCGTAGTAGAGTATTGGTGTAACTACGGCTCTGTATAGCCAGAAGGTAATCTTGGGGTTGAGGCCCCAAGACTTCCCCACCGCTCTCTTGCAAGAGTACAGCGCCACCGTTGCTTTCCGTACTCTTTCGATTATGTTGAGCTTCCAAGATAACTTTCGGTCTAGTATGAGACCTAAGTACTTGGCGCTCTCCTTGCTCGCCAGTTCAGTGCCCTTTAGCATTGGGGGCCTGAATTCTGGGATGTTGTGTTTGCTTGTGAAAACGACTAGCTCGGTTTTCGCCGGGTTGACATCTACGCCACACCTTTTGCACCATTTCGCTAGTTTCGATAGGGCCCCTTCAACAAGTTGCGACATTGTATTGAGGTGTTTCCCTGAGGCCGCTATTGCTACGTCATGCACATAGGCGACGACCCTGCAGCCGGATTTCCTAAGTTGGAGGAGCAACTCATTTAGCGTGATGTTCCAAAGCAATGGTGAGAGGACGCCTCCTTGTGGGGTTCCCCTACTCACCTTCCTTCTTATGTGGGATTCTCCCATTGTGGCCCTAATGTTCCTTTCACGGAGCATTTTTCCGATCAGGTGACATAGAGCATTGTCCATGGCTAGTCCAGTTAAGGCTGATTCTATGGCTTCAGGCTTCACGTTGTTAAATGCCCCTTCTATATCGAGGAAGACAACCATCGTGAACTCCTTATGCCTCATCGAGCTCTCTATCTGGTTTACCAAGGCGTGGAGTGCTGTTTCCACGGATTTCCCCTTTGTGTATGCGTGCTGAGACATTGACAGCATTTCAGGGTGTAATGCCTCCTTCATGTGCAAGTCAATCAGTCTTTCAAGTGTCTTTAGCAGGAACGATGATAAGCTGATTGGTCTCAGGTCTTTGGGGGAGGTGTGTGAGGCCTTTCCTCCTTTTGGGATGAAGACCGCTTCGACCTCTCTCCATATTTTTGGGATGTATGAGAGGTTTATACATGCCTTAAACATAGTCTGCAACCAAGGTGTAACTATATCTATGGCCTCTTACAGCTCAACTGGACTGATCCCGTCAGGTCCAGGTGACTTAAATGGTTTGAAGCTTTTGATGCTCCAGGTTAGCTTATCTCCACCTACAATTCTGTCAGCCAGATACCGAGGTGGAGCAGTTATGGTGGAGTCCACTACACTTATTCCATTGTCTGGAAAGTGTGTATCCATGAGTAGCTCCAGCGTTTCTGTACATGAGGTTGTCCAGTTTCCATCTTGCTTCTGTATGAAGCTTTGGACTGCCGGATCCTCAGATAAAATTTTTCGCAGTCGGCTGGCTTCTGAGGTTTCCTCTATTTGCTCGCAGAGCCGAGCAAAGGATGACCTTTTGGCCTTCCTAACCTCCGTTTTGAAATTCCGTAGGCTGTTCTTATAGGCAACTTATATATTGGTGCTTTTTGCCTCGTTGAACAGACTCCTGCTTTCCTTTCTTAGGGAGCTTATTAACGGCGTCCACCACCGTGGTTTGCTCTTACCTATCCTGCTCACGACTTTGCATGATGTGCGCATGGCCTTGTTACAGGCACCAGTGAACTGTTTTACAGTTCTGTGTAGCTCATCCCCTGTTTTTGGTGTTGGGGGCGGCTCTTCCAATAGAAGACCCGATAGGGTAGTTTTGTACTTACCCCAGTCAGTCTTCCGTTTGTCTACAAACTTAGGCCTAGTTTGCATCTGTATGCCTACCTTAAATTCAATAAACCTATGATCAGAAAAGGAGTGTTCTTTTGACAATTTCCAATTGCTTACAAGGTTAGGCGTTTTAGTGGAAACGAGTGTAATATCAAGTACCTCCTCTCTCACGGCTGTGGTGAAGGTGGGAGTGTTACCTATATTACATATTTCTAGGTCGGAGGTTAGTATAAATTCTAGTAAAGACTCACCTCTGTTGTTCGTGTCCGAGCTGCCCCATATGGTGTGGTGGGCATTGGCATCGGCTCCAATGATCACGTCCGCCCCTACTCGGTTGGCTTCTGTGATTATACCATGGAAACCCTCTGGGGGACTTTCCTTCTCATGGGCGAAGTATCCTGAGATCATCCATAACCTATGATTAGAAAGTCCCATTGATACAGTGACAGTGTCGCAATCGCTGTGGTTAGGCATCATAAAAGCGTTGATGCTTTTATCCGCCAGGATGCACGAGCGTGGCTTACCTGCGTTTTTTACGTACAGTAACCTGTACTTGTCAGAGCCCAGTCCACAGATCTTGATACCCACGACCCAGGGTTCTTGGATTAGGGCGATGTCGACTCCTCCCTTTGACAGTTGGAGGAGCAGAGCAGCCGAGGCTGCTTTGGAGTGGTGGAGGTTACATTGTATTACCCCCACCATCGCTAAGAGAGTTTTCTGGCACCGTGACGATCGTTACGTCGTTGTCGTCTTCGGTGTCAGAGATTAGCGCCAGATTCTCCTCTGCTTCGCTAATCTCATCTAGATGGAGAGGTCCGAACATATTCGTGACCCCCATATCTGACATCTCACTGTCTGAATGTAACCGAGGCTCCCCTTCCCTCGAGGGGATTGGGGTTCTCTGGTCACTCTTGTAAACATTCAGGGTAGTGGAGCCGAAGCCGTAGCTGAGCACTCCCTTACTTTCTGCCAGTGGCGCTAGAGATGCTTCGTTTAAGATGACAATTACTTGCCTTCTCATACCCGCTGCCTCGCTAACTTTGATAACGCTCCAATCCTCAGTTGGAAGCGTGGGGTTGCTGGTCTGAATTATCTTCAGAATTGTCCTCGGGTCAGAGGGTTCCGTTGGGATCCAGGCTCTCGATCTCGGTCTGCTCGGGATCTTGTCCCTTGAGACAGCCTCGATTCGGGCGCCTGGCCAGACTTCCCCCACTTCCCCGATGGCTTGCTTGTACAGGTCCGCTGATCGTTGATCTGCACAAGCCACCAGCTTGATATGTCCTTGATGCCAACCTGCGTCTCTGCAGCAAGGAGCTGGGTCTGGATTCTTCTGGAGAATGTCCAGGTATTTGCCCAAGAGAGCCGCTTCCACCAGTCCCCATTTGGCTGGCGCGATACTCCCATCCCGGTGACCTCTGTCAATGACCGCCCATACCAGATGATCTTTCATGATCTCACTGTATGAGCGCTTCGGGAGTCCCTTTTTGTTGGACTGTGGCGAAGGACCCAGTCGTGCCCTTTTTTCCCTATGAGCGGGGATTCGTCCATCGATCTGTCCTTTCTTTTGGACGATCCCTGGGTTGCCGCCGACTCATGCTCTTTCGTAACTTTAAGGGCCCACTCGAGTTTCGCCTTGTCTTGATCAGACCGCTTTTCCTCCGGGATGCCCTTAAATTTATCGAGGAGTTTGTAAGCCGCCCTTCTATCCCTGTAGGCTCTGACGGACGGTTTCACCTCTTTTTTGCTAGATGTCGCTTTATTCAGCTCTGCATCATTACTAGTGCTAGGCCCGGGTTTCGTTAGCCTGCTACTTGTGTTGTCCTTAAAGGACGGGAGTCTCCCTTTACGGGTGGACTTTTTGGGGAACTTCCGTTCCGGGAATGGATTGTTGCCCACACCAGATCCGATTGGGCGGCCTGCTTGCGCAGGGTGGGATTCCGAGCTGTTGCCCGTACCCACCTGGTGGTTGTTACCTCGGTTTGCACTATCCATTGAGGGGGGGTGCAATTTATACCTTTTGCCAGGTTTCCTTTCGTTAGGGACCAGACTGACCTCCTTCTGGCCATGCATCCTCTTGGCACGGGTTAGGTCCACCACCGTAGGATTAGGAGTAATAGATTGAAGAAGAAAGAAGTTTAACTCCCTAGCCCTCGATACCTACTAGCATCAGGAGTTGAAAGGTGGTCATGAGTAGACCGAAGAGTTGACCAAGGGAGGTCGAAAGATCAAGGAAGGAAAGATAAGAGGAAACTGGTAATCTCGTGCCGAAGCATGGTTACCGTGCAATGGTGTTGGTCCGCGTGTGCAATCCCCTATCCGCCACCCGGGGACGCGCCTGGTAGGGGTTACACCTTCCCCCGCAGGTTCACAAATACTATATCTGAAGATTAAATACAGAACAAAATTAAAATTTGAATCAAATTTAAGATTAAAATTAACTGACATAGAACCAGAAATAGAAAAAATTCTATCTGCAAAACAAGCGCAATGATCGCATTCAATATTTTATTTTTTCTGTATTTTTTTAAATTTTTTTAATTAACTTTTAAATATATTTCATTTTAAATTTTAAGAATTTATTTTTTGTTGAATAAGAAGTAAAAAAAAATTCAAATGCTGGTGGTACTATAGTTTATGTGATTTCCTTATGGTGGTACGCGATGAGCAAAAGGTTGAGAACCGTTGGAATAGACTATTAGAAAAACGTGACCAAAGTTTTCCAATAATTTTTTTTTAAGGTGTTTGGGTCAAGATTTAGAAATAATCAATCCGTACCGCCCTAGAAAACAACTTTGTTGTCTTATAGAAATGTAGATCTCCCTTTAGGATAAAAAATGTTATTTTTTTTAATTATTTTTTTTTATTATTATTTACCTTTATTGGCATATTTACATATTTAAAACACTTAGTTATAACAATACAACAAAACAAAACAAAAAGAAAGAAAACACAATCAAAAAACAAACAAAGCAGATAACAGAACAGCACTAATAACCCGACCCAAAAATACCCCAAATACTCAAACCTAAAACTACACTTTAAAGAAGCAAAAAAATAAAAATTCTTCGCCCGCACTACCTTTTCTCCCTCCCGAAACTCTTTCCTCAATCACTCCCATCTGCTCTAAAGTTTCCCGCATTATGGGCCACCCGTTACCTGACTCGTATATGCACGCTTCCCAGTCTTTACATTTATTTTTCTTCACCACTTCCCATGTTAGCCCTTTACACTCTTCCATTCAATGTGCCCATCTTAAAAATGTTATTTATGCCCAAAAACATTGTGCTTACCCGTATACATTTTTTGTACAGATAGAGTCTCAATTCCATTTAATCACCGCATAAATAAGTCAGACAGACGGAATGGACTCTTATAGACTTCAACCTCAGGTCATAAATTGTCTTCACTTCAGGCCATAAACAAAACAGATTAGATAATAAATTAGACAATACATGAGTTAGGCAACTATCGGATACTGATAGAGAGCCTTAAGGATGATTTCGTTGTATCGAAATAAAATTTTACAAGAGATGCAACACACAGTAACACTGTGTAAATAGATTTTTTAATATAAATTTAGTTATCAACTCATAATATTCATTTTAATATTATACTGAATTTTAACTCTCATTTTTTTTTGAAATTCTAACCAAACTTGGAATAAATTTAAATTTGCCGCGTGAGATTCCCGCTACGGAAACGAAAATTTCTCCACTTGTCATCCAACTTGACTAGGGTAGTTTTGTGTCTCTCGCGTTCTGCAACCACGCGTGTCACAATGGCGAAAAAGAAAGTGGATGATAAAAACAGCGAAAACAGTGAAAATGCGAAGAATGATGGTGATTTATCGTTAAATGATGAAGAGCCGAACTTTAGTGACCCAGAAGGATACGAAGACGATATTTCCGACGAAGGTAAATTACCTAAAAGTGCAACTTAAAAATACACCTACAACATGCTACTTATAAAATATTTTATTCTTTAAAAAGACAGAAACTAGTTTATGGACTTAGTAAGGTTGAAAGAGGTGCAATTTTGGCTAAATTTTGTATTTATTGCTAGTAATAGTTTATATCTAACATATGTCAGTTTTGTGAAGTGAGGTTAAGTCATTGTCAAAAAACGACCTAAACTTCTAGATGTCTGTATGTTTGCATGTTTAAGAGGAATGGGCTAAAACAATCTTAAATTGATTAAAATTATTTAATTTGTTATACAATACATAGTGTACAAATATTTTAAAATTATACCACAAAAATTGTCTACTGCATTTATGTAACTTCTTTTATAGATGTAATAACCGTCGTTATTACACAGAATATGATTCTGGCAAGCTCACAAGTTGTAGAGCCCACCATAATTCGTTTTTTATTCTATACTCTCTATCATTCATTTATATAGATACTAGGAAAAAAGGATTAATATAAAAATGATGCATATGTGAAAATTGTTTAGCTTCTCAAAAATAGTATATTACACACTGAGTGAGGAAGTACTCTATTACAGCCAACTATCAAGTTAGCTTACAGAGATTTGTACCATTTAGGTAAGCTACAAACAGAAATATTATTTCAATTATTTGTGAGACTGTTGCTAATGAATATGACAGGTTTGTTGAATCTGTGAGGTATATAATTATTTTACTGAAAAAATACTGCTCACAACATCAAATATACTGACCATAATGTGGAGACATTATTTTGTTTAGTTAATTCAGAAAAAATAAGCAAGGAGTATTGTTTCGATTAAAAGACTAGACCTAACAAAACTATGTTTTGATTTGCCAAAATGACATTGGCACATGCTAGCTGGGAAAGATTTTTCCCTTGAAGTGATTAATAAGTTGCTTCTCCTGACTGTTTTGGATAAAAACGTTTATGACTTATTGTTAGTTGATTTATAAATGTATCATTTTTATTCCTACACAAAAAGTGGAATGAATGTTCTCTTGATATCTAAACTCAACTTCTCTGACTTCTTGAAAATCTAAATTTTATCAATAAATTTTTAGTTTATTTTTGTTTCCAAATTTTAATTTGCTCAAGTCATACTGCTGGGCTACATAACCAGTAATTAACAAGAATTGGTAACAAGAATCAATTGTTCTTGTACAATTATCATCTCCTGTTAACTGCTTTGTAACAAGTTTTATTGTTTACAAGAGATATTTTTCATTATTTTCTTTTAATTTCCTTTACGAGTTTGGAAACTCCTGCTAATATAACATTACCAACTGTAGGAACTCGTTCTTCAGAATAAGTTTTGTATCCTTTAGTGAGTTGTTTGCTTGATGCTATGTTGTGATAGCTTCATTCAATATCAGTTATTAATATTTATTCGACTTAAACTATAGGTATAAATTGATATCAGTTTCATTAATATTGTCAATTTAAAGAAAATGTGTTCATATTTTCTGAGAATTTGGCAATAAAAAAGAGTATACTAGTTGAGTAAGTTCACTAGTTACCATTGATACTAATCAGGTTTGTTTATTAATTGATTTTTCGATTTATGCGCGATTTTTTGTAAGGGGTACGACTTGTGCTGCCTTACTCTATTCAGAATAAAACTGACAATATATAGAATATAGATCATCATGAGAGAGTGAGAGAGAGAGATTGAACTTTACTAGCTGCGGGAACCGTATTTAAACGCAAAGAGTAACCTAACTGCGGGAACCGTACGAATCCGCTCTACCCTTAGCATTCCCTACAGGTAGGCTTAACCTAACTGCGGGAACTGTATGAATCCGCTCTACCCTCAGCATTCCCTACAGGTAGGCGTCCACAGTTCCGCATCGTACGTATCGGACGCATCGCATCAAACGGATTATTTTTTTACAGCGCGTGCACAGTATCGGCAGAGATCGGATTTCCCGACGCAACTACTAGCAAATACCATATTCCGTATGACGTCATCAGCACGCATCGTAAAGGTAGGCGTCCACATTTTCGCATCGTACGTATCGGACGCATCGCATCAAACGGATTATTTTTTTACAGCGCGTCCACAGTATCGGCAGCGATCGGATTTGCCGACGCATCTACTAGCAAATACCATATTCTTTATGACGTCATCGGCACGCATCGGAAAAGTTGCCCCTCGGAGCATCGGCATTGCCGACGGGTAGATTCGTGCGATCCGTACGTTGCGGAACAGTGGACGCACTTGTATTTCTTTCTATAGAAAGAATACTACGATCCGTTTGATGCGATGCATCCGATACGTACAATGGGAACTGTGGACTACCTTACAGCGGACACGAATTGTAGAAAAGCACGTCGTAGCAAAAAGGTTAAACTGATTTCTAATCTAAACTAATCTAAACCAATTTTTAAACACCGCTTTATATCGGCTGGTAGATTTTTATATAGTTGTAGCCTCGGCCGATAAATTTTTATATAGTTGTTGTATCCCTTTATAAAATATACTTTTTTGTGCACTTGGTGTTCTACGAGGTTTTATTACAAAATTCTTCGTGTCTTCCTTCCACTCCTATCAACAACTCTTTCCAACTTCGTTTTTAAATAGCTCGGTAGCAGGTTTTTTAATATTTTGAATATAAAGATGCATGCATTTGTAGTGCAGCTTCTGTCTCACAGACATGAACTGCAACGTATGCAGCATATCCTCTACTTCGGTATATTTACTGCACTGTAATATCACTCTTAGTGCCCGATTTTGCGGTATCTGCAGTTTGTTCAGTTCTGCTGCACCCATATTTATCATCACTATAGAGCAGTGGTTCTCAAACTTTTTTTGCCCTTGTCGGGCTACAAAAATTTCGCGGCACAGCTTCCCTAAAAACGGTTTGAAAACTTTTTGAATTGAATGTTTAATGCGTGAAAAAAACAATACAAATTCAATGCTCAATTGTCTTTAATGGGATTCATGCAATTCTTTAGAAGATTCTTTAAGTTTAGCTAAAGTTTGGATAATTTCAGCCTCAAATCACTTGATACATAGAGTTTGCTCCTGTATCTGTTTTTAATGTAAGCATATGTTGAGAATGCAACATTGAGAGAAGTAGTAGTTTTTCAGAGATGTCGGAAAGATGCAGCCTATGTCCTAATTTAAGCAGCCAATCGACATCAGTGAATTGTTCTCTTTTTCTTTTCAAAAAGGCTCTTCTGTAAATGTTAGTACAAATGTTAGTACTAGTGCATCTTTTAGTTCAAATAGTCTGGCTAAAAAAAGTGATCCTTACCCAGATCTTCGGCGGTATGTTTTAAAAAACGTGCTTGAAGCCGGGGGCTGATTAATTATCTTCACAGCACCATCCAATACGACTTTTAAATCTTGCGGCATCCTTCTAGTTGCCAGAGAATGTCGATGGATGACACAGTGGCTGCTGGTGGCATTGTCTGCCACTTGCTTCATTCTAGAAACGCCTCCTTTTACTTTTCCAACCATTGCAGCTGATCCATCGTTGCAAATATCAACACACTTGTTCTATTTCAAATCATTTTTCTGTATATATTTGTCGATAACTTTGAAAATTTCCTCGCCAGTGGTGTAAGTTTCAAGCAATTCACTCATCAAAAGTTCTTCTATTTGCATTTCGAATGGATACCTTACAAACACAAGAAAAACAGCAAGTCCTGCAACGTCGGTACTTTCATCAAGCTGTAAACTAAAAAAAAAATACAAATTTGCAACCTTCTTATAAGCTCATTCTCTACAGAATCTGAAATTGTGTAAATTCGTTTGTTTATATGCTATTTGACAGATGCACAGTATCAATCTTCTTGGCCATGTCTGGACCTAAAATGCAACTTTCTACATCCTTTACGCAAGGTTCATTTTTAATTTGTTTTTATTCGCACAGGTTTCCCCTTTGACAGATATCAATGTGTTTTAAAACTAGAGTACACAAATATCGCGTATTTCGCTTTTACTCCTAATAACATTATATACATACTATGTATTTCAAGTGATATACTTTACAATATATTAGAATTGCTCATGGAAAAGTAAAAACAGAGGGCTTACTTTTGAAATATAACCAAAAAACTTTTACCACTATTTCCGTAAATAAAATAGAAATTTGTATTTTTGCCCTTCAAATAGTGATATGAAACTAGATTTACCAGTAGATTAAACAGTAGATTAGTGGTCCAACACTTGTTGTACCCCTATTCTCACCACGCTGGGTCAAAATGATCTGTCCTTTAAAAAAAAATATACGATGCATAATTAATTAATTTGTTCTTGAATCATCACCGATGGTGAGTCCATGTATCAATTGTTGTATATTGATCTTTCATAGATCCACCTTTCCTAATTTGTTTTTCCCTTACATTTAACTTCTATCCTCTTCAGACAGAAACCTCCATTGCTTTGCACCTTTATTTTAAAATCAAACGGAACATTATCCGTATTGATTTTTTAAATTTTCACTTCTGGATGGTACTCTTCATCTCTTTGCAATGCAGAATCTTCAACATCATCAAACAATCCTTCTTCATCGGGTTCTTCAAAACATGAGTTTGAAGATATCCATTACTGTGCTGTACAATTTTACACCGATTTCTTATGTTCTTTAATCACAGCAGAAGCTTCCGTCGCGATTATATTATTTTGGAGAAGGAGCTGCTTGCTCATATTATACTAGCACCATTATTAACTGTACTGGAAACTAGAATCAGGGTTACTTTATATGGCTTTCGTAGGCCCCAGTACACCACTGTTGTAAAATCAGACATCTCACAATTATTCAACATTTTATTCACTACACTTATTCTTATTCTCTTTTTACTCTGATTTGTTCTGTCTCAACCATGTGATCGTCTTACCCTGACTGTTATCTGTAGGTAACCGTATTTTTATCCCCTTCCTGCAATGATTTTACAATTTAAAAACAATTTTTAGTTCGAATAGCCTAAGATTATAAAATATCCATTTCACAACTGAAAAATAGTTGGATACCGCTACTGTTTATTTATAGTCTGTAAAATATCCATTATGAACTTACAAATTGATCATGGAATATTGTTCACTTACAATCCATACCTGGAAGGGTTTGCATTTGTTGTACTCCGTGTTCTAAAAATTACTTTGAATTTGTATTTCTATTTTCCCTGGAAGTTACAACGTATAAAACATGGTGTTTAAAATATGTTTTATATATTTGGTCAAAAATGTTTATAAACATGGAAGACATGCAGGGAAACACTTTTGTAGGAGTTATCGATATCCCTCAAAAGAGAAGCGGAGACGGTAAAAATGGGGAGGATGTTTGAGGCTAGCGTCTAAGATATCTCCTCTCGTTATACCCCGTTTAATACGTTCCTATGACTTTTTGTAAATGTTCCTTGATTTCTTGTTTTTTGGCCACCAGCGAAATGTTTGCCAGATAGTCCACGGTCCTAGTGTACCTCTCCCGATTCAATACCAATCTGAGACATTTATTTGCTTGTAATACTTTTAGCAGCCTGAAATTACATGAAGCATATGAAAGATTTGAAACTGACACTGAAATTTGCCTTACTACCTGCACCTATTATACTCCTGTGTATAGTGTAGTAAAGTGTAGTAAAAATGGATCGAAACGGTGACTCATGCATTGTAGCCTCCTCGAATTTGATGTAAACTTTTAAGTATATGAAAGTTGTACAGAAGTTTGAAAAGGGTCACTTTGACCCGCCGTGGTAGGTTTAGTGTTAATTAAGAAATGAAATGAGGTTTTATCAAAAATATCTTATAAGTTAACAAGAATTTTGCTTGCGGCAATTGGTACTTGCTTTTAAATGTTTTTGAGAAATTTCAAAATAACACAATTCCACATATCATTCAATTTCTATACTATTATATTTTTTTATCTATCCAAATAACTCGAAGAAGGTGTAGTTATTTGCGCTTATTGATAGTAACTACTAGTAATCCTGATGGGAGAAACTTGTAGTTTTGGAGTAAAGTGCACCACAAGCAGTACTTTGTTACCGATAAATAACAGAATTTGATGAAACTTTAATTTAATGAAGAATTCTGTACGTGGAATTTTTCTATATTAATTCTAGTCTAATAAGTATTAACCCTTGGCACTCCAAGCTTTTTTGGCTCGGACGAACCAGCAACTCGAGACGTTTCGCGGCATGTTTCATGAATCGAGTTGTGGCAAAAAAGTAAATGGTGAGTGAGAGTCACCTATTGAGTGCAAAAGGTTAATTACTTATATGTGTGTTATGTTAGTTTTAAAGGTTTATTAGCTATATATTAATTCTAGGAAAATTTCGAAAATTTGCCTTTCTATAGAGAATTAAACAGAGAATTATTAAATATTTCCTCGCAATTGTTGCACCCTATAGAGTAGTACTAGGAGCTCATTTTTCGTCGTCCACCAAAATTTTGTCAGGCAAACATAAAATGACAGATGACCATAGTTTTATGTAAATATTCGATAAATATTTACGGAAGAATTCGGATTGAAGAAAAACATACGTTCGTGTTTGGCGATGTATTATTTAAAAAAACTATTTTACACAATATTGTTTTCATTATTACTTGATCGGCTATCGTCTACCGGTAGCTCGTCATTCGTTTAGCGGAACCGGTACGTGTAGCACAAATTGGGAACACCTCAGGAAGAGGATAAAAATGTGCAATAGCTAAATTAGTTTTCCTGTGTCTGTGATTTGTCAGTTCGTAGTAAAATATCGCGTGTAATTTAGAAACCATATAAAGAGATAGAACAATAGTTTCAACCATAAATTTTTTAAACCCTGATTTTTTGCTGGTACAATTGAAATTTGATTGTATCAGTTATACGCTCAGGGTAAATTATTATATTTTCATATTCTCATAATTTGTAAACATTTGTTTTCCAATATATTTGAAAATATAACATTTTCACCAATTCTTATAATTTTTTTTTTTAATATTTTGGTTACTTATACAAATACAATAGTACTAATTGAATCCTTTAAAATGTATATAACCCTCCCTTCTATAAATACATTTGAATCCCAAACTATCCCATTGATTTATATACCAAAAATTTACTTTTTTTAGCACTTTTGGGAGATTTACTTCGCGATAAACCAGAAGAAACTGATGGAGTTGAAAGTGTCATTGTAGTTGATGGTGTTCCAGTAGTAGGTCCAGACCGTATTGAAAAACTCAAATCTGTAATTAACAAACTGTTCAACAAGTTCGGCCCAATTGTAAACGAATATTATCCTGTAAATGAAAAAGGATCTACAAAGGGGTACATTTTTCTTGAGTATGCCTCACCATTGCACGCTGCAGAAGCTGTTAAACTTACCAACAATCATAAGTTGGATAAGCATCACACATTTTTGGTGAATTTGTTTACTGATTTCTCCAAATATGAAAAGATTCCTGAACAGTGGGTGCCCCCAGAGCCACAACCTTACCAAGGTCAAGGGGATTTTCATTATTATCTATTGGAACCAGATGCATATGATCAATTCTGTGTAGTGAATGGATCTGCCCAATCAGTTCAAATTTGGCAAAATACACAACCTGATCCAGTTGTTGTCGAAGACAGAACAGTATGTATTTTTTATTATATTCTTAAATATCTTGAATGAACTAATGTTATATCTATATTTTGTTATGATTTAGTCATGGACACAAAGTTATGTAAAATGGTCACCTTTGGGTACTTATTTGGCAACTTTCCACAAGAAAGGTATTGCTTTGTGGGCTGGACCTGGATTTACCCAGTACACAAAGTTTTCTCACAATTTTGTGCAGTTGATAGATTTTTCGCCATGTGAGAAATACCTTGTTACCTACTCACCTCAAATTGATTTAGACAACCCTGACCAGAAGAAAATCATCATATGGGATATTAGGTGTGTTTTTTTTTTATTACAACTTGAATACTATGCAGTGAAAGTGCTATATCATAATGCAGTGTTTCTCAACCTTTTTTGGCCCACGGACCAGTAAAATTTAAAAAAATAATCGCGGACCAGTGATATTTTTTTAACAAAAGTTTACTATGTATTAAAGAACTACTACATAAGTTAATTGTAACATTTTTATTATCATTTACTTACAATAATATTTTAATGTAAAGATATGTAATTATTTTTCTTTCTATTTCTTCAGTGCCGTACTAATCATAAATTACATAGAATTAAAATTATTTTAAGATATTCGTATTTCGTAATTTTAAAAATTAAAATTTATTTGTTATTATTATTTTTTTGTTGATAAGTAAATTTTTTTTCGCGGATAGAAAAAATTGTCCGCGGACTAGTAAAATTTCTCCGCGGACCACTGGTGGTCCGCCGGACCAGCGGTTGAGAATAGCTGTCATAATGTATATGTCGTATAGTGAAGTCAGATTATGTAAAACTGAGCCAGTGCATAATCCGTCGGCAGTTCATGTACTTCATATAATTCGTGTAGCTCTTGAAATCGACACTTGCTTAACTGGCATTTACACTATCTTGCTTACCTACTTACCGATTCGACGTTTCAAGAAATGTCTAAGTATATCTGTCATCTGATAATATAAAGCTACGTGTCTTAATTATCAGACCTATTAATAAAGAGATAAATAAAGAAACATATTTGAGATAGTTTCACGAACTAGCTAGTCATATCTATTTCAAATAAAATACACGAACTGTCGACAGATCATGCAATTACTCGGTTTTACCCAATCTGACGGATATCACTATATGACTATGACATATACAACTCTATTGTATAAATTAACCATTTAGGCATGTATTTTTCGATTCTCTTCAGTTGCCCTTTCCCGATAATTTGCCGATGTTGTTTGATCAATGTTTTATAATTGATTTAGTTATACGCTTGAGATATATTATTGTAATTATTTTGTTTTAGCATCAAGGATTGTCAGTCATCCTTAAAATCTCAGAAGAAATAATCAGTTCCTATTGATTTATTAATTTAAATACTTATTTGAAAATTATCATGAAACTAATAAAAGCTATTTATTTCAAAAACAGGACTGGATTGGAAAAACGTTCTTTCGATCCTGAAGGTGCTGCTTGGCCCATCTTCCGTTGGTCCCATGACGATAAATATTTCGCGCGAATGGGTGAAAACTTACTTTCTGTTTACGAAACTCCTTCCTTCTTCTTGTTAGAGAAAAAATCAATGAAAATCCCAGGTATTCGTGATTTCAATTGGTCTCCAACAGACAATGTTATTGCTTATTGGGTAGCTGAAGATAAGGACGTTCCTGCTAGAGTAATACTCGTCGAAATTCCCAGCAAGAACGAAATCAGAAGCAAGAACTTGTTCAGCGTCGCTGATTGCAAGATTCATTGGCAGAAATCCGGAGATTACCTTTGCGTTAAAGTGGATAGATACGCCAAAGTTCGTAAAGAGAAAAATGAGTATAAGTATTCTGGAATGTATTATAACTTCGAAATATTTCATATGAGGGAGAAACAGATTCCTGTAGATAGTGTGGATTGTAAAGAAAATATTACTGCATTTGCTTGGGAACCTGTAGGATCTAAATTTGCATTCATCCATGGAGAAACATCAAATATCAGCGTCAGTTTCTACGGAGTTAGAGTAGGCCAAGCTCCAGTCCTCTTGAAAAAATTGGAAAAACGTGGTTGTAACCATCTATTCTGGTGTCCGAACGGACAATACATTGTACTAGCAGGAGTTGGAGCTAACGGTGGCGGTTCATTAGAATTTGTCGATACGAAAGAATTCTTAATCATGAACACCACCGACCATTTCCAAATGTCAGACGTTGAATGGGATCCAACTGGACGGTACGTTGTTACCGGTGTATCCATTTGGAAAACGAAAGTAGACACAGGATACTGGATTTGGTCCTTCCAAGGAAAAATTCTTAAGCGGATCAATCAAGAAAAGTTCGCTCAATTACTTTGGAGACCAAGACCCAATACCCTTCTCAGTGACCAACAACAGAAAGAAATTAAGAAGAATCTTAAGAAATTTTACCCTCAATTTGAAAGCAAGGATCGTATGAGACAATCTAGAGCTTCTAAAGAATTAATTGAGAAGAGAGCAGAACTTATGAACAAATTCAGTTCTTACAGGGAAAAGAGGGTTAAGGAATGGAATGAAATGAAACCAAGACGCCTTGCCCTTAGAAATAGTAAGTTTTTAATTTGTTGCATGTAATTTATCCTGATTATTTGCTGATTCAGTTTTATATTTGATTGTCTCAGTTATACGCTCAGGAAAAAATATTTATATTTTAATAATAATTATTCAGTGATAAAAATTCAAAACTGAATACATAATTCAAATATAACAGTATAAATAATAATAAATTAACCCGCCTAAATAATATGTAATTAAAAAGTGGAGAGAAAAGATTTGACAATTTTATATTTAATAGAAGCATAACGTAAAGAATTCTTCAATTCTTCTATTTCTGAAGATTTTGTCCTGATTAGAAAGTAATAATGAAATATTAAATTTATATTTTTTATTTTCAGATGTTGATACTGATGAATTAGATGGTGATTCAGAAAATGTGGAAGAAGAAATAGTAGAATTCTTTATTAAAGAAGAAAGCACCATCATCGACTAGCGTTGTTAATATCAATAGCAAGTTATAGATTTTCCTGTGTTAGGGTTGCAGGACACAGGAAGATTCAAGTCAGGTGCATAATTTTTTCATAAAGCCTTACTTTACGAGTTTCACTTTTTTACATCCTCTAAATATAATAATTTTTGGTTTGGTTTATTTTTTATATATAGTTATACAAATTCAGTTTATTTAAATTATATTATTGGTATTTTAATTATATATTTTTTATATAGGTTTAAAAAGGTAATTATTGTATCAGTTGTATAATTGTTTTTTGTTTTATTATTTTGTTGTGTAAAATACTTTGGTTATATTTCTTAAATCTAATAGACCATCTATTCAGCATGTATTATTTTTATCTTCGTGTTGTGAGGCGTCCTGTGTTAGGAAATACATTTCTTATATATGTCAGTTGGGTTTTATTTAAATTTAAACAATACAATCGTCAACTCATTTGTGTCTCATTGCAAACTGATTCATTTATTTATCTGATCATTAAGGAAAGAACAATTACGTGCGTCATTTACAAACTATTATTTGTTGCTTTTTCCTTAATTCAATGATTTTTTATCGTCTATTTTTCTTTCAAAATACAATTCAACGAAACGAAATAAAAAATTTAGAAATTTTCCTGTTAATCACCTAAATTAAGTATGGTCTAAATTTCTAATTAGTTACAACACTTGGATCCCGACTAAACTTCTTTATCAGGAAAAAAATTAAACACGAGCATTAAACACAAAAGGTTAATCAGTGTCACTGCTCTTAAATGAACTTGATAAAACTTTATATTCAATGAGCGTTACTATTAAAAATGCATTGACATTCAGCTCAACCGCCTACATCTACATGAATGTTATAGTTGCTCCAAGAACAATACGTTCAAAATTATATAACTATTGAATTTATGTTAATTGAAACTAATGGATGTAGTCACTGGAAAGGAAGACAAGTTGAGGAATCTTTGATATTGAAAGATAACGGTTGAGTATGAATGAATTGTGAATATTAAAATTATTGCAACTAGAGTAGGGTTTGGGAATACCTGGTCTTTTTAGAGTCGGCAAGTCCGAGTCGAGCCGACGATTATTTTTCGGGTCCGGGTCTAATCCGTCTCGCAATTTTAACAAAAACACGAAAGGATTTTTCATGTTCACGCATATGGCAAAGCAAGCGATGCTGTACGAACTTGCCGATTAAGTTAAGGGGACTTAGATAAACAAGGGATTTGGAGAATGTTATGGTAAATAGGTAAATAAAACAAAACTCCACAAGAGGCTAAGAGCGGGAGGCACGTCGAAAAATTCACGAAGAATTTATGAATTCCCTTCTAAATTGTCTTAATTCAACTTGTCCGTATTCTTCGACATCATAGACACTCTCCTCAGAATAATAATTTTCATCTTGATCGTCATCAATACCATCTAGACCATGGTCATCTTCATCTTGCATACCGGTAATATTTTTCTTTTAATATACTACATCACAAACAGATACGTGTATAGTGTGATTCAAACATAAATTATAAAGACTAGAAGATTCTCGTCCAAATTTCATCATTACACTTGGACCGTCGCCGGTTGAACCAACTATATGTTTTTTAAATTTTATTTTAAATGTGTTTAAGTGTTGTTCTACATTTTTGACTAATTGTATATCTGCACATGAGTTCAAAATTCTCAATAAACCCAGATTATACACTTCAGAGTCAATTCCATGCAAATTGATATTTACATATTTTCGAATTTTCATACTCGTTCATTCATCAAGTGTAATGTTAAATCGTCGATCTTCTTTACAACACGGCGTACTAGACAATGCCAAACATTCGACAATGAAAGATATATATATATATATATATATATATATATATATATATATATATATATATATATATATATATATATATATATATATATATATATATATATATATAATGCCAAAGACCCGAGACACGTCGAGTCTTAGAGAGGGTATCGGGTACCGGGTATTTACCCTTGGACTCGAGTCCGAGTCCGGGTAATCGTACTCAAAAAACCCTAAACTAGAGGCGGAGATGTAGGGATACATTCAAATGTGTGGGAAATTAGCACGCGGAAGTAACGTTTTGCGTTAAAGGCGAAGTAGATATGGTTTCCT
Source organism: Phosphuga atrata (assembly GCA_944588485.1). NCBI lineage: Eukaryota > Metazoa > Arthropoda > Insecta > Coleoptera > Silphidae > Phosphuga > Phosphuga atrata. Next base: position 64,571,731 of record OX155893.1, on the reverse strand, counting down.
TTTGGCCGGAACAAGACCGACATTGTTAAAGAGGGAAAGATTCAACCAAGAAACGTATAATATCTACACATTTTTAATCTTCAGTATATCTCATTGATGTCCGTAGGATATATACTGGTTCAAACAATACGCTAAGCAATTTTGACTTATGAATCATCGCGTATTTAAATCCTCTCGCGCTGATGCGCTCGAAAATTTAACAATACGCTCTTATATAATATGTAACTATTATGATTTAGTTGTAAAGATCTGTTTTTTTGTATTTTGACTGAAAATCATTGTAGATTTTTTTTATTGAATCAATATTTAAGATAGGTATCATCTCGCTTTCCCAACACGTTTTCGCTTTCCACGGTTTAAAAATATTTAAATTCAAAAATAAATGTTGCAAATAGGTATGTGTCAAAAATTCATAAATCATCTAGCGACCATAAAGCAAAATAATCACATTATGAAACCTTTGGTTATTAAAATATCAAAAATGACATGCATATAAAGGAATTAAACTTCCCGGCCATTGTTCCCTTCAGCAGACGGATTCGCCGCTGTTGATGTCTCTACAACCAAGGGATTGTCCACTATTGAGATCGATACTTCCAACGGAGGAACCGCTGTAGCTGCCGCTACCAACTCCGCTTCTGCCTTCTCTGTGGTGTCCTTTCTTCATAAAATGAAATCCACCCGAATCTATATTAAAGGCTGTAAGTAGCCTCTGCTATAGCTCTTACAGATTTCATGTTAATTCCTACCGTTAGTAGATGACCTGTTTCCATACGGCACCCAAGGACCTTCCATACGAAAATATGATGCCCTTTGTTTTGGGCCTTAAAGTAGGAGATGGAAGTGTCCGGGGTCTGGTCCCCTCTCCTAGGGAGGAACATGGTAACGACGTGCGGTTTGGGGACATCACCCATTCTCGCTACTGGAGCATCTACTTTCCAGAATTTTACGACTGGTGCTCTCGTCCTTAACCCCTTCAGTGGCAATTTACATATTACATTCTACCGTAACAAAATAAAACTTTTTTTTTCTTGAAAATATGTGCCTCAGTTTTTTAATTAATTATAAAATGTATTTATGTTATAAAGTATATTATTAAATATACTTATTAACATTTTTATTTTCCCTATAAAGTCAGTGGGTGTATTTTATAGAGCATATAAGGAATTTCATATTTATTTATTTTTCATAGTAACAATAAATCTATTACACAATTATATTTCTATTACTCATGTGTTAAATGTATTATCTGATGCACATTTTTTATTACGAGAAATGCCACTTTTAGTTGTATTTCCTCGTAACTTCGGTAACGCACGCAAATATTCGATATCGGTTACATTAAAAAAAACAAATAAATAAAAAGACACTTAACACAATCAAGACCTGCATATTAAAAAGTGACGTGAAGTGTCAGAATTTTTTTTCATAGCAAAATAATAAAAATTAAAGAAGAAAAAGAAAGAAGTGAGTGTAAATTCTATGGTGATACCGGAGACTGGGGAGTGTGGTTATGACGAATCCACACCACCGGAGACAATTAAAAAATCAAATTCTTTTTTGTTCAATTTTTTTTTTGATGGCCCCTGAATCCCAAACTTATAAAATCATCCCCTCGCAAGGGTAATAAAAAATATTGTTTGTAACACGGGCGGAATTATCAATTTCCTTCTTGAGCGAATGTGCACACTCACTTCGTTCGTGCGCCCAATTTCGCTCTCGCGACAAAAAATGATAACTTTCCGCAATAGTTACAAAATATGCTTTTTTCTGAGTGAAAAATGTCGAAACAGTGGCAGTACCCAATGCAGTATAGTTTTTCGTCGGTTTTTTTTGGAGTCGTCCTTTTTAGAGCAACATATTTTGCTCAATCTTGTTGGCTTTTCCTTCTTTTCTGTTGGAGGAATGTGATCAGGGAAATATCTACCTGTAAGTCTTAATGGATTTTTCGATGCACTAGGCTGCCTCTTTGAGATTTCACTTCTTCTCTAAAATGTTTTTCTATTATAGTTTCCATTAATTTTGTTTTTATTAACCTATGTTTAACCGTATAGATAATGAAGGCCTATATATATATATATATATATATATATATATATATATATATATATATATATATATATATATATATATATATATATATATAGAGTTGGTAGCGGCAGCTACAGCGATTCACTTTTTCACATTCAGAGACAGACATGATTTGTACAGTTTTATACCAAAGCTCGATCTCTTTACTGGTATAAACAGTTTTCATGAGAGTGTACCTTTATACAGTAATGACTCTTATCAATAGTGATTTTATCCACAGGTAAATAGGCTTCGGCAAACACTTTTTTAAAATATTCTATAACCCGCCCAACTTCAGTAATTTTGGGTTTGGCAAATCAATGTATTCTTCATCATCACTGAAATGTTATAAAAAGAATAAATAAATTATTTTCCGAAAAAATGGAATTTCCGTTGATTAATTTTTGGAAAAATTCATTGTTTCTTTTGGCTTCCAAACTAATCCTGGTAAAATTATTAATGCTAAGAAGCACATCATTTCATCCCTGTCAGTAACTTTGATTTCTGAAAAACCCCTTTGTTTTGATGATACAGGGTATCAAAATTTGCGGCAACCATATTCAGTTTTTGTTGAAATCATTAATGAAAATAAAAGTGTGGCGTACGCCAATGAGTTTATAGTACTAAAAATTAATGAGTTTATCAAGTAAAAAAAATTGTTGATGATAACTTGGAACTTTACGTACAAGTGGATTTTATTTGAATACGTCTCATCAGTGATCATCACCTCTGTATCGGTCGCAGTTTATTTACACTGCGTGACGTTTGGCTGTTTGACGTATCTTAATAGTGAGTGAAGACCTTTACCATGTATACGAACGCCGAGATGACTAACATGCATTTCATGTATGGACTTACTGATGGCAATTCATAACAAGCTAGACGATTGTTCATTGAACGGTTTCCTAGCCATAGTATCCCCGACCGAAAAATCTTCGAAAACAATCATCGACGTCTTCGCGAAACATGCACATTGATACGAAATGGGGCGCCAGGAAGATTAATAATGACAGTAAGAACGGTACAATTGGAACAGAATGTGCTCGACATGATGGAGGAAGATCCAAGTACTTCTACGCGACAAATTGCTAATACTTTGAATGTAAGTCGTTGGACTGTTTGGAAAATTCTTATGGGTAATTTATTGTATTCATACCACATTTAACGTGTTCAGGCTGGTTATCGTCCACGTATTACGTGATGTCAATAGCTTTTGCGAACATAAGTTATAATCCTTCAATTCCTGATACATATTCTTTTCACCCATGAAGCCAGTTTCTTATAACTTGCAATAAGGACTTTCCATAACAACCATGTGAGGGCAGATGAAAATCTGCATGAGGTATGTGAAGATCGATTTCTACATCAGTTCTCCTTGAATCTTTGGGTTGGAATTGTGGGTGACTCTAATTGGACAGGTATTACTGCCATTAAGACTTACTGGCGGCATGTATCGCAACTTTTTGGAAGAAACAGTGCACGAGTTTCTGCAGGACGTACCATTGGTGAAGAAGAATTGCAATGTGGTTTATGCACGGTGGTGCCACCACATATCAGTTTGGTTACTCGTGATTTTTTAACAGCAACATACGGAGATCGCTGGATTGGTCTATCCCCAATGGTTAAACCCCCTGGATTATTTCTTATGGGGCTATACGAAGTCGTTTGACTACGCTACTCCAGTGGAGAATCTGGACGCATTGCGAAATCGGATAATTGCTGGGTGTAACTCAATTAGAAACAACCCTGGTGTGTTTGAAGAGTTCGGCACTCAATGACTAGAAGATTAAATGCTTGTATCCAGGCCGGAGGATCTGATTTACCAATTAATTTATAGCATTTATATGACGAACACAGTTCGTGATTTACAATAAAAATATACATATTTTTTTATCAGTAATACCATAACTCTTTTCGAAATTAACAATACAAATGCCGTTGCCATTTGACGCATTCAAATCGAAACCCGAGCAGGATTCGAGACTACCACTAAAAGGGTTAACCATTTTGCCGACTGCTCATTAGCGCAGTAAAAAATTACAATCCAGGTTTGAAGTGTATACGCTGAAACTGTACCTCAAGAGACCAGTATCGGAGTGTCTCCTCTATGTTTGTCTGCTGAGGGGCAGGCAAATATTCCCTGCTTAGGAAAGTCCTTGGGTAGAACCTGGATATCACACCATCTTTCACCATTTTACAGATGGTGGCGTAGCTTGTGCTCGTTCCAGAGGTCTTGTGAGTGTAGCTAGGCTAGCTAACTAGTCCCGTTCCCGGTCAGTCTCTTAGCCGTCTTATTTTGTGGCGTAATTGACTCACTCTTTTGGCTGCTTGTTGCATTGATGGTGCAGGTCTCACTTTTTTCCACTCAATTGCCTTTTTTTAGCCTCATCTTGCACATGGGCTGTCGGCTAAGAAGCGCAGATACGATCTCACCCTGGCTTCACTGAGATCTTGTCTTAATAGATCGTCGAATCCGCTTGGACTACCCCTGGGTGGTAACGCATGTGCCCATCACGTTCTCTTCTTACCTTCCTTGTTGTCTCCACTTGCTTCATTGTTTCTGGCTTGGTGGGAATAACGATATTACTAACCACCTTGCCCTGAATTTATATTTGCGCCGGTTTGGGAGCGGATCCCCCTTGGCTTAGTGGCTTAAAGCTAGTAACGATGTAACCACCTTGTCCTGGCTTTTCGGTGTCCCTTGGCTTTTGCCTTCTTCTGGATCGTAGAGCTCACTTGATCGGAAAGTTCTGTGGCAGTGAGATCCCGCACACTAGGATTTTTAAGGTTTATATTCTTTTCGTGCTATGTGAGACTCCCGCTTAACATGATAAGACATGATACTCTCTGAGGTCGCTATCAGAGGCTTCGCTAGCGATGGCCGATTACCCTTGGCCACCAACCGGTTGCTTTGTTACGGGTCGCATGACACCTTTGGATTAAGGGTTTGGAAATTTTTGGTCGTTCGCTCCCCATTGGGCGCTCAAACCGGAGGTGAATTCCAATCAGTATAGTCCAATGGTTCATTGAGAAACTAAGCCCCTACACAGTGACAAGGTGACTTTCACGTGGACGATAAATAAATATATCCAATACAAATTTATTTCCCAAAACATTTTCTATGTATTTTTTTTGTTGAAAAATGATTTTTCTAAATATACTAATCTTTTTTCTACGATATATAATTAATTTACAAAATAATTTTGGCTCACATTTTTCTTAATTTTTTCAATATTAATATCACATAAATGAAGAGACAGAAAATATGTATCAGAAACAACAATACAGTCTTTTTCTTTTGGCTTTCCTCTTTTGTCAATTGTATTTCCCTATTTCTCAAAACTATTTCCTATCTATATTAAACAGAGTGCTGTATTTGTCAAACAATTTCCTTTTTTGTCAGAAGTGTTTCCTTTTTTGTTAAATCAATTTCTCATTCTCATTATTATTAAATCACAATGAATGCTGAAAGAAGACAGAACAACAAAATTTCCAACGAGGTACGTACTCTTATTATCAGAGCAATGAACGATGGTAGTTCGGCAGTCCAAATAGGACGGCAATTCAATGTTTTGCCAGACACAGTAAGAAAAAATTACCAAGTCTATAAAAAAAGCAACGAGATGAATAAGAAAAGTGTTGGGCATCGCTCCAAAAAAAATAAGCAAGAAAAGAGCAAAGACCAAAAAAAGAGCAAGAAGAAATCTGCAATTTGATTAGATGAGGACTGCACCTTGACACTAAAACAAATAAAAACCAAACTATTGGAGCAAAATTCATAACTAGAGGTAAGCTTATCGACCATTGACAGAGCGTTAAAAGAATTTCACTATTCCGTAAAACGCATTTCCTTTGTGCCAGAAAGGCGTAACAGCCCAGATACTATGCAAAGTAGGTTTGACTATGCTGTTCAATATAACAGAATAATGATTGACAGAGAAAAAATATTTTTTATTGATGAATTTGGAATTCAAGTGAATTCTAGGAGATCGTATGGAAGATCACAGAAAAATAATAGAGCCAACAAAGTCAAGGCCCAATTAAGAGGTCGTAATTATTCGATTGCTGCTGCAATGTGTATGAGTTCACTATATTTGTTCACCATTCAAGATAGGTCTTACAATGGAAAACACTGGGGAATTCTTGACAACTTTAATTGACCACTTTGGCGAAGATCATATAGGAGGAGCATATTTTGTAATGGACTACGTCAGATTTCATAGAACGGAGGAAATTCAATAATTGATAAGAGCACATGGACATGTTCCAGTATTTCTGCCACCGTACAGTCCTTTTTTTTTAAACCCCATTGAAGAGCTATTTAACCAATGGAAAAATATCATAAAGAGAAGTCAGCCCACGGATGAAGATGAACTGTATGCACAAATTCATAATGCTTCTGAAGCTATAACGCAAGAGCATTGCCAAAAGTATGTTCGACATATGGAGACATATTTAGGGGATTGCCTCAAGAGAACTGAAATGTTGAACTAATTATGAAACATTTCTTTTCTAAGTATTACTTTAGTATTAGTATAGTTATTCTTTTTCTTATCCTCTTTTTTTCTAATAAAATCATGTCTTCAACTGTTTTGTTCTTGTTTGTTTCAATTTAAATAATAGAAGAAAATCATTTGCAAAAACGAGAAAAAGTTTTAACAAATAGTGAATTTCATTTGACATATTACTGTCAAAGTGACGTAAATAAGAAATACTTTTGAGAAAGAGTGAAATACATTTGACAAAAGAGGAAAACCAAAAAATACCACTGTATTCTCACAAAGGACTATCGAATAAATAAATGAATTTTTAATAAAAACTAAAATTTCAATTTTATTAGTACTAAGCGCACAAGGTGAATAAAGAGAGACAACGCTATTAACCGCGAAGAGAGATGTCGTTGGCCAAGTAGTGAATAGTGGACGCGAGTTTCTCATGACTAAAACCATTTCGTTTCGGCAGCACACAGGTATTGCAGCTACGGTATTAGTGACGGCCGCGCAGAACACAAGCCACAGCGAACATTCCTGCGGGCATTGTTTGCAGGATTCCGCATCTAAGAACTTAGTGCGGTTCGTGTTAAGTGTTTTGTGTTGACCCTTTTACAAGCAGGATTTTTGGAGAATTTTATACAGGTAAGGATTTTTATATTTAGCATGTTTAAGCACTATTTTATATTATTTAAATCATCGGTTGTTTCAAAATATTAATTTAATTTATATATTTTAATACTCGAAATAATTTAAAAAAATGCATTTTTTTGAAACATGGTAATTTTAATATTATAAATACAATTCTGAATTTAGATTATATTATAAACGCTTTTGGCTAAGCAAGTCATATTATTTAATTTAAAGAATCTTAAACTTGTTTACAATATTTTTGTGAATATTTTATGGTTTTGCTCAAGTTACCGGTTTTGTAACATTTTTGAACTATTATAATTAAAATTTCATTAAAAATAAAATTACTTTAATATTACGTGTTTTGGTATTTATATTCTTGATGTTTACCTATCAATTAAATAATATAATACAAAAATTATATACGTTTGTTTTGTAGAAAACCTGTTCAGATTAGTTATTGCATATTTTCCAATGTAAATACTCCGAATTGAATTATTTTCAATGATACGATCTACGCCGCGTACTAATATTTATTGACTTATCTCAATTAGACTCAATTAAACTCAAATATATTCGATGTAAAAAATCTAAATCGATATATCTATTCATTAAAATAATATTTAAATTGTGTATTTATTATGTAATAAAAGAAAGGGGTATTAAGTATCACCGTTGAATGTAAGTAATCCTAAATTTTAAATGGTCGAAAGTATACAAACAATATGACGTAAGCTAAAATATCTTGCTTGGTAATTAAGATTTGTTTGTTTATTTTTTGCATTGCTAATTGTATTACTGGTTTCGAGTGATAGAAATATTAATTGCTGTAAATTCACTTGCTAGATGGGTTTCAAAATGCATAAAATGGTTATTATATAATTTTAGTTTTCGAATAATTAATTGCTGATTGTAATTTTAATTGTTTATACTTTTATTATATATTTAAATGTATTTTTTAACTTTCTTTAGGATTTATAAATTGCCTATTTTATCACGTATTAATTAGCTCGCTTAAAATTTTTTTGCCTGTCGGTTCTCAACACTGTTTTCTTCTCCGTACGGGGATTTTTTGCATTTTAATAATTCGATTTTAAACTTACTTGTGGATGAGCTAGAGCAGTGATTTTCATGATTTTTCAAAGTTTAGGCATTTTCTTGGAAATTTAAGTGTAGTGTTCAAGGTAACTCATGGTCAGTTAATTTTCAGCTTTTTGGCATTAAAATGCTACTTCTAATTGACAATTTGTCTTTCCACCCCAGCGTTGCGGATATTCATTTTCGTAAAAATATCACCTGGTCCATTAACACCCACCCTTAATTAGATTCTAGATACGCCGTTGGTCAGAGGCTGATCGAGACTGCCACGATTTTTTAATTTTCTGTCAGGGGTGCGAAGTTTTTTATTTTTGAATCAGGGGTGCCACGATTTTTTGTTTTTCTGTCAGGAGTGCCACTCAATGAGAAAGGTTGAAAAACATTGAGCTAGAGACTTGAAACTTTAAACATATCTCAGAACTTGACATATGTCAAGAGTGCAATATTTAAATACTTTAGACCAGTGCTTCTCAAACTGGGTGCCGCGAGCGTATGCCTGGGATGCCGCAGCAATAATCAAGAAATGTAAAAAAATGTTGAAAGAAAATTACTTGAAGAGGTAAACGAATTTAAATTTGAGTCTACTTTTTTGCTGAATTATGGACAATCGGCTAAAATCTGGGTCTTTAAAACGGAAAGGTGATGAACTCACTGAAGCTTCTGAAGCGACTGATTCAGTGACAACCAGCATCGTCGGAGGAGACGAAATATCCCAGCAGACACCTGCGAGTCTAAATCATTCAAGTTTGTCTGCCTTAGTTCGCGAAAACGCAACTCACGACCAAAAGATAATCCGACCAAAATAAGGAAATATGATATCTTCTTCACATTGTTTGGCTTTGTTTCTGTTGGGAACGAATAAGCACTGGAACGACAATGCGTTATCTGTTATAAAATTGATTCTAACAGCTGCTTGGTTCCATCCAAATTAAAAAGGCATCTGGAATGCAAACAATCTGATTTAGAACATAAAGGTGAAGAAATCTTCAAACGCCTCACTTTGTCAGGCAGGATCATCCATGGTGGGGAGAATTTGTAAAAATGAAAATGAAAACGAAACTGAAGCTTCATTTATTGTCAGTTCACACATAGCAAAATCTAGAAAGACCCCATACTATTGCAGAGACACTGATTAAACCTTGCGCGGGGGATGTTGAAAGTTGCATTTTAGGTCCAGACATGGCCAAGAAGATTGATACGGTGCAGCTGTCAAATAGCATATACGCAAGCGAATTTACACAATTTCAGAGTCTGTGTAGAACGAGCTTATAAGAAGGTTGAAAATTTGTATTATTTTTAGTTTACAGCTGTATGAAAGTACCGACGATGCGAGACTTGCTGTTTTTCTTGTGTTTGTAAGGTAACCATTCGAAATGCAAATAGAAGAAGAACTTTTGATGCGTGAATTACTTGAAACTTACACCACTGGCGTGGAAATTTTCAAAGTTATCGACAAAAATATACAGAAAACGATTTTAAATGGATCAAGTGTGTTGATAATTGCAGCGATGGATCGGCTGCAATGGTTGGAAAAGTAAAGGGAGCCGTTTCTAGAATGAAGCAAGTGGCAAACAATGCCACCAGCAGCCACTATGTCATCCATCGACATTCTATGGCCACTAGAAGGATGCCGCAAGATGTAAAAGTCGTATTGGATAGTGCTGTGAAGATAATTAATCATGTTAAGAGCCTCAATCACGTCTTTTAAAATTTACCGCCAAAAATATGGGTATGGACTATTTGAACAAAAAGATGCACTAGTACTAACATTTACAGAAGAGCCTCTTATCCAACAATTCACTGATATCGATTGGCTGCTTAAATTAGGATAACTTTCCGACATCTTTTAAAAACTAAATGAAACCGCCACTTCTCTCAATGTTGCATTCTTAACATACGCTTACATTAAAAACAGGTACGGAGCAAACTGTATCAAGTGATTTGAGGGTGAAATTTACCAAACTTTGAATAAACTTAAAGAATCTTCCAAACATTCATCCCACTAAAGACAATTGAGCAATAAATTTGTATTGTTTTTTTTTATTTTGCTAAGTATTCAACCGTTTTTAGTGTAGCTGCGCCGCAAAATTTTTGTAGCTCGACAAGGGTGCCGCGAGATTATTTTAGCTCGATAAGGGTGCTCCGGCAAAAAAAGTTTGAGAACCACTGTATTACCATATTGTCCATATTAAATGTAATTATATAAGGCGGGGACCATATATAAGTATAGGTGTATTGTTTATAAAAATAATTTATAAACGAAGAATTCGTAGAAAGCAAAATCGAGCCAGCTGCTCAAATAATGGTCAAAATCAGTTGCAAAATTTCAGACACAAAACTAAAAAATATGAAACAAATAAAAAATAAATATTAAAAAACTATTTAAGCTATTTAAAACCTCTTTTTATTAAAATGGAGACAATATTTTTACTGTGTTGATTGTAAATAAAAGCGCGGAGCGCTAAAATATTTTCAAGCTATCTACATGGACGTTATTTATTGTCAATACAGAAAAAAAACTTGTTTTTTTTTTTTATAATTGATAATTAAAATCTAGGATGATTGCAACACTTAAGTGTGGTTAAACAGTGAATTTTTAAATTCAGTGTAAAAAAAATAATGCATAATATAATAGAACTAATTGGAGAATTTCAAATAGGTAAAATCTGAATATTATTAGTATATTAAAGAACGAGTTCAATAAGCGCGATTGTTCAGCACGCGTCCTTGTTTAGAAAACGACGAGCGTAGCAAGGAGTTTTCTAATGGACATGTGCGAAAAAGCCTTATGAACGAGTTTGTTTATACTTTTTTTTCTATTTTGCGCCTTTTTTTGCCATTCTACATAAAAAAACGCCGATACATATTGAAACAGTTGTATCACACTCGGCTAGCCATAAACGAACCCATATGTGTGCTTTAATGACTTCATTATAGACGCAGAATTAAAAAAATCTTTTTGAACAAGCAGAGCTTTATTTTTCAATAATACTAATGACATGATTTAAATCTTCAATAAATATAGGTATAATAATAAGATAACAAAAAAAGATAATATAGGGTGAATATTTTTTCAAAATTATGAGTTTATTGGAAGATTGAACATTCAAATGACTGCCGGCTGCCTTTACGGTAGCCCATCTGATCAACCCATTTTTTTTTATTACATTTTCGATTGTTTGGACTCCAATTGCACAAAAGACAAAATAAATCCAACAGGGTCAAGGGTCACAGCTACTAAGCGGCCAATTGACATCAGCATGTCGACTGAAGTCAAACATCAAGCAACGTAAACACATATCTGTGATAGATATTGAATATTCCTGGACGAATACCGCAAGTATTGAATCGACTTTATCTTCATAACGTAAATGTTCCTGAGATTTTATTGGAACGAAGTTCCTTTAGGGAGGTTTCGGTAGGAGTGATTCGGCAGAAAACGTTACGTTACGTTATACGCCTTTCTCTTTCTCTCCCTGTATATTTCTATACCGCGCTCCCTCTCACTCTATCTCTTTCTCTCAGTGTATATTTTTATAATGCGTGCTCTATCTATCTTTCGCAGTGTGACAGACGAGCGTGGTAGGTTTATAACCTTAAAACTAAACAAGGAAAAGCAGCTGCATCATTTCTTCGAAAGCAACTTTATAATTCACCTTACTTAAATGCATGTCAAATGTATTTGGATTTTAACTAGTGCACGAGAAATACTTTGTAGTGAGTTTGAATATGGAGATTGTTTATTCATATTTTCCAGAACATACAATCAAAATATTTGCGTGCACTGTCATTATTTTAATAATAATTCAAAAAGAGAAGTTGTTCGATTCTGTTAAATGCGCGAGGAACTTCGTTCCTGCCTGGGGTCCCCTGACCGCATACTTTTTTGACAAATGATGTGTCTAAACTTACATAATTATATTATAACAATACAAACCGATACAATATTATTTTATTTATTTATTTACCAGAAGTAAACCTATAGAGATGGGAGTACCATCTGTACATAGGACTGGTTATAAAAAGGTATACCTTAGTCAAATATTAATTTTTGGTACTTAACCGACAAAAAAGCTATATATTTCAAATATTCATACTTCAAACAATGAATAACGCATCTTCTAATTATATATTCATAGCGAACTATAGCGATTTTGTATCAAATGTGTGTAGACTAGTAACATTATACTAAACTATTTATTGCGTTTGATTTAATTATGTATTCCTTGGAAAAATATTTATTTATTTATTTCTTGAAAGAGTCATGTTTCATGAGTCACAGGTTTCTTACTTTTGTATTTTTGTTACATAAATTAACACAAATGTAAGAAATCTATATATTTAATAAATAATTTTTCCTGTGGTGCAACACAATGATTCATATATCACCGCACATTTTACACTTGTACGCAATTAAGTTTATTTGGGTTTATTGGCTAATCATAATTGAGAAATTTTGAAATTTTTGATTCATAAATTAATGTTATCATGTCTAAAAATAAAGTAAAATAATTTTTTTGTGCTGATGGTAATTTCATATTCAATTTAGAAATAATTTACATACACACTGTAATCTATTTTTATCAAAATAACCTATATTTCCTTATGATTTTATTGTGCAAATACTTACAAAAAATGCAAATACTTTGCTTTCAATTGTGTTTTAAATTTAGTCGGAAAATCAAATAAGGTACCATTGATGTATATATTCTAGTCTCCCGCCTCGGGCGATAGTAGGTCGCCTTACTGTAGTTACACCTTCCTGAATATAAATGTCTTAAAAACGAATTTTAAAAAGATCTCAGTTTTTATTAAGTAAGTTTAATATTTATTCTATTAAATGCATATCTGAAGATTGAAATATAGTTTTATATTGAAGTTTATTAAATATACATTCCTTCGATAGATAAATTATTAGAAATATTTTAAAAGCAAGACTAGTTTAATATAGAAAGAATTTTTTTTTGTATCAATGTAGGCAAAAGTTGGCATGCTAAATGGTAAGGCTGACGAGGTTCGGTGTCAAACTATCAAGTTTTCTTACTTAATATTTGCAGCAAAATTCATATAACACAGCGTTTGTTTCCAACAAACACTAACAAACATATCTTCCAAAGTCAAATTCAACGGAGAAAGCTCAATACCTTTCCCCATCAAGACTGGTGTCCGGCCGAGCGATAGCCTCTCCCCGTTACTCTTCAACATCGTTATCACAGCGTGGGAACAAGAACTGGAAAATCGAAGAATTTGGAGACCCATAAGACTAGGAAAACATCAGGATAACATCAACGTTAAATGCCTAGCCTGCGCTGATGATCTCGCGATCCTTTCCGAAAATGAACAAACAGCAATCCATTAGATCGAAGTCCTAAAAGAATATGCCGAGAAAGCTAGACTACAAATTTCCTTTTCGAAAATAGAATTCATGACCCCAAAACACACCAAAACAGAAAATGTAATTACAAAATACGGCACAATAAACAAGGTTAGTCACTTCGAATACTAAGGCGAAATTATTGAACCTACAGGAACAGAAAGATTAGCACAAGAAGCACGGGAACTCAAAATGCGGAAAGCATATGGAAAAGTTTCAAGCATCTATAATAAAAAATACATAAATATTAACACAAAAGTCCGACACTACACGACTGTTATCAAACCTGAAATATTCTACGCCAGCGAGATATTAAACCTTAATTGCAAAGGAGACATAGAGAATATCAAGAAGACTGAAAGCAACATTATACGAAACATCCTTGGCCGAAAACTAACAGACGAATAATATCGTCTACAATCACACACTGTCACAGAAAAATACTTCAACATCGAAACCGATTTCTGCAAACGACGACTGAAATTCTACGGGCACATGAAGTTAGGTGACAAGCAACTAACAGGGAGAATTTTGAAGTACCTACCGAAAATGAAAACGACAACAGTCTTGGTAAAATAGGTCCAAATTGATTGGTCCAAAATATGTTTGCGTAAAATTGTTTTTGGTCCGCGTTTATAATGTAGTTATGGATATCTTGAAATACTGGAATAAAACAGTTAATCCCATTGAAACACCTACACTTGCTCCAATTCGTTTTTATATCGAATTTACAATTAATAACAATTATAATCTAGGTCATTTCATTATTTTTGAACTTTCGTATGACTTTTATCCACAAACTTATATCATTTGAGAAAACTTTTTATATTATAATTGATATTAGACAAGTGAAGATAGAATAGATAGTCATACAGGCGGTAGTAATATGGGCAAAAACTTTCGATCTCCAGAGTTAAAATAGTACTTTGCTATTAAACACTTACATATAGATATAAATTACACATATATCATAAACATATATCATAAACATATATCATAAACATATGATATAAAGCATTTTCTGTTATTACAAACAAAAAAGTTTAACAAACTAAAAGAAATCATCTTCAATAAATTATCTTTTTACAAATTAACATAGATGTTATTGATTTGTTTCGCAACTATATAAAACAATGGTTTCCAGTTTAGTGATATTATACAAACAATATTTTTGTTATTTTCCGCTGAAACTAAATTATTATTCTACACTTTAATATGAGAAGTATTCTTTTGTATGAAGCGAAGATATGAAGGAGGAAGAGAGAATTGAAAGAGTGCAACTGTAGTTTTTAAAAATGGCCCTTTGTGTAGATAGGACTACGCCGCGGCAGTACAATACATACCGGCGCGCCGGTATGTATTGTACTGCAAGAAACAAATATGTTGAAAGTGTTTTCGCAGGCAGCTAGGAGGGTAGTCAAGTGTAGAAAGGAAAGTTTAGGAAATGGGCAGTGAAATGATTGAGAAAGAAGTGCTGAGAGTTGTAAGGATGGAGGTATGGGTAGAAGTTACATGCAAGTTGCGGTTCGGCATTTGAAGAGGTTGATTGAATGTTTGGGAAGGTGGAAGAATTATTTTACGAAAAATAGTGGAGTGGTGGCCAAAGTGGAGTTGCAGAGTCGTCAGGGTATGATCGAGAGAAGCAAGTTCCTCCTAGAATATGGGAGCGTGCAACTTTTTCAAAGTTTCCCGTTGTACCTTAAAAGTACGAGGCTACCTCAATCATTGATAGGTTTTTTCCACACAGGTGCGGTTCAGAAAAATGGGTCGGAGTTACTGGATGGGAACACGATTTAAGCTGTGTGGGATATGTGGGGAGGCTAGCGACGTGTTGGCGCATAGGGCGCAAAACTGGGGGGATGTGGACTGTGGGATGTCATTGGAGCAGCGATTAGAGATTGGTGGTACGTCTGGGTTTTGTGCAAGAGGGAAGATAGACCTAGTTTGCCCTTTTGAGAAAAGTTAAAAAAACCTTTGGTTCATTTTCGTGTGGTGAAGCCATATAGATATATTGTGTGTATTATTATTATTATTTATTATTAAATTTTTCTCAATTTTTGACTTCGAGATTTGATTGGTATTTTTTAATGGAGAATTTGGCAAAGCATATACTAGTTACTACTTACAGTATACAGTTTAGTAATGCAAATCAGTATGCAAAATTCAACAAAAAATTTGTTGGGAAAATCAATTTTCTTAAAAAATATGTTAAGTTTTGCGATTTATAAATATTGGTTTTTACAAATAGAGCAAAAATTTAATTCAAAATTTAATTTGAAATAAAATTTGACTTAAAAATGCTGCAAGTTTCCTTAATTCGATATAAATATTATGGAATGTTGGATATTAATTATAAAATCTAAATTTCGTTTTTCATGGATAAGTCTAAAATTTCTAAAGTTTTAAAACTGATAATTTCTATTCAACGTTCGATAGTGCTTCATGTGCTTATAAGATATAAGACTTATATTTGAATGAAATAAAGATATGCATAAAATGATAAAAATAGTCAATTCTAGAGAGAGGAGTAGATATGAATGCAAACCAGATGCACTATAAGTAAAATAGAGAGACTGACAACATTCAACCATAAGTCAGAAATGTAAATCATTGACATTATATTTCGAATAAGCTTTTCAGAAGCGTTTACTCTAGTATATTGGTTTCTTATATTATATTATATTGAGGTTTCTTATATTAACGTATATTTTTATTGGTATATGTTATTTTCATAAGTTAGCAACCTATCTAAAACAATTATTGTCTGAATTATTGATATCTGCATCTGGTATTTCCTTACAGTTATGTTATAAATGTTTAATACTACAATCGGTCTATCGATTTATACAAATTAGTAGTTAGATTCAACGGTATACTATTTTTCGTTTACTTAACTTTATGTTTTGATTATGAGAACACATATACATAATACAGTAAAATGTAAATGAAACATATTCAATTTATATCTAATTTAATGATTAAGCAATAGTCATAAACAATGTAACCAGTTACAAATTTTAATGAAAAAGTAAATTATACTATATATAACACGTGGCCATCAAAAGACTATATATATAATACGTGGCATCAAAAATTTGTTATTGTTGAAAATATAGTGTAGCAAAAATACATTGAAATTACAATTTTTCTTGTAGTTTCAATTACAATGATCTTATTGTAATCTCGATATTACAGAAAATTAAGACAGGCGTTACAAATGAAAATTCTAACACTGTTAAGTCTTACAATATTTGTTGTTTAATTTTCATGAAATACGAAGGTAAATGTGAAAAGGTGTAGTTTGACAATCTTTCAAAGAAAGTGAGACAAAGATATTAAATCTGCATGATAATCAAAATCAATACACATACATAAAAACTGATCCAAATTACTCCATTAGTAGATCACATATCCTGAATTTAGTTTGTCTATTCGAATTTCAGTTACAATTAGTGATAGCTCAAATTAGTCAGTTTAAGTTCTTCAGCCTGTAATTGCTAAATTCGTCCAACTAGATAAAAAATCTTGGATTTAGTTTATCTATTCTTCTTTTAGTTACAATTTGAGACAGTTGAAATTGGACAAAGTGAATTCGTCTCTCTGTAATTGCTAAATTAGTCTAATTAGATCCAAAATATTGGGTTTAGTTTGTCTACTATTAAAAAAATCAAATACCTCAGATTTGTTTGTTTGTTTTTATTCGGTTACAAATTCAGATAGTCCAAATTAGACACAGTAAGTTCGTCTGTCAGTAATTGCTAAATTAGACCAGCTATCTAAAATATCTTGTATTTAGTTTGTCTGTCTGTCTTTCAATTATAAATTGAGACACACGAAGTTATTGACAGTAAATTCATTTGTCTGTAATTGCTAAATTAATCCAATTAATATAGAAATATTATATTCATTTAGTCTGTTTTTGATTAGTAAAGTTTAATTTTAGTTTAATAGTTTAAACGTATAAAGTTCAATCTTGATAATCCGACACATATGTGACCAGACAACCGACGGATTATCAAAAAATTCCGGATTATCAGGGGTAAAACCAAACAATATCAATTTTACATATTTTCTGTACAATTGTATTTCAGAAAGAAAATATATGTCTATAGAGGTAAAAGTGTACATACAAAAAATATGTACAAACTAAGAACATATAGTATTGAATACAAATAACTGAAAAATATTATTCAAAATAATTTTGATTTTTGTTTCTTTGCCTTAAACATTTTATCAAAAACGCACTCTCGCAACCTTTTCCGCACTAACACATCATTACTTGCGGTGGCGTTTTCTTCTGTTCATTTCGAAAAGACATTGAGTACGTTAAACGTTTGCTACCGTTCGCCGAGTTCAAACATTCAAGTCAGCGTTAGCTTCATCTTCATCCGTGGAACAAATTAGATTTTTTCGTCAAAAAAGAAATGATAATTTTCCTCGCTTGTGCCTTGAAAGAAGCCAAGCTATGCTTGGCTTCTTTCATGAAATGTAAGTATCTAACTGAATGACTGATTCACTCATCAATGCACAGCTCGAACCGCTTTACTTGCGAACGTGAAATTTTGAAATCAAGTTGCTTTTATGACGTAAGCACCGACTAAGGAACAATTTTTGGAAATTTCGTTTCTAAGGGCGTCAGTTTCTATCCAAAAAACGAAATATGTTTTAAATACAGTTATGAAATTTTGTATTAAGATTCTGCTTTAAAAGTAGAGACACGTATTTCATCATTTTTTGAAAATCCGTTGGAATCCGTTTGAATTTGGGGGTTGAATATTTTTATAACCTATGGTATATCATTGAAACTGAATACGCCACAAAACTTAAAATTGGCAGTTAGATCCTTTTACAAATTAAATGGGGGTCGCAAATGATAGATAATTATATCTCTGAATGTGCGATCTATATCGCTGGATATATTATAAATTGATGAAGAAATGGGCGTATTACCATTTTCCAGAAAATCAATTATAAGAGCTGGAAAAAAATAATTTAAAATAATGCTCATTTGAAAATCTGACAGTTGACAGCTGCCACTTGAATAATAGTATATGATTGCAATTTAAAATGCAAATTGAAAAGTAAATGATTTGACGACACATACAGTCGTATTATTGTAGGCTATAGATCGTGCTTATTTCTGATGCTGTTTACAAATAGTTGATAATGTTAAAAACTGATATTAATTCTTTATAATATCCTATTATTGTAATAATAACAATATGTGACTATCGTTGCATATGTTATTGTGGTTTAAATGAGTTGAACTTTATCCAAAATTTGGTAATCAATTTAACCCATTTAATTGTTTCTAAAAAAACAGTTAGTTTCTAAAAAATCTTAATATTATGCACATTAGTCTTCATATTACTCACAATATTTTACAATATTTTATTAATTTAGTCAACCTGAATTTTGTGACTAATATAAAGAAGGCAACTTATGTCTGCAATAAATAATTAATTCTGACGTTGAAATCATATTCGTATGGTTTTGGCACAAAATATAACCCAAAATCCCTGCGAGCGAGCTGCGGGCGATAACTAGTACAGTAGAAACGAATACTGTTTTTAAATTCACAATGTTTTAACCACACTTATATAATGTAAAAATATTATATAACTTGTTATTCACAGTTACATAAATTTAGACATTAGATCACGACACGAGTTTCGACTGTTGAAAGTCATTTTCAAGTGGTGAGGCAACACGCCACTTGAAGATGACTGAAATTTCAGGTGTGACTTTATATAAAGTTATATAAATTTAGACACTTATCACGACACGAGTTTCGTCTTTTGAAGGACATTTTCAAGTTTTGTGTTTTCAGGTGTCATCATCAAGCGCTTCTAAACAATATTTTGGTTTTTAAATAACGTATATTTTACGGGACAGGTCTTAATTACCTCTAATTAAAAACCAGTTTATAGAGAACCATTCTTATCTTTTAAACCCCAATCCGGGGACACCGGGATGCACCGGAAAATACCACAAATGTTTGCTAAAAACATGTTTTTGTCATTAGCAGTATATCCTAGGAACCTTCTACTATGGGGTACGAAGTGTTCAAAACGAGTTGAAAAAGTGCTGAAAAAATACACTGTTTAAAACAATTAGCGGATTTGGCAATTTGTACCTCCATAAATTTCAAACGGGAAATTACATGCAAATAAAATTAAGAAAATATGAAAGACGCTCTATTTAATTGTTTTAATTGGTACATATGGACGTGTCAGCGTCACGCAGTTTTAAAGTACCCGTAATAACTAACAACAACTACCAAACCCAAAGTGCAAAACGAATTTAAATTAATTCTTAATGTTTTGTGTGCTCGAATAGCACGAATAACGGCATTACACCGTCGTAGTACGCTTCGAAAAAATCTTCGATGGTCTTCTTGTGGTATAGCGAATACGTCAGTCGAGCTTATCCCAAACATGCTCTATGGGATTTAAATCAGAACTTAACGGAGGCCACACCATTGTTTAAATTTCCAGTTCTTGTGGGAAATCTAAAAAGTGACTCGCGCAGTAGGTGGTCTTACGTTATCCTGCATTAACAAAAAAATTGAACTTATTCCAAATGCCATAGGTACAACATGTTCTCCTAACACAAGGTTAATATGGAGATTAGCGTTATGATTTCCTGGAATTACAAACTGGCCGGTTCTACTGTCGATACTAATCCCACCCCAAACCATAACTGAACCACCTTCAAATCTTTCGGCTTCCTGGACAGTAGCGGCTGCGTAGCGTTCACCTGGGTATCTGTAAACACGTACTCGGCCATCGGAACGAGTAATATGGAACCTTGATTCATCCGCGAAGAGCACATACTTCCATTGTCGATGTTGCCTTGCGACATGTTCACGAGAAAAATTAATCCTTGCTATTCCGTGGCGTCGTGTCAAAGAGGGTTTTCGGACGGGTCGTCTTGCCCTCAAACTTGATTCCCTGAACCTATCCCTAATTGTCTGGTCTGATACAGTGATCCCATGCGTCGTCGTGAAATAAATTAAGAGGTCTTTCGCCGTAGAAACTCTATTGCGAAGACTCGAAATCAGTAAAAATCGGTCTTGATTTTGAGTTGTTTTTCTTATACAAGTATATTTTATATACAAGTACCTCTTCTCAAACGCTGAATAACAGACAGACTTACGTTGAAGTTTCTTGAAGCTTGTCAAAAGCTTTGATGCCATTTTCAATTAAAGTTATAGCACGAAAAACTTCCACTTCGTTTAGATGCCTTTTATTTTGACTTAACTTAACTCAGAACAAGGCCTTTTAGCCTTCTGAATCAAATTTGGTATACAGTGTTTCACTTTAGTTTTGGTAGTTCTTGTTAATTATTACGGATACTCCGAAAGTATGCGATGCTGATAATTCCCTATGTATCAACTAAAACAATTAAATAGAGCAGGCACATTGCAGGCACATTGGTGACCCATTATTTGTTTTGAGCAGTGTATTTGATAGGTGTACTCGTTTAAAGTTTTGAAAACACTGTTGTGTACTGTTGCATACCAAATTAACCTGGTAGTAGTTAAATTTATGATTTAAAATTAGATTGTTTTTTACAGCTAAAAATCATTGACACGCGGTTGTAGAGGAGAGATTTAAATAAATACTAATACTTAATTAACTAATACTTGACGAGTATTCTAGGTCCCCGATTAGTACATATCTGTAAAGTTATTATGTATAATTTAATATTTAATACCTACATATTTAGTTTCTAAAAACTAAAACATATCTAATAGTTGCAAATCCCTCGAATTTTTTACTTTCTTGAAAAAGACATTCCTTTTAAGATTTTTTACAATCCGTTAATTATAATACAAATAATATATAAATACTAAATTCATATTTCAATAAGAAACTATTTAAAATCAATCTATTTAAACTGAAACTTTTACTTTTGATTTATCACAAATATACATAAAAAAACTAATTTAGATATTTTTAGCAAAGAATATTTTTACATAAACTCTAAATTTTACACGGTAATACACATACCATAACGAGGACAACCCATATATTTACAAATAAAATTAGTTTGGTAATAAAAAGGCAAAGCAAAAACTTTCCACAACAACTGCATAAAAAGCACCCACTTTGTAAAAACATTAACATACATAATTTACATATTTAAATATATAAGACAAAAACGATCTCGTAACAATTCCATCTCTATTTACACTAATTTCTATCTATTAGCTATAATAAAAAAACAATTTCTCTGCCATTTTCCGCACATTTCGTTAATTCCTCGTACAAACTCCTTATTATATACGAAATAGTTGTTAAGCATATGTTAATTATGTATGAAGCGTATGTAGGTTTCAATATATTTTTTGTTTGACAATGTTTTTAACACGGATGTACGCGGTACATATGAATACCTGAAGAGATTTTAAATGACGAAAGAAGGCACAAGGCGCACACGAAAAGAGGTCAAAGCCCTTAGATTATACGCGAAGATATTTTTTTGTAGATATAGGAATTTATAAGAAGATGGGAGTTAAAGGTTAAAGCTCGTATAGCGTGGGTGTTTGACAGGGAAGATCAAAATTATTTTGAAATGATTTACCTACGAATGTTATAGTTTGTTACAGATATCTTTGGGGTTTTAAGGTGCAACCTAAGAAAACTCGAAAAAATAGCTTCAACTACAATCATATATTGCCTAGTATCCCAAAAGATTCTTATAAGTTCCAAATTTGATTCTCATATACTTAGTTGACATGAAAACTAAAACAACTTAAAACTACAATAACATATTCTCAGATTTATCCGAATCTTATTACTGAATAAATTTCAGTTTCACAGGTTAATTTTGGACAGTCTATGAATTAAAACTCGTCAAATTACTGATTGTTTAAATCAAAACCGAACAAATACAATTTCTTCCATAATTAAACAAAGTAATCTGAATTGCTTTAATAGTATTATTATACAATATACTTGCTTTTTAGTTGAGAATTTATTAGAAACAATCACTATATGTAATTTAATCGCGTATTGTTAAACAATTCGTCCATTAATGAACAACATAAAACTTGCGATGGTTATGAAATCTACAAGGTCAAAACTTAATATACATATATAGAAAATATGAAATCACGCTTTTAAATAATAATTACTTGTTTTTTCGAACATTTTTAAGTCATTATACTAATCATATTTATGGAGCTTTTAATGATAACTTCCATCTATTCTTGCCTGTTTGACCTTGTCTATCTAATCATGTTTGTCTGTATTGTCTTGCCTGTCTAGTCATATCTGTTTACTTTTTTCTGTCTAGTCTTAGAAGTTTAGTCTTGTAAGTCTAGTCTTGTCTGTCTAGTCTTATCTATCTAGTTTTGTCTGTTAAGTCTTGTCTGTAAGCCAAGAAACGTAAGAAACATGTTTGGCTTTCCGGAAGAAATCGACGAATTGAGAAAATGTTGATAGGAATGGAGATATTAATGATCTCTAAGAAGAAAAATATTTTATGTGAAGGCATATTCATTATAATGTCTTAAAACATTTACCTAACAGGATTTTCTTAAAACATACACAATGCATTTATTAATGTAAGCATTGCTTCAAGAATATATGTTTTTCTATATTGCGTCTTTAATTAAGATATTAAAGCACTCATATGGGTTCGTTAATGGCTCAGCGAGTGCGATACAATTTTCTCAATATGTATCAGCGATTTTCTTATTTAGATATGGCATAAAAGGGCGCCAAATAGAAAAGAGTAGTATAAAAATCTCGTTCATAAGGTGTCTTTAGCACTTGCCCATAAACATGGACGCGTGCTAAAAAATCGTGCTTATTGAACTCGTTCTTTAATATACTATAACAATTATATATATATATATATATATATATATATATATATATATATATAATCAGTAACCTTCTGTACCCTAAGGTGTAAGGTGTTACATTTCATATCCTAATTCTTACATTTAATCTTTACAATACATTATATTCACACCTTTCTTTCGCTATATACGAACTTTTTCCACTCCCTTTTTCCTTTTGCCATAATTGATGCTTGAACCATTGTGAGTCCTCTGTCCTCTACTATTTTCTCGATGTTTCGATTCCATGTTGTCTTTGGTCTTCCTCTACTTTTCTTTTATTGAGCTTTAGCTTCCCATACTCTCTTGACTGGTCTTTTGTCCTCCATTCGCTTGAGGTGTCCATACTATCTACCATCTCATTACCTGCTACTGGTTGCACCTTTAACTGTTCTCTGATGGTGTCATTTCTTATGCAATCTCGTCTTGTGACTCCTAACACTCTTCTTAGATATTTCATCTCTATACTTTGGATCTTGCTCTTTAATCTCTTCGTTATCACCCAGCTTTCGCAGCCAAATGTTAGTATAGGTACGAATACAGCTCTGTATATACTTATTTTTGCTTCTAGTGAAACTTCTTTCTTTCCCAGGAAACTATTTCTGAGGCTGTGGTACACGCTTGCTGAACTCTCTATTCTGTCATTAATTCCTATTTCATGGTGTCCCTTGCTATCTAGACGTACTCCCAGATATTTAAAGGTATCAACTTGTTCTATTACCTTTCCATTTAGCTCAATGTTTACTTTTGTATCTGGTTTCCCACTAACCATGATTTTTGTTTTCTCTTCGTTTATCTTGAGGTTCTTCTCTGCTAATAAACCCCACACTAAATGAAGGCGTTCTTTTCCTCGTTTCTTTCATTACTTCGTCCATAACTAGATTGAATAAAGTTGGACTCAAAACGCCTCCTTGCCGTACACCCTCCTTTACCGTAAACTCGGGTTTGTCTGTTCTAACAATATTTCTATTATTTTTGTTAATGTCCATTGTTGCTGTTATTAGTTTTATGTTAATTTTCCTTTTGATCAGGGTTTCTTCTATAATTGATCTTGATATTCTCTCGAATGCCTTTTCCAGGTCAAGGAATGCTTGATATTTCTCATCGTCTGTATTGCTTATTATTTCCATCATCTGTTTAATCGTAAATATATGATCCTGTATACTCCTGCGTTTCCTGAAACCACTTTATGACTCTTCGAGCTGTGGCTCTAGTTCCCGACTCAGTTTTGTTTCTAATATTCTCTCGTAAAATTTTCGATGCTATGCTTAGCAGGGTGATTCCTCGGTAGTTGTTACGGTCTCTTCTGTATTGGCATTTCTTGTATATTGGCACAATGAACCCTATCTCCCAGTCTTTTGGTACTCTGCCTTCCTCTCAAGCCATATTGCATATTTTTGATAATAACTGGACGCCTTTTTCGTCCATATTTTTCAGCATTTCTCCTGTTATGTTATCATGCCCAGAAGCCTTTCCTCTTTTGAGTCTATTTATGGCATTCTTAACCTCTTCTAATTGTATGTGCCCTCTTTGTTGTTCTGTTTCTTCTATGTTGTAGGTTCTTTCGGTGCTGTCCACAATACTATCTTTGTTCAGCAGATTTTCAAAGTATCTTCTCCATCTTTCTATTATGTCTTCTTCCTCCGTTAATATTGCTTCATATTCATCCTTAATTTGCTTAATTACTTCATTCTTCTTCCCAGATCTTATGTTTTCCAGAGTTTTGTAAAATAGCTTTTGGTTTGTATGAAAGTCAGCTTCGATTTTTCGTCCAAACTCCTCCCAGGTTTCTCTTTTTGCTTCTAATACTATATCTTTGACTCTCTCTGTCTTTTATAATCTTTGTAAGTGGTATTATCTCCTTTACGTAGATATATTTTCCATTTCTCTTTCTTTAGTTTAACTTCCTTTAACTTTGTTTAGAAATTATTTCGGGGGGTTTTTCAGAAATTTACCAATTTACTTTCTAAAACTGACACACAAGGGTCCCTAAACTCCACATCTACCATGCTCTCTCTGTCATCAACGCACATTTCAAACCGCCTAACCCAGGAACGTGAAAGTTGAAAGGGACATTGCTTTTATGTAAGGAAGGATTTTTAGAAATTTAATTTCTAAGGTGGTGAAAAAAGGGGCAAAATTTTTTACGAGGATGTCTATATTTCAGAAACGGAAAATGTGAAAAATAAGAAAATTGGTTTTAAGATTCTCTTTTAAAATATAAATGTAACATGTGTTCAATGTAAAATTCAACCGAAATATTTGAATTATGGGCGATAAAATGCTGAGATTTTTTATATCGATTTTTTATATTATATTATATTATATTATATTATATTATATTATATTATATTATATTATATTATATTATATTATATTATATTATATTATATTAGAGTGGGGTAAATGTGGTAAATGTGTGAGACTGTCACATTTGCCCCTGAAAATATTATAATGGGACAAATGTGTTATACAATGGCCGGGAAATTGTGTGACACTATGTCACTTTTGCCCCTTTATTTTTCCAGCAATACTATGGTCCGCAACTATAAATGAAAAACCTTTGATGACAATAAAAACACGAAAGCTGATTTTTAACTTGCGCATAGCGAACAACAATTTACAGAGCTTCCAGAATGTATCGCATATCTTACGTTACATTATTTTGCCGATTGAAATGTAAACGTGGTTCAAAAAAAGAAGGACGGGGTCGTCCAACTACAATTTCTTTGGAAGATGAAATGAAAAATTTTGAAATTTAAAAAGCGCCACAATCTTACTGTTGAAACTTTTCAAAATGTGGAATACGCACGGAAAAAAGCATTGGATCCATTCATTATTTATCAGTATTTTGATTTGCTAAAACCAACATATTACACTATAGACATATTGAAAGAAAAACTGTGACCAATTAAGAAAAGCGCCAAAAAGAACAGTTTATCTTCTAGCAATGGTAGCAGAAGGGATGAGGGCAATACATCTCCTGTCTTTCAAGAATCAGATAATTCTGAGGGACTCCTAAACGAATTATTGGAAGCAAACATGGATGAGAATAACAAGGATGTGTCAGAGGTCAATACTAATGTCACTCCTGGATGTCAAATGCTTGTAAAATACAGTACAAAAAAGCTAATTAATTATTTTTTTGGTAAGGTGATAGAATAAAACGATGAAGAGTGGTTCGCTAAATTTACCAGACCATATAAAAATAAATTTGTATGGCCGACGATTTGTATTTGAAGACGCTGACACTATAGACGAAAAAGATATTATCACAGTTTTGTTTGAACCAACCACTGATCGAAGGAGTTAATTTGGCTTTCCAGTAATTTATAGCTCACCACTATCTGCTTACCAGTTTTTCTCGTTGTTTCAGAAATTGTTGCCTTTATTTATCTTTTAAGAATCGTTCTTTGTTTTGTTTTTGTGTTCAGGAATTTAAAAAGTTTGTAACTTTTTTACATATTCAGTTTTTTAGGGTTCCGTACCGAAAACGGAACCCTTATAGGATTACTTTGTTGTCCGTCTGTCTGTCTGTCTGTCCGTCTGTCTGTCTGTCAAGACCATTTTTCTCAAAAACGCGTAGAGGTAACAAGTTGAAATTTGTATCAAATACTCGGGTCTGCGGTCTCTTTAAGCTGTGAAAAAATAAACTTGTAAGTTAACGCGATCAAAAGATATGACCGTTTATGTGGCATATTTTGCGATTTCACAAGGGAATCAAAACCTATAGGGTACTTCCCGTTGACCTAGAATCATGAAATTTGACAAGAAGCGGTGTCTTACAGCACATGTAAAGGGAAAAATCTGAAAACCGTAAATATCTAGTTTAATTACAAGAAAAATGCGAATTTACTATTAGAAACTTAGAAACTACTAGAATTTACTATTAGAAAATACACTAATGTGTTGCGTGGTATTGTCAGGCACCAGAAGCATATGGGTTGCATACAGTTAGGTCCTCCCCGGTTATGTCCTCCTCGGTTTGGTCCGAAGGTTAAAAAGTATGTGTCGGTACCAAGCTGTTTCTTCTGAATTTTCTTTGTTTATATTCGTTATGCATTTCATCACGTACGCTGTATATACATAATATATACAGGGTATAGTTATATGTCTAAATTTTGCTTGTTTATAACCGACATGCGACATACTCAAGTCCCGTAACATCCTGTATATATTATATTTAGTCAATTTTTTTTTATAATCTACATATACTTAAATTACGTACGCCCTATATTTTTTGGTAGTCAATTGCCCAAAAGCAGTCAATTGAACAACTGAATGTTAAGAGTATCGAAATAGATCTAGAAATAGTTAATATATTAGTTTATATTAGATCTATAAATAGTTAAATCTTAATATAAGTTAGTCAATAAGTGTAATACTAAAATAAAGTTTTCTTTTTATAAGTTTAAAAATATTCGCGTTATTTAAAAAAATACCCTGTATACCATTATACAGGGTATATAGGTATACAGGCAAAATTGAGCAGTAAAAACAAATAGTGAAGTTCCAGAACCCCTAAACACTTATAGTGAATGGGGGATGTATGGTAATAAAATATAGGGTAGAATTCCATCGTACGACAGCGACATCTTGAGGTTATGCTTGCAGCGGTACTAAGATTGTCGTGATTTCAGGAGGGCCACTTGTCAAGTTAACTGAATGTGCTTGCTACGTCCTCACAAAAAAAAAGATACCTTACTTACAAGTTTGTACGGAACCCTCGGTGCGCGAGTCACAACTCGCACTTGGCCAGTTTTTTTTTTATAAATAAAAAACCAAAATGCACAGTTTTGTCTAAATTTTATGAATTTACCCCGTTATTTTATTCATCAATTACCTATAATTGCCTCAAAACGCGGGGAAAATCTAATAATCTAATCTGCTAATTGGGTTTACGGTACAATATCGATTCACAACCCTGTAACCACAAAGTTTATAATGTTGGAGCACTACAAAGTTTACCTATTTAAAAACCCCACTTCACCTTACTTGAATTTCAAAAAGCGGATGTGTCGGAAATGTCGAAATTTTGAATATTCCTCACGAAATACTTTGCCACTTTTTTTTTCTAACAGTAGTTCTGAAGTTACTTTATTGATACACACGCATTAATCCTTTTTTATTAATACACTTTTTCCAAATCTAACATTCGCCATTCGCAAGAGGTCTATACGTCCGGGTCAGTTAAGCGTAAAACTTATGTAGTCCAGTCGGAATAGCCAAAATTTGAACCGACTTTTATCCATAGACGCAAGAGCAACGCCATTTTTTAAGGTTTTTTAGACCTGCTTTTAAGTTTTCCTAAAAATCCTAGTTGTTTTTTTGGAATTAAAAATTATTACAAATAAAAAAGATTTTTTTGTGAAAAAAAGTTGTGCGTCATAATGTCCTCTCTAAAATAGTTCCTATGCAAAGAAACATTGTTAGTTAAGCTGTTAAATGCAATTGAAATTTTGTAATCTCATTTTGATTTTTGCACCCGTTTTTGGTCTGTTTAGAAAGTAATGAAATGTTTGAAAGTATGATCCAGACAACCCAACTGGTTTGTCATTTTCTTCCGGTTGCTGCCCTCTGTATCGGGTCAAGCAAATATGAATTTCGTTTGGTTTTTAATTTCCTCTTAATATAGAAAGAAATATTGTTAAGCGCATTATCGTATTCTCGAGAAAAAACACAGGGGTTCGAGGAGTGCTGCGGAGCGGGCACGGGCACAATTCTCGCTGATTCACGCGCAGGGAATCGGAATTAAATATTGCCTGATATGACCTGATAGTACTAAATGCTTGGTGTTATATTGAATCTCGTGCCCAAAAATGTAGAGAAGGCTCCCGAATTTGAATATGGCAAAACTCTTTATGACAATGATGCTAAATGGTAAAACTATATCTCGGGTTGTAAATCTATATCTCAGGTTGTAATTAATATATTGTTCTAAGTAATTTTTATCTGAATTGCTCGTCTTACATAAATGCATCAGGATCTTGAAGAATATTCAAATATCTACATATTTTAAGAAGTTGTTTTTATAATTAAAAAATTATAATCGTCGAGAAACGGTGTTTCTTATATCGTAATAATGTACGTAATAAAATTAAATATCTCACTTTTTTCTACTCTCTGAGTCTTCCTCGGAGATGGAAATTTTAAAACTCAGGATTTTGTAAGATCTGTGATTGTTGCTTAGATATATAACGCAGATTAATAAATATTACACGTATCTCTTGAGTAGGGCTTTCCCTAGATAATGGATGAGTTTTGAAATTATATATTGATATTGATTCGATAACGGGTGCAAAAAGCAATAGAAGAAAACAAAATTGCTATTAACTGCCAAACTAACAATGTTAGGTTATTTTTGCATAGAAACTATTTTATAGAGGACATTATGACGCTTGTAAGAATCATTTATCGATAAAACTTATAGTTTTGTCTATCTAGTCTTCTGTGTCTAGTCTTGTCTAGCTTGTCGTGTCTGTCTAGTCTTGTTTGTCTAGTCTTGTTCGTCTGGTCTTGCCTGTCTAGCTTTGTCTATCTAATGTTGTCCGCCTAGTCTTGTCTGTTTGGTCTTATCTGTCTAGTCTTGTCTTCTTTGTCTAGTCTTGTCATTCTAGCCTTGTGAGTCTAGTCTTGTCTGTCTGGTCTTATCTGTCTCGAATTTTCTGTTTAGTCTTGTCTGTGTAATCTTGTCTGTCTAGTCTTTGGTTTCTTAGTTATTTATTATATAGTAGTTCCTTAATAAGTTTATCTAATTTTGTGTAATTACATAGCATATTAATTCTAAGCATTGGGTAGGTATATCAAATTATCGAAGGAAAATTACATTCATACAAATGTAAATATTTTTTTAAATTATTGTTTGTTAATTGTTTGTCTAAGAAATTTTCATATGAAGAGATAATGTAAGATATCAGCAAACATGAATTATTTTTCCGATTTTCCTCTAATCGAAGGTAGTGAAGTTCTTAGACATTTTTTGTTTGTTTTGATAGTTTTAGAAAACGTTAGAATTTCATATTAAGGTGCGCCGTTTTAAAATGTGAAAGTTTCCTGTACAGAAATGGAGGAGAGTTAGTAGTAACTGTAAAAGTTGCGCCAATCTGTATTTTCGGTGCATGTTTAATTTAAATACTAGAAGAGTTGAAACCGTTTACAATATTTTATCTGCCGTTTCGTTTTTTTCCACGGCGATCTTTGTTAGCTTAATTCTTTAATAACACCCGTTATACACATTCATTTATAATTACGAAACAACTGAAATAGTTAGTTTTTAACAATTTATGTACATTTTTTGTCAACTATTGTTTTCTGGATGCCCTATAGAAAATTTCTTTCTTTGATGATTATGCAAATTAATAAAATAATTCAAAATACGGATTAATTTTATGTAGCAATTAGTTTAAATTTAAATTACCACCAATTAAAATTATCATTGATTAGTTGCTTGTCTGGATTTTGTTTTCAGTTTCTTCTATTTATGCAATCTTATCCTACACTATATATACAATGTTTACTTCTGTATACGAGTTCTTTAATTTTGGTCTGATTAGAAAGTAATGAATTGTTTGAAAGTATGATCCAGGCTTCCCAACTGGTTTGTCATTTTCTCCCGGTTGCTTTTAATGTAATCCTCACAATGCTCACTCTCTATTGAAGCCAAAAAAAAACTGTATAATTACAGACAAAAGAAAAACAAAGAAATATTTAACTACATTTTTGAGATTCTGGATAAAATCTGAACAATTTTCTTTAGACTTTCCGGTGTCTTGTTGAAGTTCAGACATCAAAAGTCACATGAAACATGGATACAACTTAGTCTAGCAAGTCATTTGTTTAAATATGCATTTAGCAAAAAAATATATCTGCTAAAGAAACAACATGTTTCTACACAATACATTCTTCTGAAAACAAATAGTTCTTCAAAATGAATATCTAAGATTTAAAAAAACCTTTTAATATAAAAAAAATTATTATGTAATTGTACCATATGGTGCAAAATTTGTCATCCTATGTGAACACCTCTTATTTTTTTTTTTTGGTATGATGGTTTATGGGTTACGGTTCGTTTACCGGAAGAAACGATTTCATTAATCTATGATTCTCTGAAAATATAATTTTAATATTTCCTTTTATCACTAAAATGTGATCTTCATAAATTATGTTTTGACTGACTATTTTTTCAATAATTCTGGCTTTTAGGAAAATTCAAGCGCTCAATTGCCCCAGCTGAACATAGATAGGCGACTATGGGAGCACTAGCGTTATGTAAATGGCAGGTTGGGAATCAGTACTAACCTAAAATTAAAAAAACAAGTTGCCAATAATATATCAAATTAGTTATTTTTTGATCCCTAATTATCTATGCAGATGGCAGGTTTAGAATCTGTACTAACCTAACCTAAAAAAACAAATAGCCAATATTATTTAAATTTATTTATTTTATCAGCCCTAATTATCTATCCAGTTTGCCTATCTAGTTTTTCTATACAGTTTTTCTTAAGTATTCAAATCGCTCTAAGGGTACAGCAAAATTCTTAGAATATACAAAAATCCTAGCTCGACAAGAGTGGCGCGGCGAAAACCGCTGCTTCATTATATTCAACGGCAAAGACATAACTTTTATAAACGGTTTTGCCTGTATTTATTTCTGTTATTTATTACTGTTACTACGTCCTCTGTTTCTGATCGGGAAACTTTCAGATTTTAGAACGGCGCACCTTAATATAAAATCCTAACTTTTCCTAAAATTATCAAAACAAATAAGAAATACTCGTATGTATATTTAAATTAAGTACCTAATGGAAATAAGTATAAGTATAAGTATATCCTCTAGTATATTTTTAAACAAAAGTAGTGGTTTTTAGTAACAATTTTGTAATGGAATACTTATGGTTTAAATATAACTCTATTTACGTCAAATTTCGATAAAGTGCTAGTGTTTTCTTATCGTATGCTGTTAATTTTATCTCTACGCTTGGTGATTTTCAAACAATATTTTCATTTTCACCTGTGCATAATCACAATAAGTTACTGTGTGAACCGCCTGCCGAATCACACAAAGAGAACGAGAAAGTGCTTAATTCAATAGAACTTGTAATAGCATTTTTTTATTTGCAATAGAATAAAAGAATGCAATAGCGTTTGACTTAAACAAAAATACTCATTTCCGTTTTAAAATTTAATTTTGAAAAACATTAGATGCATAATATATGAACAATTTCTGAATTTTCTTGAAGTTTAGTTATTCAAAGCTACATATGTCTAGACAAATTTAATAACGATAAGCAAATTAGTAAATTATATATAAATATAGAAAGCATAACCTTTTTCCTTGGAAAATAATAATCTTCTTTTCATTAAATTGCAATTGCCTATTGAAATTTCTGCTAATTACAGTAGCAACTGGCGATCTTTTTCTCCGCCAGATCAGTTGGTGTTTTGAAACTAAATTGAGTTGAACATCCAAATATTAAGAAATGTGAGTACAAAATAATATAACAATATTATATAACTAAAGGATTTCCACCGAAGATTTTTGCTTTTATATATTCAAAAATAAAATAGAGAACCACTTTATATTTACATTTCTGCGTTATCTTTTCATTTTGAAGAAACTTGTCGCCAAATATATTTAAAATCTCTAATATTTTAGAA
The DNA here is from genome assembly GCA_944588485.1 of Phosphuga atrata. Classification (NCBI taxonomy): domain Eukaryota; kingdom Metazoa; phylum Arthropoda; class Insecta; order Coleoptera; family Silphidae; genus Phosphuga; species Phosphuga atrata. Next base: position 64,538,556 of record OX155893.1, on the reverse strand, counting down.
AGATAACGCACAAATGTTAATATATAGTAATTTTTATTTTAATTTTTGAAGATTGACTTACACCACTCTCAAAATAAGCGGCTAACATAAAACAAACATTTTCAAAACTGCATTAGAAATTTATGCTGTCGCCCTTGTAGATTATTTGGATGTAATCTAACCTACGCTAAATCTGAATTGAATGAAATAACTGTTGCAATGCAATAACATATTTTTTATTACTCGTGCGCGAAAAGTACTTCTTGACGTAGATTATTTAATACGAAAAATGTCAGATCTCGTTGTATTTTCCACCTGGGTAACGCACGCAAATATTCAATATCGCCAGGTTACATTAAAATAGACAAACAAAAACAAAATGAACGCAATCAAGACTGCGATATTAAAAAAGTGACGTGAAATGTTAGATTTTTTTTTCATTTCAAAATAATAATAGAAATTAAATAATATTTGGTAGACTTTTCCCACTCAGGCTGTTTACTGTCTTATGATTCTATTTTTAAGGGGTAATTAAAGATCTCAAATGAAGGTTATTAATATAACAATGTCTTAGCAAAAGTTGTATAATAAGAGAGACATTACCGTTTTTAATTTTTTCTTGTTTTTTTATAAGTGGCGATTAAGCATATTAAATAAAACATTTATTTTCACGGAATCCACTTGACTCTAGTTGTTAAAATTTATCGCCGCTTTGTTGAACGCAAAGTCTCATCCAAAGACTTGTCCATGAATTGACGTAATTTACTAGGCCTTGGTCTTGCTGTCAAATTGTCGCTACAGCTGCCTCAACTCGGTTACGACGATCATTTAAATCAATTATTTTTTTGGTGTATACCGTGGTCTTCATAACGAACCGTAAATAGGAATAAATTGGGTAAAAGTCGGGTAACCGAGGAGGCCATGGGACAGACCTCCACCAATCCACTTATTTTCAAATACATTATCTAAATATTGGCAAACTAAACGATTAAAATGCGGCGGGGTGCCAGCCATCTTGAAGAAGCCACATTTGTCGATGTACATTCAAAGAAACTTCTTCCAATGGTTCCATCAACTGATTTTGCAAAAAGACGAGATAATCATTTCTAGTCAATCGATTTGGCAACACATGGGGGACAATAAGTTGTCCGTTGACCAGACCGGCTCAAATGTTTATGGAAAAATGGACTGATGAAAAAATGATTACGACGAACAGCATGTGGATTTTCGACAGCACAAATGTGACTATTATGTCTATTATTTATTCCGTTACGTGTAAACGTTGATTTATCAGTAGCCAATACAATGCAAGAAATTTTTTTGTAGAATCCATCGGCAAAATTTTAAACGTATTGGATGATCTTCGTAAGTTGTAAAGCCTGTAGTTTTTGTACATGGAAATGGTAAAATTGACTCTCGCGCAGTGTTCGCCAGACAATTCGATTTGAGACATCTACTTGACGAGATATTCTATCGAATAATACTAGAAGGATCTGCTTCAAGATTTAAGATTTCTTCTTGGGCTTCCAAAATTCGTTGGTGTAGGCTAGGTATCTATCCCGATATTGATGTGTTTGCAGTAAACCAGTACCTCGTGCACGAATTACTAGAGCGATTAATTTTTGTGGAATAGGTGTTGGCCTGTTACGAAACCACTCAGCGTACAATCGACTTGCAGCATCAGAATTCTGGAGTACTTCATCATAAATTAACAACATATCAACGTATTCACTATTGGCGCGATGGACCATTTTTACTTTTCTTATTAGGATTTATTCGAGAGAATTTAGTTCAAATAACAGTGCAGTGCGAACTGTTGAAACAGATTGACAGATAGGAAAAGTTGCCACCATCAGCATTCTTAGTAGAAAATTCACTGAAAATTTATCGTTTGTATTTAAAACTATTAACAGTAATATCTCTATTATTATGCAACTTTTGTTAAGACATTCTATGGTTAATGACCTTCTTTTAAGATGTTCACTCCCCTTGAAAATAAATCACAAGACCATAAACACCCAGAATAAGCGTTAGACGCATACAGTATGCGTCGAACGTCCATTTTTTTAATGTTGGGTCTAAAGTTTTTATATATTTATTCAAACAGTATGCGTCGAACTGCGTCGAACGCTTAAACAGCACGTACACATAGGTATATATCTAGAAAATGGCGAATGTTAGCTCGCCGAAACGTCGAGATTCCAGTTCTTTTCAGAACCAACCCTCAATATCAAAGCTGAATCCCCGAAAAAACAAATCAACATAGACTTTAATACTGTACACTTGACTGGCATTCACTAAACATATCTTAATTAGGAATTGATTAGACATAAATTCGTTTAGAATGGACTAGACCTGACCTAATTAGAATAAAGTTTTACTGAATCTTACTAGACTTGATATTACATAGACCCTAGATAATTTTACGTAATTAAATAATTAGACAGTATATTTTAAATTAATAATGTTAAGACCAAAAGGATTTCCACAAAAATTCTGTTCTATTATATGTTAGTCTATTATGTTTAGTTTCTATTATGTGTTCTTATTTGATCTTGGTTTAGAATAATTAACATTATTACATTGAATTGAAAAAATCGCCATGTTTTAACCACACTTATAATATGCAAAAATTTTATATAACATAACTCACAGTTTGAGTTTCGAGTTTCGATGTTTCACGGTCATTTTCAACTTAAGCGTCGAACGTCAAAAGTCGAAACTCGAGTCGTGATAAATGTAGAAAGTTATACAACTGTGAATAATAAGTTATATAACATTTTTGCATATTATAAAGTGTGGTTAAAACATAGTAAGTTTTTTAATTTAATTCAATGTAAGTATGAATTACCACTTAGTAACAGTCGCATCCATCCTATTCATATTAACATTATTTATTTGAAATTTCTTGTCTAATTATTTCATTAAGTAGAAATCTCTAATGTCTAGTTCTTATTTTTTCACACACACACACATATATATATATATATATATATATATATATATATATATGTATATATATATATATATATATATATATATATATATACATTTATATATTTATATATATTTATATATATATATATATATATATATATATATATATATATATATATATATATATATATATATATATATATATAAATATATATATATGTATACCTATACATACACACACTCAAACATGAACAAATCTTAAAATCTATGCACAGAAAGATATAGATAGATGAGCGACTAATTTTAAAATAATGTGCTTTTGAGAGTTGGCAACGAACCATTAAACATATCTATATTATGATCATTAATTTCAAGGGTCTTTCAATAGGTTAATATTTGCCATAATTGCTGGCGTGGAACTTTATATGGAAAGTATTGTTACAACGTAGAATTCTATTAGGCATATTAAAGTTCCATCAGTTGCAGCAAGTCAGGGCTAGTTATCAGTCCATTAAGTAACTTATAAATGAAGCTTATATCATTAACCGTTCTACGGTTAGCTAAGGAATGCATGTTGAGCATTCTAGTAATAGCAGAGTAATCATGATTTTCAATGTTTACATGGAGTTTGTATGCACAGAACCTCAGGAAGTTGTTTTGAATCTTCTCGATTGTGTACTTGTGAGATTGATAGTGGGGAGACCACACAACAGAGGCATAATTCAGGTGGGAGACAACCAATGACATGTAGACCATCTTTACAGCACGAATGGAGAAATTTTCGCAATTCCTTAAAATATAGCCTAACATCTTCATCTATCATCTATTTATGTGGTCAACACATTCACTATATATGTAGTATTTCATGTGTATCATGGGTTAGACGTTCATCAAAAAAGATGCCAAGATCTTTTACAGTTGCTGTAGATTTCAATAAGTTATTGTTTAGGGTGTACTATGAATTATGTTTTTTAATAGATTTGGAAAATCTTATGAAACAGCATTTCTGAACGTTTAGTTATAGATTGTTCAGATTACACCATTTGACAATGCGATTTAAATCATCTTGTAGTAGCAATTGGTCAGAGTAGGAGTTTATAGGCCTAAAAATTTTAGATCGTCAATAGTAAATATTTACTATGACTGAAACAACTCCCTATATCGCTCTTGAACAAGTTGAAGAACAAGATCGAACAGTGCGAACCCTGTGAACCCCCCAGATGTCACTGCAATTTGATAAGATATAGAAGAGCCTATTTTGACCCTCTGAATGCGCCCAGTCAAAAAACTACGGAACCATTTCTGTAGAATATCACTAAAGCCGAGGCAATGCAGTTTTCTAAGTAGAATGTTGTGGTCAACAGTATCGAAGGCTTTAGAGAAATCAGTATAAATGGAATCAATTTGAATTTTATTCTCTAAATCCTGCATGATTTCAGTCTCATAGATTAATAGGTTTGTAATCGTAGATTTTTTTTGTTTAGGTTTGGAATGGCAGATTGTGTTGTTATACCATTGTAGTTCTTTGCATTATTTTTCTCGCCAGATTTGAATGTAGGTAAAATAAAGCTATTTTTCCAATAGTTGGGATATAATCATGGATTGAAAATAGTAAGAGAGCAGCTTTTCAAGAATAAATTGGGGATTCCTTCAGTACCTGAGCTAAGTTTATTTGACTATGTGCTATTTTTTGCGTTTTATTGTATGCTTTAACTCTGTGCTAAACCACTTTGGGAAGGTTGAGGTTCGGTACTGCTTTAACGGCACGAATAAGGCTACTGCCATATTCAAGACTTGATAAAATGTACCGACAACCTCATTCATGATAGCTGAGTTTAGAAGAGATTCCCAGTATATTGGCGATAAGTAATTATTGATTGGATAGAATTGATGACACGATCCTACGTTATAGATAATCCTACAAACTTAAAACAAACGAAACACAGCCTGAATATATAAATATATTCAGCTTTCCGCAGCTTTATAAAAATTATTGAGTCTTTTTAGGACTACCAAGAGTTTACAAATTATTGTTCATTGAAGCAAAGCTGTGCTGATGAGAGATAAATCTCGAAACGCTTATGATCTTAAAAACAATGTTATTTTTATGGTTTTTGTTGAGTGCCACCAAGGTGGACCGAAAGCTGTAAAATAACTTACAAATTTCATGTGAGATTTGTTTTGGTTGTCCTAAAAAGACTAAATAATTGTTATAGAGCTCCGGAAAGGCTGAATATATTTATATATTCAGAATGTGTTCTGTTTGTTTTAAGTTTGAATTATTGATTGCATTATAGTCTGCTTTCAAGAAATCATAATAAGCTTCGCGAAGATTCATGGAGACTTGGATAATTTGAATCAATTAACACGTTAACTGCCATGTGTATACAAATGTGTACACGCTAGTAGGGTCCTGTACGCCGCGTGTTTAATTTCGTATACATGGACAATATCTTCTTTCTGGTCGTGTGTATGCTACCGGAGCTTGCTTATCATAGGTTTTTTTATGACGGAATGGTTGGTGTGGCGTGGGAGAACACATTGCAACTTAGCCCCAAAACAAAATTGAAAAAATGTTATAAATTCATGAATGAAAATCAAAAAAAATGTCGTGGCCTGTGGGACCTTTTTCAAAATTACTCGTGGCAGTTAACGTGTTAAGGATATTTCAAAGGAGAACCTTTCATGATGAAAAGAGGAGGGAAGTAGTGGATCTGCTAGTTCTAATATCAATCTAAATATAGATTTCTATTAGAAGACTAGAAGATTTTTAGACATTAAATAATTTCAAATTAATTATTCAAAGAAAGATCAAGTAAATAATATTACGCAAACAGTCTACACAAACTTTAATCTGATTAATTTTTTTAATGTTTGGGTCCCTCAAGTTTTTATATATTTAGGTTTAGGTTTAGGTTTAAGTGGCAGCTAATGCTCACATAGGCCTCAGATGGGCCCGTTGTGTTACCACGGTACTTGAAGTACAACCCACCTCAGGGGATTTTGTCAAACCATTTCGAGCCGTGGATGAACCTCATGAGAGTCTGCGCATCTAGTGATGCGAGGTCAGAGAGATCATCCAAGAAAGGTCGGCCTAAGAAGAGCAATCGTGTTGCGGTCAGAGAGGGGCATTGGCATAGGTAATGCTGAACACTCTCCTCCTCCTCGTCCAGGCAGCCCCTGCAGTAGTCCCGCTTCGCTATGCCCAGTCTCTCAGCGTGCTTGCCAATGGAACAGTGTCCCGTGATGACTCCCACTGCCAGTCTGGTCATCCTCTTTTGTGTTACCTGGGATCCCGCTGTGGCTTGGTACCCACATGAGTCTCACGTTTGTGTGTGCTGCGAGCTCATTCAGCTTTCTCCGACAGTCAGAGACCACTGTTGAGTTGGTGCACACGCTAGTAATTGCCCGGAGAGCAGCTTGGCTATCGGTGTAAATGTGGATCTGTTCACCAGGGTCCCCATTTACCATCAGCCACTCTGCTGCCCTTTATGGCGGTTACCTCCGCCTATAGAACGCTGCAGTAGTCTGGCAGGCGTAAGCTAATTCTGAGGTTGAGGACGTTGGAGAAAACTCCGCTGCCCACTTTGTCTTCCCTCCGTGAGCCGTCTGTAAAGACCTGCGTGTGTCCTGCTGGTACCTCTTTCTTTTCCATCCACTCCTCTTTAGAAGGTATGTGGTATGAGAAGTTGTTGCCAGAAGCAGGTGTTGCTAGACATCGGTCTATGTTTTTGGGCACCCCTTTAAATTCATTGATAATTCCGGCGTGTCCACGATAGTCCGATGTCAACATTCGCACCGACTTTAGTCTAAGTGCTGTAGTAATGGCAAGTTGCTTGCCCATTAAATCGACCGGGGCTATGTCCAGGATTGTCTCCAAGGCTTTCGTAGGCGTCGTTCTCATGGCTCCCATTATCATGAGCGCCGCCATTCTCTGCACTTTTGTAAGCGCCATTTGATGGACTCTTTTATTAAGTGCCGGCCACCATATGAAAACGCCGTAATAGAGTATTGGTGTAACTACGGCTCTGTATAGCCAGAAGGTAATCTTGGGGTTGAGGCCCCAAGATTTCCCCACCGCTCTCTTGCAAGAGTACAGCGCCACCGTTGCTTTCCGTACTCTTTCGTTTATGTTGAGCTTCCACGATAACTTTCGGTCTAGTATGAGACCTAAGTACTTGGCGCTCTCCTTGATCGTCAGTTCAGTGCCCTTTAGTATTGGGAGCCTGAATTCTGGGATGTTGTGTTTCCTTGTGAAAACGACTAGCTCGGTTTTCGCCGGGTTGACATCTACGCCACACCTTTTGCACCATTGCGCTAATTTCGATAGGGCCCCTTCAACAAGTTGCGAAATTGTATTGAGGAGTTTCCCTGAGGCCGCTATTGCTACGTCATCCGCATAGGCGAGGACCCTGCAGCCGGATTTCCTAAGTTGGAGGAGCAGCTCATTTAGCGTGATGTTCCAAAGCAATGGTGAGAGGACGCCTCCTTGTGGGGTTCCCCTACTCACCTTCCTTCTTATGTGGGATTCTCCCATTGTGGCCCTAATGTTCCTTTCACGGAGCATTTTTCCGATCAGGTGACATAGAGCGTTGTTCATAGCTAGTCCAGTTAAGGCTGATTCTATGGCTTCAGGCTTCACGTTGTTAAATGCCCCTTCTATATCGAGGAAGACAACCATCGTGAACTCCTTATGCCTCATCGAGCTCTCTATCTGGTTTACCAAGGCGTGGAGTGCTGTTTCCACGGATTTTCCCTTTGTGTATGCGTCCTGAGACATTGACAGCATTTCAGGGTGTAATGCCTCCTTCATATGCAAGTCAATCAGTCTTTCAAGTGTCTTTAGCAGGAACGAGGATAAGCTGATTGGTCTTAGGTCTTTGGGGGAGGTGTGTGAGGCCTTTCCTTCTTTTGGGATGAAGACCGCTTCAACCTCTCTCCATATTTTTGGGATGTATGAGAGGTTTATACATGCCTTAAACATAGTCTCCAACCAAGGTGTAACTATATCTATGGCCTCTTGCAGCTCAGCTGGACTGATCCCGTCAGGTCCAGGTGACTTAAAGGGTTTGAAGCTTTTGATGCTCCAGGTTAACTTATCTCCACCTACAATTCTGTCAGCCAGATACCGAGGTGGAGCAGTTATGGTGGAGTCCACTACATTTATTCCATTGTTTGGAAAGTGTGTATCCATGAGTAGCTCCAGCGTTTCTGTACATGAGGTTGTCCAGTTTCCATCTTGCTTCTGTATGAAGCTTTGGACTGCCGGATCCTTAGATAAAATGTTTCGCAGTCGGCTGGCTTCTGAGGTTTCCTCTATTTGCAGAGCCGAGCAAAGGATGGCCTTTTGGCCTTCCTAACCTCCGTTTTGAAATTCCGTAGGCTGTTTTTATAGGCAGTCCACTCATTGGTGCTTTTTGCCTCGTTGAACAGCCTCCTGCATTCCATTCTTAGGGAGCTTATTAACGGCGTCCACCACCGTGGTTTGCTCTTACCTATCCTGCTCACGACTTTGCGTGATGTGCGCATGGCCTTGTTACAGGCACCTGTGAACTGTTTTACAGTTCTGTCTAGCTCATCCCCTGTTTTTGGTGTTGGGGGCGGCTCTTCCGATAGAAGACCTGATAGGGTAGTTTTGTACTTACCCCAGTCAGTCTTCCGTTTGTCTACAAACTTAGGCTTTGCTTGCATCTGTATGCCTACCTTAAATTCAATATACCTGTGATCCGAAAAGGAGTGTTCTTTTGACACTTTCCAATTGCTTACAAGGTTAGGCGTTTTAGTGGAAACGAGTGTAATATCAAGTACCTCCTCTCTCACGGCTGTGGTGAAGGTGGGAGTGTTACCTATATTACATATTTCTAGGTCGGAGGTTAGTATAAATTCTAGTAAAGACTCACCTCTGTTGTTCGTGTCCGAGCTGCCCCATATGGTGTAGTGGGCATTGGTATCGTCTCCAATAATCACGTCCGCCCCTACTCGGTTGGCTTCTGTAATTATACCATGGAAACCCTCTGGGGGACTTTCCTTCTCATGGGCGAAGTATCCTGAGATCATCAATAACCTACGGTTAAAAAGTTCCATTGATAAAGTGACAGTGTCGCAATCGCTGTGGTTAGGCATCATAAAAGCGTTGATGCTTTTATCCGCCAGGACGCACGAGCGTGGCTTGCCTGCGTTTTTTACGTACAGTAACCTGTACTTGTCAGAGCCCAGTACACAGATCTTGGTACCCACGACCCAGGGTTCTTGGATTAAGGCGATGTCGACTCCTTCCTTTGACAGTTGGAGGAGCAGAGCAGCCGAGGCTGCTTTGGAGTGGTGGAGGTTATATTGTATTACCCCCACCATCGCTGAGAGAGTTTTCTGGCGACGACCGTTACGTCGTTGTCGTCTTCGGTGTCAGAGATTAGCGCCAGATTTTCCTCTGCTTCGCTAATCTCATCTAGATGGAGAGGTCCGAACATATTAGTGACCCCCAGATCTGACATCTCACTGTCTGAATGTGACCGAGGCTCCCCTTCCATCGAGGGGATTGGGGTTCTCTGGTCACTCTTGTAAACATTCAGGGTAGTGGAGCCGAAGCCGTAGCTGATCACTCCCTTACTTTCTGCCAGTGGCGCTAGAGATGCTTCGTTTAAGATGACAATTACTTGCCTTCTCATACCCGTTGCCTCGCTAACTTTGATAACGCTCCAATCCTCAGTTGGAAGCGTGGGGTTGCTGGTCTGAATTATCTTCAGAATTGTCCTCGGGTCAGAGGGTTCCGTCGGGATCCAGGCTCTCGATCTCGGTCTGCTCGGGATCTTGTCCCTTGAGACAGCCTCGATTCGGGCGCCTGGCCAGACTTCCCCTACTTTCCCGATGGCTTGCTTGTACAGGTCCGCTGATCGTTGATCTGCACAAGCCACCAGCTTGATATGTCCTTGATGCCAACCTGCGTCTCTGCAGCAAGGAGCTGGGCCTGGATTCTTCTGGAGAATGTCCAGGTATTTGCCCAAGAGAGCCGCTTCCACCAGTCCCCATTTGGCTGGCGCGATACTCCCATCCCGGTGACCTCTGTCAATGACCGCCCATACCAGATGATCTTTCATGATCTCACTGTATGAGCGCTTCGGGAGTCCCTTTTTGTTGGACTGTGGCGAAGGACCCAGTCGTGCCCTTTTTTTTGGGTTGCCGCCGTCTCATGCTCTTTCGTAACTTTAAGAGCCCACTCGAGTTTCGCCTTGTCTTGATCAGACCACTTTTCCTCCGGGTTGCCCTTAAATTTGTCGAGGAGTTTGTAAGCCGCCCTTCTATCTCTGTAGGCTCTGACGGACGGTTTCACCTCTTTTTTGCTAGATGCCGCTTTATTCAGCTCTGCATCATTACTAGTGCTAGGCCCGGGTTTCGTTAGCCTCCTACTTGTGTTGTCCTTAGAGGACGGGAGTCTCCCTTTACGGGTGGACTTTTTGGGGAACCCACGTTCCGGGAATGGATTGTTGCCCACACCAGATCCGATTGGTGGGATTCCGAGCTGTTGCCCGTACCCACCTGGTGGTTGTTACCTCGGTTTACACTATCCATTGAGGGGGGGGGGGTACAATTTATACCTTTTGCCAGGTTTCCTTTCGTTAGGGACCAGACTGACCTCCTTCTGGCCATGCATCCTCTTGGCACGGGTAAGGTCCAACACCGTAGGATTAGGAGTTATAGACTGAAGAAGAAAGAAGTTTAACTCCCTAGCCCTCGATACCTACTAGCATCAGAAGTTGAAAGGTGGTCAAGAGTAGACCGAAGAGTTGACCAAGGGAGGTCGAAAGATCGAAGAAGGAAAGATAAGAGGAAACTGGTAATCTCGTGCCGAAGCATGGTTACCGTGCAATGGTGTTGGTCCGCGTGTGCAATCCCCTATCCGCCACCCGGGGACGCGCCTGATAGGGGTTACACCTTCCCCTGCAGGAATTTTTATATATTTAATCGTTTTAATTCCAAGCTATTTATAGTTTAAACTTTTATTTTAGCTAGTCTTATCGAGTTTGTTTCAACTCTTTTGCCTAGTGTTATCTGTCTATTAATATCAGCGTCTGTATAGTTTTGGGCCTCTTTTGAGTATTGTTTGTCTGGTCTGTCTATTATTTTCTATCTATTACTAGTATCTAATTTAAAAATGTTTAGTTTTGCCTATATAATATTTTGTATGTAGTCGTATTTATATAGCTTTACCTACCTAATCTTACCCTCTAATCTTTTTGTCTAGTTCTGTCTGTCATCTGTAGTATCTGCATAGTCTTGTGCATGTATTAAGTACTACTCCAAATATTGTGATAAAGAAATAAAGCGGAAAATACTTTTACAATTCCATCAATAAATAATTGATCGGCTTTCGTGTTTGTGTTATCCATTGATGAAATGTTCAATTATGCACCGACAATGTCATGAACTTTACACAACGAAGAAATGTATTTATATTTGATTTGACTATAGTACGTATGATTTTTTTTTCTTTTCATAAACAATATTTATTGTGTCATGCTTCGGGTATACTTATTTACTTCAAGAAATGGGATATAAAATATATTTCCTCCTGGAAGGGAATATATTTTGTATCCTATATAATTAGTAACCTTCAAAATGATCAAATCCACAATTAATAACAATATTTATTGTTATAATTAATATTAATTTTTATCAGCCTTGTGGGTGATGGTTGTTCAATTTAAATAAATGTGCGATTGTTTGCTCTGGGAAACTTCCTGCAAAGACCGTATTATATATACATAATTAAATTTATTGTGTACAAATTGAATTATATATTTGCATAATATATCTAAATGATAATCGCAAAATAATAAAAATCGTCTGAAATAGTCTTTCCTATCGTCGAAAATAGTCTTTCCACGGAATAATAAATCTAAATAGAAAACACTGCATCAATAGACAATACTCATACCATCTATATGTAGTAGTCATATAGTGAGATCAGTCAGATTGTTTCGTTCGTGTAGTTCGTACAGTTCATGTAGTTCATGTAGCTCGCGAAATCGCCGATTTTATAAGACACTAGTTTAATTGTGATTTACACTCTCCTACTTAACGATTCGACGCTTCAAGGAATACGTACGTGCAGCCATCTGATAGTATATAGCTTTATACTATCAGATGACTGCACGTAGGTATTCCTTGAAACGTCGAATCGGTAAGTAGGAAACTAGTAAAACACTAGTAATAGTAGTAAAAACTAGTAAAGTAAACTAGTGTCTTATAAAACCGGCGATTAATTTTATCACCGATATAATATCGGTGTACAAAGACAAAGACGAAATTATCAAAAGCAGCCCTGAAAAATGCGTATTTTAATTGGCTCAATAGTACCGGAAATCAACGGGAGATAGGGCAAGGTCTTAAATCAGCACTGCACATATATTAAACTTAAACCAAATGACACTCCAAAATCAACAATTCCTTCGACGAGACCTCGATATCAGTATTCTTTTAAAATGAATCTTCCCAAACCATTCACTTTCTAGCTTACAAACTATGGCGAGGTTAACGAAATAATAAACAGTATACGAACCAAATCCCAGGGTGCTGATGGCATAGACGTCATGTTGATAAGACTCTGTTTACCAACTATACCACCAATCATAACGCACATCATTAACAGCTGCCTATTTCGGTGTGTTCACAGCTGTGTAACCGTTCTAATCGATGTGATCGATGACATTACTCATGCTGTTGACAAAAATGAGGCAGCAGCACTTTTGCTGCATGATTACAGCAAGGCATTTGATATTGTAAACCATGAGATGCTTTGTAGTACTTCTGCACTACATGGGAATGTCATCGAAAGGCGTCAAGTTTTTTAAAGAGCTGTCTTAGTAATAGAAGCCAACAAGTTAAGATACACAAGAGCTTGTCGCAGCCAAGGCTGGTACAAGAAAGAATAAATTCTGATTAGATAGATTCTGACCATATCCGAATTTTCCCGAAGGTTTGGGATATTAGATGGTATTATAATCGGCCATTTTATAATAGATGGAACACTAACATCTGAAAAGTACCTGCGAATGTTAGATACACAAATCATTCCACGAATAAAAAAAATTCGACCCCACCCAGGTAATAATGATCTCATCCACCCAGATGTCTGGTTTCAGCAAGATGGTTAAAAATTAAATGAAACTTTTCCTAGAAGATGGATTGGAGGAAGAGGATATATTGAGTGGCACCCATTGAGTGGCACGCTCCCCTGCGTTGACACTGTTGGATTATTTCTTTAAGGGACATTTAATTTGCGTTGTGTACGTAAATAAGCCAGTAACATTAGAGTACTTGGAAGCAAGAATATGTAAGGAAATAGCATTCTTCGTATACGTTTGCGAAATCCTTTTAAACAGTTTTATTACCCGAATTAACTATTGTCGGGAAGTAAATGGAGAACAATTAGAACATCTTCTCTAATTCATCTTGCTTCTTTTATTTGTTGTAATGTAGACCGTATAATGAAAACAATATTTATGTTTCCATTCATTTGATTTATTTCTTAAAAATTTTGTTATGCGACCCAATATTTTTGATAGACTCTCCTATTCACAAAAAAATGTATATCCAATGATACAAAAAAAAATGTGATTAAAAAAACGTATGAGGCGCCACCACTCGGAAACAATGGTTACTAACACATTTAAAAATATCGGCAAAATATGCATCGGTGAATACTGCATGCAACCTTCAAATATCATGTCTTAAATCGCACGCGTATTAATTCTACATCGCTTGGTGCAATACTTTTGGCGGACCCTGTATAATAATATGTGTGTATGTGTGGATAAGTGTAATTATAAACGTAAAGATGTATTAATGCAAATTTAATAAGGGGGCTTGCCTAAGACTGAGACTGTCTACAAGACAAGATTCAAACAAGTTCATTGCTTCTTGTATATATGTTAGGGTAAAAGTACAAAATCGGCAAATGTAAACATTTACCGGTATATGTATACATTTACCAATTTGATAGGTAAATGTGAGTTTAATATGAGATCAGCTTCCTGTATATATATATATATATATATATATATATATATATATATATATATATATATATATATACTTTAATCGGTAAAAAAAAATAAGGTAAAAGTTAAAAATAATAAACAAATAAAATATACTTGTATAATAAGGTTAAAGTATATTTGAAATAATTTATATTTTTTTCTTCTTCTTCTTCTTCTTTGGAATAGGCCTACTATGGACCATGCTTGTTCAACTGTTGGGCTTTAATCTTTGCCCAGTATTTTCGCATCTTCTGCCGGTGTTACTCCTTTCTCTCTTCTGTTCAGGGGGTACCTTTCCTTCGGGGTTTTCCTGAAATCCACGGACTTCCTTTAGGGTGCGTCTCACAAACTGTCTGTTTTGGAGATCTTTTATTCCCAGTTCTTTATTATCCTTCTAGGTTTCTGTCAACCAAGTGGTACGAACCTTCTGGTTTTGTCAGAAAGTGAACAGACGGTTGGTTAATCGGTTTGCAGGCAGTTTTGTAACGTGGCCATAGAAAACTACCCTTCTTTTCCTTGTACAGTCAGAGAGCATCTCAATATGTTCGTAGAGCTCAGAGTTATGCCGCCTTCGGAATTCCCCATCTTCTTTTACCGGGCCTAGGATGTTCCTGAGGATTCTCCTCTCTCTGATTTTCAATTTCTCTACTAGACCTCTTCGGTTCAAGGAAAGACACTCCATGGCATACAGGGCTTCTGGTCTTAAGACTGATGTGTAGTGCTTAAGTTTCTGGTTGCGTGACAAACATTTCTTATTGTAATTGTCAGTCGACAGGCAAGTTCTAACTTGTTGACTCTCTTGGATAATGATGATCTTTCTGATAAGTTGGGTTCAATCCGTTCGCCGAGATACTTTAATTTCTTAGTCCTCTTGACGTTTCCCTGCTCTAGTAACATCTCTCTGTTTGCTTCTCTGATGCTGGTGAATAATTCTTTCTTGTTTTCTCCAGCGATACTTGAAGACCCACTCTGGCAGCCTGTTTTCTGTGGCAGTTTACCTGCATTGTTGCCATCTCAAGAGAATCAGCAAACAGTGCCATGTCATTTACAAGGGCCAGGCAATCTACAACCAGTTCATCGTTCTTAAGTCCCAGGTAGATACCACTCTGGGCACCCCAATTTTTCAGTTCCATTTGCGCCATTCTCTCATAACCTTTTGAAGGACACACTTAAAAAGAAGTGGGGCAAAGTCCATCTCCTTGTCTCACTCCAGTTTTTATTTCGAAGCTTTCTGAAATCTCGCCTCTAAATTTAACATTGGAATGGGTGTTGGTCAAGGTTTCTAGGATGAGTCTGCGGGTTTTGTTGTCTAGCTGTAGTTCCTGGAGTACTTTTTTAAGCGTTTCTCTATCAATGGAACCGTAGGCCTGCCAAAAATCAACAAAGGTGACGACCACCTTGCGGTTTCTCATCTTGGAGTATGCAAGTACAGCTTTAAGATTGAGAATCTGTTCAACACAGGATCGAGTCTTTCTAAAGCCCCCCTGGTATTCTCCCAGTTGACTAGCCAGCTGATTTTCTGCCCTTGTTTGTAACGCCTTCGAGAGAATCTTGTATGTTACCTGGACGAGAGAAATTCCACGGTAGTTGTTTAGATCAGTAAAATCTCATTTTTTGTGAAACGGATGGATCAGAGCGGATTTTCAATCGGGTGGTAATTTCTCTGTTTGCCAGATGTCCTGGATGATCTCGGTTAGTTTGCGCACGGAATTGTTTCCAGCACCTTTTCACAGTTCAGCAACTTCTCTAGCTTCCTCATTATTCTTAAGAAGTTGAATGATCTGGTCAACTTCTTCCAATGAAGGAGGCAGCGAGTACGGGTTTGGTGTGGTTTATTTATAGTCGAAGTCTTCGCTGGGTGGGCCACACTTGAGTGGATTTTTAAAGTACTGAGCCAAAGTGTCTGCTAGAAGGTTCCAAAAAAATCTCCTTAATTATTCTTAGCAAATCTCTCTTCGATTTGGGTTAGTTGGTTTTGTGTGAAGGTTCGTTTGGTTCCTCGAATTATCTTGGCTGTAACCTTTCTTTGTTCCAAAAATTTATGCCAATTTCCCTTGGTCTTTTAAGAATTCCACTTCACCCACGCTTTCTGTTTTTGGGCTATTGCATTGTCACAGTCTTCAGTCCACCACGGATGCTTCCTCCTTCTAGCGAGAGAGGCGAGTTCATTGGCCGCTTTAACAAGAGTGTCCTTGAGTTGGTCCCAGCTGTTTAGGTCTGTGTTGTTCAGTCTCTGACTTACTTCTTGACTGTTGTTGAGTCACTCTACGTCAAATCTTACCATTTTGGAGGTTCTGTGTAATCTAGTGTTTCTAGGCTGGAGTGTTATTTTGATCTTTGAGAGGTAGTGGTAGAGTCCAGATTGGCGCTTCTTAGTACCTTCACGTTTTGTATTTCCTTTTGAGATTTTCGAGAAATGACCACATTATCTATCTGGAATTCACACAGGTTGGTATTAGGTGAAATTAGGTTGGCAAGTGTTTGAAGGCTGTAGACCTCATGAGCAACCCAAAAGTCCTACACAGATCCACCAATCGTTCTCCGTTGCGGTTGGCTCGCTTATGCACCGGATAATTACCCACTATGTTTCTGTATTCTTTCTCTCTTCCCAATTGAGCATTGAAGTCACCACGCAGAATGACGGTTTGCCTCTCTGGAAGTTTAGAGATAATATCTTCTATGTCTTTCCAGAATTTATCAGTTTTGTATGGATTGCGTCTGTTGTCCTGTTTAATTGGAGCATGTACATTGTTCATACTGTAGCCCTTGTTTGATATATTCGCATTTGAGAGAGAGGATGGATACACGACTACTCGGGGAGGTAAAGTCGGTGATTAAATCCAGTATCCTGTGGCTGATTATAAATCCTGTACCTAAGTCTCTTCATTACCCGCGGACCCACTTTTCATTTGAGGATTCTGTAGCTGTCAGTATTATGTTGTGTCGTGTTAGTGAATCAGTCAAATAGTTCAGTTTACCCACTTTTAGCAGTGAGTTGGCATTAAATGTTGCGAAGAAGCTTTGTCGTCTTATATTTTTTTATTATACATAAAAACAATTAATACATTTTGAACATAATTTATTTAAAAGTAAATATAATTTAAACTTACATTTACCAACCAAGAAGGAATATGTGTATATGTATATATATATATATATATATATATATATATATATATATATATATATATATATATATATATATATATATATATCATGTAATATAACGTATATTACACGAACAATAAATGTAAAAAAAATCATGTACGCTCCTGATAAATAATCTAATAATTCAATATTTTACTTTATTTATTTGTCTAATCCTGCAATAAATGGAATATAAGTTTGACTAGAGATTAAAAGTCGAACATATGAACAACAAATTTACATTTATAACAAATTTCCTTGAGCCAATTAAAACACATTTAAACGCAAATGATCATTGGATGTTAAACCACGGCATTTTTATGATCTGCCTTTGTCCAAGATGCAATACCTGAAACTTACGCAACTTATTAAGTTTGTATCCTTCAACCGAGCGAGTGCATTTTCTTAATTGATTTTATCTATTTTAGAAAGAATAAATCAATGCGCACAAATCTAAAAATAAAACAAGTTTAAATAATTTGCTTAGAATTGATAGTGTTTATTTACAGAGAACAGGAACTATATTTATATAAATAAAGGAACACATTAATAGTTTTGTAAGAAGTCAGGGATGGATCACACATTCATTTAGTGAGCCTCAGACCCGAGGAGAGTTTTTTCGTTTCACAGTTAGTGATTTGATAAAATTAAATTCTATAACCATTTTCCAGCAAAATTTAAAATTCTTACTTAATTATTTTTTTTTTTGTTTATAATAAATTAAATCAAATCAAATTTTGCCAAAAAATTAAAAAAAAGTCTCGCTTAGGTTTTTAGAATTTTATTAATTTCTACATTTTAGTTTTCATCAAATTCTTTACTTTTCACATTTGTTTGTGCGTATTTATTGTCACTTAGATATTTTATGAAAAAATAAATTAAGAATTGTTTCAATATTAAGATATCATTTTTTGTTTCAATACTAAAACAATTTTATAGAAATTGAAAATGGGAACCTGGCTGGGCGTGAAATGAAGCGCCCGATAAATAATGTAATGCGCTGTGAAGTAGACTACTATACTGCTGGCCCGATAGGGCGAATAGTCGGGCACAAGATCAGTCCAGCCTATTCGTCTTTCAGTCGCTTCGCGTTCGTCGCTGCAGTACAAGGGCTGTAGACCAGCGTTTCCCAAACTTTTTTCTTCGTGACCCGGTTATTTTTATACTTTTCCTTCGTGACCCAATACCTAAAAATTTTTATGAGTTTTTATTAAAATGAAAGAAGATAAACAGATAAACAGTTAAAATGAAAGAAGATAATTGTTTAATTAATGTTAAAACAAAAGTAGTTCCAAAAAAGATTGCACACAAACAATGCAAAACAGCATTACATAAAATATAATAAGTATTTATAAATAAAATAAATATTAATGTGAAGAGTGTTGCTGTTTCTCGTCTACCAAATATTTTAGATGTGGAGAAAAGGATGACAATTTTATTCTTAAATCTGTTTGTACGTCTAATCGATTCCTTAATATATTTTTAAGAAAAAACAGTGTCGAAAAGCCAGCTTTACACTTGTATGTCGTCACAAAATGCGTCATATTCCTGCTTAGAGAAATGCCAAAAATCGAAAAAGAGAAAATGAGAAATCAGAAATGCAGTTTACATGTTCTAACTTGCAAGAAATAGACAAATCGTAAATGATAGCTAATTGTTAGCCGAACAGTTTACAAAGAATAATGAATAAGTACTAGTTTATTACAATTAAAATCAAAATAATTTATGTTTCTGTTCTCTCGCAAGTCGCGGCATTGTTGGACATTATTTGTTTTTAATTGTTTCTTCCAAGAATAGCTTGATATATTCCCAGAAAGTATAAAAATGTAATGTATTTTTGCACACAATTAATTTATTCAATAATGCCGATTTAATTTAATTTATTTATATTTTACATTTTCGTGAAAATAAATAAATTAATAAAAACAGCAGCTAAATTTTTTAGAGTTTCTTTGCGACCCGGTATTTTTTTCCGTGGCCCGGTACCGGGTCGCGACCCGGTATTTGGGAAACTCTGCTGTAGACCGTTAAGGGGGCTTTATGCTTTATTGATAAGTTCTAAAATAAGCAGTGGGACTATTTAGTAACAGGTAAACGGGAATACCGGTAATCCCGTGAGAAAAGTAAATTTTAAATAATACGTTTGCAGTCGGTTGACTGAACTGGTGCCCGACCGACTATTCACCTGATGTGGGCTATCCTTACAGGAGCCTTCTTCATAGCTCATTACATTCTATACCGGGCAGCTCATTCGATGCCTGACCAGGTTGCCAGTTTCATTTCTACCAGAGGCTGATAAAAATAAAACTTATTACGTTTTATTCTTCAACAAATCGTGTTTCTCAATATTTCAAGTACCCATTTGAAGTTTTATTGAGATCTTCTAAATCTCTCACTGAAATTGTTTGCTTTGCTATTAATATTGATTTGTACAAAACGAAAAATATCCGTTGGTAAAAAAAGATTGATAGGATTTCATATATTTTACTTAAACTCAAATGGTAGCATACAACCTATATTCATATTAACTCATAAGTTCCTAACCTTTTCAATACCATTACCCCTGTGACCTATTAGAAAACTGATTTTAACCCTACTTTAAAATGTTATCAAAACAAACAATACAAGCAAATACAAATATCTTTATTAAATCACAAATTATAATACAATCTTACAATTTTAACATATTTTAATAATCAGTGTTGAAGATTGAGCATTGTTTTGCATTCACAAGTCTTTTTATGTTAGGTTTAGTTTCACATAAAGCGCATCTCAAGTCATGTTCTACATTGAAACGGTTTCTAGCCCTTGTTTTTAATGTAACTAAAGTTGAAAAACCACTCTCACATCTATAGGTGCTGCCATAGAGTATTAACATTTTTAAAGCTCCATTAGCTATAACAGGATATTCGGCAATTGCTTTACGCCAAAATGAGCCGAGATGATAATTTTGAAATTCTACTTTTAAAGTACTATTCTCGCGCAGTTCGAGAAATTCCACTTTGGTTGCCATATCTTCGTCTGTAATAATGTCAATGTCTGTAAATTATCAGTAGAAAATGGTCTTAATATCCAAGAGTTGAACTGACGAGTATCAATGCCCGGAAAATATTGCTTCAGTGAGTCTATTGCTGCAGATAAATGCTGAACCGCTTGGTTCGGTATTTACCGATTGCTCACTAAGCTGTGTGAACATCGACACATCGCCAACTTGCACTCTGCGTTGGTAAAGTTCCAATTTACGCACAAAACTTGCAACTTTATCTTGCACTATCAAAATATTCATCATATTTCCTTGGAATGAGATATTAAGACTGTTAATTTCTCTGAAAAAATCAGCAAGATTTTCGATAAATGTTTTATATTGTATTTTTGAGAAAAACTCTTTTTCTTTTTATGTTCTCTGTTTTTCCAAAACTAATCTTATTTCTTCACGGACCTCGTAAACTCTGTTCAGAACTTCTCCTCGGGATAACCAGTCTGTGATATAAAAGAGAATTAAATTTGGCAACAACTTCATCGTATAAAACTTTTAATAATCTCGAGTTTGTAGCACTGCCACGAAAATGATTTACAATTTTCAGAATGTCAACAAGCACAATGTGCTTAGCAAATCTGGTAGAAGCGTTTTAACAGCCAAAGCGTAGCGGTATATCAGGCAATGATAAGATAAAACTTGAGGAGCAACTTGTTTCACGAGTGCTTGAAATCCAGAACGAACACACATAATGGAAGGCGCTCCATCTGTACAAACGCCAACCAACTTTGACCAGTCCAGTCCGTTGTCTAAAATAAACTGCTTTAGCGTTTCGAATACGTCTTCACCACGAGTAGTAGGGAGCAGAGAATTGCAGAACAAGTATTCCTCTTTTACATGGCCATCTTTAATATACCGAGTAAATACCAGTAATTGTGAACACGAAACTACACCAAGATAGTAATAAATACGAATATAGGACTTTCATTAATTCCATAAATAATAGTTGCCAAAATATCGTTACTCAAGTCTGAAATTCGATTTTGAACTGTTGTATTTGAGAGTAATATTTCTTTAATTTTAGCCACATATTGCTCACCAATAACGAGCGATACTGTATCACACAACCAAGGTTTTATGAGCTCCTCTCCTATAGTGTGCGGTTTTTTGTTCATAGCAATGCGATAAGAAATCTGATATGAAGCTTCAAGACACGATTCATTTGCCTTTTGCATATTTCCTGTGGAATGCAACCGCGAAGACATCAGAAGGTTCTCTTTTTTCTTAAAAAAATCTATATCTTTTCCTGCGAACTCTTTGTGAACTTTCTCGAAATGTTCGTTTAATTTTCATGGTTTCATGCTCACTGTATTAAGTACTTTATTACATAAAACACACTGAGGTTTTGTATATTCCTCTCTACAATATTCGTGAAGCCCCATTGTAAAAATGCTTCTTTATAGGAGCGTTTCTTTTCCGGATGTAGAAGCCGTGTCACTGTTTAGACTCGCGATTAGCTTACGGCAAGTATTAAGAAGTTACGTGCAAGACTAGTAAAAAGTGTTGATCCAAAAAAATATTTAACACAGCGATTTTTTTAATAAATGTATTTATGTGGCTGCCTGTATACTAAGACTTCTAAAAATGAATTAACTTAAATTAATTTTACAATATCAAGGAAGTTTGTCAAAAAAGGCCATTACAATATTTACCCACCCAAAGGTTTACCACCGTGGGGTTAGTACCACTATGTTCGGAACTCAGACATTAACTGTAAGTATATGTAAAATGTAAAATAAAATATGTAAATGGAAAGAATATACAATTATTAATGAAAATTGTATCGCTTTATTCAAAATTATGTAGTTCTTAAAATACATAATAAAAAGAATACACAAATTTAACAATCAAATACCAATATTTAAAATATACTCTGTTTCAAGAAAATTCTGAATTATTGTTAGTTCATATTAATACAGTTACAAAATTATATTAAACTACGTTAAACTATACTATTAGTATTTTTCTCTTAAATTAATCATCCCTGGATTCCATAAGTTTTTCAGAACAATATCTTGGAAATTGCATGCCTCGAAAAAATGCGTCACAACAAGGCTAAAAATAAACAAGTTTTTTTATATATGTTACAGGATTATTTTCAATCTTACATCTAAACACGAACAACAAGCACCATAACAATGAATAAAGCAAAACAGCAATGCGCATAAGGTTGCTACAAAAGGCCCAAGAAGTACAAGCAATAGAAACCAACCGAATTTTCTAGTCATATCTAGAAAAATATTATACTTCAATATCTTGAAACTGAAATACGTTAGTTAATATTAACCTAGTTTTTCCTTTCAATGCACATGCAATACAATACAAATTTATACAATAAACATTTTTGTCTATCAAAAATTGCAACAAATTTTGACATATTAACGTCTAAAATTAAAATTTATCTAAAATTCAAAATTATTATTTCGTGTCTAAGCCACCTAACAGTGGCCGTCATTCTAAGGCGGCCTTTGGTAGGGTTTAGTAGTAGCAGAATTAACTGTATAGGCCTCCTATGGGGTCCTGACGTGGACGATACAGCTGTGATATATCAATATCTTTTTGTTTTTATATCTAGTTATGTTTTTCCATGATAGATTCGTTCCCAAAGAATACGTATAAAAAATATTACATCTATCGATAAATAGAAGATTGGTTCTAAAAAATCATCAAAAATAATACAATAAACCTTGAGTTTTCATGATAGGATCTTAAACATTTTATTTCATATAAATTGCACATGTATCAAAATAGTAAATTATCAGTTGAATAAGAAACAACATGTCACTAATTCATTAATACAAAAATTATGCAAAATAACACGAGTTATATAAAATCTATTATTCGTTCTCACTTTTTCACAATAAACCATGCGTTTGCGTACAACAGCAATATTACTATCACTAGAAATTTCTTGGTTATCGTCTTCGCTTGTCATTTTTGAAATTGTTTCTGTAATCTCTTGAACACAATTTGAACTAGCTTCCTGTGGTACCGATGTTGCAGTGGATTTAAGATTGAATTCGGTAATTAATCGTTGTCTCTGTGTTTTAAAAAATTGTACCTCCTAAAATAAACTGCTAAAATTTCTGAACCCTTCCCGTTTTTTTAGAGATACGAAAAAAAAACAAAATAAAATAATCTTATGATAAAACATAGTTTAATTATAATTATAATTTATAATACATATAAATTATAATTATAATTAAACTATAATCCCCTCAAAAGACAACGGGAAACCACTGAAGCCTCAGTTCCCTCAGTTTACGGCTCATCGAGGGGGCTAAGAATCTCCGGAAGTAAAACAAAAAAACACATTTAAACCGAGACATGGAATGTCCGCAGCTTTTACGCAGAAGGTAAACTCGCAAATGCCATCAGGGAAATGAATAGATTGAACATTGACATTCTTGGAGTAAGTGAAACATGCTGCCCAGGTTCAGGTAAATTTCAATCAGAAAACAACACTATATAATACTCAGGAAATGATACTCATAGACATAGAAGAGGTGTTGGTACAATTGTATCAAACTACATAGCAGATTCTATAACTGCTTTTATACCAAACACAGATAGAACAATGCTCTTAAAAATAAAGGCAAACCCCTTCTCTATGAACATCATACTGGTGTATGGTCCAACTTCGGAATCGAGTGATGATGATTTTTATTCCCAAATCTCCGAATAATTACAACACACAAAATCGCTCGAACTGACCATGATTATAGGGGATTTTAACGCAAAAGTTGGATCTGATAATATAGATGGAATAGTTGGTGCGTTTGGATTTGGAGATAGAAACGAAAGAGGAGACAAATTAATACAATTCTTCCAGGAAAAGAATTTCAAATAAGCAATACTTGGTCCCGGCTCCCGCCCAGAAGAATATACACCTGGAAATCTCCACAAGACAACCAACAACATATTATCGTACGTGACCAAATCGATTACATACTAATAAATAAAACATTTGCTCCAGCAATAAACAGTGCATGCACATATCCAGGAGCTGACGTGCCTTCAGATCACACTCTACTGAAAGCGAAACTCAGAACTAAGATTACATCAAAACGCGAAACACCAACCAAATTGTCAGAACATAAGCCATCTGGAATTGTGGAGTCAAACAGCCGAAACTTTAAAAAGCGCATTAAAAGAACTCCCGACTAGAAGACATCAGCCTAAAACTAATTGGATAACTGAAGAAATCCTTGAATTAATGTATGAAAGACGAGTCTACAAGAACAAAGATGATGCAAAGTATAATTTCCAAAGAACAACAAGCAAAAAACATCTGGGTTGAATAAGAATGCTCGGAGATAGAAAGGCCCAAAACTTGCTCGATGATTTTAACTTAAAGACTATAAAAAGATTAAAGAGGCATCAGGCATATACTAGAAAAAAACCACGAATAGGCTATTCGATAACTACAACAAATTGATAACTGGTGTTGAAGAAAAATCTGATGTTTGGGTGCACTACATTAACAAGCTATTTGAAATTATGCAAAAAAAATAAGCTCTTCATAAGAAATTTATTGAAATTTCAATTGTACCCCTTACTATAACGCAATGTACCACCAGGGGTACATGTACCCCAGGTTGGGAACTTATGGGCTAGGTCATTGTAGAATTCTCTGTACGAGGACATTAATGACTTCAGATAACTTTGTAACTTCTCAGCTCGTTTCTCATTACGATCATGTATAACAAAATCATTATTCAATTTACTGGCCAGTTCAAGACCATCTGGAACTAAATTTGTCTTTATCGCTATGTTCTCTGGGATCAGGAGTCCCAAGAACAACCTCTGTTATTTCATATTCGCTTAGGGCTTAATCAACTAATAATTAATTGACATCTTCAAATGATAAATTATCGAATCCTTCTCCGTCGATTTTGTGTGCGAATTTTATGATTGGAAAATTCGCTCGCATTAGGGAGGGCGGGATCTTTCTTTTAATAAATTTAGGCCAAAACTTTCCCATATGTATTCAAGGTCTTACTTCAGTTAGCGCTAATTCAATTTTATTGATAAATCCAAAAAAATTAAATTTCTTCCACACATAAATGATTGTTAGTGTTTCATCGTTCAGTTTGTCACAATGTCACAATTATACTTTGATCAAACGGTTGTATCAAGGATATAAAATTAGGCGGCAGAAAACCTACTTGCACGTTTGAATATTCTAAGATCGGATGGTCGAGTGCATTGTCCATAATCAAAAGAACTTCGAATTATTATTCGAATTAAATTCGAGACCCTTGACGTTTATATAACGTTTAACTTCTTGTATGAAACATTTATTAAACCATTCAGTAAAGATATTTGTGGTAACTCAAGTTTTTTGTTTGTCATCCAGTGAACTGGCAATTTATTCTACATCTAAAAAAACTACATGTTTTCTAAAAAAGTCTACATCTTTTATTGAACGGTTTTTGAACTTTTTCGGTTTTAGGGCTTAATTTACAAGCAGATTTTTCAAGAAATTAATTTCTGAAACGTTATCTTAAACCCAACGCAATTTTCGTAATTGAATTTTCTCGGTTTCCCATATCTCACAAATTATATCTGTAAGCTTGTCAACTGCCCTGCTCCCAGCTTGTTTCCACAGTTCAGCAACAATTGAATCCTCACTGGTACCTTGTTGTTTTTAAATGCCTGGGTTATCTATTTGATTTTTATCCTTTGTAGGTAGGGATGAGTCTGGATTGTTAGTTGCCCTGTCTTCAAACGGGAACGCAGATTCTGGAGGTTCGCAGTTGAAGAGTGACTCAAAGTAGCTTGCCAAGATCCGGCAGTTGTCTTTATCATTGAGTTTTACCATCAGGATTATTAAAGTGTAGACGCGGTGGAGGGTACCTGCTCAAATGCTGTTTGAATGTTCTGTAATAGTTCCGTGTGTTGTTATTCTGGAAGTCTTGTTCAACTTGAGCTGGATGATTTATATCGAAGGCCCGTTTTACCCCATGGATGGATTTCGCAGCGTGTTTTCTCGCATTTAGGAAATTGATCCAGTTATCTTCATTCGTAAATGAGTTCCATCTTTGCCAGGCAAGTTGTCATTGCCTTATGACTACATCACATTCACTCGTCCATCGGGCATGTTTCCTTAGACTTAGACAGATATGACAAGACAGAAAAGATTAGACAGACAAGACTAGACAGATAAGATTAGACAGACAAGGGTAGACAGACAAGACTAGGCGGACAAGACTAGACATACAAGACTAAACAGACAAGACTAGATATACAAAACTAGACAGACAAGACTGGACAGACAGGACCAGACATACAAGACTAGACAGACAAGATTAGACACACAAGACTAGACACACAAGACTAGACACACAAGACTAGACACACAAGATTAGACAGATACGACTAGACTGAAGAATGTGCGTCCAATTCGCTCTCGTGTCAAATTGGCAACCTATCGCCCTAGTTTTTTTTTGTGTGGGGGTCGTTTGGCTGCAAAGCCTTTCTACACTGCGACCAGCTTGATCTATTGTGCTTGACCCTACTACAATTACTCTCCCAGGAATTCAACTTCGTGAACGAAGTCTAAGATATACCTGAGAGGCTTGCTACTCAGCTCCAAGGTGGTCAGTCTTGCGACCCCGAAGTGGTGCAAGCCTTATGTGTGCTAGCGCTACACATGTGCACATTATGTGTTCAGCAGTGCACATTATGTGTTTCATATGATTCACATAATCTACAGGCAACTTCCTCTGCCTTTCTCATTTTGTGTAGGTGATATCTCACCGGACAATGCCCTATGAGTATGCCTACCAAAGTTCTGATTTCTCTTCTAGAGAAGCTTAGCATCTGCTGCGCTATTGCGGCAGAATAGTTTATGAGCATTTTAGCTTGCCGCTGTCCTGGCGTGTTCTTCCAGTGGGTTTGCTTTTGCTCTTTTTCCCATTTCTTAGCCCCCTGCCTTAAGTGGGCCTTTGTAAGCCCACAAGTTGGCTCCGGGCCCGAGAAGGGAGCCTCGGCCCCGCTTTTGGCGAGTGCGTCGGCCATTTTATTCCCATATATGCCCTGGTGACCCGGTGACCACATTAGCGTGAGTCTGTTACCTTTCACCAGTTGCTTTAGGGTTTGTTTACAGTTCCAGGTTACTTTGCAATTAAAGTTGTGGGCTTTTAAGTTCCTTAGAGCTACCTGGCTGTCCGTTAGAATGTAGATTTGCACACCTTTAAGACGTTTCTTTAGGCATATTTGTGCGCATCTTTCAATGGATATAATTTCAGCCTGTAGTACCGTGGGAGTCTGGCCCAATGCCGTGGACTCCCTGTGACTCCGGCTGTATATGCCAATTCCTGTACCCTTAGCATGCGTCGGTGTACCACATGGACGGTTTTTCTTGCAGGTTTTCGATTCTTTGAACACTGCTTTGGCGGTCATTGATGACCACTTCAACGGCTGTGTCAAAGTCGTATTCTGTAGACATTGCGTCCCAGGGCTGCTTCAGAAATTTCTCTCCGATTTGTTCCCTTATTTTCATATGTCTCTGAATAGGCGATTTACACCTTAGTCTCAGAGCACTGAGAAGACCTTCCTTTTCTACCTGTTTGTGCAGTGGAAGTAGGTGATGGTGTTAAGTGCACTCTGTGCAAGGTTCATGATTGTATTACCAAACTTACCCCTTATCATGATGGCAACATCGTCTGCATAGCCAACAGCCTTATGCCCGTTCTTTGTTAGCACATCTAGTAGATCATCAACGACCAGGCACCATAGCAGACGCGATAACACCCCCCCCCCCTTGTGGGCACCCTCTCTCTGTGGTTACCGTCCTCGTTGATCCCCCCAGTGCTGCGGTAATTTTACGGTTGGTCAGCATGTTTTGTATCCACTCAATGATAGGGTTTTCGATCCCTTTATTGGTGGCTGCATTCTTTATTGATAAACAGGTTGTGTTGTCAAACGCTCCCTCTATATCTATAAAGATACCTACTGCAATTTCTTTGCAGTCCAGTGCTGCCTCCAATGTGTTCGTTATCTCGTGTAGAGCGTCCACTGTGGATTTGCCTGGCTGATAAGCGTATTGATGCTTATAGAGAGGACTTTTTTTAAGAGGTCCGCACCGTATGTGGTTGTCCACAATTTTTTCCATTGTTTTCAGGAGGAAGGAAGTGAGGCTAATTGGTCGGTAGGACTTTGCCAGGTCTTGAGGCCTGCGCCCTGCCTTAGGGATGAATATCACTTTGGCCTCTTTCCATTCCAGCGGTATGTACGTCAGTCGAAAGCTGGCCTTACATATCTCAGCAATGGGGGGGGGGGGGGGGGGCTATGGTTTCGATCCCATTCTGCAGCATTGCCGGAAAAATGCCGTCAGGTCCGGCAGCCTTAAATGGCTTGAAACTGTTACAGCCCATGCGACTTTTTGAACAGTAAACATGGTTGTTACCATGTTTTTGCAGATTTTGGTTGGGCGCTTCATCCGCGTTATCCCTTCACCCGTTATGGTTGATTTAGAGCCAGGAAAGTGCATCTGCAGTAAAACTCTAAGACTTTCCTCTAAATCTTTGGTATACTTACCACTCGGTGTCTTAATAAGCCCGACTTCATTTGAGTGGTCCTTTGCCAAAACCTTTTGCAGCCTTGCCGTTGGGGCACATTGATCAATGCCCTCACAGAAGTTTTTCACGCCAGGTTTTCCTTTTCGACCATTTCAATTCTTTGTTGTAATCAGTAACTGATACTCTGTAGGCTTCCCAGTTGCCTGTTCTTTTCGCACCGTTGAAGGCTTTCCTTTCCGTCATTCTCAGACGTCCTACCTCTTTGTTTCACCAGGGAACAGCCCTTGATTTTTGCATCTTTTTGAGAGGACTGCTAGTCTCGTAGGCGTGTGTTAAAACGCCTTTTAGATGAGACGATGCTGCTTCCAGCTCGTCTGTTGTGTTTATAATGAGGCGGAGACCTTCGGTTTCCTGTCTGAGGATCTCTTTATAGAGTTCCCAGTCAGTACACCTAGGGTTCCTGCGCTCTATTACCACATTGTGTACCTCACCTAAGTGGAACTCAATCTTTTAGTGGTCTGACATTGATGGCTCGTCGAGAACTCGCCAATCTATGATTAACTCTGTTATAAAAGCATCGGCTAGAGTCAAATCTAAAACTTCCTGTCTGATTGCGTTTACAAAGGTGGGTTTACAGGCCTTATCAACGATCGCCACATCGTTAGTACATAAGTATTCGAGTAATTGCGTTGGCATCGCAGCCCAGAATGTAGTGTTTGTTATTTTTGTTTCACCAGTCCACGAGGCGTATAGTTTCCTCGGGTGGAGGCTTGTCCATATCACCTGGAAAGTAGACCGAGGCCAAAATAGTGTGCCTCTTGCCCCCTTTCGTCGGGATCTCCACGACCTCCACTGCCTGGTCTCCCGTGGTGAATTCTGGAACAGGTACAAAATGAATATTCTTCCTGATCATCAGCACTGCTCTTGGTTTAGAACAGCTAGTGTCATAAACCAGCTTACATATGTCAGTAGGTAGGCCCCTGACAAGGCCCTGGTTAATCCATGGTTCTTGCAGAAAACCAATACCAACACTTGCCTGTTTGAAGGCCATGTGTAGGGCGCTGATCGCCGCTTTGGAGTGCTGCAGGTTTATTTGCTGACACCACAACATGGCTCCTCATTCTTTTATTAGGCTTTAGTCGCCGTACTTCCTAGGCTTCTTAGAGCCATTAGGGTCCTGCGACTACGCCATTGTTTTTATGGTGGCGTCTGCTGACCCCTTCCCTTCGCCGGATTTGGAAGTGCTGGGCTGTGATTCCGTCCCTTGCACTTTACGGCATTCTCTCAACGAGATCTGTCCAAAGCCATAGTTGACCCTCGACACGCTTTGTCCTCCGACAGGGTCATTTCCAGCGTTGGGCCTATTTTTTTTTTTTTTTGAAGGTTGAACATTTATTAAAACACAGCATACATAAATAAATATGGTGGTGGATAACATATGTCGACCCTCTGCATCGCGCACATCTCGGAACCGCTCTTCGCATTTCTTCGGGATGGCGTTGTATAGACCTATATTTCTTCTGCTTCTGTTTTCTGTCGAGCCCTTTCGTCGCATACTTTCTGTGACATGATGTTGTATATTATACTATCCATCACTTGCCACTGTTCTTCGGACTCGAGCATGTATTGTATCATTGTTGCTGAATGGACCCTATTTTTAATTGTTTCGCGCTCCGCATGCCACCTGTTGCACTCGAAGATCGTATGGGTAACCCCGTCTTTTTCTCCGCAGTATTCTCAGAGACTGTCTGTTGCTTTGCCAATTCTATGGAGGTAATCCCTATAGCACCCGTGGCCGCTAAGTACCTGGGTTACATAGTAGTTCACCTCGCCGTGTTTCCTCGTCGTCCAAATTTTCACATCCCTAATTAATTTTCTTGTCCATTGTCCGTTTGTTGTTGTGTCCCAGGATTTTTGCCATTCTTCGTATGATTTAGATTTTGCCGCTTTTTTCCTTTCAGTCCTTGTCCGTTTTCGCCGTTTCGTTGCGTCATGTATATGTTTAATCTCTCACGTGCCATTAATTCAAATGGAATAATTCCAGCGGTTACTAGAGCCGCTTCTCTGGACACTGTTCGGTACGCGCTGCACACCCTCAATGCTAGCTTCCGCTGTACCGATGCCAGCTTATCTCTTAAGGTTTTTGTCTTCATTGCCTTTGCCCATATCGGGGCTCCATATAACATAGCAGAGTGGACAACCGAACACAGAAGCCTTCGCTTACTACTTCTGGGTCCCCGTACATTTGGCATGAGCCTCTCCAGTGCTGAAGCCGTGTTTAGCGCTTTGTCGCAAGCTTTACTAATATGCTGCTTGAAAGATATGTTTTTATCAATTACAAGCTTTGGGACTATTGTATTTCTCCTAAGGACCCTCCACGCCGAAGTTTTGAGGTCGTTTTGACCTTCTA
The DNA here is from genome assembly GCA_944588485.1 of Phosphuga atrata. Lineage (NCBI taxonomy): Eukaryota > Metazoa > Arthropoda > Insecta > Coleoptera > Silphidae > Phosphuga > Phosphuga atrata. Next base: position 64,507,485 of record OX155893.1, on the reverse strand, counting down.
CTAGAGATAGAATCCTTTCGGACTTCTCCTCTATGCTGTTTGGGAAGTAGCCGATGAAGATTTCGTCGCGCGGCATCTCTGCCACTTCAACAATCCTCAGATCGGCTCCCTCCCATGGGTGGAGTTGGGCCTCAAGGCCCTTCACCCATTCAGCAGTCTCTTGGTTCGCACAAGTCAGTGCTAACCATCCAGGACGCTGATGCGCGTGCAAGAAAGCGGGCTTAAAAGGCCTCCTCTCCCCATTTAAAATAGCATCCAGAATAGCTTTCTGGACCGCTTTAATTTGGACCTCCGTCATAAGGCTTCCAGCTGTAGGTAGCCGTACCGGCGCTTACTGTAGGCGGCACCTTGCGCCTTTTAGTTGTCTTCTCTGCCTCCGCTTGCTGAGCCATAGGCACTTCCTGCCTTTTGGCCCGCTTGCTTTCGCACTTTTCAGGACTGCTCCCATCAGACCGCTGACGCTTATTGGGTTCCGAGGGTTTGGGATTGATAGGCACTAATGCCTTATCCCTAGCCTCTTTCCCCGTTAAGCCTGATCTGATTAGGAACTTCATCCTTTTCCTGGCAGCGCCGCTCATCCGCCGCTTCTTTGGGTCTTTTGTTTTTAGACCCTTAAGATTGGCAGCGAGTTCTTCGTCGCTGCTCAATAGGAGTTCTGTCTCCTTTGTATGCACCCCAGTGCTTTCCATAGGCATTTCTGCACTTTTGGCGAGGTCTTTAGCCTCTGGTTTGGGTGAGCTTGAAGAGTCACCTGATCCTTTATTTTTAAATTCTGTTGCATCCATTTTTGGTCCCACGAGAAGTTAGGGAAATAAACAGTCACTTGCAGCAGAGCCCCGCATTACTACAAGAAGGCTGGTTTAAACAGGAGTTCGCCATTTTCCTGAGTTCGACCTACTAACGACCACCGCTTTCCGTGGCCACGCAGCTATCGGCATAGGCTGTTTCACCATTAGCTTGGAGACAAAGATTATTGTGGGTATCATACCACTTGACCCGGGCGGTTAAGCCAAGGTCCCCAGACTCAATGCAGGCAGGACAAAGTCAGCTGACAGCAGAGAGCCCGGTATATCGGAACAGATATCACCAAAAGATAAACTGCTCCGGCGTCGTTAACCCTTGTGCAGACCGTTGGCCTTGTGTATCTCTCTTAGTCTGATCTTTCACCTTTTACCTGTTCGGCACGGGTGTCCCCACCAGTAGCTGTGCTACCGCCGAATTAGCTCTTAGGGCCATTAAGATACTCAAGCTCCTTCACCACGGCAAGGTGGAGATACCTCAAAAGAGCTACCGCCCTAGTTACAAAATAGGCTATTATACAAGCATGCAATTTATTATTTTCATTGCTCACTTTCTAAAAGGGCTAATCACAGTTTTGTTTACCTTTGTTATTGTTATGATTAAATGTAAAAAAAAATGACTTTTCACTTTGAAGTAAAACCCAAGATTTTCTTTACTTTGAACAAAAAACAGGCAAACCGATCAAAATTGCATATTGAAGTAAGGTTTTTGAGAATAGAATTTGGGTCAATCGTGTTAAATCAAAATAAGTCGTGTTAAAAGCGATTTTTTTTTCTAATTCGTGTTAAATCAAAATTGTGTAAAAGAAGTTCATGTAAAAAACAGAATTGTTTCTTAACATTTCTAATATAAATAATTTCTGTGACAAAGTAACAAAATTATAAATTGGAAAATTCGATTATATATATATATATATATATATATATATATATATATATATATATATATATATATATATATATATATAAATATATATATATATGTGTGTGTGTGTGTGTGTGTGTTGTATTGTTTTCTCGGGGATTCCGCGTTGATGCTGAGGGTTGGCTCTGAAAAGAACCGGATTCTCGACGTTTCGGCGAACTAACATTCGCCATTCTCAGGAGATATATGCGTCTGTGCGGGTCAACCGTTATACGCATACATCAGTATCAGTAATACTGATGTATGCGTCTAATGGTTGACCCGCACAGACAGACTGATACATCAGTATCAGTAATACTGATGTATGCGTCTAACGGTTGACCCGCACAGACGCATATATCTCTTGAGAATGGCGAATGTTAGTTCGCCGAAACGTCGAGAATCCGGTTCTTTTCAGAGCCAACCCTCAGCATCAACGCGGAATCCCCGAGAAAACAATACAACACAGGTATCTATCCGCGAAAACCTCAAATACAACATATATATATATATATATATATATATATATATATATATATATATATATATATATATATATATATATAATTATTTCTTATATGCAAAATAAATGAATTGTGAAACAAACCGAGTAATTTCAATCGTCATATTCCCTTCTACACATCATTTGTTCGGCGCAAAGTCGTGGAAATCGGATACCTTGAGCTAGTCCATCGCACACGCGCTGAAACATGAAATATTAATCTTGGTTTTGATTTAATATGTTGAATTAATACATCTAGACTAGGACAGCAAGCACCATAACAATGAAGACATATGTAGAAAAATGCACATGTATATGCCACAAATCCCGCGAAAAGTAATAGAACAAGTGCCCACCAAAGTTTCACACAACATTGATTCATATCTATAATAAAAAATAACACCAAAAAATTGTTATAAATATAAAGTTTCCGAAAATTATCAGTAAAACTTATGGTTTTGCAAAATGGTCATTTTATAGAGAAACTTATACAGTTTTTGGTTGCCTCGTATTTGACGTTAAGTATTTTTTAGTATTGCTTGAAATATTCAATTATAAATGGAATAATTTAATAAGTTTCAATTGAGCATTGTTCTGGTATTAGTTAGTGTAAATCAGTATTTACAAATGGCATAGAATATATGTATATAGTTTCTCATAATTCCTTATAGAACACTGGTCTATTAAACATAATAAATCCTATAACATATTTTTCCAATCGAGGGAAAGTTATAACGAATAAAGAATGTTTTGTGTTATGCTTATTACCTGTAAGTTAACGAAATACCCGAGATATGGTTACAAGTTTATATTATACAAATAAAAATAATTTCATTTACAATGTCACAGTAAATGTGTCTTCTGTCATAGACTTCAAAATATAATTTCATACTCCCTCCGTTCCAAAATAAATGCCCGATTTACGAATTTTATTTGTTTCAAAATAAGTGTACCATTTTATAGAAAAATCTGATTCTGATTTCGATGAGGATTGCACCGCGGTCATGTTTTTATTACTTCAACATTTTATTACATCAACATTTTTATTACTTTCATTAAGTAAAACTATTTTTCGTCCACAAGAATGTACATCATACATGCACTTCTTGTTCTCATCTTGCAAAGAAATGTTTTAAGGTACTGGGAAATCCTTTCACAACGCCTTCTTTTAAGAAGCGATGCATAATTTCCAGCGACTCACCAACTTTGGTATATCAAGAGGTGCTGATTTTTGAGAGTTTGGAATTTCCACCTCTTGATTAATTCCCGATTTTTATGTTTTCCGCCTGAATTTCCTTGCATGAATTCCACATTAGCTACCGAAGAATCATTCATTATTTGTTTTTCATCTATTTCAAATAGGATTATTGATTTTTAAGGAAACGTGAAAATTTGCAATGGTGCGGCATATTCTACTTTACCATTGCGAAAGGATTGGAGCAAAAATACCCCTCGCCACTATTTAAATTTTTTTTTTTTTTTCAAGTTTTAGGTAGTTTTTGCCATGACGGCCGTAATAATTGGCCTTAATGTTACAAAATTATACATATTTACTTCAAAAACTATGTTGACAAATCTCAAACTTCCAGCGGCTAATAGATTCAATTTTTCCATGCTTAATTTAATAACTACTGATACATTTAATTTCATTATTTCAGTAATCCTAAAAAAAAATCACTTATTTTGAAAAAACACTTATTTTGAAACGGAGTTATTATTTAATACATGAAATTATTGTTCTAAATAACTTTTAATATGTCTACATTATGTAAAAATGAAATGAAGTGTTTTTTTTTTACAAAATTTCAAAGGTGTTTAAAAGTTTCTGGTCAGTCAAAACTCAAAGTTCCAGCAAAAGTTCTAATCTATTCAGGGATTTATAACCATACTGTCTACTTTACAGCGACAATTATATAATGCCCTGGAGAACGAGAAACAAATTTAATAATCAAAATTCCAAAACAGTTTAACGTCCACCACATTAATGAAAATTTTAGATTTTCAGTTTTCATTTTCAGAAATAATATATCGTTTGGATGATGCATAAATCTCCAGAATACTAATAATCCAGAATACTCAACTGTAACACTAATCAACTATTTCCTTGTTTTCCTTTCTAATCTGGGAACATTCTTCTCGCATTATATTGGTTTTTAAATAATGATTGTTGTTTATTATCATGATTATATTTTCACAACTAAAAACAATTAATAAATTAACACATTCTCTTACATTTAAAAAATATTTCTTATATCTTCATTAACATCCTCTTCCTGTAATCATATGTTCGACACAATATCTTGGAAATTTTATTCCATTTAACAAAAAGTCTACTAAAGGCTAAAATAATTTCCAATTATATTTGTTAATAATTGTATATATTTTTGTAATTACCTCTAAACAACCACAACAGGGAGCAAAAATACTCAAAAGTATATAAAACGGTGTGCTGACAAAGGCGAACAAGAATCCAAAAATAAATAGACAGAAGAACCATAAGATTCCCCATAATACTTTACACATCTGGGAAAATAGTAAATGTAATTGTTCACAGAAAGAATAATTATCAATAAATGAATAGAAGCTCTAACTAGGTCCGACAATGAATTTTATTTGGAAACATACCTTGTATATAATAATATTCTAATAAAATTGATCTTAATTCCATAACATATTAGATGGATACTTTCTGACAGTACTTCAAGTATTTTCAAAATAACTGTCAATAACTGTTTATTGATTTGTCTGTTACCATTAGAAATGTAAAAAGTTTTTAGGCATAAACATATTCAATCTAGATTTGTAAATAAAAATATTGTAAAGAATTATATTCTTTGAATTAATATAAAATAATGTGAAGATACTAAAAAACAATACTTTTTCAGGAAGAAAATGGAGCTCCGACGAGAGCAAATATTAAAATGGTCTCTCTTCTTCATAATAGCTTATTCAACAAACGCCCAAAACTACGACGACGACCGCAATCACGACTCTTATGACCCATACAGTAATAACAATAACAACAGAGATAATAACAGAGACTATAACCGCAACCAATACGACCCGTACAACCGAAACAACCAAACCGGAAACTACGATACTTACAACCGAAACCAAGGTTCCGGAAACTACGACCCGTACAGCAATCGCCAAAATCAAACTAACGATCCTTACAGTAGAAATCAAGATCCTTACAATAGGAACCAAAACGATCCCTACAACCGCAATCCTAACGATCCTTACAACCGCAACCAAGACCAGTACAACAGAAACCAAAATGATCCTTACAACAGGAACTATTCCAGTGGAGGAAACCCGAACGATCCTTACAACCGGAACCCAGATACTTACAATAGAAACCCAAATGACCCTTACAACAGAAACCCAAATGACCCTTACAACAGGAATCAAAACGATCCATACAACAGAAATAGGAATGATGATCAATACAATAGGAACCGCAATCAAGATCCTTATAGCAGGAATCAAGATCCTAGCCAACCTAATGATCAAGATAGGAATTATAATAGGGACTATAATAGGAATAATGATAGTCGTGATGATAGGTATAGGAATAATCAGAGTAATTACGGTGGCAGTAACTACGATGGAAGTCATTCCGGTTCGAGCGGCAACAGGTATGGACCGGATGATGGAAGTTGCTGTGATGAATACTGTTATAGTGTTGATGAAAGGCCTTACGTTAAAATGGGTAGCAAAACTCCGTATCAATTTGCTTATGGAAAGATATCTAACCAACATATTGTTCCACGTAAGTATTTTTTTATTAATGTATTTATAGTCATAATTGTGTGTGTAAATCTAAATAATATCGATATTTTCTTGAAATGTATCGATGCTAATTAAGCAGCCTTTTGTCGGGACGATTTCCAAGCAACTTAGTAATTTAATTTCTAATAGATTGCAAGGCAATATACAAACGATATGGTTTACAAGCGATCTTCTCTATCTTTTTCACGTATCAGAATCCGATATTAAAGTCGTTGTATGAAGTTCAAATTCATCATTCCAAAGATCACTTTCGTCCTTATATTAAAAGTTCCTAATGTAACTATTACGGTTATTATATTTAGTTTATGGTTATGTTCTCAAAGAAGGAAAAGCGAAATTGAAACTGATTTGCAATCTATGTGTGAAAAATTAAAACCCTGCATTACCTATACAATCACATTATTAAAACATATTAGTAGAGGGTTTCCAAGGAATTTGTTTTTGCCTTTGAATTTGATTGATTGAACATATCGTCAAACATAATTGTCTAGCATATTGTCTAGCCAATCTAACAATCTAACTTACATTTTATCCAATTAAAACAAATATAAAAAAGTAGGTAAAAGAGTAAAATAAGTGGTTAAGAGTATTTTATGTGTCATTTTACAATGACTCAGTCATTGCACGTCATTGCACAATGACTCAGTCATTGAACGTCAGGGTGAGGTGGTGAAATTGTTACACAGAAAGAGTTCAAAATTCCAAGACCATCTGAGCAATAGATGGACGCGGCCCTGCTCCAGTCAGCCAAACTTGGTCTCCGTGCTTGCATCAAGCCCTCGCTCTCTTTGTATTTTCTAAATCCCGGAAAATGGGTTTCTATTTGGACGAGAGCTCTCTGCTCTTCGTCTTGGTTACGTGAAGCTCCCATTCGGCCTCTTAAGAGTGGCTGTCATTTCCAGTCTATCCTCCGCTAGTTCTTTGTGCAATTTAGCTGTCACTGGGGTGGATTTAATATTTTCACAGAAGGTCTTAAAGCTTTTCCTTTTTGCCCTACTGATCTCTTTGTTGTAGGTGATGAGCACCTCGGAGTACTCTAGCCAATTTCCGTATTGCTTAGCTTTATTGAAAAGCCATCGTACTTTTGCTCTTTATGTAGACACATTTTTGTTCCACCAGTTTTCACCCTTATCGACTTCACGAGCTCCTACAGGATTTTTACCGGGCAGATGGATTTAAATGCCGTGGTTATTGCTACATTTATTTCTCCTACAACTTGCTCCAGTACAGTGTAGTGTTTGATGCTACCCCGCACTGTCACTTTCTCTGGGTTCTCTTTTAGTTTGGAACTAAAAATACATAATTTGTCTGGGGTTTCGGATGTGAGTGTTTTCCTCACTCGCGCCTTCCAACTCTATGATCCTATGGTCTGACATTGAGGAGGGTTCACTTGAAACTCTCCACTTTTTAATCAATTTACTTACGTTAGCGCTACCAACCGTAATGACGTAATGTATCCTCATTTCTGACCTTGGTGACAAATGACCTTGGCGTATTCACGACGTTGTACATAATTAAGTTTTCTTTAATGAGTTATTAGGTACTCACCTCTGTTAAGTTTATAAGGTACTCACCTCTGTTATTAGTGCCCGTGCTGCCCCACATCTCGCTGTGGGTGTTCGCGTCACATCCCAAGATGAGTGGCAGCCTTCTCCTAATACAGTGTTTTACCAGCATTTGTACTGCTACGGGTGGTATGTAATTATCATCTGCCAGGGAAGTATGCTGATGTGATCACTACCTCGCGGTAGAGGCGCTCGGTCTTGAAGAGGGCCTGAATCGGTGTCTTGAATGTCCTTCCTTACCATAATGCAAGTTACAGTGAAGACCTCTCAGCTCCCATACCAAGCTTACCTCATATTACATTCCCTTTTGCTGAGGTCCCTAATCTTACTTCCATAGGTCCAGGGTTCTTGCAGTACAGCTAGCCTTAGGTGTTGTAATAAAACATCCTGGCCTTCACAGCCGAGGCTGCCTTGGCATGGTGGATCATTCTTGTTTTGTGGCCGTTTTTGTCCCCGAAAGAATAACATATTCTTCTGCCTCCGTAGAAATAGCGGGTCTGCTCATGTCTACAAGTGTGAGGTCTTCGTCGTCCTTTCGGTAATCCGAGTTAACTTCCTCGTTCTCGGCCTCGGGCTGATGCTGTCTATTCCACCACGGAAGTGGTCGCTGTTGCGGTCAAAACTCCCGAGGGAGGGACCGCTGTAGCTGCCGCTACTATGTCTGCATCTGCCTTCTCTGTTTCATCTTCCTTTCGCCCATGAACTGTTATCCACCCGAACCTATGATAGAGGCTATGATTAGCATCTGCTATAGCTCTAGCGGATTCCACATCAATCCCCACCGTTAGGAGTTGACCTCCACATCTGATAGTTTCACCAACCAGATGAATTACACTCCACTAGTGCACCTCCAATAGTGCCTTCTGGAGCTCCAGATAACATAAACTTATTAGAGTTTACACGAGGGAATATGAGCATGGGTGGAATGACACCACCACCTGAATTTATAGCCGATATCATTGTTTCTGTCGTTCCTCTTTTAGCGCTAGTCATTGACTCAACTTGCTTATCGCCAAAAGGTGCTAATATCTTCGGCAGAACATGGACAGTCGACAATCCAGTTTCGTCTAAAATCCATTTATCAGTTGCTTTTATATCAGGACATTTAGAAGGGCTTTTTTGAAATTATCAAATGTGAAGCCTACAGTATGTTTATTAAACGCCTATGTTTATTAGACTCCAAACCAGTGGCTTCAGGCTTTCTCATAGAAAATTCGTCCCGGTATTGCTTCTTAAATGATATGCCAGCTGTTATGGTAGTTTTTTTCATTCATTTTTGTAAGTTAATGTGCTGCCTCTTTCATATAGTCAACCAGACTGCGTTTCTCCTCACGATCAAAAACTGTATTAACTGCAAGCTTTTCGTGTAATTTGCTTAAATCGTTACCTGTAACGAAGTAAGTGAGGTTAAGCTTTCATTTGAAAATGACCTTGACCAGTCGAAACTCGAGTTGTGTTAATGTTTAAATTTATATAACTGTGAATAACAAGTTATATAATATTTTTACATATAAAGTATGGTTAAAAAAATAGTGAATTTTCCAATTCAGTGAGAGTACGTAGTACGTACGTAGTGACTAAAACGTAGTAACCGTAGCAACCTTCCCATTTATTAAAACTTTTTTACTGTTAAGTTATGGTAATATACTTTCATAACTTTTTCCAATGTGGCTTAGAGAAACAAAAAGGCTGGGGACCCCTGCTATAAAGAGGCTAATTGAAATGGTTTTACTAATAAACTTTGGTATACCTATAAATATATAAATATATTGTCTATAGAGATTTCAAAATACATTAACTTAAATAAATAAGTTAAGAATATTAATTAAAAAGTTTATTCCAAAAATATTTAGATTAATAGAACTATTCAGAAATTTTATACATAAATGTACAATTCATTCAGTTAATTATAATCGGAATTCATATTAAATTTCTGAGAACGTTCTAAAGGTCTGACTCATATGGACTAAAAGGTCAAATAGACGGTTAATTAGTATTAGTCACTTAACATACATGTCGATTATGCTTCATCAGGTGTCAAAATTTAACGAACACAGTAATTTTAACAAATTACTGTTCAAGAAAATAAAATATATATTGTGTATTGTTATCCAAAATATTTGTAAACATTTTATATATTTTTTCTTTGGTGTTTTACACCTAATTTTTAAAACTTTTATGAGAATATAAGTAGGACTTTAAAGTATATTTTACTGGAAACAATTTATAATAATAATAATAATGATTATTTGTTTCAGAATGTAAACCTGTTCAATATTGGAGTGTCGTCAGGGAAGGAACGAGTCTACCTGATCGTGTATCTATCGAAAGGTATCGAGAACTACGCAAAATCAAGGACGAAATCGTCAGAAACTACCAAGAGAGGAAATCATATCCGGATAGGGGAAGATTGTGTGCTGAAGATTATGCACTTATAAGAGAGTAAGAAAACAACTGTGTTTATTGTTATTTATTGTTTTTAACATTGTTTTTGTACATTGCATTTTGTTGGTTCATTCCGATATGATGATATTTGATATATTTTCTAAAGTTAGGTTTCAAAACATATTATGTTTAAAATTGTTGTTTTCACTAACAGATTCAATTGGATATATATACAAATAAACTGTTTGATTTTATATTTTGTAATAATTGTGTAATTAACTTTTCGGTTCTTCGACCGTCTATAGCGTTCATATTGCAATTTAACATGATTTGATTTAAAATTTTAACGAAAATCCATGTTTTAATAATAATATAATTATGTTATACGGTTGTTATAGGGTCGAAATGAATTTTCTCAATTCTAATTCAATTTTATATTATTGGATTAGAAATTATTGGATTAGAAAAATATTTTTATATAATTATTTATTTTAAACAATAGTTTATTTTACTAAATGATTAGCTACGTTAATAAAAACTTTTGTGCATTGTATACAGAAGAATCTAACAAATAATCATTTCCAAATTTGAACAGAACTACAGACAATAATTTATTCACAAAAGAAAGTTTATATCATGTATTTTTAAACAATTAATAGATATATACTTTTCATTAGTGGGAATAAACGGTTTCTATCAATAAATGTATTATATTTTTTATTATCCGAGAAGCAGCTGGTCTTGTCTAGTATTGTCTGGTCTTATTTGGTATTGCATGATCTTGTCTGTTCTTGTCTGGTTTTGTTTGGTCTGGTCTAATGGTACGAAAATTGTATTTTATTATATAACATTTATCTATATTATCTAAGAAAAACAAAGAAAGGCATTTGGGAATCAACTAGATGACATTATTCAGAAAATTCGGGATAAAAACATCATTATTCTTGGAGACTTTTATGCACAGGTTTGTAAAGAAAAAATATATAAGAAAATTACTGGAGATTACCATAAATATAGACTTTCTAAAGTCCTTTTGAACAGGGCAGATTCAATTGGAACCACAAATCGGGGAATACCAGGAGGGTTTTGAAAAGGATAGGTCATGCTCGGAAAATATACTAAACCTCAAAAACACCATGGCTTACCAAAAATCAAGGGCAAAGACGTACGTAATCTCCTTAATTAATTTCAAAAAGCACATGATTCGATTGATAGGGAATATCTGTAATCAGTCCTAGAAGAAATGGGTTTGGATAAGAAAACAACTAATATATTAAAAGCGACTCTTACAAATATATTATCGAATGTTAAATTCATGGGTGAACTTTTGGAACCCTTCGAAATATAAACGGAGAGATGGACTTTCACCGTTGCTGTTCAACTGTGCACTTGAGAAAGTAGTCAGAGAATGGAACACAAATATAAAGAGTGGTATAAGACTGGGTTGCAAAAAGAAGAACCTTAAAGTAAATTGCATTACTCTTGCGGATGATATGGCCCTGTCTGCTGAAACAATGGAAGAAGCACATTAACAAATCCTTGAACTAAAAAAAGCCAACAGCTAAAATAGGTCTTCACATTTTCTTCGAAAAAATTAAGATCATGATAAACATCAAACACTCGTGTAAATACCTCAAAGTCCAAGAACAAAAGATTGATATAGTAAAAGAATTAAAATATCCCAGAGAATGGATTAATTGGAATGCTGGAGAAAGCAAAGCGATGGAAACCAGAAAAAATAAACTTGAACTGGCCTTCCAACTAACAAAAGATACATACAACAAAAATCCCTTTCATGGGTCTCCAAAATTACACACTACAAGACTGTGGTTAAGCCAGAAGCACCGTATGTAGCAGAAACACTAAACATGAACTTCAAAGGCCAAATGGAGAAACTTGAGTTAAAAGGAAGGAAAATCATAGGACCAAAGTTTCAAGATAATAAGGTAGTATACATCAATAATGAAACTTTGTACAAGAAAATTGAAAAACTTTCTGATGCTTTGCAAAAAAAGGAGGAAACATTTTTATGGTAATCTTCTCAGAATGAATCCTAACAGATTAACCAAACAAATATCTGACTTTTTCCGTAACCGAATAACGAAACCCAACTGGTTTAAAAAAACTTACAAAACCAAGTAGAATTAAAAATTTCAGAAAATTCACTAATCGATAGAACAGCTAAATTAATCACTAAATATCATTTCGGCTAAATTAATCACATTACACTTCATCATAAACACTTCATTTCGGAAGAAGAGAGGAAAAGAAGGTCAGAAAGAATGAAGAAATACTGGGCACTAAGAAAAGAAAAACACACAAAGAAATGATTGATTCAACGTACACCAATGAGGACGACACGAAAATACAAATTATCTATACAATACATCACAATTATTAATTCCAATAAAATTAATGATAAAAAAGTTATATCACGAACGATATTATATAAGAGACGAGACGAGACAAACGGCTACGAGAGCGAAAGCGAGACGAGACAAACGGTTCCTAGAGCGAGAGCGAAACTGACTTTAAAACTTTTAACTTTTTCTCACAACTAACGAGAGTGACACGAGATTTTAAAAAAAAACCTATCGTCTGCTCCTGTATGGTATTCACTGATCTTGGCTCGTGTGGCCTTGTCTGGCCTTGTTTGGCCTTGTCTGGTCTTGTCTTATCCTTTTTGTCTTTTTTGTCTTGTTTGGTGTTCGTCTGGTCTTGTCTGGTATTTTCTGGTCTTGTCTAGTCTTGTCTGGTCTTGTCTGGTCTTGTCTGGTCTTGTCTGGTCTTGTCTGGTCTTGTCTGGTCTTGTCTGGTCTTGCCCAGTCTTGTCTGGTCTTGTCTGGTCTTATCTGGTCTTGTTTAGTCTTGTGTGGTCGTGTCTGGTCTTGTCTGGTCTTGTCTGGTCTTGTCTGGTCTTGTCTGGTCTTGTCTGGTCTTGTCTGGTCTTGTCTGGTCTTGTCTGGTCTTGTCTGGTCTTGTCTGGTCTTGTCTGGTCTTGTCTGGTCTTGTCTGGTCCTGTCTGGACTTGTCTGGTCTTGTCTGGTCTTGTCTAGTTTTGTCTGGTCTTGTCTGGTCTTGTCTGGTCTTATATGATCGTGTGTGGTCTTGTCTGGTCTTGTCTGGTTTTGTATGGTCTTGTATGGTCTTTTCTGGTTTTCTCTGGTCTTGTCTGGTCTTGTCTGGTCTTGTATGGTCTTGTCTGGTCTTGTCTAGTCTTATCTGTCTTATACAACAATATGTCAATAAATGTAGGAATTCTTAAAATATTTGTATTTTAAATTATTTGTAAGCTAGAATACATGGAAATAAAAATACGATTTTTTTTTAAATGAGCATTTATTAAATACTTGATTTTAGTTTCACTAACAAATAGAATGTTTAAACATTAAAGGTCCAACTATAGACATAATGCCCGAACCGGTTTCGTTGCGAAATATCAACAAACTTTCTCCTCCGTATCCATTTTTTTACAGTTAATAATTTAAATATTTATTTGATTTAACTTTTACTATAAAACACGATTTTGCGATGAATTTAATAAATATTCCCTTCAAACGTTTTCGTTAGAATCATTTTGAATAAAAAATTTTTTTCTTCACAAGCAAATATAATGTACTAGCTGCAGTCCGCAGCTTCGCGCGCTTGGATTTTGGTATACATGATTTCTCGTCCAGCCATAAGAAAATGAATACGGCTTATTTCAACGTTGTAAGCAAGTATTTATTGAAAACTAAAGTCGCTTCGAAGTCATCTCTGTTTTGTAGCCAATGTGCAGTTTGCAATGTATTTCTGTTTTGGGGTGATTTAGCTATTAGATATGCAAAAAAGAGAAATTCGAATCATCGAAGTGGCCAAAGAAAATTTAGTTTCTGTGGAATAAGTACTCAAAATGTGTACTTTTCCAACACGTTCACTTTTGAAATTCAGGTGAATACCATAATTTACTAAGCTTCTTATCTCCCAAAACTCAAATATTTGAGTAAATTTTAAAAGGTGTTGCTTAATTTCCTAAAATGTACCCTACTATAGTCCATTTTTTTTAAGAATGGAGTACAGGGAAGATAGTGCTTATTTGACCTTGTTCTCTGATTGGCTTAAATCGAGGAGAAGTTCACACCGACGATATTTACTTCTCCATCTGAATCTCTTTTCTCTCTTTCTTTTCACATATATTTACAGCTGTTAGTTGTCAATGGCTGCCGTGTCAATTCACAATTATCATCTGATCATCCGGTTTTCTTCATTTATTTGTTTGTATTTTATTACTAATGTTGCCATTTGGTGTATTTAATCAATAATAATAAGATATTCAATGAGACCATTAATAAATTACCAATTTTATATTCAACTAACTATATTTGAATTTAGCGCTAAATTTTGTAACTAGATTGAACATTTGTCATAGTGTAATCAGGTTGCTAGTTACTGCATTCTTAAAAAAATTAACTATTCGATTTCTGAGACATTCCTATACCTTACATTTTTTCACTAGATTTTTATGTGTGTTTCACAAAGTGTGTTTCACTGATTAAACATTATACCAATTTTCACGTGTGTAACATTTTTTGTTTGTAAGATAAAAGAGTCCTTTTAAAAGTTTTAAGGCCTATTTTAGTCCTCTTGGGAAATGAATTTCAAGATCTTTCTTTAGAGCAGGGGTTCCCAAATTGCGGCCCGCGGGCCAAATTCGGCCAGCAAAGTCCGTGAATGCGGCCCGCGATATCGATACGATAAATAAATAAATAAAAATAAAATAAGTAATAAAAATAAATAAGTAAATAGTAAAATAAATAATAAATATTACAAATAAGATATGATAAAATATTTTAATAATTAAAAAAAATTCTTGCAGAGCTTTAAGCGTTTGTATTATTAAAATATTATATTTGTATTAAAAAATAAATAAGTAAATAGTAAAATAAATAATAAATATTACAAATAAGATATGATAAAATATTTTAATATTTTAAAAAAGTTCTTGCAGAGCTTTGAGCGTTTGTATTATTAAAATATTGTTTAGTTTATATTTAAAAAATTATTTGAGTATGTTTAGTCTAGTTATTACACATTTGTACAGAAATATAATATAGTAGTCTCATATAGATACGGAACTGTTAATCATTTAAAACATGCAATTTGAATTCATAGAATTACAGGAAAATATCGATGCTAAGAATTCTTATCGGAACAATTCCTTAATTGATTTTTATAAAGAATTATCATGCGTGAATTATTCGAAATGCGAAAACATGTCAAATGTTTCCATTATTTGTATTGTAAATGTATTTAAAACAAAAAAAAAACGTGGTTATTGTTTTGAGTTTATTCCGCTTTTTTGGCCCGCCAAAAAAAATCGGTAATATTAAATTGGCCCGTCTAAGAAAAACTTTGGGAACCCCTGCTTTAGAGATTGCAAGTTATTATAACGACAGGACCCTCCAAATTAATAGTTCATACTTTAAGATCTATTCTGGACCTATTTATCGATGAGTCAGTCAGAGAGGATACTTTCTTTTTGGCTGTCGAACCACATTAAGGATGAAAAGTTGACCACAGGCCGCATTGAAAAAATGTCTATTTAGATAGTTATAAACATCAGGCCTGGTAAACATAATCAGCATGTCATAGTTATTTTATAGCTCTATTTATATTGGAATACGATTTAAGATCATTCATTCTGGGTACTAAGTATATATAAATTGTAATTTTTTTCTCAATGAAGTTATATTTTGGCAGAACACGACAACAGAGTGTTCTGCTACCCTGCACAGAAATTTTAAAATATAGGTGGTTTTCACCTATATTTTAAAATTTGTATTATACATAGATATTTTTGGGAACTATGTTCCTTAACGCGGCTTGCGGAAGGTGTGACCGGAGAATTCCTCGTTACGCGTTTCTCTTTCAATGTATATTTCTATGAGCAGGTATAGGCACACCGCGCGCTCTCTATTTTTTGGTTTGATTCCGCATTTTACATTATTTGCAATGGAAATTTTTGATTCAAAATAAACAAATACATGAACTATACAGATTTTACTTCGAATTACATTTGGAATTAAAAAATGCGTGAATAACTTCGTTCTTGATGGGGGTGCCCTGACCGCACACGTTGTTTTTAAAATTAAAGTGATTTATAAAATGCTTCGCGGACCGCATACAAACTCGACACGTGCTACATGCGGCCCGCGGGCGGCTATTTACCCAGGCCTGCTGAAATTGGTTACCAGATTTTGCGTAAATTTAACTCACATAAAACAACACAGAATATGCAAAGGCACTCGCATATTTTTACCAACATAATCATGGGACATCACATTACCTTATCTAGATTTTGACTTCTACAAAGAACACAAGATATCATCAGGAATAGGCACGATCAATCGCCTTCAATAGTACGTGTGTATATGGAGTCATCAGACCATTTACATTTCTATTTTCAATTTGCATTTTATATTGTACCTAATGTAACGTGAGTCCCAAAACTCTTGGAATCCACTGTTGCCATGCATTTGAAGAGCAGGTCATTTCTTAATTCACACAAATAAAATTAAACAAATGGTCAACTGTCATTTTTAAGTAGCTGTCAGTAGTTAATATACATTTCTACCGGTCTTACTAAATTTAATTAATTTAAAAATGTTTACAAAAGAGAAGGAATCTTTTATTGTCGAAAGTTATTTTCGTAATTGTAGACGCCTGGAAAATTGGGAATGGGAATACAGGAAGTACATTGAGTACATTGGAGTACATGGAGTGCATTGAAGGATTTAGGCAACGTTTTCCTATGGCTGCATTTAATACGAATCAGTTTAAGAGGCAGGTATTACGATCAGTTGATTGCTTTCGATGTACTGGTAACATTAACAACAAATCAAGAAGTGGAAGGCCTCCTATTAATAATGAGAATATTACAGACATCATCAGAAATTCAGTCCAAGACGAACCTACCACTTCAATTAGGAGACTAGCTCAACAGTTGAATTTAAGTCGTACTACCACACACCGGATTATTCGTCAAGATCTTTACATTAAACCATATAAGTTGCAAATGTACCACGAACTTTTACCACTCGATTATAATAAAAGACTGGCCTACTGTGGGTGGTTCAATGAAAATATGAACGACGAAGTGTTAAATTGTGTTAAAAGTGTTAAATTTGTTAGAGAGACTCCACTACATCCAATCAAAGTCGGTGTGTGGTTAGTAATGTCAAGACGCTGAATTATCGGTCCAATATTTTTCGATGGTAATTTAAAGGCTGCAACTTATAGAGCCACTATTTTGCAACAATTAATTAACGAACTTCATGATGATGAACTCCAAAATGGCTTCTTCTAACAAGATTCTGCTAGACCGCACAGAGTGAAACATTAAATTATATTCATGAATTCTTCGACGATAGGCTAATATACCGATTTCCACCACGTTCTTGTGATCTAACTCCTCTAGACTTTTTTCTTTTTCCAAATTTAAAAAAATCAGTATGCAGCAGTCCAGTGCATACAGTAGAAGATCTGCGAATCAATGTAATAAGAAAATGTGAAGAGATAGACAATACAGTATTAGAAAATGTGTTCTATAATATAAAACGTCGAATTAATTTGTGTATTCGTGGGAATGGACAACACCTTCAATATCTGTTGTAATGTTTGTTCTTCTTTGTTATTTTTTTAATTCACAACACTAAAAAATAAATCAGTGTTAAATTTATGAGAAGGCGTTTTCTTTTTAACTAATGAAATTGTTGAACTTAACACTAAAAATAATGCGACGTAACCTCAAGACCAATCCAAATAATTCATAGTTATGAATTTACATTAACAACAACTGATAGCTACATAAAAATGATATTTGATAATTTGTTTAATTTTATGTGTGTGAATTAAGAAATAACCTGCCTCTTCAAATTCATGGCAGGACTGGATTCCAAGGATTTTGGGACTCACGTTACATATATACTATATTACTCAAATGTTATCAACTGTCAGATGTACAAATGAACATTATTTTTTAAATAATTTTCCACCTCCTTCAATTAGATTTTCAGAAAATGGAATACGCCCATTTATTGTCCCATTTTTAAAGAATAATTTAGATACCAATTTTTACATCTCTAACTTATCAAGTTTATGAGATATAACTATCCCTCATTTGCAGCCTCCTTGGCTGGATTTTCGAAATATGGTAACACACTTCTTTCCAACGTGAATCTAACGGCCAATTTTTACTATTGTGGCATACTCGGTTTCAGAAATATAAGTTATAAAAGTCCCAATTTTCAACACCCTTAATTGGATTTTCAAAATGTGGTGAAACACTTGTCCCTTTATTTTAAAAAAATAATCTTAATACAAAATTTCATATCTATAACATTTTCCGTTCATTTCTGTAAGATTTCTATTTTCAGTTGGAGATGGGCAGATAATATCAGCGAGCACAATGCGGGATCCTTAACACCTCAAGGTTCCGAAGACTTAAAATTCTTAGCCAGAAGGTTCCAAAGCAGACTAAGAGATCTACTAGTTCCTTACAGCGAAACTCAATATTATGTAAGTAATTTATTTTATGTAAAAATTAATCACAATATTCTAGTCTCGAAAAACATTATTTTACGGTTTATCCGGTAAATCCGGATAATAATAATATTTTTATATAACTCTTACAGAACTGTAGAGCAAAGGCCTAGTTAGTTAAGAATATATTATATAATTAAAATCTATGAAAAAACGTGCAACGAAACAAGAATGTTGATTGAATGAGTTTTCTCCACATTTTTTCAATGTAGCAGTTGTTTTTAGTGTGTCAACAACTTTTCCAACAACCTTATAAAGTCGAGCAAGAAAATACGGTGTGAACAAGGTTTTTAGCAATACCATCCGTCTCTTAAGTGTTACACATTCCCGTAATAACTGAAGTAAATTATTATTAGTACGTGCACATTAAATATGTTTATAATGGGGCTTATTGTTGAACGCGTAATTGTCCTTTGTCAATGATATATGTCGCGTGTTTTTTATATTTTGTTCCTGAATACGAGTAGAAAAAAAATATAGAAACATTATGTTGCTGGAACGGATGTGGAGGAGATGAATAGAGAGTGAAAATAAATGAGATTAAAATAATATTTGTAAACATTTTAAAGATACACTAACTATAAAGAGTCCATTCGATCAATTCCAAGATGTTTTAATGTGCGATTATTAAAACTTTTTATTATTCTCACTTTTCTTTCCAGTTCCAATATACGGAAGGCGATAGGTCTCACGATTCCTATCAAGCATTCATTCAAGGACTATTTGGAAATGACGCGGCGAGAGTGCACGCCAGTGTTAGGACGATGGCAACAACATACTTCCAAAACATGAATAATAATGACCAAAGCAATTATAATCCATTCTCGTCACAGAATTCTTACTCCTCGGGATCTCAATACGGCATGCAATCGCAATATGATAGTTCTGTAAGTGCATATAAAGTACACTAAATAAGTTATATTGCCTATATCAGGGGTGGACAAACTTTGATTACGACGAGCTACCAGTTTTTTTTTTAATTATTGGTGACGATCTACCAACATTGTACGTGTTAAGTGATCACAAGGAAAATACTAATTTAAAGCAGAAATTAAGTTTAAATTTAAAATTAACATAGACTATACTAGTATTATAAAATCTGTAGCATGGCTTACAGACAGGAGTGCATATTAGATAGGAGGGTGACTAGGAATAGTTACGCGGATGACGCTCTGGCTACTCCTGACCTATATAATTAGACTAGACTAGAGAGGCTATAGAAACAAACTATATCCTGATAAAAGATATAACACAGACAAGGCTAGACAAACAAGATTATGGAGGGAAGACTAAATGGACAAGAATAGATGAACAAGAGCAGACGAACAACTCTAGATTAGATGGACATGACGGATAAGACTAAACGGACACGAGTTAACGGACACGACTAGACGGACAAGAGTAAATAGACAAGACAGAATGTATCAGAGTAGACGGACTAGCCGAGGCAGATAAGTCTTTTTTTAACGGAACGTAGCAAGTTCCATAGGTTAATTTGTGCCCCCTGAACTTCCCATCTTAGAACCGCTCCACGCATCACGTCAAGATGTCGTATCTTTTTGATGTATTGTATCTTCCTTACATCCCCCTTCCACGGCTAGTGATTAGGGGTTCAGGTACTGTTAAGTTTCTTGTTGGTTTCAACTTGATTCCTTTTTCACTCATCCCCTTCTTTCATTGTCATGATGTTTGTGACCATATTAGTGCTTGTTGTCCAGATGCTCTCCGATTTAATCATTTGGTCTATCAGCTCTAGTTTGAGAGATGTTTTCTCATCCCACGCTTCTCTTTTCGATATCCATCTATCACATTCGAAGATGGTGTGTCGAGCGTTGTCCACAAAACCACAGTACTCGCAAAAGGCAGATAAGGCTAAACAGACAAGACTAGACGCAGAAGACTATATAGAAGTGACGAGACAGGACTTGGTTCTCTTTTGTTCCGTCTTTTTTGTCAAAATCTATTAGCTTTTATTATATTAGTCAAATTTACCGAATTACTGCCTAAACATAATTAGTCTATCTATTAATACGTTCCAATTGTATGATTAAAGGACTCGAAAATAGTTTTATTAGAAGTTAGATTCTAACAATAACAATGATTTCATAGAAAACTTTTCCACAGACATGCAATCAACAAATAGAAAATATCGTCTTTATTTCTTATGACCTTCGAGTTACGTAATAGCTTGTTAGTTTTGCCATAATTATTTTTGAAGAAATGTGTGACAAATCGTATTACAAACTTATTTATGACTTTAAAATCACGTAATGAATAAATTAGTTTTTGGTGGTATTTAGTGAAAATCTTTCAATATTCTTTTCTACCTCACATTTCTTGATATACCAGTGCTATGCTAGACCTTGAAAGCGTTCGTTGTTCTCTTTGAATTGCAGTAGAATAAGAAACAACAAATTTAAAATTCTAACTCTAAACCGAAATATTTTGGTCAAAATTTTATTGATGCAAGAAAAACCTAACAATTTTTCTTGCAGCAAGAAAAAATAATTTTATTTTAATTCGTTAAAATAAAATTAATCGCGTATTTTTATGTAGAAAAGTTGACTACCATGAATTTATAAACTACAACAATATTTCAAAATTGTGTAAAAAAAACTGTGGGAAAGGTATTGTTAAGTATAGTCGTAGCAAATTTTCCATGAAAATATATTTAATAAATCGACGATTTTTTTAGTGGTTAAAACGATTTATCCAAACTAGTTACCAATTATGACATAAGACAATTAAAATAATATAACATTTAAACTAACGCTTTATTATTAATATTAAGGGTTTGGAATCTAAATGTAAAAACTTTGAGCAACAACGAGATGAAAACAGAAACACTGCGTCTGAATATCAAGCCTTCAAACAGAAAGAAGATTACAAAAATATGGTCAGAAATGTCTTCAGAAGATTAGGATTCAAATACAGCTTGAACGACAGTTTAATCGAAGACATGTACGATTTGTGCAGATACGAAAAATCTTGGTAAGTATTTTATTTTCCTGGAAACGATGTAATATGCGGATTCCGTCAGGAGAACGTGAAAATTTCCTTGTTTTATTTCCTTTAATTGTAAAGAAGGAATATCATGGCTCTGAAACCGAAATATCTCGTTTTATAATATGGTTTTCTTTTCTGATTATAATTTAATTTGTAGCTGGAAGTTTAGAATCAATCCTTCGAGTTAAGAAGATCTTAAAAAACAAATTTTAAATAAATTTCATGTGTGATTATTCTAGATTTATATTGAATTATCAAAACTGAAAAAATGCAGTTTTTATTTTCTGGGTTCCTTACAAAATTTATTATTTTAGGTATGTGGTGAGGGCATCTCCATGGTGTGCAGCATTTACTAAAGAACACATGAAGATTTTGGAATACGGAGACGATTTATACTACTATTATAGGTCAGGTTACGGACATGAAATCTTAAACAGGAATTTGGGCTGCGGATTATTGAAGGATATGTACGATCGTTTTGAACGAACAGTCAATGGTAGGAATTGTTTATAGCAAATATTAGTAAATTTTTAATATAGAATATTCTTATTCTATTTCTACTTAAATTATGTTAATTATTTATTTTTAGGTGCAACTAATGAGCAAAAGGGAATTGTATTATTTAGAAATTTGGACAGTCTTCTGAAACTCATGGTGACATTAGGAATTGGACGAGATGATTCTATTTTGACTGCAGATAATTATTATCAATTAGATAGACGTCAATGGCGTACATCAGATTTGGCTCCGTTCTCTGGAAATCTTGCAGCAGTTCTGTACCAGTAAGTAAATGATATAATTTTTAGAAAAAAATCAATAGAGAACATACAGATTTTCGGTTTGTAATAGTTTTTTTCACAGAAAACTTTTATTATTGACCGGCTTTTTTGTCAGGAATTGGCGTATGAATATTTTCGTTAGGTATTAGGTTGATGCAAAGATAATTATGGCTCCTATATATCGAGTATAAATGCATACATCAGTTAAAATAGTAGTTTGTTATATATAATTGTGTGCATAAAACCCTATGAAGCATGTCAAAATACTGTTGAATCTACAAAAAAAAAATTCTTGAACTGTGAGGCCGAGACTTCTAGATTTAAAAAAAAGAAAAATGAATTCAATTTTGATTTTCGTCAGAAAATTTATTTTCACTACGTCTATGTTTTTTGTTTATGTATATATGTTTATCTACGACCACTATTGTAAATGTCCATTATTGCACAGTTTGTGAACTATGTAAATACATCATAACACACACACACACATGTAACAATCCTCGATTAATGTTATGTAATAATTCAAAAACACCCATGAACGTTTGGTTTACGATTGGTTGAGAGCTGCATGTTGATACTATTTTTAAACATAGTACTCCGTGATTTTCAAACAAACATTGAACGTCACATCATTCACATAGAAACTGTCATTCAAACAGTTATATATGAAAATACAACTGTTTGTTTATTAAATAATATACCTAAAAAGAAATAAATTTGTTACATCAAACATATTTTTGTTATGAAACAGAAACAAATTATTGTGGTCGTAGATAAAATATAGTACATAACTCAAGTTGTAAGGCAATTAAGTTCTCGCGCAAAACTGTTCTGCTCGTACGTAATATGCATTTTACAACTCTTGTCACGTAATATACTATAACGTCTATGTTTTTGAAGCGAGTTGTTGCCGTAGTAACAACAAACAGAAATCGTTCAATAATGAAACTCCATTTGATTTACATTGGACTTTTACGCAATATTTGGATACTTTTACACTTTTGTTTTCTGATTATAATAATTATAATTTGATTATAATAATGTCATCCTTCACATTCAATAATATACTTATTAATGTGTTCATGTTGGTGTGCGATTTGATAAAATATTTATTCATTAATAGTTTTTAAAAATTAAGAGAATTTTTGAATAGGGTATTAGATTTATATATTTTTATATTATATAACATGTTTTCGTAGAAGTTTTGCAATTATACACGACAAAGGTTAAAATATTATAAATATCATAAAAACGAGTATAAAAAATAACTTAAAAACTTGATTTTTTTAATTTTTCCAAATTTTGAAATTTTTCAAAAAATTCAAACTATCTATCATTTGTGTGCAGGCAACGGATTTATTCATTATATTCACCAATATCAATTTTTTATTAAGTAATATAATATTTAATAAATTTTGCAAGCTTCACTAAATTGTATTCCTTTATTAAAAGTTTGAAAGTAAAATTTACCGCAACGAGATTTTGAAATTTGTTATATTTTTGCCATCTATAATAATCTAAATTTGCCATCTAATTTTTTCATCTTCTAAAACCTGCACAATTTATTAATTAAATAAAGATTGTTCCGACCGTTACTACGTGGTGATCCATACTTACTCTGAAGTGGTCTTCACTGTTTCTTAACCTATGGGTCACGACCCAAAATTGGGTAGTGAAGCATATTTCTTGGGTCTCGTAGAGTTTTCTTCCAAATTATAGGATAAAAAATATAGGTACATGTACTATATAACAACATATTATTATTTAGATTATTATTTATTAGATTGTTCATTAAATTTCCCTTCGAATGAAAAGTACCTTTGTGTATGTCTATTATTAAAATTTTGTAGATGAGTTAAAAAGTTGATTATTGTAAAATTGTTTAAATATAATCTAAAAAATGTATGAAACAAGTGTTTTTGAGTCGCGACATGAACATACTTTTCGAAATTGGGTCCCGGTTTAAAAAGCATAACCACTGAATCACTGTTTTACATGACTCGAGTTTCAAAGTGATGAGATTGAATTTAAGACTTTTGGTGGGGAGGGGAGGTGTCCTACCGTAGTTGGGGACTTATCTGGAGACGATTGACTCAAATGTAAATGTAACCTGATCCTAAAATTAAATTTACTCTCGAAATTGTAAACAAAAACAAAATAAACTTTTTGGACTTTTATTCACTACTTTAATTCACAAAAAACTTTAATTCATAAATACAACAAAATTGAAATTGATATTATTTCGAAATGCAATTTCTGAATGGAATACCCTGTCTTTCGTCTTAGAAAAGACATAAGTTCATTTACTTACTAACTATTGCATTGTCTAGAATGTAATTATAAATTCCCCGAAATAGGTAATCTAAAGATCTTGCATAACTTCAACAAAGTCCAGAAGTATGATCTCCTGGACTCATAAAAAAAATTTAAACTAAGCCGTAATCCATCAGCAAATCTTCTTAACGAGCAAATCGAGCAAATCTTTTCACAACTATTTAATGTAACGCAATTGTCACGAGATAAGTCTCCAACTACAGACACCTAAGACACTAAGAGTTTTGGTGGGAAGGTGCCACCAAAACTTTTAGTATAAATTTTAATCTCATCAATTTGTCATCCATTTGAAAATGGTCTTCAACAGTCAAAACTCGAGTTGTGTAAAGTGCATAGATTCATATAACTTCACAAGTTATTAAGTTAATTCATAAGAAATTATTGGTAAAAACATTTTTAAATTCACAGTATTATTAATATTTTTACAAAATTCCTTCAAATTCATTTAATAATAAAATGTACAATTTTAAATTTTTTGTTTTGCAATAATTGAAAAATTAAATGTTCCATGTTTACTTATTGCTCCAATTAATTAAAGTATTTAATACTACAATTTCAACAAAAGCGAATATAAGAAGACCTGCTTTTTTGCCTTCAATTTGCCTATGAGTTGTTATTGCAGAATCCTTAAATTCAAATTACAGAAACTGAGATAACTCAAAAGTAAAACAAAATTTTAGTTTGAATAACGCATCGAAGTTTACAAAAGTTCATTTATCAAAACCAAAAAAATACAAAGTTCTATTTCATTACTTATTCTTTTTATTTAAGGTGTGACAATCAAGACGATAAATTCAAAGTAATGTTCTTCTTGAATGAGAAACCAGTCGAGTTTCCAGAATGTTCGGTCGGATTATGTTCGTGGCAAACCGTAAGAAATAAATTTGAAAATTTAGCTCAAGAATGCAGATTGGATTGGTGCGAACGCGGCACAGCAACAGCAAACTTCTCACCTCAACTGTTCATCATTTTCAGTGCAACACTCGCACTCTACAAAAGTTTGTATTAAGTTTAGTTTAAGATTTATTGTGCCTCATTTTTGTAAAATGTAAAGATTTAAAGAGTTTTAAGAAAAAATTAAATGTATTTTATAATGAATTTCATGCTAGAAATATTCTTTTTTTTAATTATTCATTTAATATTTAAATAATTGTTCGTTTTATACATAGTTTATTTTAGCTTATTGTTGAACGTTGCAAGATAGTTTATTACATGAAGTGTTCTCTTTTTCTTTTTATACATCTTGTGATTTTACTTTACGTCATCATTTTACTTTAAATCGCTATTATGTTACTTAAGTTTTATTCTATTCAATTAAAATTAGGTATAAAATGTTGTGTTCACAGAATTAATAAAAAATAATATATAATTTTAAAAACTTTTTTTTTTATTATAAATTTTTAGAACATTAGGTTCGTCGCTTAACGCATTGTTAACATCAGTAAAAACCTCAGAGTGGCGTGATTCAATTTTAAATGGAATAAATAAATGCCAACAGAAAATTATACGTATAGAGCAGGGTTGGCCAAAATTGTCAATATGGATTTTAGGAGTCGATGAGAGAATGAGTGTTAAAGATATAGTGGTTCTTTAGTCTTGCTATCTCTTGTTATCCTGAATTTGCAATAGATTATTCCTAACATAAAGTAGATTATTCTCAATTTGTTGATATATAGTCTAGTGGAAATAGACACACAGCGTATTTTTTTTAGGTTTATTGGACCTGCAGAAACATGCCCTCAATTTTTTTTTGTAAAAATCCTAGATGTTTTTAGCAAAATATCGAGTTCAATAAGCGCGATTTTTCAGGATTTTTCACGCGCCCATGTTTAGAAAGCGACGTAGCGAGGAGTTTTGTAAAGGACAAGTAAACTATTTTTGCTATTTTGCGCCCTTTGCTATTTTATGCGATTTTGTATTTTGTATTTTGTATGCGAAAAATTGCCGATATATATTGAGAAAATTGTATCGCACTCGGCGAGCTATTATTGAACCAATATGAGTTCTTTAATGACTTCATTATAGACGCAAAATAGAAAAAAATGTTATAAATTAAAAAGTTGTTTATTTAATATTGTTTTTTATCAAAAAATGTTCAAATCAAATTTTGTTTGCTACAAAAGTTGTGTGTCACAATATCCTTTATATAATGGTTTCTAAGCAAAATGACCTAACCTTGTCAGTGAAGCATTTAATTGCAGTTAATCGGTCATTTATCAACATATAATTTCAAAACTCATCCATTATTATGGAAAGCCCGCTCCAAGAGATATTTGCAATCTTTATTGATCTACTTTATGTAGTTAAGCCACAATCTCCTATCTACTATCTAAGAATAGAAAACTAAATCAGTAGCTTGCCTTCAATACGTACGTTCTCAATATCAAAAATAACATTTTCGTTAATAAAATCACCGTTTTTCCACTACTTTAAATTTTTTATTATAAACAATTAGAAATAACTCCTTAAATTATGTGGATATTTGAAATATTCTTCAATATTCTGTTGCGTTTTTAGTAAGACGATTAATTTAATGAAAAAAATCACTTAATTACAAATGAGAATTCAATGTTTAAACATTTTTGCAAATTAGCAACATTATATCAAGATTTTTGCAAAATTCAAGTTTGTAAGCCCTCTCTGCATATTTATGCACGATATTTAATATTATACCAACCCTCTAGGGCAGGGATTCCCAAATTTTTTCCGGCGCTGGCCAATTTGGTATTTCTCAAACTCCTGGCGGGCAAAAAAAAACAATTCCGTTTTTTGCCCTATACAAAAAAAATTGGTTTCAAATATATTTAACTACTTCTTATTTTTTTGTTTAATTCATTATTATACAAAATTTAATATAAATATAAATCCTTAAATATATCAACAATTACTACAAACTAATACTATTTATTAACGCAAGCAAAAATAACTGAAATCATATTATTTCAACCATAAATCCTTAATTATAGCAACAATTATTATAAAATAATATTTCTTATTAACAAAAAAGTAAAACCACCCTTAATGTAAATATAGAACTTTACCCAAAGCAACAATTATTACAACCTACTGGTAATAATAAAAATAATAATAACTAAAACCAAACTTATTATTACAAATATATATCGCTAATCATTTCAATAATTAATTCAAATTGGAAATTTTTAATTAACAAACAAAAATAACTAAAATATAAGAACTTGTAATTTGATTCGTTTGAATTCTGTGATTTGTGTTATTGTTTTTTTTTAATAATGTCATAAAACGTTGGTTCTATGTCCGCCAAGTGTATACCGCTTTTAAATGATTATCCCTCAATATCGATCTTAATTTCGATTTATTTGTGCTCATAATTGAAAAAGTTTTTTCGCGAATATATGTGCTCCCTAGGGCTACACACGAGACGAGATAGGTCGAGAGTTTCAAAAATCTGGTCTCGCTCTCGTTTGTTGTGTAAAAAAATACTCTAGTCTCAGTCTCGCTCTCGCTCTAGGAACCGTTAGTCTCGTTTCGCTCTCGTAACCGTTAGTCTCGTCTCGCTCTCGCTCTCGTAACCGTTAGTCTCGTCTCGCTCTCGCTCTCGTTACTGTTTGTCTCGTCTCGTCTAATCTCGCCAAATATCGTTCTTACTAGAACTTATTGTTAAGATAGTCCAAAACGAGGTAATCATTCATTTTATTGTAAACTAATCACTGTCTCTTTACAT
Organism: Phosphuga atrata; assembly: GCA_944588485.1. Taxonomy (NCBI): domain Eukaryota; kingdom Metazoa; phylum Arthropoda; class Insecta; order Coleoptera; family Silphidae; genus Phosphuga; species Phosphuga atrata. The sequence goes on along the minus strand of OX155893.1, from coordinate 64,479,135 downwards.
AAATTCTCATAAATTTTCTATTTGGTTACTATTAATATCTTCTAATTTCACTTTGTTCCATCCACATGAAAATGTAGCGATAACACACCATAAATGTCTGTTTATATAAACCTTATATTTTGTTGACGAATTAAAATTAATAATAAAAACGAACATAATTTGAAAATGTCTACGACATCTATTTCATATTACGAAATCGACTCTTTTAATAGTCATATAATGAAATGTAACTTGCCCGAGCCCGCAGTTCAAATTTATGCAAGAAAATATTATGGCTGCCCGTATTAGAATCAAAGATGTCTGGTCTCGTCTCGTTCTCGAGACGAGACGAGAAATATATCGTTCTCGTGTGAAGACCTAGTGCTTCCAAATAATGAAAACATTAATTTATTGATCGTGATTTTATATTTTCGGATATTTTTTGCATGATAATCCTTTATAAAAATCGATTAAGAGTTGTTCCGATAAGAATGCATAGCATCGACATTTTCCTGTAATGCGATGAATTCAAATTGCATGTCTTCCGAAACTTCATGCGGATTGCAAGAAAATGGATCTGAAAATAAAATGTAGTCGTCCGTGTGACTCTTTTAAATCATCGAAAAGTTTATCAATCTCTAAATAAAACAACAAGAACTTCTCATAAGCTCTGTATCAGTTTGTATTACTTTTCCGATTGAAGAATAACTGATGCCTCAGAATTTTCCTATACTAATGTTCCACATGTTTTAAAATGACAAAAGTTCCAAATTTGATGCTCTTGCATTAAATTAAATCTTCTTTCCGTGGACTTTACAAATCCAAGAAGATCATAAATAAACTTACCATTACCTTGTAATTGCAAATTTAATTCATTCATAACACCAATTACGTCTACTAGAAATGTCGCATAACCAGTTAATATTTTGCAATGAGGCAACGATTTTTCCAGTTAAAAACTTTGTAATTCCTTTTCTTAAACCAAAAAACACTTTTTATGTTTGTCCTCTTGAAAGCCATCAAACTTTTGAAAAATACATAACGTCTCCAAATGGAGACTCCGATTCTTCTATGAAAGAAGTTTTAAATTGGCGGTGATTTGTGGCATCATTCATAACAATATCCATTTTTAACACTTGAGTTATAAGATTTTTCTGGCGAATAATTACAATGATAATGATGTAATTTAGCGGTATACTCTGACAATACCGATAAATTACATCATCATTACATCATCTCTCAACTTGTTTTTTTAAATATGTATTAACCCTTATTTGTGGCCCATCTTAGATGGACCATCGTCTCTAGTTACTCCTGCCAAATTGTTCCAATTAATATTGTTCGAATAAAAAGCATGCTCCACCGCGGAAAATATATCACATCCCCTTGTACGGAATTTTTATGCTGCCCATTGACAATAACTCTGCAAAAATCATAAAATTTCAGTAACTTCACGAATAAATATTAAGAGTTGTGCCGAATCGCATATATTACTCTCGTCCAAAGCAATGGAAAAAGCAATAAACGATTTTGAAATTTCTTATAACTGTTGTAAAACATCCTCATCAATATTTTCTATTTTACGAGAAATGGTCATTTTCGAGCAACTAATATCATTGAATAAAGAATTTTTATCTGGGCACACTATGTCGACAAGTTTTAACATACTATTAAAAAAAAAACCCCTTCCAAAAATGGTTTACTGTGTTTGGCAATTTCTTGCGCAATAACATAGCTAGCCAAAACGGAGGATTCATTTTGATTAACCAAATATTTCAATTTCTGATCATTGAAATACTTCCTTAGTTCGTCGTGTCGTTCTGTATCTGTGGGTAACACTTTTTAAAGGACTGTAAACGCACCCACATTTTATTGTATATTTTATTCATAATATTTTATTCTCTATTTTACTGTTTATTTATTTTTTATTATTTTAATAAAAATACAAAATAGTGGCATCGACATCGCGGGCCACATTCACAACTTCGCGGCCCGCATTATGCCCGCGGGCCGCATTTTAGGAATAGCTGCTCTAGGGCGTTCATCTCATTGCGGGTAATATTTTATTCAGATCGCCCGCGCCGGGATCAGCGAGAATTTAAGCGAAACAGCGAAAAACTTAAAATTGGTTGCAGAGAGTTGTTTTTTGTTAATTCTGCGTATTTTTTTCTCGCGAATATTTTATAATACGCATAATATTTTAGATGAACAATATTTTTAGAAGAAAATTAAAAACAAAACGAAAATACATCTTTTCTAAACCAGATGCGGTGGAATTCCGCCACATTTATTACAAATTATTTCTTGTTTATGCAATAAAAATGACACATCTTGTAAGTGTTGAAATCTTTAAAAATGTACAATACTGTGTCGGAAACGTAACGGCTTCAATTCTGCAAATGTTCTTGAACCCGAAATAAGCTGTTTTAATTGACGATGAAAACTACGAATTTAAAAAATAAATGATGGAGTAGACGATGCAACTGATATTACTTTTGTGATAACCATCAAATAGTTAAAATGGCGATGAGAAGTTTAATTAATAAATATATAATTATAGAAAGACAAAAGTTGCTATATCTGGATTACAAACCGAAATATCAATGTTGGCACTGCAATTATTGGCACTGTAATTCTAACCCTTTGGAGCGTTCGTCTCATTGCAGGTTATATATATATATATATATATATATATATATATATATATATATATATATATATATATATATACATTAACCAGCATTAAACAGTTAATAGCAACTGAAATTGTGTTTTCTCATTTTGCTTCATGGGCCCATTATCGATCATTAATTATATTATTTCAAAACTCCGGATTTTTGTAGATCGGAGATTGTTGCTAAACTATATAATGTAGTTGAATATTGGGGGTGAAACCATACTAATTATAGATAAAATCATACAAACTTACTAAAGTGAAATATAGCTTGAATATATAAATATATTTAACCTGTTCGTGGCTCTATAATATTAAGTCTTATTAGGACTATGAATAAATCTCATGTTGAAACAACTAGAAATTTATATGTTATTCTGAGACCCAATCTATTGGGACTCCTAAAAGCAGCCTTGAGAAGCGCTTTCCCTAGATAATGGGATGTTTTCAAATTTTATAATCAATAACCGATAACGTGTGCAAAAAAGCAAAATAAGAAAACCAAATTTCTCTTTTAGTTCATTTAAACATAGGAAATATTTTATAGATGTCATTACTTTATAACTTTTGTAGGAAACATTTTGCGACAAAACGCATTAATAAAAAAACGGCTTTTTAATGTTTAACAATTTAAAACTAGTACTTTTATGAAAACTTGGGGCATGCTTTTGTGGGTCTAAAAACCTTAAAAAAAATAGTTCTTCTCATAATTCTTCCGATAGTAGTCGGTCCAAATTCCGACTAGACGAATAATATTCAATTTGACAAGGTATAATATAAAATCTATATACAAACATTTCTTAAAATATAATTCCATTATAAAAATATATGCATGTAGAAAGTACCACTGGAAAAATTTTGTGGTGACCACATGGAAAAGTTTTTCAAGGAATAAAATAACAAAAGGAAACGTGAAATGTATGCTAAATTTTCATTTGCGGTAATTTAGCAATGCTTTAGGTAATTTGCAATTTATATAATCTATTACGTGCAATACTAAAAATTGTTCAGTGTGAACAAGTTTCCATGAACATATTTTTCTCTTGGTCATACAGGGTTTTTCATTCAATTTTTTTTTTTTTATAGATTTCCAAATATTTTTCACGAATGTATATTTCCAATTTCCAATCAGTGAATGCGCTTTGAGAATGACAAAGTTATTTTGCAAAGAAAGCAGTACTAAACTGCACTTATAATAAATGTTTAAAAAGTGGGCTTTGTAAAGTATTCGCGGCTGATTAACTAATCCAACGGCGCGGGTTTAGATGGCGTGCATTTTACAACATGGCTGAGGTACAGGAAAGTAGGTATAATTTAAATACGGAGTACCCTATATATGAGTATTGCAACTGTCACGCGTCAACTTTGATATTTAATTGTGGTTCGGTTTTGAAACGCTGCGTTGTTATGTAGCTACGCTTGTATTTTCCTATAGCTCATATTTTTTCATGCAAAGGTACACGCTTCTAAAACGCACACAAATTGTGAAAATTTATTATCAAAATTTGTGCTCTGTAAGTCAGCACACTTCGTAATGTGTACGGCCGTAATGATCGACTAAACAAGACCACGATTGAACGATTGATTAAGGAGGTTCGAGCGTAACTAATGAGTCAAAATAGTGCTTGAATTTTTCTATATTTTCAATTATCCTAATAGTTGTTAAAATTCATTATTTTTATTTATAATAACATAACAGATTTTAAAATTGGTAATTATTATATATTTAATAAAATAAAGTTATTAAATGATTTCGTTATTTTTGACTTATAAGATGACATAAAAAGATCTGGCAACATCAGTGTTTTGAGTCGACTGGTTGTAAAGGGATCAGAATTTTATTAGCCCAAGATGTTGGCCGAAAACCTCGAATTACCAAAAGACAACAAATTATAGATAATCTATATAAAAAGCTGGAGTGTATTCCATCAAATAGTTCCACAGACGTTCAAAAGTTCTAAATATTTCCATGTTTTTCTTTTCTCTCACAATCAGCTGTTATTGCGACGTTGCCAAACCATCTGTCATGTGAATTACTGTCGATAAAAAAGGTGCAAAACAAAAAAAATTACTTTAATTATTTAAATAATTACATCGGGAACATCACATTGCTTTAATGTTCTCGTGTTTTAATATTATCTAAGTTTATTGTGTATACTTTTTTATTCCTTAAAGTTGGGAAATTAATATCGAAAAAAATAAACGCATAACATTTATTCATCCAATATTCGATTAGAAGTATACAAAACTCAACATACAATAAATGGATGAAGTTCTACAATAAATAGCTGGATAAATACAAAAATAAATTAATCAATCCAAAATTCGGTTACTTCGTACAAAATAAATTACTTCATCCAAAAAAAGGTTAATTCATCCAAATTAAAATGTAATCATCCAATAATTGATTTTTTCTTACAAACTATGATTTTTCCTTACAATAATCGATTGAAGCGTTCAACAAATTCGAAATTCACCCAAAATACTTAATCCAACCCAATAATCTTCACACTTTTATTATATGCATAAAAATACTGAAAGGAAAAAACTGTTCACCTCATTGATGAGTGGATTAGCTCGGAAATAAATTGCATTATTCTATCTGCTTATATATAGTATATATAGTGCTTCTTATATATAGTGCATCTATCTTCTTCTTCTTCTTCTTGTTTCCAATGGCCCTACTTTGGATCACGCTTGTTTAACTATTGGGATTTGATCTTTGCCCAGTACTGTCGCATCTTCTGCCGGTGTAGCTTCTTTCCCTCTTCTGTCCAGGAGGTACCTTTCCTTAGGGGTTTTTCCTGAAATCCACGGACTTCCTTCAGTGTTTTTCCTGAAATACACGGACTTCCTTCAGGATGCATCTCACAGAAGACTGTCTGTTTTGGAGATCTGTTATTCCCACTTCTTTAATATCCTTCTCGGTTTCTGTCAACCAAGTGGTATGAACTTTCTTGTTTTACCAGAATGTGAACAGACTGTTGGTTAGTCGGTTTGGAGTCAATCTTGCAACGTGGCCATAGAAAGCTACCCTTCTTTTCCTTGCACAGTCAGAGAGCCTCTCAATGTGTTCGTAGAGCTCAGAGTTATGTCGTCTTTGGAATTCCCCATCTTCCTTTACAGGGAATGCCTAGGATCTTCCTGATGATTCTCCTCTCTCTGATTTCCAATTTCTCTACCGAAGCTCTTCGGTTCAAGGAAAGACACTCTATGGCATACGGTGCTTCTGGTCGTAAGACTGATGTGTTTGCGCTCTCTCTTTCGTTACACGCCGCGTTAGTTAGAAATAAAATTTGAAGGAATCAAGTCCTTGTTTGTAAAATTCGTTTATTGTGAAGAAATATTTGTATTTTATATAAAAAATGTTTCTAAAGAGCAATCAAATTTTGGATGGATCAACCTTTTTTTGTACAGTTAAACCTTTTTTTAGGTGAATTGATTTTATTTTGTACAAATCTATCAATTATTGTACTAAACCATTATTATTTGTAAGATTCAATCGATCATTGGGCCTCATATTTTATTTTGGACGAAGTAACCTTTTTTGGATGAAGTAATCGTTTTTTGTATAAATAAACCGAATTTTGTATTTTTCCAGATATTATTTGTAAAAAAGCATAGCATCTATTTATTGTACGCAAAATATCCAAGCCTTTTATATTGAACGAAGTAACCTTTTTTGGATAAAGTAATCTCTTTTTGTATGAATAAACCGAATTTTGTATTTTTGCAAAAAATCCAAGCCAAAAATAAAGACGGAAGCTTGTCGGTCATAGGAACCTGTGTTTAAGATTCGAAAAAACATAATTTTTGAATTTGTTTTCCGGATAAACTAAACGGAGGATCACTTTCAAATTTTGAGTGGACATAAATAAAGTATTGATCTTCATGTATAAAAAGTTTCAAAGCTTGAAGAAAATATTTGGCATGGGATTTGCTCGAACTTCCTTAAGAGAAAATATAAATAACAAGATTATTTGAGGAAACTGGGTCGGTTTGTGATCGAGTAATGTATCCCATTAATCCCATTAAAAACATAAAATGTAAAAAATGTCAAGTCCCGTAACGCAGTTCTTTCGCTAAAAAAAGTTGTGAGATCTCATGTAAGACCAAGACAGTTATTTTAGTTAGGGTCTATGGAAGCACCTATTTATCAACATTGTTATAAATTGTTATCTAATCAAATACCTATCAACATTTATAGTGACCGTATCAATATTAAACACCTTTATTTCTATAATAATTATAATGATTTGGAAATTGCACGGCAACATATTCTACTAATTAAAATACTTTATTCTTATTTTTACTGGTGTCTGTAATACAATGTTTTTCATTAGTACAGGTACCAACGATACCCTCTTTTTTGTTACCACCTGTTACCTAAACAAAACTGTTTTGTATTTGATATCTCTAAATGTGTATTTACTGAAACAAACAGTAATCAAAATAGTAGATTATTATTTTATAATTATGTTGCCGTGCAATTGCCAAATCATTATAAATATTATAGAAAAAAAGGTGTTAGTTGTAAAGTCACTACTTTACAACTAACACCTTTATTTCTATAATTGTAGAATGTGTAATATTGATACGGTCAATATAAATGTTGATAGGTAATTGATTAGATAACAATTTATTACAAAGTTGTTGAATAGGTGCTTCCATAGACACTAACTAAAATAACTGACTTGGTCTTAAATGAGATCTCACAACTTTGTTAGCGAAAGAACTGCGTTACGAGACTTGACATTTTTTACATTTTATATTTTTGATGGGATCTCATTTGTTTTTGTAGGTCATCCCTTTTTTCTCGGGTAGTATCTTGTCTGCGCTACCCCTTCCCTGTAGCAACCATACATACACACGTACAAGCACAATGCGTTAAATGAATGTATATTTTAATAATCGTTATTTTTGATTTAATAGATATTGAAATTTTGGGATTTTTCATTTTTTCTTTCCTTTATACGCTAAACGATAGCTAATATTCAAATTTTGGAGTTTGTAAGATTGGTAGAAGTACCTTAAAATCTTGATGATCGGTGTGTGTGTCGGTGACAATATTAAGAAAATAATAATCATTATTTTTCATTTAATGGATAATTCAATTTCGAGATTTTTCATTTTTTCCTACCTTTATAGGCTAAACGCTAACTAAAATTCAAAAAGTTTGTAAGGTTGGTAGAAGTACTTTAAAACTTTTTTAATCCGTGAGTGTCAGTGGCAATATTAAGAAATTTTTAATAATCATTATTTTTCATTTAATGGATAATGAAATTTTGTGATTTCTAATTTTTTCCTTTATAGGCTAAACGCTAACTAAAATTCAAAATTTGAAGTTTGTAAGATTGCTAGTACCATGGAATTCCTATGATCCGTGAGTGTGTCGCTGACAATATTAAGAAGTTTTTAATAATCATTATTTTTGATTTAATGAAATTTCGGGATTTTTCATTTTTTTCTTCCTTTATGGGTTAAACGCTGACTAAAGTTCAAAATTTGAGGTTTGTAAGATTGCTAGAAGTGCATTAGAATTTTGATGATCGATGAGTGCGTGACGGTGACAATATTAAGAAATTTTTAATAATCATTATGTTTCATTTAAATTTCGGGATTTTTCATTTTTTCCTTCCTTTATAGGCTAAAGGCTAACTAAAATTCAAAATTTGGAGTTTGTAAGATTGCTAGAAGTATATTACAATTTTGATGACCTGTGAGTGTGTCACTTACAAAATCAAGAAATTTGACTGGCGATAACTCGTAAACTATAAGGCATAATTATTAGGTATATTGGCAATATAGCCAGTTATAGTATGTCCCTTGATACCTAAAAACTCAAACTTCTTGCTTTATACACAACGAAGTTACAGGGGGTCAAAAGTACCGTAAGTAGCTTCGAGAAAATGTGGTACGGCTGTGCTCGACTTAGCGGAGGCACTGCCGTGCCCCAAGGTAAAAATAATCCTGAGACAATTATCTCAATCTGAAATAAATGGAACAATCGCCACAAATCGGAAAACATTATAAACCAGACGAAATCGTACAGCATCGAGAGCTGCACTTACGCATGGCATCGTCCATTAATCACGTGAGGCTCGAAAGGGGGAGGGGGAGTGGTTTTGTGAAAAATCACGTGAGGTGGGGGGAGGGGGGTGGTTGTAGATATCACGTGTATTTATTTTTTCATTGCGCGATTTTTAAACCAAAAAGCGGCGCGCGACGCGCTGCCAGTCCCAGTAGAATCTGTGATTTTGAGGCCGAATACATGCTTAAATCGTTGCCGCATATGTTTTCTCTCAAAACAGTGTCTAAACTAGGAGATAGTGCTTTTTTTTGTTGTACAGAAATAAAAGATTCATTTTTATATACCTTAATGTAAATGTTATTAAGTCTACAAACGGCGATACAAACGAAAAAGCCGCCAAAAAGAAAAGCCGCCTCTGTTGATTAAGTTATGCGTGGGGGGGTGGGGTGGGTAGGGCTAGGGGGGCCATGGCCGCGGGCGGGACATGAAAAGGAGGCGGCAAGAACGAAAATTAGAGGAACAAACGACAATCTTTGGCGGCAAGGCGGTAGGCACCGCAACTTTTTTTAATACAATACAATACCACACCCTCTGAATACGTCATACACATACTTGATACGTTAAGTCACGATTTAAACGCCCATTAAAAATACATAGACCAATGACAACCCTTAAAGAACCTCCCTACAAGAAAACGGGACTCATTCTGAAATCGGGACGGGACTGAAATCGGGACGAGGTTTTACCTAACTAATACGATTGACGGACTTCGGAAAATCATCAATCAATTTTGAAATATCAAACTAAAAACACGCGAAAACATTGCTCCCTAAACCTAGTTATTTTATTGTGTTATAGTTATTTTAGTGTAGTGTACGAGTAGATAATTTTGTTTATGTAATTACTTACTGACCAATTAATAAATAGTTTGGTATTTGCTTTATACCTACTATCTACGGAGACATCGTCGAGCAAGTACTAAAGAGTAAAGGTAGATAAATATTTTAGTTGTGTTGATGTGGAATTAGGTTAAGTTGTAATTAATGCAATTATTAGATAAAAAGTTTACAAAAAAAGTGGTCAGATTAAGTTGTATTAGAGACAATAAATCATAAACTGTCGATCCAAAATATGGAGAATTGTTGAAATTTATCCAGTTTCGATAATAAATTGGTCCGGTAAAGTTGTCCTAGAGACAATAAATCAAGAACTATCGCACGGGACTGCGAACTGTCGATCCAAAATAAGAAAAAACTCCCAACTCTATTTTAACAAACTGAAATTGTAAGAGACAACAAAGATTCAGATTTTAAAAACTGATTTTACCACTGCGCTACGATTTTACTGAGCATGCGCCAATTTACTTTCTAAACCTGACACCTTATACTCCACATCTACCTTTATTTATTTTGTTTTTTCGGTTTCTTTCGTTGTTCTCGATAGATATTATATAATGGATATTATATAATGGACCTACTTTTTTATTTTTTCTCTTGTAGCACATCTAACTAAGTATGAAAAGGTCAAAAGAAAGTGGAGCATGGTATAGAAATAAGAAGAAAGCGAAGGAGGAGAATATTAGAAAAAATGAAGGGGCTATATTAAAGTTTGTGAAAGTTTCGGAGACGCCACAGTGTACGCCAGAGTCACCACAGTCTACGTCAGGGCAGGTTCTGAAATTTCGATACCAGAACGAAATGTAACCGCATATATTGAATCCGATTTTGATATCAACGACATTGGGAAATGGCCTGAAAGTATAAATTCAAACATAAGTCTGCTATTGATACAGAGAGGTCCTGAAGTCGTCCAACATATGAATACAGACTTCTAAGTAGAGTCAACAGTACCACGTACGGTTCAGTCAGACGCAGACTCTGTTATAGCAAAAGTTTTGTCCAGGAGGCGGCTAACGCGAGATTGGTTTTACCGCACATTGCCAAATGGCGAGAAACTTTTACGCTCTTGGATGCCATATTCTCCTTCTAAAGCATCATTGTTCTGCTTCTGTTGTCGTTTGTTTCAGAACGCAAATTTACATTCACCAAATGCGCCGAAATTTTACTCCTGCGACGGATTTAATACTTGGTGGAAATTAAATCCCTAAGTTGCCAATCATGAATCAAGTGCTCAACATAACCAAAATTTTTGCTAATGGAAGGAGTTAGAAACGATTCTTGGAATAGGACAGACTATTGATAAGAAAGAACAAGAAGTAGTGGCAAGAGAAACTAAAAAATGGCATGAAATTCTAACCAGAATGTTTGATATCATACAATTTCTGGCAAAACAAAATTTGGCGTTACGTGGCCACAGGGAAGACGACACCAGTGCCAACAGAGGCAACTTTTAAGAATTGGTGTATCTATTGGCAAAGTACGATCCCATTTTAAGAGAGCATTTAGTAAGAATAAAAATGGGCCAGAAAATTTCTCTTACTTATATGTCACCTGAAATTCAAAACGAGTTCATTGAAGTTTTAGGAAATAAAGTTCGCCAAGAAATTATAGCTCGTGTTCAAAAGCCCAAGTATTATTCCATGATTTTTGACAGCACCCCGGATATCTCCCACAAAGATCAAACAAGCCAAGTACTACATTATGTGATGATTGAAAACCAGGAGGGGCGAGTAGAGGAATCTTTTATAGATTTCATTGAAACGAAAAGCAAAACTGCGGAAGGTATTAGTGACATGATACTAAGCAAACATGATACCCAGGCCAATGGGGTCGACATTATGAACTGTATATTATGGCTGAATGCCACACAGGTGTACAACAGCAAATAAAGGATATCAATCCTAATGCCGAATTTGTTCCCTGTTCAAACCATTCACTAAATCTAGTTTGCCTACATGCGGCTTCAGTGGAGGTAAATTCGGTGACTTTCTTTGGTACGCTAGAACGCTGCTACGCTTTTTTTTTCTATGTCGACGCACCGGTGGGAAGTTCTTCTTGCAGCTACAGGAAAAAGTTTGAAGAGGGTTCAGGTCACACGTTGGAGCGCTAGAGGCGATGCTGTAAATTTCATTAGAGATCATTACAAAGAAACTTTAACTGCACTAGAAAATCTGACGGAAATGGACGAAAGCTTGAACACACGGACGGACGCGGGAAGTTTATGAGTGGCGATGGAATCATTTTTGTTTTTATGTTACTTAGACCTCTGGCAACCGATACTGCGTGAAGTCAATGATTCATCAGTGTGTTCAAAAAATAGGCGCTTTACAGACCGTATTGGAAGAAAAACGAGAGGAATCTGTAGACAAGGCTTTAAGATGCGCTAAAAGTTTATGTGAAGAACTTGGAATTTCTTTTGAACCCCCAAGACGAATTAGGAGGAGGCATATATATGGCGACGGAAGTAGAGATGTTGGGTTATCGTATGACGACGACTTGAGACGAACTATGTTTTCTTCAATAGACAGAGTAACTGCTGAAATTCAAGAAAGATTCCAACAATTGCAGAATCTGGCGCAAAAATACGCCTTTTTAAGATCCTCGGTGATATTGCGCGTCGACAAACTTAATCTAGATCAAGCTCCTCATGACATAAATAGAGAAGAGTTCAAACTTGAACGCGTAAGTCTACGAGCTTTCGTAGCTGCAACAGACCCAGACTATAAAAAGAGATCATTATGATGAGATGATCATTGTCATAATGTTGAAAATATTCTTACGAGCTGCTATAAGCAATGTCAGTTGCGAGAAAAGCTTCTCTAAACTAAAATTAATTAAAAATTATCTAAGATCGACTATGTCCACATTTAGACTATCCAATTTAGCTATATTGACAATCGAACATGACGTACATATTGACATTGATAATTGGGTAAAAGATTTTGCTTTGAGAAAAACTCGAAGAGTAGATTTTTAAAAAATTAAAGAATTTAAAAAATTGAAAGTTTTTTATTTTTACCAATTTACATGTCTAATGATTAAAATAGGGGGCGGAGAATTTCCAGTCGGCCCCGGGCGGCGAAAACCCACGCTACGCCACTGCTTATATGTATTAATTTTTCTTCGGTTGTGTGCTATAGAGGGAAAAATGAAAAGTTCAGTGATCCGAATAATGGAAATGATTGTATGATTTTGGAACTGTTAGCTGAATTCATTCCTTTTTTAGCGAGTCATGTTGATATCTATAGACATCAATATCTAAGACTAACATTTTTATAAATTCGACACAACTAGGGTTTTCTACCCGGGTACCCGGATCCGGGTATACCCGGGTATATGAAATTTTTACTACCCGGGTACTATTTCATTGCCAGACCCGGGTATCCACTTTGATCAAAGAATTCATAAAAAATCGGAAAATTATTATTAAGTAGCGCTTAAAATAATATTAGCAAATTTGCACTAAAAACAATTAAAATAACTCTAAAGAAGGCGTTGAGTTTTTTTACAAAAACGCAGTAAACTTGTGGTTAGGTTTGGTTATGTCGCCATGTTTTGTTTTTATTTCGTTGGAGTTTGATTAAAATATTGTTCGGTGATCGATGAGTAATTGAATTAAATATTATTAATAAAAAATAAAAAATTGTACCTAGTGGATAACCATAAAATTTTTAGGCAAAATGGATAGACCTGTTTCTGGAGTACTGTAAAATATTTAAAACAAAATACAGAATAAGGAATCAATACAATGTTCAATATACCCAAAAATATTATCCTATAAAGGCTCTTCAACAAGAGTTTTATTAAAACATTTAGATAAAGTAATTGAAATAAAGACCGAAAAACAGAGCTTTACGTGCGAAAAAGAACTGCCATCGATATCGTCTCAATCTGAACAAAGTTAAAGTCTAGTTCCAAAAAGACCGCGAATAACTAAATAATTTTTTTCGACTATGTACTAAAATTTCCGAAATTGTTGCACGCTTGGTTGCACATTCATCTGAGAAGCTTTTCATCATAAACAGCTAACTCTACCAAAAAGCGAAGGCAGGACAATGGAACTAGTTACAAATTAGTTAATGAGAACAAGACTGTTTAACTGTGAGACTGATATATAAGTTAAGTTAACTTCATTCACTCTTTCGTAATAAAATAAAACATTATTATAAGAAATCTCTTTTTCTGCAAAAAAAATGCAAATACCCGGGTATTTGAAAAAATAATACCCGATACCCGGGTATTAAAAAAAGTCGGGTACGCGAAAACCCTAGACACAACGCAGGCAAAAGTTATGATGAAGTTAATGACTGAAATTTGGTAAGAGAAAACACTAAAGAGAGTAAATTTGACACTTTGGTCAGCTAGAGAGGACGCATCTAGAAGTTTGAGTGTTCCTTGGCACGAAGTTTTTAAAACTTTGGAATCAATCAAGGATGATTGTACCGAAAAACCTGTAACGCGAAACGAAGCGACGGGAATACTTTTAAATTTAGAAAAACTGGAAACGGCGGTAATGGTTGTTGTGTGGTGTTTTTTTTTTTGATAGAATAAACAAAGTATATTCAAATGCAGGCTTTTTCCGTAGATGTGATCACTGTTGCCGTTCTTTACTAATCCCTTTGCATGTTTTTCGTAGCTGCACGAGAGAATTTTAAGCATTTTGAAGAAAAAGCGATGGAATTAAGCGTGTCGAAGCAGTAAACAAAAGACAATATATGCTGAAACACGCGATGAAGAAATGATAGTGACTACAAGTTAAAAAGTTGCTAAAAAACATCACATGATTAATGGACGACCCCTATGACAACATTTGCATTTGCCTAGGGACACCAACCCAAAGGTGCCATCCGATCCCGTAAAAAAATCCCATAAATTCGAACGGCTGCACTTTAGATTTCATTTGACCTAACTATATTACAATAAATTACTAATATTACTATATTAAGAAAGAATAACTATATTACTAAGAGTAAATTATAAGTGTTATAATCTTTTCCACCAATTCTTTATAATTAATTCTCAATAAATATTCAATTAATAATCTTTTCTATATATTTTTATTGCATTATTGTTTAGATATGGATTCGAAAAATTTACAAAGTAACAGCCATAGGAAAATAATATGAGGTTTCATTCTATTAACTTTGGAAAAATAAATTACTTTTATAGAAAAAAATCTCTAATCTTCAAAAAAAATAACTACGACTTACTAAACTATACAATTTCATCTATTGTTATTATTTATAATACAAGTACTCTTCACTTAAGGACCGATTTTCGTTTTTACGAGTAGGTCGTTGTTGAATACGCAATACAGATCCTTCGTTTTGGTTTTCAATTTGGATGTACAAAACGAATTGTACAATATAAAAATACAATTATTCTGTTGATACTTTTATTCGCAACTTTATCCTCCAAGGTCTTAAATGTACAAGCCTCAAGTTACACGCTATTTCTATAACTTTTCGCTCGGTCGTTTATGATCTCAAGATCTATTTATGCTTTTTCTTTTCGTCCACATCTAATAGATGCACAATCAATTAACTGCTTATTAATTTTACGTTCATTATTTGTTTACAAGATCGGAACATTCAAAGATAGTTACAGCACATTTGACGTTAGAGCTGGTCGTAAGTCTTAACGGACGTTTAGCTGGTAGGGCGTTAAGTAAGGAGTGCATGTACTTACAGTTGTAAATTGTACTAAAAATTGCAAATGTAAAGACTAAGAGTAAATGAAGCTTAAAGCAAAAATAATTTTGTATTAAAGGATTTAATAGAAATAGGATTTTTATTTCTATTAAAGTAATCAATTTAATTAAATAAGCGATCAGCTTATCAATTTGCAATTTTAAATACATAAGACATTGAAAAAAAGACACTTTTTATATTTACAATAAATTAATATATAAAAATTACAAAACAATTAATTTTGTAAGACATTTTATATTTTGTTATAAAAACATTAAATACGTAAAATATCTTAAAACGTATTTTTCTTTTTACAATAATGTTGGGATATCACAAAATACAACTTTTCGAATAATAATTGGAATTTACAAAACTAAATAATAAAAATATAGGCAATGAAGGAAGGCGATATTTACAGAAACGTATTGAAAAGCTGTATTATATAGAAAACATGAAGGGACACGTTTCCATTTTTTAAGATAGGCTAGACCAAAAAAAAATAAATTACAAATATTAGTCTTCATTTCATAAAATAAATAAATTTACCTAAATATCAAGTCTGACAAAAAACAGTTCTTAGTAATAAAAAATTATGTTTTAATAGCTTCTTTTTTAACTTCTAACATTTCTTTTTTAACAGGTTCTTTTTTAAGATCTAACATTTCTTTTTTAACATCACTTGATTCTGGTACATCAGTAGATTTTTTAGTTTCATTTGATTCACTAACACTCTTACTCTTCCGCCTCTGTCTCTTTTCTTTAGGAATATCTTTAAAGAATTCACTAAGCTGCTTTGATCTTTGCTCCCATAGTAAAACTTGCCTCTGTACAAGTTCTGTATGTTTGCTCATAAAATCAACATCTATTGGTAAAACTAATTCCCAGCCCTTATTATGACGGAGTCTTGAGATGCCGGTAAAAATTTCCTTTACCTCTTCTGTTGGTAAACGGATTATTGAACAAACCTTCCGCCGCTCAACATATTGATTTTGAGTAAATAAACATAACTGGAAATTAAATATATTATAGTTTATCAAAATAGTTTTTATTAAGGGGGGACATCACAGTAGAGCACGGTAAAGGAGCTATATTTTCGGGATTTTTTTTTGTCTCAATGAAAAGATCAATCAAAAAACGGTAAAGTAAGTTTAATAATATTATTAAAAAACTACAAAAAATATTTTGTTCAAATTTTTTTGACACAAAATGAGGCTGTGTGGCATTTGTCCGGAGACTCCTATATTTGGAAGGGGGTCCACGGGCGGACATCTAGACTCCTTAATTTTTGACCTCAATCTAAATTCCGAAATTGTTGCACATTCATCTGAGAAGCTTTTCATCATAAACAGCTAACTCTACCAAAAAGCGAAGGCAGGACAATGGAACTAGTTACAAATTAGTTAATGAGAACAAGACTGTTTAACTGTGAGACTGATATATAAGTTAAGTCAAGAAAAAATCTAAGTTTTTTAATTTTTATATATCAACATGGAGCCACCCACGTAGGATTATTTCGATATATTGATTTTTGGCGAAATTTGGCGAAAAAAGTTGAAAATTTAACCATAAAAAAGTCATTAAATTGTTCATACAAAAAACCAAGTAGTATATAAAAAAAATCCTACGTGGCTCGATAGAGTTAGGTTTTTGGAATGTACTACCGAAATTTCAGATCGATCGGTGAAGATTTGCCCGAGCAATGTGTTCGCCCAGTTAAGAAAAACTGGTTTCGAGAAAAACGCTTTTAAAGTTTTAAGTCAAATCTGCGATGCCTGAGAGGGCGTTGCGGCAGAATGGAAAATTTGGGCATTTAGACATTTTTGCCGCATTCCATCTTTTGGTATGTTATTTTTAAAACCCTAAAGCAACTTTTAAGCGAATAAAAAAAACAAGTTTTTTTCTAAATTTTACTGTGATGTCCCCCCTTTAAACGATATTATGATATTTTATTATGAATATTTGTCTTACCACATAATCTCTTGCTCTACACATCATATCAGCAGGTACACCACTAATTGCTGAAAAGGTATTTTCAGGATATAATATTTCAGATTTAACAATCCAATTTCCTCTAACTAAAACACCAACTTGCGGTAGGGCTTTCAACAAAGTATCTGAGGTCAACCCTTCTCCTCCAGCTAATAACATCATTAATTGTTGGAATTGGATTATCTTAGCTACAAAATATACATTATTAAATAATTTTAATTAACCTTTTTTTTAATTATTTACCATCTTTAAGAAGAAGTCTGCATTGTTCAAGGACAGGTAGTGCTCTGAGCGCATGTAGTGATACAACATTTGAAGGTAAAGAAGGCTTGATAATTGCTTGTTCTTGATCATCTGGAACTAATATTTTTAGGTATTCTGATGAAGTAACATTCATGGCTTGTTCATTATCATCTAGTGTTTCTGATAATAATTTATGTTTCATTACCTATAAAAAATCGCAATCACATATTTCCGATTTAACTTATTTCTAATAGAAAATTTTACCTCACTAGTTGTGCTTTTAAAATGATGCCATTTACACTGAAGCCATTTCTCAGCTTCACTTTTTTCCTTCAATTTCTTATAACTAACTTCCCTAGATTTAATTTGTCTGTCAGTTTCATTTCTAGCAAATTTAACAGTAACAGCCTCAGCATTACTGGGTCCAGCTTCTTCCTCATCAATTTCTTGAGAATCTCTCTTCCTTTTAACACACTTATCTAAATATTCCATTGAAGGCCTCAATTGTAAAAAACCCTCTAATGGAGTAATATGATACTCCTTTCCATTGTAAACTCCAATAGCATATTTATCTGTGTCCTGGACTACTTTGGTTGAGGTCAAGAGAACTTTGTCTAAAATATCGTTTTCAAATGTGATGTCTTTTTCTTTTTTCTTATTGCCTCTAACACCATCTACTTCTTGGGCTATGTCCTCAGCTTTGATTGGGTCAAAATTACTGGACTCAACATTAACGTTCATTTCCAGTTTGACTTCTTTGTTTTGTGGTTTAAAAAATGATTTACGAATGGACATTTCAGTTTTGAGGTCTTTTGGCCGCAGGGGATATTGAAAGACATACAGCTGCTTTTCCAATCTTTTTGATAAATAAATTGGAATCTGAAAAATGGTTTATAGAAATAAAAAAAATAAAAACACATCCAACACATTTTTTTCTAAATTAAGTACTAAATAATGTGATCAAAAACTAAATTAAGTACTAGATAATGTGATTTTTATTAATTAGTACTGGGTGGCAGCATAAAAGAATGCAATTTTATCATCTTGCAAGTCATTGGTTTACATGGATAAGCCATATACTTTACAATAATGACACAAGAAACATCAAAACAACCCGACTAACAATATCATAAAAAATGTGATAATAAAACCCTGTTTTTAAACAAACTGAATACTCAAAACACAAACTCATTTTGCCGTTGACATCTATGAAACTCGATAACATGAAATTTTTATGTCTCATTAAAGGTTTACCATAAACACAGTTTTTTACTATTTAAGGGGTCTAAGAAATATTTAAAAAAAAATATTAAGAATTAATATTCCAATCAATCATCTTCATTTTTTTTGCTCTAGTTTTACTAGATGTGACAAATCCAGTTTTTTAGAAAGTGTACATATCAGTGAGCTTTTGCAAAACAGTATCTGTACATATTTATTTGAAACTATGATGATGATAGCCGACGCAGCTACAGCAATTTGTGTCTAATGGTTTGCGTTTTTTCTCATGTGCATTCAGGTGACTTGCGTATCCCTGTTTGCTGATGAAGATCCTATCGCATTGTTAGCAGACGAGTTCGTCGTTTTCATTAAATACTTATATCTGGTTTCGTTTATGCCTTTGTTTCAATAAATCACGTTCAATATATAGGTTTTCTAATCGCATTTCTTAAAAGTCCTTTATTTTTATATCTAATAGATGTCACCAATAAGTGCGGTCTTCAGCATTTCTTTCTCATGTGTTGTGCGGTATATTGCATTTCTCCATGATTGCTTTCGCCCTGTCCTTGTATCTTGCCATTTGGCCACCTACTTTTCTTTCACGATAAAACAGCTCCGAGAACATTGCCATTTTATGTAGGCATTGATTTTCCATTCTTTGGACATGTCCACACCATCGCATTTGCGTTTAAATTAATTGGGCTTCTATACCAAGAATATCGGCTCTGCGGATGGACGACACTGACGTAGAGTGCAAACAATGTTGATACTAGAACGCATCCCTGCTAGACTCCGGTGTTGACTTTAAAGTTGGTTGACAGTGCTCCATTATGTTATACCCTGCATGTCATGTCTATGTGTAGTTGTTGTATCTTATTTAGGAACTTTCTTGGGCACCCTAGCTTCCTTAGGACTATCCATAAAGCTTCCCTGGGGACTCGGTCAAATGCTTTCTCCAAGTCGACGTGTAACACATGAATATCGGTTTGTATTGTTTCACGCTTTTTTCTTGTAGTTGACGTATGATGAAAATTGCGTCGCATCTGCGTCTTGCTCTGAAACTGCACTGAGCCTGAAACTACACTCAGCCTCAGGAACTATATCCTCTGCAATGGGCTGCAGACGATTCAAGAGTATTCTAGCTAGGATCTTGCCTGCGACATTCAGTAAAGAGATACCCCTGTAAGAGTTATAGTCGGACGCACTTAACTTGCCCTTATATAGTGTACATATTGTGGATGTCTTGAATTGTTGGGGTACTGATTCCGTTGACCACATTTGGTTCACAAAGTTTACTATCTTCTGTTGCAGAGGCATTCTTTGTAAACTTCCAAGGGTAGTCCATCACTTCAAGTTGCTTTCCCATTCTTGAATTGAGTAATGGCTTTTTCTACTTCTTTTAGCATTGGGGGATCATCGAGTTCTTCCCATTTTCTGTTTTCTGGTAGGTTGTTTATGTATCCTATGTGCGTTGAGCTGTTTGCATTTAAAAGAGTCTTTTAGTAATCAATACACCTTTCTAGTATCTCTTGCCTATCCGTGAGCCGTCTAGTGGGGCCACATATTTTGTTCAGCTTTTCGTAGAATCGTCCAATCTGGTGTGTGTCAGCCAACGATTGTAGCTCCTCTGCTCTCTCTTGCCACCATTTTGTATTTGATCACCTGGGTTATTTGTCTTAGGTTCGCGTGCGCATTTTGTATTTCTTGTTTTTGTCTAGGACACTGTTGGTTTTTGCTTCTTCTTCTTAGTGCTAATCTATAGGTTTTAAGAGCTTGCATTAGTTTCAGTATCATCATTATTTTCATCAAACCTAGTGTTTTCTGATGTTGAGCCCTAGACACCCTTTGGCTATATTGTACAGTATCTCTGAGAACACACCCCATTCTATTGGGGAGTTTAATCCATGTGTCACCTCGCATATTTTATTTACTTTATCTTGAAAGCTTTCGTGAGTTTCCGGTATTATCGGTTTATCTAGTTTTCTAGGAATTTCTTTGTGATTCCTTCTGAGTTTCGATATCTGAAGCTGCATGTTCGATACCAGCAGCCTGTGGTCAGACCAACAATTTGCGTCTCGTTTTACCTTAGTTTGTTGAAGATCGGATGTTTCTTTTTGACGTACAATGATGTAGTAGATTAAGTGCCACTGCTTAGATCTGGGGTGGTGCCACGTGGTATTGTATTTATTTTTTTGCCTATATATTGTATTGGTTATACATAGGTTATGCTGGACACATAGAGTTAGTAGTCTTAATCTGCTTGAGTAACATTAGATAATTATTATCTAATATCCAAGAGATAATTATTAAGAGTATAGCTCTGCTAGGTAATCCAGAAAACCTTGTGTTTATTGCAAATGTACTTGTGTTTACAGTTTATTAGTGTAATTAAAATATGTAT
Source organism: Phosphuga atrata (assembly GCA_944588485.1). Lineage (NCBI taxonomy): Eukaryota > Metazoa > Arthropoda > Insecta > Coleoptera > Silphidae > Phosphuga > Phosphuga atrata. The sequence goes on along the minus strand of OX155893.1, from coordinate 64,458,008 downwards.
AGAAATTAAGAAATGATGCTATAAATACGGAAAAGTTTTATTTTAGACTAACTGCAATATTTCTACACTGCACCGAAAAATTAGCGCACCAAATATTAATGCTATTATCTACTTCAACCAAACATATGGAAATGAATAGGGCAACCAAAAATATGGAAATGTATATATTTGCTCGTTCTACTTATAAAAGAAAGGACTAGCCAGAAATGTGTTTTTGACTAAACTATGAATTTAGAGCCCTATTCGTAAAAGGGCATGTTTTTGCATATTCCACCAATAAGAGCATAAATTGCGTATTGGCTATGATATTTCGAAACAACTGCATATTTTTAGTGCATATTATGCTCAATTTGGTTAAAATATTTATATTCATTGAACTGCTTTTGGACGGAAATCTCAAGACGCGTGACGTCGGCCAAGGTAGGTATTATCTTAATTTTCTTAAATAAAATACCTTAAATAGATTTATAAATAAGCCGACTCATCAACATGGTTTAAATCGACAAGAAACAATTTGTTGAAACAGTTTGTTGGTATTAAAAATACTAATCGAAGATATTGGCTTTTACCATACCATAAACTTAACAGATTTGTATTGCGAGACGCCACTTCAGAACCGAGATGATTAGTTGGAGGTAATTTAAATTAAGGGCAGAATTAGTCAGTTGTTTTAATCAGTAAGATCAATTTTCTATAACCCTTTTTATTTCGAGTCTCCGGCATCCCAGTTTCCAGTTCGACAATCAATCCCAGCTCGTAACAGTACGTATAACAATTCAATTAAAATGAAAAAGATTATGTTTACTTATGATTTTAAATTATTTTTAGATAATGCCGAAAATAAAAGCGTATTTGTCACAAAAATTATCGCAATATGTACGGGAGTATCCCGTATACAAGACAGATCTTAGGGTGCTTCTGTGCAAAGTCCATATCGACCGAAAAAATATTCATGGTAAAGCAACATTTAACAACTGCAAAACATGTCGAACCTGTAAACAGGAACAACGAAAAGAAAATTACACAACCTTTGTTAGGCGAATCTTCTAAGTCACAAGCTACTCAATTTGAAGAAGATATATGTGCTGCTCTTATTTCTGCCGACATACCATTGTATAAAATGCGTAACAAAAATTTGGAGTTTTGTCCCTAGAAAAGTATACAGAGTACAAAGTGCCTCAGAAACCACTCTTCGGAACAATTACGTGAACGACCTTTACAAAAGTACTGTCGATCACATCAAAAATTGCGTCAAAAATATTTTTTTTATGATTTCAATTGATGAAACTACTGATATAACTGGAAGATATGTAGCAAACGTCGTCATTGGAATTTTGGGCCACAATGAACTGATCGTTATGCAAAAATTTGTATTAAATACTGCAGCGCTAGACAAGGCAAATCATAGCAATCATAGCACTATTGATGACTTTTTGATGATTTAATAAAAATTCTGGGTGAAAGTTTAAATCGAGATTTTACTATTTATATTAGATGCCATACTTGGTAATTAAACAGGAATACTTTTCTTTTTGGGAACTTAAATGAGTTTGTTTGTTTGTCATTTATTGTAATAAAAATTTAATAGTTATTTACATATAGAGGGCCGGAGGTATAAGATTACGCCCGCAGCCGAAGTTTGAGGCCCAACGGAGGAGGGCCTTTGTGAGGCGAAGGGTGTAATCTTCCTCCCGCCCGAGGCATGTACAACGTTTTACGCACAACTGCAGAAAACCTAAAAAAAATAATTAAAAATGGTTAAAAACGATGAAAAAATACGACGGTGATTTAAATTCACAGCTCGTCACTTAGGTTATTTGTTGCTAAGAAAAAAAAACAACAAATATTGTAAACAAAAAATTTCATAATTTCGGAATGTAAGTAAGCGCTGAGCAAATTCCCTCCGAAATATTAGTGGAAACTGATGAAGCTGTGTTGGGTTTGATCCCAAGCAAGTCTAAAGACCGATATGAAACGGAGTTTTCATCTTGGGAAGTCTTAAGATTAGATAAGATTAGATTAGATAGATCTTGATGCGGGGTTTTCAATTATTTTACAGAACCACGGGCCGGTAAAATTTTGACGGGTGTAATGTCAAATTTTTGGTCGTGGTAACTAAGATGTAAAGGAACAATTTTGATGCAGTTGTGAGTAAAATAAATTATTTTGAAGGTTAGTTGTATTTTTCTTTTGTAGTTATGTTTTCGTACCTTGAATTTAACATTTTTTCACATATTTTCTTTCAGCTATAAGGGCATATATTTTTTTAAATGCATATTTTTATAGAGCACATTTTAAGCGATTTCAATAGTGTATTTTACAGCAAGAGATGAAATCGTTTTTTTGGTGAGGTGGGAGTTTGCTCACGGGCGCCAGCGAGTTAGCAATCACACCGAACCAAAAAAAAAACACTTTCATCTCAAGTAGTAAATGCAATTTTTTCTACTGATTTCGGTTATAGAATCCATAATTCGACTAATAAATCCAATTCGAAGCGAACTGTCAGAACTGTCAATACATATCTAATTGTTGGTTTGGTCGTTTCCATGGTAACATATTGCATTCTCATAGAAGGTGATACTTTTCAAGTCAAATCTCCTAATTTTATTTCGGTTTTTTAAATAGTTTCAGGCTCGTTTTTCTTTTGTACATAAAATATTTCATTGAAATTAATTAATAAGAAAGTCCATGCAAATTTGGTTAGTTTAGTGTTTTAATCGAGAAAATCATAAATTTAAAATGCTCATTTTCGTGTCTAGATATGAAAATATTTTCATCTCTAGAATGAAAAAATGTCACTTTCATGTAGGGTAAGCCGTGGAAAAAATGCCATTTTCACATATATCAGTAGAAAAAAGTACTTTTTTAAGAGCATATTTTTGGTTGCCTTAGGAATGAATATCTGATACAAACCTGATGACACATGTTGACACCTGATAGACACTCTTGGTCTGTTTTTATCTAATTAACTTTGTTTAAAAAAAACTATCAATTTTAAGTACATTTTTAAGTATATTTACAATTTACTTACAATTTGATATTAGTTTAAAACATATCAAAGTGTTTAGCTGTCATCAAGCAATTGTTTGTACAATTAGTCTTATTTAAAATGCAATGTATTTCAAGACCAATTTAAGTAATGATGAGTGTATCACTCACTCCCTTTACTTAATTTGATGAAGAATATTTTTTCTGTACTATTGATGACACTCTTGGGGTGAACCACACAGCTATTTCTCGGGTCAACCACTGTTTCGGAGAAACTGATGAACATGACAGGTGACAATCTGTTACTATCTTCATCTTCTTCCGACGTTGGCTATTAACATTGCACCCTTGATTTTATTTACTGCTGGTCTGAATAATTCAGATGATATTTAAAATCATTGACGAAGATTGTGCAGCCAGGAGTGTCATCTATTTCTTTGTCCTCTCTTGCTGTCTATTTTGCCTTGAATTATAAGTTGTATCATGCCTCATGACTTGCCACAGGTATTCGAGTTTTCGTATTTTCACGATAAGCACGACATCTCTCTCTTTACCCAATCTTTGTTTGACCTCCCCGATTGTTTTATGATCTGTATGGTATTTGAAGCATACGGCAGTATATTAACATTCCCAGTCTTTTCATTGTATTTTCTGATGTGGCCCATGCTTTGACCTCATAAAGCAGAACTGGTAGGATGTAGCATCTGACCAGCATGTATAAGTTCCACATCTTCTAAGGTTTAGTTATTTACTGTTGTAACTGTAACTGAATCTATGGCTGGTTTCTTTTGCTTATGGACATACATTTGATTTTTGATGCATTTAGTTTGAGGCCATATTTCTTTGTGGCTGCCTAGATGTTTTGCATTATTCTCTGTAGTTCATCTACAGCAGATTATAACGTGCTACTATCACTGTAAAAGATCTTTGTGCTACTACTACTGTAGAAGATTTTTTTTTCAAATGCATGTTCTTCAAAGATGACTTTCTGCGGTACATAATGCGAATGTTAGGTTAGGTTTTTTGAAACTGTTCACCAATGTCTTCCAAAAGGAAATCTGATTTTACCAATCACCATTAAAAAATTACCAGTTATTGAACTACAGAGAATAATGCAAAACATCTAGGCAGCCACAAAGAAATATGGACTCAAACTAAATGACAGCTTTGTTGAAGTAAACAAGAATTGTGAGTTTCATATACAACCTATTTTGACTTCTTGTTTAAATTTTTTATTGGAAAATATATCACTTACTACACAAATAATTCACCATGGACAGTGAGAGTGAAAAACAGTAGAATAAGGCTGAAAGACATTATTTGAATACAAAAACAATGATGCTGGACCATCACACCAAAATAAAAATCTCAACATCAATGAAATAAGAGACGTAAAAGGGTTTCCTCCAACAGATAAGGTGCCACAGAATGAGCAGAAGTGACAAACTGCAGAGAATAAGAAGCGCAACAGAAGTAGCCCCGAGGAACACCTAAAAATAGCCAAACAAAACTCTCAGATTACTGGCTAAATCCACCAGTAGCTACCCGAAATGGGTACAAAACTCTAATATCATCAGAAGTCAAAATCCAGCCCGCAACTAGAGACACATATACAACTATAACAAAAGCACTTGATGAAAAAGAAACACACACTTTCAAACTCAAAGAAGAAAGAGACCTTAAGATAGTAATAAAAGGAGTACACCATACCACAGATATAAATGAACTCAAACAAGAAATCCAAGAACAGGGACACAGCGTTAGTAATATCTGGAATGAGAGACAAAAAGGAACAAAAATCCCACTTATAGCACCAAATGAGAATAATACAGACATATACAAAGTGCAGTACATACAAAATGTCAAAATAACTATCAAAGCACCATGAGTCAAAAGGGAAATTCCACAATGCATTAGGTGCCAGAGGTATGGACACACAAAGGGCTTCTGCCACCACAACCCACGTTGTGTCTAATGTACAGGAAACCACGAAAATGCACTATAAAAACAAAAAGTGCAAATGTAAAATGTGTGCTCTGTGAAGGAAACCATCCTGCCAACTACAAAGGGTGCAAAGTCCACAAAAAAAACTACAAAATAAAAGATTCCGACAACTAAGGAAAAAGGAAACACCAAATACAAACGTACCACAAAGGCAAATAACAGGAATGACACTACCCCTGGCATGACCTATGCTCAAATGACCACATATCACCAACAACAAGAACAGTCCGCAAGTCAAAATATGCAAGTCACAATATGAAAGGTCTCATGGAGCAGATGGGAACCATGCCAAATCTATTTACTTCACTTATCGCAAAAATTAAATAATGGCGAAATTCCTCAAAATTGTAGTGTGGAATGCCAATGGGCTGAACCAATGAGAGCAAGAAGTCAAAGCCTACATTGCTCGCAAAAACATACGACATAAAATAATATCTGAAACACACTACACCAGGAAAAGCTATATGAGCATCCCTAATTATTGTATTTACCATACAAGACATCCAGATGGAAATCTCATGGAGGATCGGCTTTTATTATCAAAAGGAAAATAACGCACCACCAAGAGGAGAAATATAGAAAGGACAACCTCCAAGCAACCACTAGAACTATTGAAGATAGGATAGGCCCCCTTCTCTAACACTCTGGGTACTTGATTCATAGCTGGGGAGTACTATAATGCCAAACATGTAGACTGGGGATCAAGATTAACAAGAACTGATGGGAGGGAACTATTAAAGGCAGTACGGGCAAACAACTTGAAACATCTCTCTACTGGAGAACCAACATACTGGCCAACAGATCTGGCAAAAGTCCCAGATCTAGTTGACTTTTGTATAACAAAGGGAATACCAAACCAATACTTGACAGCTGAATCAAGCTTGTAACTGTCCTCCGATCATTCACCTGTCATTGTCACACTATACACACAAATAATTCAGAAGCAAAAACATCCCTAACTCAGCAGTAAGATAACTAACTGGGATCTTTTTAGGAGCACACCTAAACCAAACACTGTCACTTGAAATCCCCCTCAAAGAAAATAGAGATATAGAGAAGGCAACTGAAGACTTAACAATCGCTATGCAACAGGCAGCCTGGAGCTCGACACCAAAAAGAAGTAGGAACATCCAATACCCAGGGGATATTATGGGAAAAATTACCGAAAAAAGGCGGCTTAGAAAGAAATCGCAACTACACAGATCCCCAGAAACACTATTATATAGAGCTACAAAGGAATTAAAGAAGCTACTAAATGAATACAAGAACCAGAAAGTACAAAAATACCTACAAAACCTTACACCCACTGCTCTCACAGGATACTCACTATGCAAGGCTACCCAGAAGATAAAACAAAAGTGTCTTTGTACCATACCCTGGAGAAGCCACAGTAGAAGAAGAATTGACTATGTACGAATATATAAATAGTGCAGGACAAAGAGTACCACCTATCAGAAAATATAAAGTCATAGAAATCAGAGCTCTAATAAAGCACCTGAAACCAAAAAAGGTACAGGGATACGACCTAATCACAGGGAGAATGTTAAATCAATTACCTGACAAGGGATTTAAAGCTACTTTCCCCTACAGTGGAAAGTAGCACAAATAAAAATGCTACTTTGGAACAAGGAAAACCTCCCAACGAAGTCAAGTCATACAGACCAATCAGCCTACTGCTATGAAGTAAATGAGCTAATCCCTAAACACCAAATCGGCTTCAAAACACAGCATGCCACCATAGAACAAGTGCATAGAATAACTGCAAAGATAACTGAAGACTTGGAAAGGAGAAGATATTGCTCAGCAGCATTTCTGGATATAAGTCAGGCGTTTGACAAAGTTTGGCATCCTGGACTATTGTACAAACTCAAAATGAAAATACCTTATAATTATTTCCTAATCATAAGATCATACCTACCAGACCGCCATCTTTTTGTCAAACTCCAAGACGAATATCAAATCAAAGGTTCCACAAGGCATTGTCCTGGGGCCAATTCTGTATCTTCTCTTCATTGCAGACCTGCCTACAACACCAGAAATTATGACAGCTACATTCGCTGATGATACTGCTGTACTTTCATCACACCAAAACCCCACAACAGCAACACAACATCTACAAAACCCCCTTACAAAAATTGAAGAATGGCTAAAGAAGGTGCGTGAAGGCTAATGAAAATAAGTCTGTGCACATTACGTTCACACTGCGACGAGAGACATGCCCACCAGTTACTGTAAATAACATACAGCTGACCCAATCTGAAGATGTCAAGTATCTGGGAATACACATGGACAAAAGACTAACATGGAAGAAACACATTTGGAGCAAGAGAAAACAACTAGGGCTCCAGTATGCCAAGATGCACTGGTTAAAGGGACGAACATCACAGCTGACAGCCCAAAATACTCTTATACAAGGCAATTATCAAACCAATATGGACCTATGGGATCCAGCTATGGGGCTTGACCAGTAATACTAACATAGCAATTATCCAGAGATTCCAGTCCAAAGTCCTCAGAAATATAGTCGACTTGCCATGGTATGTCACAAATACTACAATACATAATGATCTAAAAGTGCCAAGAGTCAAAAGTGTAATTAAACAATACAGTGCTAGGTACTTCAAAAGACTAAGTGTGCATCCAAACGAACTAACACCATGAACAACCAAAATTCAAATGCGAAGACTCAAGTGAACTAGACCAGCGTTTCTCAACCTTTTTGGGCCCACGGACCAGTAAAATTAAAAAAAAAAAATTCGCGGACCAGTGATATTTTTTTAACAAAATTTTACTATAGTTCATTTTTTTTAAGAATGCAGTACAGGGAAGAAAGACCTTGTTCTCTGATTGGCTTAAATCGAGGAGAAGTTCACACCGACGATATTTACTTCTCCAACTCAACCTCTTTTCTCTCTTTCTTTTCACATACATTTTCAGCTGTTAGTTGTCAATGGCTGCCGTGTCACGTCACAATTGCCATCTGATCTGCTTGTTGAACATCTGTTTGTTGAATGAACATCGATAGACGAAGATTAGTTAATAGATAGACATAGATTAATTAATAGATAATTATTTTTTGTATTTGATCAGGATATTGTTATTTTTGAAAAACTTTCTTAATGTAATTCAATGTCAGTCGTGGTGTTTTCCAGTGAAGTAGTTGTTTTTAAGAAAGTTTGTTAAAGAAAGATTAGTTATACAAATGATGTTAACTTCGTTGACGATATGTAAACAATAATTTCCTAGAAATTATAATCTTTGAAGAAAAGATACAAACGCAAATGTTTAATATTCTTATGAAGAGTGTAATTTTTTTGAGTAATTTCAAATAGCTTATTAATGTAGTGCACTCAAACATCAGACTTCTCTTCAGCACCAGTTATCAATTTGTTGTAGTTATCGAATAGTATATTCGTGGTTTTTTTCTTGTATATGCCTGATGACTGTTTTATTTCTTTTTATGTTAAAGTTATAACTTATGACGTTTAAACCTATATAACCTATATAATTTAACCTATTATGTTTAAATTATATTAGTTAAAATCATCGTGCAAGCTTTAGAGGCTTTCTATCTCTGAGCATTCTTGTTCAAGCTAGGTGTTTTTTGCTTGTCGAATTTCTCCTGGCTTGTCGAATTTTTGCTGTCCATCTATGTCCTTGTAGACTCGTCTTTCATACATTAATTCAAGGATTTTGTCTGTTATCCATTTTGTTTTGGCTGATATGTTCTAGTAGGGAGTTCTTTATTGCGCTTTTTAAAATTTCGGCTGTTTGACTCCACAATTTCAGATGGCTTATGTTCTGACAATCAAGCTAGTTCAACTTGTTTCATTTAAATATTTTGTTGAATATTTGGATTTTTCAGTTGTTCAAGATCATTTTTTTGTTTGGATGTTGTTTCGCCTTCTGATATAATCTTAGTTCTGAGTTTCGCTTTCAGTGGGGTGTGATCTGGGCATCAAGGCACGTCAGATCCTGGATATGTGCATGCTCTGATTATTGCTGAAGCAAATCTTTTATTTATTAGTATGTAATCGATTTTGTTACGTGCGATATGTTGTTGGTTGCCTTGTGGAGATTTCCAGGTGTATAGTCTTCTTGGCGGGAGCCGATACCAGGTATTGCATATTTTGAAGTTCTTTTCCTGGCAGAATTGTATTAATTTGTCTCCTTTTTCGTTTCTATCTCCTAGTCCAAACGCACCAACTATTCCATCTATTTTATCAGTTCCAACTTTTGCGTTAAAATCCCCTCTAATCATGGTCAGTTCGTGCGATTTTGTGTGTTGATTTGTGTAATAATTCGGAGATTTGGGAATAAAATTCTTCGATTTAATTCTCACTCGATTCCGAAGTAAGAGCATACACCTATGATGTTCATAGAGAAGAGTTTTGCCTTTATTTTTAAGAGCATTGTTCTATCTGTGCTCGGTATAAAAGCAGTTATAGAATCAGCTATGTAGTTTGATACAATTATACCAACACCTCTTCTATGTCGATGAGTATCATTTCTTGAGTAATTTCAATAGTTTTGTTTTCTGATTGAAATTTACCTGAACCTGGCCAGAATGTTTCGTTTACTCCAAGAATGTCAATGTTCATCTTTTCATTTATCTGATGGTGTTTGCGAGTTTACCTGCTTCGTAAAGGCTGCGGACATTCCATGTCCCGATTTGAATGTTTTTTTGTTTTACCTCCGGGGATTCTTAGAACCCTCGATGAGTCGGAGACTGAGGGCCGTGTGTTACTTGTAACTTCAAATGACTTTTCGTGACTGGGATATTGCTTCAGTGGTTTCCCATTGCCTTCTGAGGGATTTATGGTTTTATTTTATAATTATAATTTGTATGTATTATAAATTATAATAAAACTATGTTTTATCATAAGATTATTTTATTTTGTTTTTTTTAGCCTAAACATATTAAAACTTTTTTTCCCTTACCTCTAAAAAAAGGGGAGGGGTACAGAATTTTTAGCAGTTCATTTTATGGGGTACAATTTTTCAAAAGGTTGGGAACCACTGGTATAAGTTATTCAATAATATTAAGATATTCAATCAAACCATTAATAAATTACTAATTTTATATTCAAGTAACCATATTTGAATTTAGCGCCAAATTTTGTATCTAGATTGAACATTTATCAGTGTAAATGAGGTTTTTAGTTACTGCATCCTTACAAAAAAATGGACTATAGGTATTAAAGAACTACTACATAAGTTATTTGTAACATTTTTATTATCATTTACTTACAATAATATTTAAATGTAAATATATGTAATTATTTTTCTTTTTTTTTCTTCAGTGCCGTACTAATCATAATTACATAGAATTAAAATTAGTTTAAGATATTTGTATTTCGTAATTTTATAACTTCAAATTTAGTTATTATTTTTTTTATAAGTAAATTTTTTTCGCGGATAGAAAAAATTGTCTGTGGACCAGTAAAATTTCTCCGCGGACCACTGGTGGTCCGCCGGACCAGCGGTTGAGAATAGCTGAACTAGACCAATAGACGTACCAACCAGATGCAATCAGCTATAAATAACAAAAAGCTAAAGTGAGAAGTTGTCAGTGGATAACACCACACATGCTATCTAACATGTATTGTGTACATGTTACTTTATAATATCTGCTGAATGTCTCTGTACAGATTGTAGATTAAATGGACTAATAAAAAATAAGTTATTGGCACACAGTTTATTCAAAACCTCACACATACAGACTGGATTTTACTAAAACCACTTGAATTGGGAATTTGTTCAGAGATGTGTCCATATTTTGTGTGGAGAATTATTATAAGAGTTTTACAATTAGTTGTCCAAAGGAATGATATGCTCCATGCAATTTTTCCAGCACGATTGCATTTGGCGGTGACTCAAAAATGGCAAGGCTCTAATGGCATTTTAAATAGTAAGAGGTACATTATGGATATCTTAGAACTGTTTGTTGTGATATATACCCCATAAATCACAGACAACTTCCAATTAATGCACACAGCACCCAGCCCCACACACCCAGAATTGTGCGACAATATCCAGGCAATGTTGGTATATCTGGCCAATGGCCACCCAGACTTGAATCTGATTGAGCACCTTTCAGAAGATATGTATGATCTATTCAGCCACCCCCTACAACTTTTGACAACCTGGGGAATTCTTTAGTGAAAATATGGGATAATCTTTAACAAAAGCAGTTAAGTGTTCATTACAAGCATGAACCATTTCATCGGGGTGTCATAATAAGTCAAGGTGGAAACATAGTGTATTGAACCTATAAACAATTTTGTAGATTTTGAATTTTATTACTATTATTTTATTAATATTAATTTATATAAAGCTTGGTTTGCTTAATTTTAAGCATTACCTATGATTAAACATACTTTATTGTGCAATACTTTAAATGATATTACAATTGAACCCGTCATTTTGAAAAGGGCATGAGGCACACTTTTTTTAAATATCACTTTTTTACGCCATTTTATTCATTGAAGCCTTTTACATATTCCATATGAAAAGAACACATGTGTATACACCACAAGTCAACTTAAAAAGCAATGAAAAGGGCACGAGTCCTGGACTTATGCCCCTTTCAAGTGAAACGAAACACATCTGTCAGATATGACGTAACATCACTTTATCGTGAGCTTGCCGAAAATGCTTTTAGACCTAGAAAAAGAGTCTCTGGTGGCAGGAATAGTGAAAACTAAAAACATAATAAAATAAAAAAAGCCAAAATTGCTGGAAAATGATGATTAACTAACTAAAACTTTTGGACTAATGACTTTTTCGAAATGATCCCTTGCTCATTTCGAAAAAGGCATAAGTCCAAATATTTTAATTAAAAATATCTGGATGAAAACTTCTTTTTTAATAAATAAATATTCCAAAAAGCATGTTAGTTTTTTATTTAACAACCTCTATAATCACTTTCTTCAGCATCAATGACTTTTTAACAAAAAACATATTTTTGTTGATTCTGAAAAGTTTTAATTCATTGACTCATGCCCTTTTCGAAATGATGGTTTCAATTGTTGTAATGGTGCAATAATTACTAGAACCAGTATTTCCTTAGTATATTAGAAATACTGCAATTAGTCTAAAATTATAACCAAACCACAAAAACCAGGTGTTTCAAGACTGGAAGACAATCTTGACTTATCCTTTGCATTCAATATGTTTGGTATTTATTACTCAATATTGATGTTATATTAATATTTTATTTATTTTTATTACAATGTCATAAACCATGTGAATGTTGTTTCTATACATATTTGTTAATAACTGATAGGAAATTGCAGATTTAAACATACTTTTGATAAAAATGTGCCAGTCAACAAAAGTAAACAAAATTTAGGGGTGGATTTCATTATATGCAAATATATACATGTGTTTCTAATAAGATACACATAACAAATAAACACCCTATAGATAATTTTCAACATTTAATGAAATATTTAAAGTCGAAAACATCTAAAAACCCTAGCAAAAACACATGGCAATATAACCTAAAAACTCTCCTGGACCAAAATATTCACCTCTTTAACAACGGGATCTCCTTCATCTCCGCTTTGGAGAGATTCCTCAGCTTCCTCCATTTCTATTTGATAATATCGAATTGTTTTGCAAACAAATTTGTTAAACTCAGACACAATTTCACCTGCCAACGCTAAGAAATCATTTTGAAATAAAATCACTGGAGCGCTTATCACCGACTAGATTCTTGATGTCCGTTCTCAGAGTCGCCCCTAGGAATTTTAAGGACGTACGTTGTGGATAATACTTTGTTATATGTTGGGGAATAATTGTTGACATCTGGGCAATTTTTTCAACACTAGATTTGTATATAAAGTTGCATGTACCGATACAACGTTTAGAAATTAAATAAAATTGTAAGTGGTTACCTATAAGAAATATAAATAGAATAAAATAGAAATATAAATAACTATAAAAAAAAAAGTGTATTAATTGTAAGAGGAAATTAAAAAAAAATCGTTGAATACAATAAAAAAGTCCTACAATACATAAAAATGGATGGCACACTGCTTGCCAGAAAATAGAAAGGACCAGAGAAAAACCTACTGGATCAAGATTAAAAAGTTAGCGAAATATAAACCGACCTCACATATTCCAGACCAGTAATTTAACAATCTAACATACTCCAGTAGCTCAGACAATGCCCTACTTTCGTAAAGCACTTCAAGAAATCATTTTCACCTTCTGACTCCCCTGACTGTGACAAACATAACTTTTACAGAATAATTCATTGGTTTACCGACTTTTTTAAGACAACCCCTTTTTATAACATTGAGGAAGTTTCCCTGGAAGAATTTCTTTCTGCCCTCTTCCATGGCAAAAATTCCTCCCTCGGGATCGATTTAGTGACTAAACACCTCATCAGGCTCCTCTCCGAAGACATCCTTTATATCAAAATTTTTCAACTTCTGCCTCTTGAAATGTTCCTTTCCAAGTTGATGGAAAATAAACACAATTGTCAGAATCCCTAGACCAGGTCAAGGTAAATCCATTTCAGCAGTCACCGTCCGAACTCTCTCCTTTCTGTCCTTGGCAAAATCCTCGAACATATCCTTAAAACCCGATTATGGAATTCCGTTGCAGACCACATCCCTAAATATTATTTCGGTTTCAAGCCCTACCATTCCAATATGCATCCTCTGTTCATCCTAACCAACAATATCCAATCGTCATATTTCCAAATTAAGAAATCTTCAGCCCTCTTCTTGGACATTAACAAAGCATTTGACAGCGTCTGGTATGCCGGCCTTTTGTTCAAAATGTCGCTAATCAATGTCCCTTCCTACCTAATCCACATAATTAAAAGTATCCTTTTTTACAGATCCTCAAAGGTGAAAATCAACTCCAGCTCTTTTCCCGCATTTTCTCCTCTGCAAGGTCTCCCACTTTCCTCTCTCCTATACAATATATACTGTCTTTTACAACTACAACCAACTAGACAAATCCCACATTGACTTTTCATCCTACATAATACAATACGTTGACGACACTGCACTGATTTCCCACAGCCACTCCCCCAAATCTACATTCGACCTACTCCAAAATCTTACCAACAACATACTCACACGGCTCAACCAGTGGAGATTATCAACAAATCCTTCCAACCGCCAACTCCTTATCCCAAACCACAAAATTTCCTGAAACTCACCTCGCATCCACACAGGCCTCCGACGTACTGCCCTTCGGCAGCGTTAAATATCTTGGACTGACTATTGACTCTAAAGACAAATTCATTATCGACGCCAAATTACGTTAGTCCCAGATAATTGAACGCTGCAAACACTTTGGAACCTCAACGTACGGCAACCAGGGCATTTCTACAAATACCACGTCGAAAATCTACAAATATATCTGTCGTCCCAATCTTGATTATGGACATGTAATTACCTCTACCAATAATAAATGTAGAGTGTAACATCTCTAACAACCGTGAGTCGAAGCGCAAATCACATTACGTCTCATCACCAAACTCACAAACAATCCTCTCCACAACCCCTCCAATGAACTTCTCCATAGACAAACTCGGGTCCCTCCACCTGCTCACAGACACACACACCATGACACAGACACACACACCATGACGTTCAACATCCTTGACGAATTTTGCTTTAAACGTCCATCTAAACATTCTAACACACAGTACCCCTCCAAATTCTTCTTAAATCCGTAGACAAACACTGACTCACTCATTCTCATCCAATTTCTCGATTAATTTTTTTTTCTCACTTTATGTTCAATATCTGTTCATTTACGGCTGAAAGACCACGGGTTAATGGCCAATTGTTGTAGTTGTATTTGTATACATTTAAATTAACAATAAAGATGTTTTATCATTAATATATATAAAAATAATTTTCTTTTTAACATTTGTAAAACATACTTTTATTTATATACTTACTTAAATATTTATTTGAAAAAAATTAAGATTATTTTGATTTATTCGAAATGGTGCATTATTTAAAGGAAATTTCACATTCTCTCTGAAATATCTCTAATTACTTGATGGGGGACAGCAGCTTCAGCGACTCTTTTGTCTGGATCAGCAGAATGAGACACAATATCACAATTTCGCAGAGGAAGATTGTAGCAGAGGTGGAGGAAAAATGGTGAATGGAATAGCTGAATCTTACTCAATGATTTTTGCACACGCTATTTTCAATTTAAGAATACTTAATAAAATCCTGCCAATGTGAAAACTTAACACGCACCAATTGCTGGTATACTTGGCAAATACTTTCCGAAAATTATATTTAGGGTCAATTAAGGCGATTAGTATCAAAACCAGTTCAATCCATTTTTATCACTCTAAATATTAATAAAATTTCCCTCTTGCCCTTTTGACCTCATTGAAAGTTCCTATTAATATTTTGATGAGGAGCGTCGCCGTGTCGCGGGACTGCTAAGTAAATCAAATAATAAAACCAGAATATAAGGAAATAAAAAGAAGATTAATAATGATAAAGTATGGATTATACAAGGACCTACTCTGTGTAAGCAACGTACGTAAGTAGCAAAACAAGACGGACAAACTGATACACAGACATGTCAGATATGGGGTTAAAAATAATTTGGGTTGAGCTGGGTTTGCAAAAATTTAAGTTCTGTTTTCATACTTTCCTTCAAATTTCAATGAAAACTATGTGGTATCTTAATTGTATTCACGTTAGTGGTTAGTTAGCCTGTCAGTTAAGTGTGAGTTGCTTGAATTAATTTATTATAATAAAGTCGATAAATTGTTATTCTGAATATTCAGTGATATAGAAAATAACTAAATAAATTGATAAAAATTGCAAGAAAAATCTCTAAAAAGATGGTCTAAACCAGGGGTCTCCAAACTTTCCAGCCTTAGGGCCATACTGATTACTCCAGTAAGTTACGAGGGCCAAAACCATATTATCATTGTTGCCGGTGGTAAAAAGTGAAATAGTCCACTGATGAAAAAAAATATCCGAAAAAGTACGCAACGTTTAAATTAGGCTGCAAATCGGACTAAAGTCCGCAAAACGGCAACACTGCATATTATTAATTTTCCTGTCATTATCTGTAATTTCTAGATTAGTCGTAGAGTACGAGCCATGAGGAGTAACGTGACACAACATCTGGTGGACACAAGCGGAAATAGGTAGTACCTTCTATCGCTAACAGATGGCGCTAATAGCACCTACAGTATAATCTCGTTGGTTCGAGAAAGTTCTGGTGTCTTCCACTCACTTCTAGATGGCAGTAATTGGAATATATAAGAAGGCTAGTGGCGCAACCACAAGTCAGTTCCTATGACACTGTTGTGAAATAAAATAGTGCGTACCTCCTTAAAACATGTTTGTGTGTGTTTAAGTTTAAGACATCTTTGTAACAGTATTTTGATTTGAATTGTTGCTTTTGTGTGTGATTTAGTAGTATGGAAAAGAAGCGAAAAATTGATAGTAAATGCAGACAATCAGTGGATCAGTGGAACATTCAGTATTTCTTAATTGAGTCCAGTAACAAGGCGCTATGTTTGATTTGCAATGAAAGCATAGCCGTTTTCAAGGAATATAAAATTAAACGTCATTATGAAACAAAACATTTTCAAAATTACTCAAAATATACAGGAAGTTTGCGGACAGAAAAATTCGAAGCTATGAAGCGCGGATTGAAATCGCAGCAATCTTCATTTACAAAACTCAAAACTGAAGAGAGGCTGCAACTCGTGCCAGCTTTCTTGTGGCTCTTGAAATTGCAAAACGTGGAAAACCATTCACCGATGGAGAAATGATCAAAGAATGCATAATTGCAGTAGCCGAAGAAATGTGCCCTGAAAAGGTAAATTTATTAAAAACTCAGTATGTGAGTAATGTCAGTATGTCAGTATATCAGCAAACACTGTGGCTCGAAGGGTAGAAATCATCGCTGAAAATATATCCTCTCAACTGTTCGACAAAAATGGACATGTTGAGTGGTTTTCTTTGGCCTTGGATGAGTCAACGGATGTGTCAGATACTGCTCAGGTGATGATTTATATTCGAGGAGTAGATAAAAGCTATGAAGTGCATGAAGAACTTCTTGATATTTATAGTATCATGGCACAACTACTGGTACAGATATTTTTAAAGGAGTTGAAATGGCCATTAATCAAAAGAACCTTCGATGGAAAAACTTGAAATGTATTACAACTGATGGAGGCAAAAACATGAGTGGGAAAGATAAAGGAGTGGTCGCTCTTGTGTCAAAGGCTGTAGAAAATGACGGTGGTTCTAAACCATTAGTCTTACATTGTATCATTCATCAACAGTCTTTGTGCGGAAAATGTTCGGATATGTCTGAAGTTCTGAAACCAGTCATATCAACTGTTAATTTTATCAGATCTTTTGGGCTGAATCACCGACAATTCCGACAATTTATTGAAGAGATTGGAGAAAATGACATACCTTATCATACTGCCGTACGTTGGCTTAGTTGTGGGAAAGTCCTTCAGCGCTTTTTTGAACTTCGAGCAGTGATCGAATTTTTTTTGAATGAAAAGCATCGTCCTCTTACTGAATTTCAAATATTTCAAAAATACGCATGGCTGTGGAAGTTAGTATTCTATGTTGATTTGACAAAACATGTTAACGAACTGAATTTGAGATTGCAAGGAGAAAACCAGCATCTTCCTGATTTAAACACTAATATCAAATCATTCCGGAAGAAATTGAAAGTGTTTCAATCACAACTACGAAGTAAATGTTTTTCACATATTAAAACATGTGAAATATTCAGCCACACCACTGAGACTGAGTGTCCTATCGATTTTGCAATCGAAACTTTGAGTGGTTTGAAAATAAATTTTGATACTCGTTTCTCGGACTTTGATGCCATTGCGAATCAAATTAAGATTTTTCAGAATCCTTTTGATACTGACATTGAAACCCTAGCCCCGGAACTTCAAATGGAAATGATTGATCTACAGTGCAGTGATATAATTAAGAACAAATATCAAAACTCATCTTTGTTGGAATTTTATGAGTCTTCCACTGACACAATTTGATAATTTGCATAAATTTGCTCGTGGGCTGTTTTCTGTTTTTGGTACTACTTATTTGTGTGAGAAGACCTTCTCCAAAATGATGTACAATGTTTACAAATCTAAATTAACTGATGAGCATCTTAAATCTCTTTTAATAATTTTTAATAATTTTAATAATAAGTAAAATTAGTCAACAACTACAAACTATTGTCAGTGGAAAATCTCAATTACATAAATCTCATTAGTATTTCATATGTCATTATGCTTGTTATAAGTTATGTTTTTATTTAAAATGTATAAAATGTTAGTTGGATTCATTTCAATAATTTGTAGTTATTACATAATGAAGTTAAATTTTTTACATATTATACATGTCTTTACTCATTACAATTATGTGTTTCTTTATCCAACTTATCACAAAAACAATAACAATAAGCATACAACAATGTTATGAGTAGTTTTAGCCCATGACCATATCAATGTAGATGTCATATTAATAATTATTCAACATAAAATTAGAATACTTCAGTAAACTAAATTTAATTTGCTATATATGTTCTCTAAAAGGAGTTTTCAAGTATGCTAGCTCTCCGCGGGCCGGACAAAATCTGTCCGCGGGCCGGATGTGGCCCTCGGGCCGTAGTTTGCAGACCCCTGGTCTTCTTTGAATCTTTTTTTTGAAGATTTCCTTGAATCAGAATTATAATTATAAACTTTATATATTAAACTTTTATTATAATTATAAAGTAGAAAAAAGA
Organism: Phosphuga atrata; assembly: GCA_944588485.1. Taxonomy (NCBI): domain Eukaryota; kingdom Metazoa; phylum Arthropoda; class Insecta; order Coleoptera; family Silphidae; genus Phosphuga; species Phosphuga atrata. Next base: position 64,439,240 of record OX155893.1, on the reverse strand, counting down.
AAATAAAAAAAATTGTCATGATTCACATCGGCAACACATTCATTGCCTTCTTCATTATTTTCTTTTTAAATATAGGTAGTTCCTCACAACGTCTCTGTAATATTTGAAGGATTCGATTTCCATCCACAGATCCCCAAAACGCTTAGTAAGCAAATTGTTAATGTCATTTATCTTTGCTGGAGCAATAGGAACGCCAGCAGCCACAGCCTTTTTGTCTTTCTTCGATGCACTCTTGAAAGCTTCAATCTCCAAATTATAAAAACAATCACCTCCGACTTTGATTACAATTTTCATCTCCTGATGAGCAGAAATCCTATAGAATAAGGGTCGGCATCTCTATAAACTTAAGAGCCAATTTTTTATTTAAAATGATTTCAAACTGGATCAAGAGCCATGGATAATTTTTTTCATAAAGTCATATATTTTAATTTTCTTCATAATTATGAAGAACCGCCAATTGGCGGTGATTAAACGCCTTTGCTATAATATTATTGGTTTGACTACCAAATCCAGCGTCGGACTGGCCATATAGTTGAGGTGGCGTTTGTCAGTCGGGCCCTATCCTGCGCGACCCCTTGAATCCTGCGCGACCCCCCAGCCTGCGGGGCCTGCCGCAAGCCAGACTTTTGGCGGCGTTTTCAAAGCTGCGAGTTTATTTACATACGATGTTCAAGACTGAATGCACGCCAAAAACATTGATATCGACAATATTAGGAGGAACATAAAGAAAACCAAGAAACACGACGAGTTATGCCAAGACGCAGTGGCAGTACTAGCTGCAGACGCAAAAAGGTTATATTCTGTTTCTGTCTAGAAAGTCATTAATACAGCTTTAGTTAAAATACATGAAAAATTCAACTGCAACGAATATTTAATGAAGGATGCCGCTTGTATGAATTCGAACAACTTGAAAACTTCAATTAAATTAATAAAAATGGCATTCCTAAGACGCATCAATCTCTCGCATTAATTGCAAATGTCGATAGAGAATTGCTATCAAAGGAACTAGAATCTCGACGGGCGCGACGCGACGTAAAGTGATTTGACGTAAACTTAACGGTAAGGTATGTTTGTGAAACGTCCATCGACATTTTCTTTTATTTCTGTTGTTGTAGTTACTGGATATTGCACAATATAAATTGCAACACAGTACCACCAATCACAAAACACAATACCAATGTCACTCTTGAATTCGATTGCTTGCGCGCAAGAATCGAGATTGTTGATTGGTAAAAAGATTCATGTGAATTAGCTCGACTTAACGTAATGCGAAGCGAAGTTTGACCTTTAGTAGCTTTTACGTTGCGTTAAGTTCTGATATGTACATCGCGTCGGCCGTAATCGGCCGCATATAAAACAACGTGTTTAAGTTTTACGTCACGTCACGTCCCGTCACGTCACGTTACGTTAAGTTCATCGGAATCTGGCCATAAGTTTGTCAAACTTATATTTCCAAAACTTGTCATAAATGGCAACAACATTCTTTGCATCTTTGGATAATTATGTGTATTTGTCCAATCAGTTATTATTAACCATTAAAGCTACATTTATAATTTCAATCTGTCAAAAGTGATAATAGTCGTAAAATAGATTATAATTGTCAAATAATATTGGAATAACTGTCAATATTGATAATAACTACCAAAAATGCTAATAAGTGTCCATAATGACGATAGCTGATAAAAACTGTCAAAAATAACAGTAAATTATATTATCAGAACTTACAATTATCAATACTCCGTATCGGGCCCCGGGTTTATGGGGAGCCACCCAGGCCCTTCCGGCCCAGTGCGACCCTGACCAAATCCATAACTTTACCCATATCTTCTGGAAATGTTTGTCCGCAAAGTGCTTCCTTGTGAATTATGGAATGGACAGATAACACGTCATGATCATTTTTTTTTAAATTCTGACAAATCCTTGATTATTCCCCACCATACTTCATCTGTTGCAAATGACACTATTTTAATAAGATCGATGTGATTTTTTATTTACAATGCAGTGAACGCATTTTCTATATGTTCTCCTCGTGTTTGACCCTTGAGTGGCATTAATCCCAGTACCTTCTTTGGAACCAACTGATTACATATGGCGAGCAAAAAGGGCAACTTGTGCAGTATCCTTTATGTCACAAGACTCATTGACAGCTATTGATATGACTGATGCTAATTTAACGTCCTCAACTTGTTGGCATACATTTGACGACATTTTTTTGTCCTATATGTTGTAGTTTTGGCATACAATCGTAAGCTTTTGATTTTATTCACAATATCTGGTTTATTGTTAAAATTGTGAAAAAGAGTGACTGTGTGATAAGAACTTGGCGGCGGCGCCGGCGGTCCTAAGACGGTCCTAAGGTGGTCCTAAGAAAAGTTCTTTTTAATTTTTTTTGTGATTTTTTTGTTTCGATATGTTTCTGAAGAGCCATAAGCTCTCACCAAAAGAGCCAAATGTGGTCGCGAGCCACACTTTGCCGACCCCTGGTATAGAAGCTGAAAATTTAAAATGCCACTGACCTTGATGCACAAAATCAACGAATCGTGGTTCCTTGGTGTGCGAAAACGAATTTTTGTATACCTGTATATTCTTCAGGGTCTATCACTGTATTTTTCTTCTTTATCTACTTTTCTATTCGGCCAAATACGCGATCACATTGTAAGAAAGTTGATAATTATCCCACTATTGGGAAAATTACTTCTACTTTCTTGACGTTTGCTGAAGCATATTTAACGAGCCAAAAACACAGCATACGTGTAGAATTTTTTTTTGACCTCCATATCTGCCACAAAAGCATCTCATTATTTCAACCTAAGGAGGCATTCTGGCATGGTTGAGCAAAAAATAAATTGCTGATGATATTTCATTTGAACTTTTTTATATTCGTTTTCACACCAATGGTACACAAACACGTTACAGGGAGCTTGTGCTTTTTTTTTGAGTGACCTGCAACAAGAGTCATATTATACTTGTACAGCTGTCTCGATTAGCAAGTCGACTGCATCTGGATTCGAGGCAAAGTTTGATTTTTCTGGCAATCAAACGATAAGATAAAAAAGTCAGGTATGTTTTCTTTCAAAAAGTGTAAAAACCTCTGGCTATGAACAACTTTCATAGCTTCATTATGAACTTCTTTCTATGAACAACTTTCTAATATATTAAACCACGTCTATTAGCTAAGTAGTTTCTTTCTAGCTAAGTAGTTTTTTCTAATTAGTTTAAGTTACTTTAAGTAGACTAAGTAGTCTATTAGCTAAGTAGTTTCGGATAGCGATAAACAACTAGAACATACGTCAGACTTGGGGCTATCAAAACCAATATTAAATGTCGTTCGAAACTTTTTTCGGAAGAACGGCCTACTTACATTGGTGTCGTCAGATTCGTGACAGTACAGCTGATACAATATGTTTATATTTAAATCCTACTGAATATAAACTCCTTTTGATTTTCCTCTACAGTAGTGACTCAATACATTTAAACTTTTTGATAAACTGCGTCACAGCTCGCTGGCGATGTGCAAAGAATAGCTTTTTGCGATCCCCGCTCCTTCCTTCCTTTGGACTTTTGCCTGTTGCGAAGTTCCGTTTCAAAACACCATAAACTCGATTTTTCGAAAGTTGTAGCATTTTTAAGAAAGATTTCCTTCTATCATCATAAAATAGCAGCAATAGAAATCATTTGACTCGCGTTTGTTCGTCACAAAACGAATTCGTTTCGCCGGTTCGACGAGGGTGAATTTCAAGATGAAATTATCTTGATTAATTCTCGTTTTATTGTAGTAAAACATATTATGAAATTTCGTGGTCACGAGATCTGACGTTGCAACAGGTGTAGGTCCAACTTGTTGGGCGGTAATCAAGGGCCTGAGTACCTGAAAAAAATCAACGGGAAAATGGTATTATACTAGGGAACGACAAATATTGTATTGCCTGAGAGTTAGTAGTAAGCTACATATCGTAAAAGAATGAGGCATTCATAGTTCAGCTACAGTTTTATTGAAATGATTGTTAATGGAAACACAATCATCCAAACAAAAGTAATAATTATTAACCTCTCCAGCTCAGCACGATTTGAAATATTTTTTCTGAATCTTTATTGATCGGACATTTGAACTAAACCATTATTTTTGTAAATAATACTCCTTATCTTTTTAAATACTAAAAATTAATAAATAAAAATTAAGCAAATTGCAATTAAGCGAGGGAAATTCGAATTTGTAAAACGCAACACCATTGGTTAAAACGAAAGTGACGTAAAATACTGTGTAAAAAAGTTCGTGTTGTTTTACATTTGCATGTTGTAAGTGTACATTGCAGTCTATTGGTCAGAAAACAAACGTCAAAAACGTGATGTTTAAAACGAGAACAGCTGTAGTAAACAATAGACTGAACTGTCAGTAGTAATTGACGTTTTCAACAGACCGCGGGAAAATGGCGGCGTTTAAACAGCACACAATTATCCACTATTTTAAATATTAAAAAAAAAATTAATTACAGCATTTTTAAGCAGTATTTATATTTGTTACTATGTTATAACGGCGTAAACAGTGAATTAAAAATATAAAAAAACCTGCATATTCCCTATTCAGGATTTGAATATCAATTTTCTCTTCTTCATCCTAGAATGTTCTGTATCTTCCACAGGATGGATTTATATATTTTTTAATTAAGACAACAACTCAAACAGTTATTAAAACAATTTCCGACTACAAACAGAAGAGAACCACAACCTTTCCCTATGCTGACGTAAGAAGCCGGTGACGCGCAGCGGCGAGCCGGCGAGCTTTAATAGAAGCATGGTTTGAGCTGGCTTTTCGTTTGAGATTCGTTCCAAATGGCTTTGTAGTTTAATAGTATCGTCAAAGACCTACAAACTACGCAAGGAAAAAACTTTTGAAAACCTATGAGTTGAGCTGGTTTGGATACTAAACGCGTCAATTAGGCGCGGAAAACGCTTGTAACTTAATCCCTTTGTTGTTTGGTTATGTTATTTATTTATAATTGTTATAATAACATAATTTTATCTTACGATATTGAAACCCAAGTACATTTAAAAATTTATTACCACAAATGGTTATTATAAATGGTTTGAGACTAGAAAAAATAACACTTGTTGTTTCTTAACTGGCTCATAACTCGAATTTTAGCTCGCGACTCAAAGAAAAAAATCAGCCGAGAGATCCAGCCGTCTAAATGTCGAGCCGTCTTAAAATTACATTCGATTTAAATGTGTACATACAAATGAGTGTACCTGCATGTTTTTCTTCAAATTTATTACACACCTGATTATTTTCTTGTTCAAGCCGAAATTTCACATGTTCGCTATATTCAAGTTCGTCCTTAAAATTAAAATTATTTGAAAGCTCATATGAAACTTAAATTAATAATTTTCTATAAATTAGTTACTTGTAAAGCTAAATATAGAGCAAGCTTTAAATTACTCAAACTCTTACCTTCAAATATAATTTATCTTCTCCATAGATTATAAATTATACTAAGATTAATTTACTCCTTGAATGTAAATTCTAATTTACATAGACGTATGAACATACATTTTAAGATTATAATATAAATTGTATCATCTAAATAAATAACTATATAACTTCCAAGCAATAATCGTATGCATTTTATTAAAACAAAACTGATAATGGACAATAGTTATTGTTTTAGAAACTCTCTCAAGTATCTATTTTTGTTTAATATTTTATAGTTCTTAGTTTAATAGTTTATTTAATGAAATTTTATAAATAATCTATAAATTTCATTCAATAAATAATCAATTATTTAACCAATTACTTAATGAATAATGAATAAGAATTATAAATTATGTATTTATATTTCATCTTCAATGATATTTTGAGCTAAATTCTACATTTTATGAATACTTTTTCGTTTTAATGTCTACTTCTTCTTGTTTCGAATGGGCCTACTTTGGACCACGCTTGTTCAACTGTTGGGCTTTGATCTTTGCCCAGTATTGTCGCATCTTCTGCCAGTGTAACTCCTTTCTCTTCTGTCGAGGGGGTACCTTTCCTTCGGTTTTTTTCCTGAAATCCACGGACTTCCTTCAGGGCGCGTCTCATAGACTGTAAGTTTTGGAAATCTGTTACTCCCAGTTCTCTAATATGCTTCTCGGTTTCTGTCAACCAAGTGGTACGAACCTTTTTTTTGCCAGAAGGTGAACAGACGGTTGATTAGTCGGTTTGGAGGCAGTCTTGCAACGCGGCCATAGAAAGCTACCCTTCTTTTCCTTGGACAGTCAGAGGGCATCTCAATATGTTCGTAGAGCTCATAGCTATGCCGCCTCCGGAATTCCCCATATTCCTTTACCGTGCCTAGGATCTACGTGAGGATCCTCCTCTCTCTGATTTCCAATTTCTCTACCAGACCTCTTCGGTTCAAGGAAAGACACATGGCATATAGGGCTTCTGGTCGTAAGACTGATGTGTAGTGCTTAAGTTTCAGGATGCGTGACAGGCATTTCTTGTTGTAAGTGTTATTAGTCAGTCGGTAGGCTAGTTCTAGCTTGTTGACTTTCTTGGATAATGATGCACTTTCTGATAAGTTGGGTTCAATCCATTCGCCGAGATACTTAAATTTATCAGTCCTCTAGATGTTTTCCTGCTCTAGTAACATCTTTCTGTTTGCGTCTCTAATGTTGGTGAAGAATTCTGTTTTCTCCAGCGACACTTGAAGACCCACGTTGGCAGCCTGTTTTCTGAGGCAATTTACCTGCATTGTTGCCATCCCAAGAGAATCAGCAAACAGTGCCATGTCATCTGCAAAGGCCAGGCAATCTACAACCATTCCATCGTTCTTACGTCCCAGGTAGATACCACTCTGAGCACCCAAATTCATCAGTTCCTTGCGCCATTCTCTCATAACATTTTCAAGGACACAGTTGAAGAGAAGTGGGGAAAGTCCATCTCCTTGTCTCACACCAGGTTTTATTTCAAAGCTTTTTGAAATCTCGCCTCTAAATTGTCTATTATAATGTCTACTATTATAATTAAAATATTTTCAGTGATAAACATTTACAATAAATTGTTATTTCTACAACGCTTTTCGACAAGATGATTTAATGTCTACTGTTATAATTAAAATATTGTCTGTGATAAATATTTACAATAAATTGTTTTTTCTACAACGCCGTTCGACAGGATGATTGTCAAATTCAGACATATCATTAAAATAGGGAATATGCATGTTTTTTTTAAATATTTTTAATTCACTGTTTACACCTTATAACATAGTAAAAAATATAAATTCTGCTTAAATATGCTGTAATTAGGTTAAAAATAGCGAAAAAATGTGAGCTGTTTAAACGCCGCTATTTTCGCGCGGTCTGTTGATGACTTCAATTAACACTGACAGTTCAGTCCATTGTTTACTACAGCTGTTTTCATTTTTAACTTCACTTTTTTGACGTTTGTTTTCTAACCAAAAGACTGCAATGACATGCAAATATAAAAAAATCGAACTTGTTTACATGGTATGTTACATCACTTTCGTTTTAACCAATGGTGTTGCGTTTTACAAATTCGAATTTGTATCCTCGCTTAATTTGTATTTATTGGCTTTTGTTTATTAATTTGAAGTATCTGAAAAGATATTAATTACAAAAATAATGGTTTACTTCAAATATCCGGTCAATAAAGATTCGGAAAAAAATATTTGAACCAAATTTAAATTTCATGCATATTCCCTATTACCATAAAAGTGGATACTAACTAAAACGAGCATATTCTTGATTAAATTTAAATTATACAGTAAATTATTCTAAACTAATTTATATTTTATACAAGAAATTATCGCATCCGTATTTAAATTGCATTGGGAAACTACCGAAAAAAATTCTCGAAATTCTCCAAAATCACATGAAATTTAATCCCTTTATGCATTCTTGCATTCATAAAAGCCGTTAAAGCAAATATTGTGGAATAACTAACGAATTCCACATTATGTAGATATTAAATTACTTGTTGTGAAATGATCCTTATCTATTAGCCCATTGTGTCCGGGCATCGTTAAAAATTTCCCAAATATAATCCAAAACATCAATGGGTAAAAATTGTTATTTAATACACATTGAACTGTATATAATAATTATTACTAATTCAATAGCCATCACTGATTAACATAAATATAACTTAATCTTTAAATTGAACGATTGAATACTGAAGAAAAATATTATATGTTAACATTATTGGATATTGGATAGATAATAAAAGGCAGATACTTTTGACAAATCTAGTTTATTGCATATTACTAGTTATATATTTACATATAAAATACGATGTCTTTCCTATATAGTTCTATCTAAATTTATCTACATAGTATTTATTGTCTGATCAGTCCTGTCTTTACCAGAATAAACTTATCTGTCGCTATCTGGTGTTGTTCGCCTGATCTTGTCTGTTTGGTCTTGCCGGCCTGGTCTTGTTTGTCTAGTCTAGTCTTCCGATCTTGTCCGTTTGGTATTGTTTGTCTGGTCCTGTCTGTCTGGTCTTGTCTGTCCGAGGTTGTCTGTCTGGGATTGTCTATTTGGTCTTGTCTGTCTGGTCTTGTTTGTCTGGTGTTGTCTGTCTGGTCTTGTCTGTCTGATCTTGTCTGTCTGGTCTTGTCTGCCTGGTCTTGTCTATCTGGTCTTGTCTGTCTGGTATTGTCTGTCTGGTCTTGTCTGTCTGGTCTTGTCTTGTCTGTATGGTCTTGTTTGTCTGGTCAAATCAAATCAAATATATTTATTTAACCCCAGATATAAATAATTTACCTATAGGACACGTCACAAAAATATATCAAATAAAGTGAATACTTATTAATAAAATAATTATTAAAATAAAATTATTTTTATTATATTAATTATATATTAATTATTAAACAAATAATTAAAAATATAAATTGAAACTTAGTGCATATAGATCCTTCTACGGACATACAAATACACACACATATATGTATATACATATATACTTGCAACTATACAGAAATCATGGATTTGAATAAAAGTCTTTTAAGTAAAAAGTAATAAACATTTAAAAAGTAATAACATTTTCCAATTAAATATATTTTAAGTTGCCTTCTGAACGCTTTACAACTGTATTTCACGGATTGCAGTTTTCACAGATTGCAGGGATACAAATGAAAATTTGTATGCCTAATCTGTTTGGTGCACTTTTGCATATAGTTAAGTTGCTTCTTATTGGTCTGAGATTATGGCAATATCTCGTATTGTGTTTATGTCGTTCCTCTGCGATGAAAAGTTTTTATTTTGTAAAAGTTTAATTTTGTTTTTAAATATGTGGCACGCCAGCTCTCATATGTATATGGAGGTTACCGTTAAAATGTTTAGTTAAAAAAAATGGTCTACATGATGTGGATACATTCATACTAGCTAAAGCTCTAATGACTTGCACTTGCAACAGGAAAACTTTTTGCATAAATGAGGAGGCTCCCCAAACTAATATGCCATAGGTGAAAACCGACTGGATTTCGGCATGGTATACAGTCAGAAGGGCCTCTTCGCCCACCGTTTGACGCAATTATCAAATTAGCAAGCCTAGCTGTTTAAAATTAAACAGTAAGTTGATAATATCATCCGTCATTATTTTCCACGTCATGTGATCCTGTAAGTGGACTCCTAGAAACTTTACTACCTTGGTCCTATTTAGTCGAACGTTACCAGTTTGTAATGAGAGATCATCAGTAGGTTTCCTTCGGCGACATTGGAAAACCATGTAGCTGGTCCTTGCTAAATTTAGATGAAGGTTATTTGCGCAAAAACAGCTATGTAGCTGTTTAAGTGTTTTATTTGCTTCAAGTATAGTCTCCAGTTGAGAAGCCTTCGAGATTACGATGGTAGTGTCGTCATACAATGATTACCACCGATGTGTTGAACCAGATGGGGTTGCAACCCCATAAGCCTGCCATGGATGTACGCCATGAGAGTGAAACCTGCAATCACTTACGTGGCAATTGCGTAGGGAACTAGAACCAAGCTGGTCTCCATATAAGCAGCTTCAGGAGATTCAAAGACTGGTATGTATCTGCATCACGAGGGCGATGAGGGAAATTTATGATCTTGTTCTTATGTATCTAAATCGAATAAGATGGCTGCTAGAATGATTCCTTGCGGAACCCAAATTTTTATATGATTACTTTTGATAAACCTGTTTTTCCTGTATTTTCAACTTTGACATATTGTTGTCTATTGCTCAGATAAGACTTGAACCAGCAACCGGCCTTTCCTCTAATACCATATGAATATAACTTTTCTAGTAATTTGACATGATCAACACAATCAAACACTTTGCTAAGGTCGCATAAGTATGGACAGGACACTTTCCATCATCAACCTCATTGATAATATTTTCGTAGAACTCAGTTAAAGCAGTAGTCGTTGATTTGTCTTTACAGAATCCATGTTGCTGCTGTGGAATTAAAATGCATTTGAACATAATTTGAAAAAAATCTGTATGAGGATGCCTGTCTAGGATTGTCTGTCTGGTCTTGCCTGTCTGGTCTTGTCTGGCTGGTCTTGTCTGTCTGGTCTTATCTGTCTAGTCTTGTCTGTCTGGTCTTGTCTGTCTGGTCTTGTCCGTCTGGTCTTGTCTGTCTGGTCTTGTCTGTCTGGTCTTGTCTGTCTGGTCTTGTCTGTCTGGTCTTGCCTGTCTGGTATTGTCTGTCTGGTCTTGTCTGTCTGGTCTTGTCTGTCTGGTCTTGTCTGTCTGGTCTTGTCTGTCTGGTCTTGTCTGTCTGGTCTTGTCTGTCTGGTCTTATCTGTCTGATCTTGTCTGTCTGGTCTTGTCTGTCTGGTCTTGTCTGTCTGGTCTTATCTGTCTGATCTTGTCTGTCTGGTCTTGTCTGTCTGGTCTTGCCTGTCTGGTATTGTCTGTCTGGTCTTGTCTGTCTGGTCTTGTCTGTCTGGTCTTGTCTGTCTGGTCTTGTCTGTCTGGTCTTGTCTGTCTGGTCTTATCTGTCTGATCTTGTCTGTCTGGTCTTGTCTGTCTGGTATTGTCTGTCTAGTCTTGTCTGTCTGGTCTTCTCTGTCTGGTCTTGTCTGTCTGGTCTTGTCTGTCTGGTCATGTCTGTCTGGTCTTGTCTGTCTGGTCTTGTCTGTCTGATCTTGTCTGTCTGGTCTTGTCTGTATGGTCTAGTCTTGCCTGTTTGGTCTTGCCGGTCTAGTCTTGTCTGTTTACTCTTGCCTGTCTGGTTTTGCCTCCCTGGTCCTGTTTGTCTCATCTTGTGTGTCTTGCCTTGTCCGTTTGGTCTTGTCTGTCTGGTCATGTCTGTTTGGTCATATCTGTCCGTTCTTGTCTGTCTGGTCTTGTCTGTTTGGTCATGTCTGTCTGTTCTTGTCTGTCTGGTCTTGTCTGTAAGAGGTGAAATCTCGGAGGATCTTTAACTTTATACGAAGAAAAAACTTTGAGCTACTCGGGAAGAGAGTTACAATGCAAGAAAATCTGAATGTTTGTCAGAGATGTTTGTGAAGAGTCAGAGACCACGTTACAGTAGATAATTATAACAAATTATTTAGCAAATAAAACCAAAAAACTGAGCAGCGTCTTCTCAGTAGAACACATACAAAATAAAAACGCAACAACAAATAATTATCGTTCTGGTCTGAGGGTATTGTTCATGAGCGCTTTAATTTTTATGGATCCACATTCAGTAGTCAAATTTTACACAAACGCGCCAAAATATTTCGACAACTTATTTGGCGGTCCTACCACTGGAAACCAGAAATAGATCTAAACTTACTGATGTACCTAAATATACAAGCTCCAAAATCGGCAAAAACTGCTCAGCTCAAAGTACTCCCGAAAGACACTAAACCAGTTTTCATTTGTATAACGGAAACATGGTGCAATTCTCAAAATCTAGCCTTAATTCAGATAAGATAACTTCTGCAGGACAACTACAAAGGGAGGCGGCGTTACGATCAGGACGAGAGCTGGTCTGGACAACACTACAAATATATGTAAACTACCAATTGACCCAGATATACTATAGACCCATAGCTTTGGTATCAGTGATTTCCAAAATCTTCGAGGCTTGCTTGCTTAATCGTCTAACATCCTTCAAGGAGAAATACAACCTTATTCCAATGCAGCAACATGGATTCCGGAAAACAAGTCCACATTAACAGCGATGTTATCCGGGGGTGCAAAAATGGCCGGAGTTTAAGAATTTTATGACGGGCGAGGATAGTTTTTTAATAATAGACCAATATGTTCGACATAGCGTTTTTAAACAGTCTCTTATGATTGTACGATAAATCCAAGTGGCTGAATATTGCCTGCGTTATGGCTTGCGCTGTGGAATTGTCATATTTTACCATCCACGAGACAGGCACGCGATAGCGTATGCCTCTTGTTACTCTGCTCCATGCGCCAGGACGCATGCCCTTATTGAAAGAGCAACCATGTAAGACGTATCTTATGTTGTTTTCGAGTAAGAAGTAACTCGTCTACGTTTTTGATCATTTTATCTCTTAGTTTTTTGTCTCAGCGTTTAGAAATTGGCAAAATAAAGTGTACGTTTAATGCTAACCAGCAACAGGAATACAAATTGTGTATTTATAGTAACAATGAACGTATTTATTGGAAGTGTGCGCAAAATTTACTGTTGCACATCAAGAAAAGGGTGACATCGAAGACCACGTGAAAACTAGGGCTTCACGATATTTTTCTCGTCTCGTCTCGTCTCGTATCGTAAAAGCGAGAAGAGACCGAGACGGGGCCGTATGTGGTCCCACTCTCGCGAGAGCGACAACGCATGTGGTCTCGCTCTGGCGAGAGCGAGAGCGTAAGTGGTCTCGCTCTCGCGAGACACGAGAGTCTCGTTTCTGATCTCGGTCATACTTCTTCTTCAATCTTTGACTGTAAGGCCGAGGCCGCATTACGGTTTTTTCCCGCGAGCGGTAACCGCTATAACCGCGAAACCGCCCGAGAAGCACACAGTACGCGTATACGTATTAAAATCAATCGCGGGAAAAAAACGCAAGTGAGGCCGCTGGTATTAGCTTACTTGACTCACAAAATCACGCGATTAAAAACCGCGGCGGTTTAGCCGTAGTGCGGCCTAGGCCTAATTATGGCAGCCGTAATATTTTCTTGAATAAATTTGAAAAACTGAGGTCCCGGGCATGTTACATTTCATTATATAACAATTAAAAGAGTAGATTTCGTAATATGAAATAGATGTCGTAGGTAATTTCAAATTATGTTCGTTTTTATTATGAATTTTAAATAGTCAACAAAATAGAAGGTTTATATAAACATACATTTATGGTTTGTTGTTACACATTTTTATGTGGATGGAACAAGATGAATTTCAAATATAGTATACAAATAGAAATTGTATGTAAGCATACAATTATAGTTTATTATCGCTTCATTTTCATGCGGATGGAATAAGGCGAAATTCGAAGATAGTAAGAGTAACCAAACAGAAAATTTATGTAAACAGACATTTATGGTTTCTTATCGCTAGGTACATTTTCAAGCACTAACATGCATCGGTAATTTTTATGTGAGATGTTTTTATAATTATATACATATTTTCACGATTTCTTATAAATTTATTTTGAACTTCAGTTGCAGCGAAAATCTCGTTGAGTGAAGGGGCTAGTAGTGATAATCATAATAAAAGGCCAAGATTAGATAAAAGGGCTGACGCATTAAGTGAAATTGAACCAGTTAATCAACAGTGTTTAATAAAAAATACATCTGTGACATCAAAATTTAATTTAAAAAAAAATTGAAATGATTATGAGATTATGAGAAAAAAAGCAATATGTTCAGTATGAGAAAAAACTAGAATAAGAAAAATAATTAGTAGAAAAGACAATAATACGACAGGTATGAAAAGACATTTAAACTTAACTGCTCATCCGAATGCCTTCGAAGAAGTTTGTGGCACATCTACATCGATTCAAAAATCAGTGTCATCAGTTCAGAAAAAGTTGATTGATATGTTTTCTGAACAGGTAATTTAAGATAATTTTGATATAACCAATGTCATTAATAAAGCTACAACTCACTATAAATTATTATAAATCCTATAAATTGTCAAATCGTTCAATATATCATAAATCTGGAAAACTTCTTAAGACCGTTTTGGTTTTAATTGAAATTATGTTGTTATTGATTTTATAAAGTTGAAAGGAATGTTTCTTATCAGTTTCAAATGTTGATGGCTGCTCGTTATGTCTCTCGTAGCAAAAAACATCATTAGTCTACGATTGATTTTGAATGGATATTCTAAAAAGACTATAAGACTATTTTTTAATATGCGGATTACTTCAACGTTAGAAGTAGAAATATTATACAGTAATATTTGGTACATATAAAATTATAGTGTGGGAATCAAATGTGTGTTAAATTTTTCGACAGGTTTTTTGTATATCCTGTAAAGTTTGACTTTTGGGACGAGGTTTTCTAGATTGATAAGCGATATTTTTTTCCACCAAAATGTTACGAATAATTAAAAAAGAACTTAAAAAATTCATTATGTTTTAGAGAAAGTTATCAACAAAGGATTTAGAAGCTTTGATAGTTGAATGGATGGCTAAAAAATAACCATTGAGTTTTTTTTATGATGAACACACTCAAAAATATTTTCACCTCTTAAACCACGACATTGAAATGCCACGGCGTAATTGTGCTCGACGAATGGTGATGGAGCAGTTTAAAATAAAACAAGCAAGAATAAAAGAAATTTTGAGTTACAATTGTTCTTAATTTTCATTTACTGTTGACGGCTGGACTTCCATGAATTATGGTCTTACTACGGCATAACTATTCACTTTATTGATGGTGATTGGAAACTACAATCATTAGCCTTTCCTTTCATTCCTTCCCAATTTCATTCCTCCAAAGGTCATCACAACGGAAAGGATATTGCCGAAATTTTCTTCAAGTGTACAAAGAGTATGCTTTGGAAAATAAAATTCAAGGAATCACTGTTGAAAATGCATCTGCAAATACTACGTTTATGACCGAATTAAGTATATAAGTGGCAAATAATGGCCATGCATTTGATAATGTAAATCAGGATTTCCGGTGTATCAGGATTTTGCCCATATTTTCAATCTTGGTGTTCAAGACATCATGAAAATGTTGAATGTGGGGTACATAGAATCTGATTGCAATAGTGTTGACAGTTTTATCTCCAAAATAGAGAGTGAATATGATCAAGAAGTAGATGATGATTTGGCTGAAGAAGAATTATCTGAATTCATTCAGTACGATTTCAGTCCATCTTCAGCTATTTCAAAATTGAGAAATACTTTTATTAAAAGTAGGAAATCTGAACAATTACAAAAAAAGTTAAAGAACTAGAAAAGTTCTTTCTCAGTCTTTCTAACATTCATTATAGTAAACCTATTTTAGACGTTAAGACTAGATGGAATAGCACTCAAAATATGATAGAAGTAGGAATTAGCTTAAAAAATAGTTTAAATTTATTTTGGTTAAGTTATGAACATGATAAAAAAATATATATTTTGAAAATGAGAGATGATAAATGGTCATTACTTGAACAAATAAATATGTTAAAAAAATTTTAAAATATTATCAGACATTACCATTAGTTGTTGTGGCTTTTAATTTAATTATATCAGAAATTGAATCGACAGTTGAATTAGATAATAAGCCAAACCGTTAGTTGTTGTGGCCATTAGTTGTTGCTATTTTTTTTTAGTTTTTACCACTAGTTGTTGTGGCCTTTAATTTACTTATATCAGAAATTGAATCGACAGTTTCTGTATTAGATAATAAGCCAAGCCGTAATGTCGTGGATAAAGCTCTCTTGATTGCATTTCAAGCATCAAGAGATAAAATGTTAAAACATTATAGAAAAACAAATTGGGTTTATTGTTTATGTTTAGTACTGGACCCGCGACAAAACGAATCGAGACATTTGATATGACCAAATGGAGCAAGGAATGAAAATGTCCAATGTTTTGATAAAGTTTATAGAAAAGTATAGAAAGAATACCAATTTTAAGAGAGAATGCGTTCCGAAGTTAGTCGTTCATACGGAATTGAAGGATTCAAAAAAATGTATTGATATTGATAGTCTGTACAATAATTCAGTAAAAGCTTCAAAACATTGGGAAGCTGAATTTGCCGAGTATTTACTTCTGAAAAGGGCAGATAGAAATCAAAATATTTTGAGTGCTGGAAGTCTCATGAAACGATTTTCTACACTTTTTCCAAGACGGCCAAGGATTTATTCAGCATAATGGCGGCATCAGTACCTGCTGAAAGATTATTCTCTTCAGCAGGTGCTATAATGATCAAAACGCGCACATCATTAAGGGATGATGTGATGCAAGTTTTATTATGTTTGAATTCTTGGTCATCTTGTGACTTAAAGCAACATGTGTGTGCAAAATTTCAGGTAATTAAATGAGGCATTGAGCGCAAAAGCGGACTAACCCCAACACATATAAAACTGAGTTATTTGGCATGCAAAATAATTGAATTATAAAGCATTTTTTTTCTTCGATACGTTTTTGCATTTGTTCATGTTATGTAGCTTCTGATTCTATGCAAGATATCTATTATTGGAAACAGAACTAGTTACCCCAATATTTATTGAAAAACATGATTTTGATGTGGGTTAGTCCACTTTTGAATTGGCTTGTTTTAAAATTTTGTGGGATAGTCCGTTAACAAATTCATTTAAATGCAAAAGTACGACTTATTAAAACCAAAACTTAATACAAAACTTTATTACACATCTTCTTCACTGCAAAAATCAAGTACAGGTACCTCATTTACATCATTGTTGGTGGTTGCGTGATAAATAGGTGGAATATATTCCAAAAAACTAAGATCTTCTTTTTTAACAGATTTATGCAGCGCCCATTGGGATAAAGTACATCTATTTTTGAGATCAGTTTGGAGTGTCCTTTGCCGATATCCACTTTATTAAACAGCACGTCAATATTGTTTGAATATTTGAAATAATTACATTTTAAACGGCTCTTCTCTCACAAAACGCAACCATTGAATCTTTAACCATTCCACTTTTGATTGGTCCTTAGCAAATTTTCGATTTGTTATATTCCTCTCAACCAAATCTAGTGTTTAGCCTCTCGGAATACTGATTTTACGAATATGTTCGAGATTTATTAACAACTTTGATCATTGTAAATAAAAATGATGACTGTAAGTCATAATTTCCTAGCTTATAAAACTCGTTAAATATTTGAATTTTCCGCTCTTCATTTATCTTCGAATAACACTTGTTACTGTATTTGCATGCACCTGTTTTTGATTGTTTTTTAGGTACAAGATTACCCTTCAAATTAACATATTCTTCACCATATGCATGATTTTGTTTTCTCTGATTCCGCATCCAAACCTGTTCGTTCCTAACACGTTTTTTTTCCTTTGCTTCGTATTCGTACCATATATTCGTATTCGTACAATATATTCATATTCGTACTATATATTCGTACCGTATATTCGTACCAAACTCTCTTCTACTTCAAATTAATCAGGATCCAGTATACTTGCAGAAGACCGGCTATTCTCATCAGAAGGCATGTATTCTGAGTTTGATTCTCAAAACTTATCTGGCTCCTCACCAGATTGAATTATAATACAAAAATATTACCCTGCATTTCCTCTCCCACGGTATTTGATTGTGTTGTCATTACTTATGCACAATATTTGTGTATAATACAAAAATAGTGGCTTAATAAACCTACAAAACTTCTACTTATTTTCACAATGGCAAACACATTAACCTATCTTTTCCATCACATATTTGTATCTGGGCTGAGTAAAAACGGACCAACCAACTTTAGTCCACTATTGCACACAGACAATATAAAAAACATTCAATGCAACAACTCTATTTATTGTCCCATTTAATTTTGATTAGGAAAATTTGGGTTAATTCACTTTTGCTCGATTCAGAATGTAAAATAAAGTACATTAATGCCAAAAACGCAAAATCAGAAAAATTGTGGCTTAGTGCGCTTGCCTCTTTTGCGCTCAATGCCTCAAATATTGTAACCTGTATTTATGAATAACATATTCTAAAATTGTATTTTGTTATATAACAATTATCTATATAGCAAATAATCACACATTTATTAATTACAATAAAACTAATGATTACCTCGTTTTGGACTATCTTAACAAAAAGTTCTACCAAGAACGATATTTGACGAGATGAGACGACACGAGACGAGACGAGAAGAGACAAACGGTTACGAGAGCGAGACGAGACAAACACTTCCTAGAACGTGAGCGAGACTGAGACGAGATTAACTTTTTTCACAACTAACGAGAGCGAGGCGAGATTTTTGAAACTCTTGCCCTATCTCGTCTCGTGTGAATCACTAGTTTAAACAGCTAGAGCAGGGAATTTAAGTTAAACTTTTAAAATTCGATGAAGTAACAGGTGAAGCTGCTGAAATTTGAACTCAATACCTTGCAGTTTGTGAAAAAATACAAACTTGAAAAAAAGTTTGTGATACTGCTGATAACACTAACAGTAATTTTGGTGGTGTGAAGAGAAAGGGAATTAAAAATGTGTTCAGAAAAGTTCAAAGTGGTTATGATAGACCTATTTTAGGAATTGGATCAACCCACACTGTACACAATTCAGTACAAAGAGCATGTGATTCTCTACCCCTAGATGAAGTTATGTTATACAAGTTTATAAATATTTTTACTTAGAGTTCTGTGAATTAGTGGAGACAGATTTAAAAAAACTATTATCTCATAGCAGCCAGCGCAAGTTTCCTTAGTTTGCTACCTGCAATAGAAAGAATCTTTTTCATTTTTGATAACCTAAAGTCGTACTTCTAATTTTGTTTATTGATATTTTTTTGAAGATCCAGAAAGTGAACTGTTTTTGAAGTTTTCATGTGGTACAGTTATTTAATAATGTTGAACAGAATCATTTCAGACATATTCTGAATTAATTTGTTCAGGAAAAACTTCAGGAAAGAAAAATTCATAAAGTTATATCATCTTCTACGAATGAATTACTATGCACTCTTAAGAGAAAATATTGATGTTCAGGAGCAAACATTCTACTGAAGCGTAGACAATGTTTATAATTCATGTATCCAATACTTAGAGTTGTGGAGAACCAGTTTTTATAAAGTTAGTAAGTTTCAGTGGATGTATTTGAATTTGCCGGGTCTGATTTAAAAGAAAGTGCTCAAACTATTTATGAAGTTATTGACGATTCCATAAATATTGATGACCTATTTGATTAACGTACATTGTAGAACCCCCTTTGTAGGAGGTAATTCAAAGGGAAGATTGGGGTGCAAGTACTGAAAAAGTACGAGATACTATGGAAGAGAAGTGCAAATCAATTTTTATGGTGTTTCAAAAGAGTGATATTTCATGTTGCAATCTTTGTTTTTGCCTAGGACATCTGCTCCAGCTAAGAGGTTTTTTTTCGATTATGAGGAACATTAATCTACAGAAAGGGGTAGATGTTTGGTATCAACAGCAAAACAATTCCTAAAAGTTAGAAATAATTCAGAATTGTCTTGTTGAGAATTTTATGATCTAATCACAACAAACAAACAATTTCTACAAAAACTCATGTCCAGTAAAAATTACAAATAACAAGGTTTCATGTTTTCATGTAAACTGTTAAGACATTTATAATTTTATGTAATATAAAAAATATGTCCTGTGTTGGAGCCAAAAAAATATGGTAAGCCTACCTATATAGCAAAATTCTAGAGCAAGTTGACAATGGTAAATGCCCAGTTGGCATTTTCTGCGCCCTCTCGGAAGCGTTCGACTATATCTCCTACAGTCAACTTTTAAGCAAACTAGAAAAATGTGGAATTAGTGGAAAAACTTTCAAATGGTTATACAGGCATACCTGACAAATCCGAAAAATTATGTAAAAATCTCTGACGGAAAAGGAGGCGTACATTGTACTACCGCAAGATAGTACCTTATCTCCTGCACTATTCTCGTTATACTAAGCGGATATAACTACATATATTGACTGCCACCACTGCTCTCTATTTGAAGACGACTGCAGTTTCTTTATATCCTACAAATCTCACAAAGGCAATAAAACACACGCGAACATCTTGTTAGAAATCTTGAGCAGGTGTTTCTCTGCAAATAACCTCTATCTAATGCACAACAAAAACAACCAAGTGATATTCCACACTTAAAAATAAATCAATAGAGGACTTAGATAAAAAATCGACCAGTGTGATATACGCAGAGATAAGATGGTGAAATTCCTTTGACTTTGAGATTTGGAGGCTCTGAAATGGAACAACACCGTCGAGATAATGGTAAAAAAAATAAATACGAAAGCATACCTTGCTCGGAGTATACGTAAGATGGCATCAAAAGCGATACACCTAAATATATTTTTTAGTGAGGTACAATCAAGACTACTCTACGGTATAGCTGTGTGGGGTCAAACATCTCTGTGTGAAAACAACGAAGTCTTCTGCACAAAAGAGAGTGATAAGAGCAATATTAGGTATGGCTACCAATACCTCATCTAAAATCAAACCCCTTTTCTAACAATTGGAGATTCTCACGCTCCCAGGTTTAAATATAATAGAGATGGCCTGCTTAATATTCAAAGATAAACACAAATTCTCAAAGAACAGAGATGGACGCAACTACCTTAAAAGAACAAGAGACATTTTATATGTAAGAAAACTAACGTAAGCCTCTGCACAGGACCATACAATACCGGAATAAGGATTTACAACCTGCTACCTTCGTATTTAAAGGAAAAAAGCCACTATAAAAAATTCAGGAAGGGATTCAAGTTCGACAAGATTCAACATGTATAATATTAAATAAATTTATGTTTGTGTGACGTTACCCGTAAAAATAATTTGTATTTTAATGGGAATAAAGTATTTTGCATTTCAATTATTGTATCTCTGGTCTTGTCTGTCTGGTCTTATCTGTCTGACCTTCTGTATCTGGTCTTTTCGTACTGGTCTTGTGTCTGGTCTTGTTTCTTTCGCCTTGTCTGTCTGGTTTCTGGTCTTGTCTGTCTTGTCTGTCTTGTCTGTCTTGTCTGTCTGGTCGTGTCTGTCTGGTCTTGTCTGTTTGGTCTTGTCTGTCTGGTCTTGTCAGTTTGGTCTTATGTGTCTTGACTTGTCTTGTATGTCTGGTCTTGTCCGTCTTGTCTCCATGATCTTGTCCATCTGGACTTGTCTGTTTGGTCTTGTCTATCGAGTCTTGTCTGTCTACTTTTGTCCCTCTGGCCTTGCCTGTCTGGTCTTTTGTCTCTGGTCTTGTCAGTTTGGTTTTGACTATCTGGCTTTGTGTGTCTGGTCAATTCTGTATGGCCTTGTCTGTCTAGTCTTGTCTGTCTAAGACTAGACGTTCTGTATGATTTTGTCTTGTCTGTCTGATCTTGTCTTGTCAGTCGTGTCTTGTCTGCCTGGTCTTGTCTGTTGGGTCTTATGTGTCCCGTCTTGTCTCTCTCTAGTCTCTCTCTAGTTCTGTCTGTCTGTACTTGTCGGTTTGGTCCTGTCTGTCCGGCCTTGTCTTGTCTTGTCTGTTAACTTATCTTATTTGTCGTTTATCTGGTTTATTCTCATAATTCTTATCTGTGTAGTCTTGTCTGTCTGATATTTCTAGAACTTAGTTTTCATGAAATTTTATAAATTTGTTGCCGTAGGTAATGCAGCAATAAAATGTCTCTTAGCGTAATTAATGTTACAACGAAAGTATTAATCTCATACATTATGTGTGGTTGTACTTATTTGGGCCTGATTAATATCCGTTTCGTAATTTAATGAGACCGAAAATAAAACCTGCTGCCGTGTTCGTAAAATGCAGTAACATCTTAATCTGACTGTTTAATTTGAAATCTTTACAACTGAAGAAAATGTTTACACAGTAAAATATGTGTATCATAAAAATATTTATTAGTCAATAAAAAAAGTATATCATAACAGAGTGGATTCGCCAAGTCGAAACAATGCAACAGATGGGTGTATGAGCCAAAACTTTTCCCTGCCCACACATCTGTAATACTGTTCTAGTATTAGGGCTATAATTCCATGATAAACATATTTCTGGTATGAATGAATGAATATTTTAAGCTGCGGGGTAGAATTTTGACCAGCAATGGGTAGAAATTTTTTACGTCGACGACAACCTTGATTTACCGCTACTTTGTTACTACGCTTAATACTGCCTTTTATGTTTTAAAGTTAAACTGTGTAATAATGCTCATTGTATTTAATTTCTGTCACTGCGCACAACGATGATTTAATGCTCATCATATATACATTTATTAAAATTATTTAGGAAATTTCTTACATATTTTACCATTTGGGGACCTTCCATTATATAACAATTTAAACCAATAATCAAGCAAATAACAGGTAGCGGGTATATTAGATTAATATAATTAAAAAATATATATTCTTGTTAAATGACAATACAGAGAATATTTCATACATGAAATAATAAAATGTATTAAATTAAAGTACAATTTTTTAGTTTGTGGAGCATATTCGTTTTCACAGTTTAACATTTTCTATTTTCTACATAATAGGTTGCGCAAAAGTATGGAATGTAGTGAATATCACGCATACCCCTAAAGCAATTTCAAGGAATGTCTGTACATTGCAATTATAAAATACAAAGTAGAGGACCAACATGTTAGCAGTTCATGACATGCTCTGCTTGGACAGTCAATTACCCTAAATTATTAATAATAATATATCTGTGAGCCAAATAATGATTTGGAGTTCCTAATACATCGATCTACTTACAAAAAATATATAATTATAAACAAATATTTATAATTTAAACTCAATTTAAATTTCAAACCAATAGTTTACCTTAACATTTTCATTGTCTCCAAAAACATTTTGTAAGAAGTAATTACACCAAGACAAAAATGTGGTGATTGACCCACTAAATTAAATCACCCATTAATACAATGAAAAAAGACGAAAGCATCATGTGTGTGTTATTTTAACTAAACAAAACGTACGTTAACAGAATATTAAATGACTTTCAAGGTCCGTCTGTCTGACTTGGCTTCTTGGCTTGGTCTCTATAGATATCTGTAGGTGTGTATTTGTAGCAAAAAAGTGGTGTGATTACACTGATTAATTTCGTATACCTATTTTTATACGAAAGGCTTTGACGCCAACACAACAAATAAATTCGAAATATTCACGTGAAAATAGAACAAAAAATAAATAAACCGTGAGGATACATTTAGTGCTTCAATAGTCACAATAGCGTACTCTAGAAATAGCTTCATAATTAGTGATTCCTATAGCCAAGTGAAGATTGAATCATTATTTATTTTCTATCTATAATTGTTTTATTTGGTTAATTAAGTATGCGATGAAGAGAATTGGAAAATAATTCCAGTTACTATTTAAATATATATTTCCTTTATTACCTTAAATTAAGATTGAAGTTAAATTTTACCAGTAGGTATTTTAAGAGGAATTTAATATAATAATGTAATAAAATTAGATAATTTCTAATTAATAGGAACCGACAACACAAGACAAAGACTAGACAGAAAAGATACACCGGCGGCAGATAGAAAGGAGTAGACATTAGACAGGTAAGGATAGAGACACAAGAATAAACAGCGAGACTAGACAGAGGAACTAAACGAAGAGAATAGACAAAAAGGGGTAGACAGACAAGAATAAACAGAGGGGCAAGACAAAGGGATTAAGGGACGCTATCGCATATTTCGCATTCATTTAGGATGGGAGCGGATAGTTAATGAAAACCGCCCTAGTTGTCGTCTACTCAACCAGGATTCGAACCCGGGTCTCCCGCATTAAAAGGCGGGTATGTTGTCAACTACACTACCGAGGAGGACAGTGCTATAAGAGACTAAGTAGCCAAGACTAAACAGACAAAACTAGAGAGATAAGACTAAACAGAAGAGACTAAACATAAAGACAAGACTAGAGAGATAATACCAGACACACAAGACGAGACCGGCAGAAGCAGACAAACCAGATCAGACACACAGTACTAGATGTACAAGGCTCGGCAGAGAAGACTTCACGGCCAAAACTGGACAATACTTGAGAAAAAAGACTATACAGACAAGAATGGACAAATACGACTAGACAGAAAACAGAAGTCGAGACTAGGCAGAGAAGACTAGACGAACAAGACTGGGCGGACAAGATTAGATAGACGACAGTTTATATGTTGGGTTTTGTATGTCATGTATTTATTAATTCATAATTACAAGTATATTATCATTACTGCAGACAAGAGTGGCAAACTAGACTGGATTAACAAGGCTAGACAGACAATACTAGATAGACAAGACTAGACAGACAAGACAAGACAAACAAGACTAGAGAGACAAGACAAGACAAGAGAAGACAAACAAGACTAGACAGACAAGACTAGACAGTAAAGAGTAGTTACACAATACTAGATAGACAAGACTAGATACACCAGACAAGGTAGATTAGATTAGACAGATAAGGCTAGACAGACAAGATTAGACAGACAAGACTAGACGGACAAGACTACACAGACAGGTCTAGACATACAAGAGTTTATTTATTGTGTTTTGTATGAGATCTATTATTGATTAAGAATTCATAATTACTTTAATTAATTCTATTATATATAATTTTAATTCATTCTATTTTTGCATTTTTTGTCAAATGCTATATCATTTTCATTACTTCAAGTACTGTTTATTAGTATTTTTTTAACTGATATAATTTATTTAATTAACAAGGACGGGCCGAGGTATGCGCAGATTAGTTTGATTTCAGAAATATGCGTCAGTTTTTCAAATACGGAGAACTAAACACCGCGCACTCGAAATAAAGTGGGGGTATGCGCAGAACAATGCTAAACTCGTCGGGGCAGGATGCATGCTCTCGCTGGCCCGAGTATAGATGGACAAGACTGGACGTACACTACTAGACATCGACAAGAATATATAGAAGTCTATAATTGGATATTTCAAACCAGATAGACAAGAGAAAACAGAGATAGACAGAGAAAACGAGAAAGCGAAGTGGTGAAAATGAAGTATCGTAGAAGTACAACGAAGAGTTTTCGAGACAAACGAAGTATTGTCTAAACGTAACGTGTTTCCTATACAAACGAAGTTTCGGGTGTACAAATGTTAACATTTTCCTGACAATTCGATGACACTAAATAAAAATTCAAATTTCGTCCCTTTTAATAATTTGAAGGCGTTCTGTTGACGCATTCCCGAAACTTCGTCGACCCTCCTTCAAACACTTCGAGAACTTTTCATCGGATATATACATCCCATACAAGATTAGACAGAAAATACCAGGGACACAAGATTGGACAACAAGGCTAGACAGACAAAACTAGACACGATAAGACTAGGCAAACAATTTTTTCTTATTGAGGGACGTAGCTGGCTGTTATACACCTAACCAGATAAGTGCCCCCCCTGAAAACACTGCCGTGAACTCGGGTTCTGCTAGTCGCATGGCCTCGGAGCTACGGGTGACTTATTTAAATTTAATTTCTCTTTATCTTTTGTTCCTTCGCTTCATCTGTTATTTTGGATTCCATAATATAATAAATATATTGTTGTGGTGTGTTAATCCAGTTTTCTTTTGATTTGAGCATATGTCCAGTTATCGTTCTCGGGTTGATTGGTAGGTACTTCTAAATTGGTTGTGATTTTATGTCTTTCCATTTCCCATCGAGAACAGTCAAATATTGTATGGCTCACAGTATCGGTCTCTCCGCAGTATATGTGTCAAAATATGATCGCAGTCGCAGTATATGATCAAATCACGAAAGATGTCAAAATAAAAATTCTGTGAGTCATTTCCCTAAATAAAGTTATTGATTTTATCAAATCCCTGAACTGTTTTAGTGAAATGATGAAATAAAGTAAGTCAGGACGCGGCTCTACGGTTCGCTTGTTACGTAGAAAATGGCTTCAGATATAGAAAAAAATCAAACACTGACCGAATTAAATTCAAATTTTGTATCTGAAGAACAGTTTAATGAAACTATCAAATCGTTTTTGAACAAACGGCATGTTGCAGAAAAACCCTTGTGGACTCGTGAAAGAATAGAAGAAGCTACCACAGTCGTTGAACAATTTAAATTAGCACCACTACTTAAACTGCAACGGACACATAAACAGTACTATTATGGAAGAAAATACGACGTTATGGAAGTAGGTACTAAAAAATCTTTGATTTTGAAGAGAAAGTCTGACTCCGATGCAGTTGTGAAAATAGTGCCTATGGAAAAATTTTACCACATACTCTAGAAAACCCATCAGTCAACTGGTCACGGAGGAAGATATAAAATGCTGTACAGTTTGAAATCGAAATAACTAATACCTACTTCAGTTGTACTGGAATTTCTAAAATTGTGCACGGTATGTCAGTCTAAAAAAATCCAAGAAAAGGAATCGTTGTTTGTCCAATTGTATCTAGCGACTTCAATCATCGTGGCCAAGTCGATTTAGTTGACTTACAGTCGACCCCAGATAGAAACTACAAATGGTTATAAAACTATCAGGACCAAGCGACGAAATTCAACTTTCTTCGACCGTTGACTTCAAAAAGAGCTGCTAAAGTAGCAATGGAGCTATTAAAAATATGTTTGGAAGTAGGTTGTCCTCATATACTACAAAGCAATAACGGCCGTGAGTTTACAGCTGCTGTCAAACAAGAATTAACAAGTTTGTTGCCAACGTGCAAAATTGTAAATGGTAGGCCTAGACATCCAGCTAGTCAAGGATCTGTTGAGCTATCAAATCAAGATATTGAAGCTATGTTACGTGCTTGGCTAATTGACAATAATACAAAATGGGCTATAGGTTGTTACTTTGTTCAATTCTAGAAGAATTCCTCTTTTCATCGGACCATTAAACGATCACCTTACCGAGCTTTATTTGGAACAGAACCAAAAACAGGACTGCAATCTATTCTTATTTCAAAAGAGTTGCTTGAAGAACTTGTTACTGAAGAGGACTTGGATCTACTTCTTAATCCGCAGCACCATCATTTTAACACCAGAAGACTTACCAACAGCTGCCTTAGAGTACAACAACGACGCTTCAACTTCAAAAGATCTACCAGCTTCTTAGTTAATTAATTACAATGCCTCAACTTCAAATGACCTATCAATAGTTAAATTAACCAACAATAATATTTCAATATCACACGATTTACCAGAAACTGAATCAATTTCTTTATCGACAACTAGACAACTCGAACCAGTTAATAACTCTACTTCAACTTGTGCTTCAACAGTTAAAACATCTGTAGTGTTACTTGCATCAGAAGGGAAAGCAGCTGTCAGTGACAATAAAGCATGTTGTGTTGTTTGTGAAATGGGATATACTGGATTCATGTGACATTTGTAAAAATCTGGTGCACGCAATATGTGGGAATAGACTAGGAGAAGAAGGATATGGATCGAAAATTCTATGCTATTTATGCCAAAAAGAAGAGAGCATCAAAGTTCCAAGGGAAAATGCTGCAACACACCTGAAAATATCAGCTGAAAAAATGAAAGAAGTTTCTTTGAAGAAATTTCGTGATGAAAGACGGGTTAGGGGATTCCACAGTTTTGGTGTATGTACCTAAGGTAGATAGAGGTCCATTAGATGGAAATAACATTATAGGGATTCTATTAGATATAAAAATTAATTTATACCAAATTGGTACCTAGTAGGGATTATAAAGGATTGGCTATCTAGAAGCGCTCTTCAAATAGCTACTACAACATTTACCGAAACAGTTCCACAGACTAACCTAAGTCTGCGTAAGATTGCGGGAAAATTATCCTTATTTGGAGGTCAAGGATTTAAGAAGTGTAGCCAATCCAAAATACAATGCAAAACAAAAAAATGTGCCTGTAAAAAAAGTAACGTATTTTGTAACTCGAGGTGCCACAAGTCCAAAACATGTTTTAATAAAAATGATTGAACATTATTATTTATGAATATTGTTCATTTCAAAATCAATATAAGACATTTTTTTTCAAATTTAAGTTTTAATTTTGAACCGCATCTACGGAATTATTTACATCTTCTGTGTAAAAACCACACAAGTTTCAGAGACATTAATTTTATCAATAATAATATGGTGTTATGGAAGTTGGAAGGTTTTTACACAGAAAATGTAAATAAGCCCGTAGATGCGGCTCAAAGTAAAAACTCAAATTTGGAAAAACTGAATTTGAAAAAGAAATTTGAAATTTGAAAAATTGAATTATTTGGTTTTGTAATGAACGATTCAATTTCATTCACTAAAGATGTTTAAAATTTTAATAAGAATATTCTCTTTTTTGTTCTTTTTTTCTATTTGTTTAGTTAATTACTTTCGAATAAGCTTTTATAACTATGTGTTTTATAACTATGAGTATCAGTATAGCTTCAACTATGGAGTCTTGTTAGTCAACGGACATTTATATGTTATTGTAACTATCAAATAAAAATTTTATTTCGTTAGTGAAATAAAACTTTTTTTTGCTACTGGTGTCTGTCATGTTGACAAATTGACTAATGTTGATTAAATATCAATAAAATTTAACAAAAATCCATGGCAACTATACCTAACAATTGACGTAAATAATTTCAACGTTTACATGCTGTGAAAACTACAGAAATAAATTAAATTTAAAAACTAGAAGCAAGAAAAAAAAATTTTAGATATAACGTGAATTAAGAGGATGTGAATGTCGGGCAACGTACTATTACTTACTGCACGTTGCCCTCAATAATTAACATCATCATAATTTTCTTGATACATAAATAACTATTATTTGATAAATAAAACAATAAACCACTGTTTTATTGATCCGTATCCCAGGAATACATATGACTTTATAACACAAAATTGAATAAACGATATTATTTCATCATTTCACTAAAACAGTTCAGGGATTTGATCAAATCACTAACTTTCTTTAGGGAAATGACTCACAGAATTTTTGTTTTAACATCTTCCGTGATTTGATTAAATCCCTTAGGGATTTGATCAAATCTCTTATTTTACCATTTCCCTGCGACAATTGCACTGGTCGTCTGAGGCTCTGCCAATTTGATGCAGATAGTCCTGGAAATAGCCGTGGCCGGACAATACTTGGGTGAAATAGTAGCTATTTTCCCCATGCTCTCTGTCTATCCAGGGTTCAAGTTCAGGGATTACAAACCTGGTCCACTGTCCTTTAATGCCTTACTGCCACCTTTGCTGCCATTCTTCAATTAGTTGTTTCCTGGCCATTTTTTTTATACATAAGTTTTCTGCGACCCGTCTCCTGTAGTTTTCTTTGCTCTTCCACAAGCAAGTAGATTGGCGGTATACCCGCGATGGTAAAGACTGCCTCACTTGATATTGTGCGGTAAGCGCTACCGATTCTTAGAGCCATTTTTCTTTGCACTGCAAGGAGCTTTTGGATATTGCTCTGTTTTCCCAGTGCTTTGGCCCATATTGGTGCTCAGTACATCATAGTGGCTTGTAATGCGTAGCTGAGCAGTCGGCGTTTACTGCTCCTGGGACCTCCAATATTGGTCATTACTTGCTGCTTCTGCTACATAGCTTTTGCTATGTGCGGTGTGAAAGATAATGCCTTGTCTATTACTATGCCCAGGAATTTTATTTGATACTTTGGGATTATTGTCAGTTTACCAATTTTAAATTTTATTGTTTGGAGTTCTCAGTTTTCTCTGGCGCTAGATTGAGTCTATTGGATTTTATCCAATTAATGATTTGCTCTATAGCGTGGTTTGCTGCCTGCATCAATCCTTCTTCTGTTCTGGCTGTTACCACTAGAGCCAAGTCGACGGCAAAGCCAATCACTGTCGCCCCCAATGGCAGTCTTAATCTCAGCACACCGTCTTATACCGCCTAATGTCGATTCTTGTGGAACACCGCTTCTGATGTTTCTCTATTCAGTTTTTCAAGCCCCTTTTAGGATTAACTTTCTATCGCTAAGGTACCTCCTCACCATGCGTAGTAGATACGGTGATATACCTCTTGATGTTAGGCCTCTTATGATCTGCTTCCAGCTAGCGCTGTTAAATGCGTTTCTAACATCGAAGGTTAGCAGCGCACACAGTTTCCTTGTTCTCTGCGTGCCAGACTTCGCCTTTTCGGCAATCTCTATGACAGATCAATTGTGGATTTTCCTTGCCTGAAGCCAAATTGTTTTTCTGACAAATCATGCCCAATCTCAAGTTCTCATTTTCTCCGTTCTCCAGTTCTCATTCTGCTTCGCAAAAGTTGCTCAAAAGTGTTTTCCCGGCACATCCAGTAGGCAAAGGGGTCTATAGGATGTGGAATTCCCTATTTCTTTATCTCCTTTTCTGATGAGAACGAGCTTTGCCCTTTTCCATCTGGCCGGAAGGTTTCCCGTTGCGAGCAGCGTGTCCATCGTGTCCAATACGAAGCTTGATTGGTGCTGGGCAGCTATTTTGACAACTTCAGGTGGTACTCCATCTGGCCCCGGTGCTCTGTTGTTCTTAATTCGCACTGTTGTTCGTATATCGGTGACTTCGGGCTGTTGCCAATCGAAAGGAGTGTGGTGTGGAAAGAGCACATCAGCTACTCTACGTACTGCTTCTATTGTTAATGCAGGAATATGTGAGCAAATTTTCATATTTCTTTTTATGATTTGGAAGGCTTCCCCCCATGTGTCATTTTCTAACTCAGAACATAGTTTTTTCCAGTGCTCCTGCTTAGTTTTGTTTATTAACTGCCGCAACTCCTTCTTTCGGCTCTTATATACCTGACTAACGTCTTTTGTAACTTCGCTATCAGCATGTTTTGTCCTCGGGCGTTGGTACTTCCTCCTGACAGCGGTGCAAGCAACTCTTATGGTCGACATTTTCTGGGTCCACCAGTATGTTGTCTTTTTTATTTTTGGTTGTCCTTCCCCAGTTATTGAGTTTTTAAATGCTTTGTGCATCGCCTGAGCCAGTATATCTGCACTTTTGTGTCGCTATTGCTTAGGTCTTGAGTTAGGCGTTCTTTACTTTTTTCCTCATTCAGTTGCTTTATTGTCCACCTAGTTCTTAATATGGGTGCTATATCTTTTTACCTTTTGTTTTCTTCTATGCTGTACATGATGTAGCGGTGGTCACTCAAGGATAGCGGTGGTCACTCAAGGATTCCTTGTCCAGCACGGTACAGCCCTGGAGCTTGTTTGCGATTAAGTAATTGCAGAACGTGACATCTATAATGTACTGAGAGTTTCCTCGCCCAAACGTGTAGTCACTTCCCTGGTATTGTACCAATAGATCTAGTTCCGCAGGCCAATCCGATACCAGGTTTCCTCTTTTGTCCATGCCTGATGAACCCCAATAGGGAGACTTAGCGTTGAAATCGACCGCAATAACTTGTTCTCTTTTTCCTTGGTTCCTGATGTTATGACTTAAAGCTTGGAGGGATTGTGACAACTGTTCCGGTTTTGCATTGGGAGAAAAGTAGCAGCTGTAGATTATAGATTGGGGCTAATTTGGAGACAAACAAGACTAGAAATAGAAGACTAGACGGACAAGACAAGACAGACAAGGGTAGACAAGATTAGGGACACAAGACTTTTTTTGAGGGGCTTAGCTGGCTAGTATCTTTATACTACCTTCTATTCGCCTAAGAGATTTTGTATTGTAGCTGTTGATAAAATTTTTACAAATGTACTCATGGATATCTTGTTCCAAATATCTTTATTTTCCAACATTTGCTTTACTAGGCTTCTTAAGCCGATGGGTTTATTCTTATGCGTTTTAACTGTTTGTCGTTCATCCTGCCAACGGAAGCAGTCGAAAACTGTGCAGCTCACACTATCTAGCTCTCCACAATACACGCACAGATCGTTAGATGCTCGGTCCAGATTGTACAGGTGGTCTCTGAAATAGCCGTGACATATTAGCACTTAGTTTAGGTGGTAACTCATTCAGCCGTGCTTTTTGTTCACCCATGTGGCTATGTCTGGGAGTTTTGTCCATTGCCCCTACTCCCTGGATTCCCATCGTTCCTGCCATTCTTTCAGCAGTTCTTCTCTAACCCGTCTTTTTCAAGACTGTTCTGGCTAGCCTCGTCAAGCTTTTGTACTCTTTTACCACTAGGTTGCTTGTCCAGAGACTGTTCGGTATGAGTTACTCTCACGGAGGGCTGCTTTTCGTTGAACAGCTGCGAGTTTCAGTGCTTTACTTTCTTTTCGAAGTTCATTGGACCAGATTTGAGCACCATACGTTATAGTTGACTGGATCATCAAGCGCATGAACCTTCGTTTTCCATTTTTAGCTCCCCACCACGTTGGGCATTAATCTTTGCATAGCTGCCATCATCTTTATCCACTCTTGTCGCATACTGTGCACATCACTTGGACCAATGTTTCGACGTTTTTTTGTTGTAGGTTTTTGATATTTCGTATGCACTACATTTTTAATTTTCTCTTCATTAAAATTGATTATGGTCCAGCCAGGCGTTGGTGAGTGCTTTTTGTGTTTTTCCTTTACATTTTCCCTTATGTTGTGTAGTATGTAGCTATGGTCGTCCAACGTTTCTTTGTCGAGAATTTTCCAGTCCTGGATGTTTATTGATATGATTTCGTTAATGTTAGGTCTAAGATAGAGCTCGATTTCCTCCATTTCCTCTCCCAAAGGTGTGTTTATCTCCTTATTTTTGTACGACTATGTCTAGTTCCGCTGCCCATTCGGTTACTATATCTCCTCTCTTGTCCATGCAGGGGGATTTTCAGTAGAGAGACTTCGCTTTGAAGTCCCCTACTATAATCGTGTCTCTTTCATTATGCTGCCTGATGCTCTGGTTTAGGGCTTCAAGATATTCGGATAGTTGCGTGGTAGTTGCGTTGGGAGAGAGATATATTCTATATCTAATGACATGGCGCAGCTTCCCCAGAGGAAACCGGGCCCATGTATCATTTTTATTACGGGTAATTTGTTACCCCTTATTCAAATCGCTGCATCCTTTTGTTTGTCCATAAGCCATCCGGAACTTGACGCTATTTTTTGTTGGGCTCACTAATCAGCTCTATGTCTGCTTTTAGTTCTGTTGCAGTGGTGGTGAGCAGATCATGAAGTGCGCAACATCTCATAATATTTATTTGTAGTACAGTTAAAATTTATGTGTTTGCCCTATGGCCCTTCTCGTTGGAGACGAGGCAGAATTTGTATTCTTTTATGCTGCGTGTCCCTATTTGCTACATCTAAGGTATAGGTTTTGCCTGTCGGGTCCATCACATTCCTTTCATTGGTGGTCGGTTAGCCAGCATCTGTGGCATTTGACTACATTTACTCGTTCCCACAGTCTACATTGGACCATGTCCACTTTTAATCGTCCATTTCGTAGGAGTTTTTCTGCAGTTTTCTTGTTTACTGTGATGGTGGCATCTTGGGTATGTCTATAGGCCGGTCTCAAGTCCAGTATCTTTATACTACCTTCTATTCGCCTAAGAGATTTTGTATTGTATGATGTATTTCTTCTTGGGTGGTAATCGCGTCCAGGACTTTTACATGTAGGATCACTTCTGAAGATTTTAATCGCCCCTCAGCTGTGGGGCATTTTTGGCTATTTCTTATTTTAACCCTAGGTCTTTTCCATCTTTGACATCGAGCACCAGTTCGCCAGTTTTCCCTTGTCTTGCTCTGTGATAACACTCCCGGTAGTTTTAAGTCCACGTTGGCTCTCACCATTTTGAGTAGGTCAGCGTAAGAGCTGCCTTCGGCTTACAATTAGACAGACAAGGCTAGACGAACAAGACTAGACAGACAAGGCTAGAGAAATAAGATTACACAGACAAGGCTAAATAACCACGACTTTGTATATTTGTGAAAAATTATATAGATAAGATGGGATAGCCAAGTGTATATTGAAAGACTAGTATTAGATTAAAGACTAGACCAATATTGTTGCCTTGGTAGATTTCTTTATGATAGAATTCTAAATAGTTGAAGCACAGAAATTTATTATTGAATTAAAATTAGTGTTAGTTTGTTTTCTGCCACGTTCCATTTATTTACAGCACTTAATAAAATTAAGGTTTAAATTTAAGGTTTTACAGCACTTAATAAAAAAACAGATCTCTTGTCTAGTTCATGAAATTGTGAATGAAAATCAAGGTTTCAAGAGTTTTTGGAATATTCGCTCATAAATTACAAACGTCGACTACCTAGGGTTGTGT
Organism: Phosphuga atrata; assembly: GCA_944588485.1. Classification (NCBI taxonomy): domain Eukaryota; kingdom Metazoa; phylum Arthropoda; class Insecta; order Coleoptera; family Silphidae; genus Phosphuga; species Phosphuga atrata. The sequence goes on along the minus strand of OX155893.1, from coordinate 64,405,081 downwards.
AACATCAAGTGATACACTGACATTTGACACCGAGCAGACGGAACGTCGGCGTCGGACGATCGTAAAAAATGTGTAAATTGATCTTTCTGCAAAGCGGACATAAAATTGTCGAATGTTAGAAAAAAAGTGAGGCTGAGATTTAGTCTATGCATATTACACAATTCCAAGAATAAACGCATGCATTTATATAGTCTATTATTTTTAATATTTCAGTATAATCTACCAGTAATTCTTATATTTTCTGTTTGGTGTTGTTTGTCTAGACTCTAGACTTATCCACCTAGTCTTACTTGTGTAGTCTTGTTTCCTTTATTTACAATCATTATTGTATTACTATAATACAATCTAATATGTAATATTTCCTGGGATTTAATTAAAATGATTGCTTATGATAAATGTAACTATTTAAAAATGTCAACACGCAAACTGTTATATTTAACTAATTTGATATCGTTGTTGTAACAATTTGCATACTTTTATGGTCAGATGTATTTAATTTGATACATTATCGCTGATATGTTAATCGCATGTTTTGATTAAATGAGACATGTGCTGACAATTCTCACTACAATGTTATTCTTATTGTAACACGACACAACTCCGTATATACTTTTTAGCTTATCTCCTTTTTATGAAATGATGTATTTGGTTGTTTGATAAATATCAATAGTAAAATAAATATTCAAAGTATTATAGTTGAATAGTTGTATATTTTGTTATAGAAAAGAACGAAAGAAATCTTATCGATTATTTTCAAAAATCAAATTTCAGCGTCATTAATCAAAATTATTCTTATATTTGATGAGGTGTATACGATTTATATTTCAGTGGAAAAAATGAAACCTTGTTATGCATAATCTCTTTTTGCATTTTACATAATTTACATAACTCTGATACCCACATGTGATTTAGTTCTGTACCTGTTTTTTTCGGATTATAATACCATCAAATATTAAATTTATTAGTTCAACCAATATATTTCTTAAACAAATGCAGATATCGGCAGGTGTGTTGTAATCCAAAAGATGTCGAACGGAATAGTTTCTGTTTTCTTAGTAGACATACCTATCAAAAATATTAAACCATAATAAGACTTGGTTCTTAACATTATTGGTTATAATATTGCTTGTCTAACATATAGCATTAGTAATTTTTTTATTAATATTTTATATTAATCGCGTTACTAAATACAATGTTATGTTATTAAATATGTTGTATTTGTGGTTTTCGCGGATGGAAACATCTGTTGATTTGTTTTCTCGGGGATTCCTCGTTGATGTTGAGGGTTGGTTCTCAGACCGTATTCTCGACGTTTCGGCGAACTAACATTTACCATTTTCAAGAGATATATGCGTACACGCGGGTTTAAGCGTAAGACACATATTGCCTCTTAGACGTATTAAGCGTAAGACGCATGTTAATTCGTCGAAACGTCGAGAATTCGGTTCTTCTCATAACCAATCCTTAACATCAACGCGGAATAAATAAATAAATATATATATATATATATATATATATATATATATATATATATATATATATATATATATATATATATATATATATGAATATATCAACAAAGATATATTTCAAAGAAATTATATATATATATATATATATATATATATATATATATATATATATATATATATATATTTATAGTCTCTTTCTAAGATGTCTTTTCTGGTTCGCATTTTGGAGGTTTTTTTGTGTTTGTATTACCAAGTTGGTTGTGCTTTTTAGGGTTGTTGTTATATCATGTACCTGTTTCGTTAGTCTTGTTGCTGGTAATCCTTGTATGTGTCCATGTGCCCAATTTGTCCTTCTTTTCTATATGTCTATTGCAATGTTTGAGTGTTTTTCTGATGTTCTTCTCGTTTTTAATCTATATCCTTCTTCTGTTTTTCCCGGGCGGTTTTAAGAATGATTTTCCTTTCTTCCTTCTTCAGTTCAATTAATTGTCCTTTCAGGTTGGGTACTAGTGTTTCACTGGCGTATATTGCCAGATTTTTGTGTTGATTTATATTGATTTCTTGTTGTTGATACTTTGTGTTATCGCTAATGCTCTTTTAACTTTTTGTATTGTGGCGTTCTGTACTTGCTTTTCCAATCCAGTTGGTTCGATTATTTCTCCAAAGTATTTAAAATGATTGTGTTTGTTTTTGTTGCGAATAATTCTGTTTTTTCAAAGGAGTTTCATTTGTAGTCCTACTCTTTCTGCGCATTCTTTCAATGTTTCTATCCGTTCAATCGCTCCCTTTGGTTTCGTCGTTATTATTGCTATCTCGTCAGCAAAGGCCAGGTAGGGTATGTCGAATGCTTGGTTTCCTCTTCCTACGTGTATCGGAGTCCACTTCGATTTATTCTTTAGTACTTTCTCCGATTCTCTCATCGCTTTGTGCAGTAATATGATAAACAGTAGCGGTGATAATCCGTCCCCTTTTCTTACCCCGGTTTTTATTTAAAATGCTCTTGAGATTTCGCCTACAAATTTTACTTTGGATTGTGTGTCCGTCAGTATTTGTTCGATCAATCTTCTTGTTTTTTCGACTAGTCCATATTCCTCTAGCGGGTTGAAGAGTGATTGTCTGTCGATGAAGTCGCATGCTTTGAAGTTTACAAATGTGCATGTGATTGGTTGTGTTCTTATTGCCTTGATTTTGAGTATTGTTTTAAGGTTTAGAATTTGTTCTGGACAAGATCTGTTTGTTATCAACCCTGCTTGAAATTCTGCTATTTTTGGTTCCAATTGTTCAAATCATTAAAACTCGTTTACAATGTGGAAAGAAACAGAAAGAAGATTAATTAATAAAACGGGAATCGATGTCTGAATCTATCTGATTATACAAAATCTTCCTCTACGTGGTCATGTTGAAAATTTAGTGCTTCAAGATGGTACAAATTGGTTTGATCCACTACTAGCAAATCATCTTAAAAATGTCATGGAAACGCCGAGAATCTGTCTCATATCTATCACCACAAATTCAAAATGAATTCATTCATCTTCTGGCATCCACAGTTCGATATCAACGAATAAGGTACATTCAAAGAAATAAATATTATGGACTTTTACTTGATTCGACTCCTGATATTGCCCATCTAGAACAAATGTCGCAAGTGTTTAGGTATGTAGATATTGATTTTACCAACAGAAAAGTTTTTATCGAAAAATATTTCTTGAGATTTATTGAAATGCATACCAAAAATGCATCCTCAATTGAAAATACAATTTTAGAAAAATTTAATTCCGATGAGATTTCATTAACAAACTGTAGATCACAATGTCACGATAATGCTGCCGTGATTTCAGGTCACATATCTGGCATTCAACAATATATCTTGTAAAAAAATAATAAAGCATTATTTGTAAATTGTGATAACCACTCCTTAAATTTAGCAGGAGTTACTGCCGCTAAGCAATATCCAATCGTTGTAACATGTTTTGGGATAATTGAAAGCATATATCTCTTTTTCTCACGTTCCACATTGCGATGGGAGTTATGAAAAGAATCTTAAAAGAAAACTGTTAAATGTGCAGCAGAAACACGATGGAGCGCCAGAGCACAACGGTTTGCATTATTGTCGATTGGCTGGAAGGGTAAGTAGAAGTATTAGAACAATTAGCAGAGAACGATACTACTACAAGTGACACCAGAAGTGAAGCTACAATTTAATTACAAAATATATTGAATTTTAATTTTATAACTTTGGTTCATTTCTGGCATGAAATCTTGAGGAGAATTGATCGAGTTCAATTGAGATTACCAGATCCTAAAATGAATTTTAAAGAAGCGTTTTTAAAAAAACGTTAAAGAATGATCTTGAATCATTAGTGACTCAATTTGTGGCAATTCGAGAAGAGATTTGCGAACATGGAATAGAAAAGGCTAAGTCTCTCTGTGAAAAATGGGATATTGATATAACAATCCGTGTTCGAAGAGGTCGAAAAATGCTAGGAGAATTGGGAAGTAATGTTGACCTTTCCGCAGAAAGTAAAGTTTCTCGCGTTATGAAAAGCGTTCTTGATCGTCTGCAGCAAGAAATAAGTACACGATTACACGACTACGTGATCTTAATTCCAAACTTGGATTTTTACTGGAAGTTGAAAATTTTCTAAACAAGGATAATGATGATAAATAACAGTCCTGAACAGAATTGTAAAATTTTGGATGAATACAGATTTTAATGGAACAGAACTTTATGTCGAAATATATCACTGCAAGATATCACTCCGTAGTAGAAAAGAAATTGAACTCCATTAGAGTTTCTTACTTTTATAATCGCGTATGGCGAAGATGTTTTTCCAAACCCGTGAGTCGCACATCAAATACTCCTTACTATTTCAGTATCAATTGCTGGCTGTGAACGTTCATTCAACAAATTAAAATTAATTTTCACATATCTGCGATCAAAGATGGGACAAGATCGCCAAAGTGACCTAGCATTTTTAAGTGTGAAAAGAGAATAAATAGAAACGATCCTTTGAAACTTTGATTGTAATTAATTTGAAGTAATTGATTAAGAAATTTGCTTCATCTAATTGTAAAGCAAAAAATGTCTACATAGTGCTTATTTGTTTTAATATATTATAGTATAATATTTAACAAATTTTTCCACTGACACAGATACATTTCCGAACCCAATATTTGGCTTGATTTTCTTAACCAGATTTTCTTGTCTCAAATTTAAAGTGTAACCTGAACCTTTGTCCCTATTTTCTCCCAATACAGTATAATATTTTCTAGAAGCGTAGTTAACTATTCGTAATATATTATAGATATTTTAATGTAGGTACTACATCATATTCTTATTTGTATTATATTCTATTTACTAAATTATATGTGTTTCTGGAGGGTGCGAGGGGAGCGCTAATGAAGTATCGTGCCCCGGGCGCCAGTTATGCTGTTTAAAACAGCAGTTAGTGTTAGGTTAGTGAAAGTCGCCGATATCTTGACTATTTTATTCTTTTTAGCTAAATAAGTTCGAGAACCATGTGACGATTTCTTCTTCATTCTTTCTGGACACATTATAAAACTGCGAAAATTTTAGCAAAATATGTTCGAAAACCGTGTGATGATTTCTTCTTCATTCTTTCTAGACACATGCTAAAATTGCGAAAAGCTTTTACCAAATTTTTACTAACAATTTTCATCATTTCGGTCAAAGAAGTTGTGCCATTTCGATTTTCCAAATTTCTCATATATATATATATATATATATATATATATACATATATATATATATATATATATATATATATATATATATATATATATATATATATATATAAACATATTATAACAATATAACTTTTGAAGAAAAGACTCAAAGTATTTCATTTCGTAATACACATTAGTTCATTTATAAATAGAAACAATTCAAACCTTCCTTATCTAAATAAATAATATTAGATCGTAAATAAAAACATATTATAATAGAAAGAAATTTTCTACAGCTATTAATACTATTTTCAAGAATTAATTATTTCTATTGCGTAATGAATTTGATGAAGAAGTTGTTATTCTTTAGGTGGGTAATAAAATAGCATGCGTGTTAAATAGTAAAACTAGTTATATTTTTATGACGTGACTTCATCAATACATCACCAGTTAGTCAGTGTATAATTTATGCAAATCTTAAAATATAATAAATATTGGATTTTCTAGAACTTGGTTCATTGAATAGTAAGCCTTTTCTTACTAAGTTGTAGTTAAAATAAATGAATCACGTAATAAAACTTATAACTTGAGGTAACACAGTCTTAAAGTATTTCCTTGAGCAGGGGTTAAAACCAACATGTTATTGGGGCCAATTGTAATTTCACATTCCATATGATTGGTTCATCATTTTTTTGAATGATTTCTCTCACAAAATTGTCGCACGTTCATCTTATTTATCAAGTTGAGGTTTATATTAGGGTTGCAAATGAGGCACATAGGTAGTATCACATAGTTTGCATTTCGTTCGAAAAGCATTTGGGCGTCCCCTGGTAACCAGGCCGGAATAAGGTAATGCGAGGCCGTAAGCACATTTTACTTGGGAGTCCCAAAAAATGCACAAAATAAAAAATACACTTATATATGCAGAAATATAAATGCATATCCGCTAACAAAAAAAAAAAACTTAAAAAGTAGCACCACGAGGCCTTCCGTGTATCTACGGTTTAGTGGCATTTCCAGTTTACTTTTGTAATTTTGCAAAATAATTATACATCTAAATGAATCGACTTTTTTAAAGAGTGGTAATATGAGCAACTATTTATTTTACTCATACGTAAGTCCGGCTGGTAACGACAAAACGTTAGCCAATCCATCTAACACCGGACCAAAGTACAAAATTAAAATTGACATTTGGCCTAACGCGTCAAGTAATTAAGCGTTTCAAATTTTGTCTATTCATCGTTCCATTGAAGGACATTTGAATTTTAGGTGATTTCTCGAGAAATTTTCAACCAATTCTCATAAATGTAGTCTTTAGAGAAGCACGAATTTAGTTTTTAGAAATATATTTAACTAAACCTAAGGCAAAATTATGCAAAAGTTAGTGGAAATGATTCAATAGTGCGAAAAACTGCACCTGTTAGTGTTCGAAAATCGTGTGATGATTTCTTTTTCATTCCTACTGGACAGATGGTAAAACTGCGAAAAACTTTTACAAAATTATCACTCATACTAACAATTTTCATCATTTCGGTCAAAGAAGTTGTGCGATTTCGGTTTTTCCAATTTTCCCCCAAACTACAAATTGGTCGGAAACATTATTTTGCACACTTAATCGACTTGTCAAAAAGAGTAAAATGATCAAATTATTAGTGTAAACTTTGAGAAAAAAGGGATTTTAAGGAGAAAATTTTCGCGATTGTCAATTTCATAAACCGACATCTTTAAAACGGTTGGAGATAAATGAAAAGATTTACCGCATCGTTTTCATGAGATAAGTTTGGTTGGGCATACACATTTTTTTTTAAAGTTTGATCCAATGTGGATACCGGGTTATTAAATGCCCTTCGACCAATTGTATTTTGACCACATTTTTCTCTTTATAGGCCCAGAAACCTAGGTGCTATTTAAATTGGCGTATGACAAATGCAGCCGATTCTCGCTCCCGGGATCGAACTCGGGATCTCCAGATTTGTAGTTAACGCTCTAATTCTGTAGACTACGAGGCTGACGGATTTTACCCCGGAATCTAACGGAAGTAGCTGAATTTTTGTATAGACCTTTATTTTGGCATTACAGATGTTGTCTCAAATGTCACATATGCCAACATGATAGCGTCCTTAGATATTCCAGGTCAAAGGTCGCAAAAATCTCTTTTGAAACTCCTTTTTGAAAACAAACTCCTGTTTGAAAAACCTTTTCTCAAAAGGTCTTTTTTGGGAATATCTCGTTTTTTCTGCCTCCTACCGTATTTGAATTTATTATAAAAGTTGTGGAGAATAAATTTCTCTACAAATATCATCTGAGAACTTTCTTAATTCGTCGAACTGTTTTTGAGATGAAATTTTGAGGACGAAATTTAAAGCGCTCAGAATTACGTACCTTGCAAATTACGTGCCTAGCGCAAACTAAATTCTGAATCCCAAGGTATTATACCATTTTATTTACATTGCATTGACCACAAGCTAAAGAACATTGCATCCCTAACTTATGACATCCACAATGCGAACTACAATTTTTGCAGTTGCAGAATATTGAAGTGAGTACTTCATCTGGTGCAAGTGGTAAAAGTGTTGTTACCGGCGTTAGGGTTTCATTTTGCAGTACCCAACCCCATTCATGGATGGGGTTGAATTAGAATAGCATTAAAATATATTTAGAATGTTTTACTTTATTATTTGTATGTCATAGATAAGTAATATTTGATGACTATTTGATTTAAAAGAAATATAAGTATAAGGTATTAAATTGTTATTTAAGTAATATTTATTAAGTAATTAAGTAAGAAAAACCGTATAATGCATTGGGATTCAGGATTTACCTAGCGCTAAGATGCGTATGGCTGCGCACCAGCGCTCCACACTCTGCTCCCGCTATCTCAAAAACAGATCGACGTAAAAAAAAGGTTACAGATGAAATTTGTAGAGAATTTTATTATCTACAATTTTCATAATAAATGCAAATGCGATAGGAGGCAGAGAAAACGAGATATCCCCAAAAACAAATTTTTGCGACTTTTGACCTTGCATGTCTAAGGACGCTCACATCTTGGCATATGTGACTTTCGAAACAACATTTGTCATGCTAAAATAAAGGTCTATACAAAAATTCAGCTTCTTCCGTTAGATTCCGAGATTTACCCCTTTTTTACTAAAATGACTGGACTAATATACTTACTTTTACTTTACGTTCTCAGTTCTCTTCTCAATTTTATCAAGTCATAACTCACAAACGAAAACAGATAGGGGTCGTCCATTAATCACGTGATGTTTTTTAACAACTTTTGAACCATATTTTCAGTTTTCACAATATTATTTCAGCAACACAGGTGCAATATAAATTAATTCTGGAAAATTAAGCACCGTGATAAAAATGTCCAGATAGACATTGAGGTTGCAGGTTGTTTCTGACTGGCATAAAAATAATAAAAGAAAGATGAAAATGAATGAAAAGTAAAGGTGAATCATATGAAAAACATATATTTGTACTGGGACATGAATATTATTAGGGTGGTCCTTATTCGGGATATTTTCTTTCACGATAGTCCTAAATCGGTTCAAAATAAATTTAAAAAAAATCCGGCCAAGTTATAGCTCTTAAGGGGTTAGGCCACTCTACATGACGAAAAAATATGCCTTTTGTGATTATTTTTTCCAGGGAAAAGATTACAAAGTTATTTGTACATATAATTAACTATAAAACAATTTTTTTATAGAATAATTTATTTAAAAATGGCGGCTGTGCAGGGTTTCTCAAATGGCCTCTCTATTTTGGAAGGGCTGTGAAACGGCCGTGAACCGTAGCTACTGTGAATTTTGAATTATGATGAAACTGGGACTAAATTTAAATTTAGTGTTTACATTTTTACATTATTTTACATTACAACACCTAAAGAAGTGTACGTAGGATATTTTTGATATATTGATTTTTGGCCGAATGGCGTACTTCCAAAGTCAAACTTTCAAAATTCGCAGCAATATCGTCAGAAAATTGTTAATAACAAATGAACTATGCCATATAAGAAGGAAATCCTACCTACTTATTTAAACAATATATTTTTAAAGATCTAGTTAAAATTTAAAGTTAATTGGTTTAATATTGGAAATAGAGTTATTGGTACGGCCAACATGAAAATCCAGTTTTGGGATAAATGCGTTGCTAATAGTTACAAAAGCATAAACCACATACTTACTTTCGTACTGTACTTCGAAAAAGAAGTACTTCAAGATATTTCCCGGCTATAATCTTTTGAGATATCATTTTTGCGCTCCTAGGGGGCATTTTAAAACAATAAAAAAATCGATTTTTTTAAAATCCTATTGGTCTAACCCCTTAATTTAATATTAACCCGGCCCCCACGACAGTCAAAGTTTTAAGTGGAAATAACATGGGGAAAATTATTTTCTTTCTTTGGAGGGTATTCTTTTATAGGGCATTGACAAAAAATACGATCATAATAAACCATACATATTCTTGTAGGAAAGTTGTAGGTTTATTTCCCTTCTAAAGGTCGATTACCATAAGCGCGACACACAGCTACGCGACATAGTGCGACATCGCCTGTCCAATAATGATTACATTGTTTAAATGGGCATGTGGTGTAGCTGTAGCCTAGCCATTGCTGTGTCCATTTAAAACAATGTAATCATTATTTGACAGGCGATGTCGCGTGACGTCGCGTAGCTGAATATCGCGTATATGAGAATCGGCTTTTAAACTCTACAATATACTACACATAGGTCTATACAGATCTCCTAGTTTAAACATTGTTTTGAGGCAAAACATACGCGGTAACGATTTATGCATGTAATCGGCGTCAAAATCACAGACTTCTACTGGGACTGGCAAGCGGAGCCGGGCAGTTTAATGCCCGCCAAAGACGCTACGGTCTACCGGAGAGGTTACATGTGCAGCTTTGCCTGCGCAGGTTAACCGTACGCAAGAAACTGCAGCGCAGGTTAACCGTACGCAAGAAACTGCACAGGTCTATTCCCACACACGTTCTGGTCTACTTGCGCAGGCAAACCTGCACGGTATAACAATCGCGCGTTCAACGAAAAAATAAACACACCTGATATATCAATCTCCTAACTTTTATAGATATTTATAGATCCATTATACCCCACTCTTCCTTTAATCTGTGCTACATTTATTCATTTAGGATTTAGGATCTAAGTGGGATTCAAAGATTGAAACGTCCTTCGTTCAAGAAATGTGCAATAAAGTACATCGTAATGAACTTTTTCATATGGATCAATGGTCTGCAGCCCTTGAGGAGATATCTGATGAGAAGCAGAATCTGCAATTGTCATCTGTCTCAGGGACTAGGGACTTGAGGTTTTTTTTAAGTAGTCTCCAAGTACTCCGTCCGGACTGCTGTTATAAGGTTGTTTCTGTTTAGTTTCAGGCAAGCTTTTGTTCCTTTCTGTTTAAAGTACTTACTACTATGGATTGCCGTAGCCCTTAAAGTTCTTTCAAGGTTTTTATCCATTGTTTCCTTGTTTCTTCAAAGAAGCTTCTGTAGGTGGTGTTGATACTCATACCATAAAAGGGTTCTGGATCTATAAAGGGATTATTGGATCCTATATTTGCTAGATTATCGGCTTCTTCATTTCCCTCATTTTTTTCTGGTAGACGGTATAGTGTTACTTTTTTTTTAGCTTTCCAACACATTCCCATACCTGTTTGATCCGATGGTGTATAAGTCTTAATGACCGCTTGAAGTTTGACAGGATAGCAATTAGTTTTTTTGCTATAATACTTATTTAAGTTAAATTCTATATATCTTTGGATTGCATGTACCTCTGCTTGAAAGATATGGGTATATTCTCATGGATTCGAAGTATTGGGTACGAGGTCTTTTACAATTAAAATTGTTGGTAATTTTCATCATTTCGGTCAGAGAAATTGTGTAATCTCTTGATTCTTCAATCTTGTCGAAAACTACAAAATAAACTTGAATATTTTTTGGCACACTTATTCTACTCAACCTAACCTAACCTAGCAAAATTTACTAAAATAAACCATGTTTGAAAGAATTTGCTTAAAAATTCTCAGTATTTAGAGACAAATCAACCAAAGTTAATTTTTTAACAATTATTAAAACAAAATCAATTTTGTACGTAACAGTATTATTTTCTTTTTTATGATAAAGTTTGAATGATTTTCTTTTTTATATAAAATTATGTATTTTAATATTATGTGTTCCTCGCGCATTCGGCATCAGGAGTAAATTTGTATGACAATTGAATTTAGTTATTATTTATTTATATTTATTTATATAAAATTATATCTGATATTATGCGTTCAAATTAATTGTTTTGGATATAAAATTGTACACACAAAAATATTATATAGGAGCAGGCGTGTTTTTAAGCTATTCAGCGGCTCGGTGCAAGGTTTTGGCGGGGCCCGCTTTCAGAGAAGAGAAAAGTACATAGAAGAACCATCACCAAGAGTTCTGTTGGACAATTTTTTAGCACACATTGTAGCGTCACGCTGCTAGTTCTGTAAACTCCAAAATTAGATGGCGTTATAAAGCGTTGTATGGCCACGCATTGTAAAGTAACAAATTTAACAAAAGGCATTTATTCAAACAAAAGGCATCGGGGTGAAAACTCATTTGTGATACAGCTTGGAACTTGCCAAACACCTTAATGTTCAACTGCTCATTACCTTGCCTCCATATGGAAACATTTGCGTTCAAACGTTCAAATGCTTTGAAGAAAAAACAATAACAGAAATGCGCAAATATACTTTATAAAATTGACACACAAGGGTTCCAAACTCCACATCTGCCGTGCTCTTTTGAAGATAGTCGTCTCTCCTTATTTCATTTAAAAAAAGGGGAAGGGGGGGGGGGGGGTCTGAACGGGTTTAGAAAACCTGAAATAATTCTGAAACATCTTCTAGAGCCTTAGTTCTGTCAGACATTTTGTTTACCATTGCATCTATTACATAAGTTTTCAAATCGTTTACAGGATCTATAACAGGTGCATCGTCTCTGGTGCCTTCATTGTGAAATTTTTTAACTCTTCGAATTCTTTTTCTTTTTAGATGCATGTGTTCTTCGTCCGTATCACATTGAAGCCATTTCGACTTGGAGACTTCCAAAATTTGGTTGAAACAAGCGTCATTTCATAGTGGTGCAAGTTTATCTTTTGATTTTTTCATGCACGACACGACTTGAAATAAAACAATGTCTTTTTTTGTGCAACATTTTTGATGTAACATCGATAGTTTGCACAACATCATTCCAAAAATTTTAAATCATCAAATGTGAAACTATTTAAAAGTTCTGAGGCCGTAGCCACTTTATCGTGGTTGTGCCTCTACAATGGTTTCTAGAAAACTGATTGACTGAAAAAGAACTGATTTAAAATTTTGTAATAAGGCACTTGTTGCTTTTGCTCTTGCAGACCACCTTGTGTTGGATAGATCATTACGATGTACTTTCAAGTGTGCGTTGCTTTTCCTTTCTTGAAAATACTTTTTCCTCATTTTCTGAGGGAAATTTCGTTTCCTTTTCGGCTTCCTCTGTATTATTGGTTCCTCCCTCACTAATTTCAGTCTTTTCTGTTTTTGTAGTAAACTTATGTAAAGATTCTAAAGCCTCGAAAGTAAGCGCTAGGTGCAGCATTCAGCGATGGTGCTGGTGTGAGATAAACAGGCAAACTTCATTTTCTGACCCTGTATATTGTAAACCAAGTGTATTGTATGTGTTTTGTAAAGTATTGTCACAGGGGCCCGCTGCATTGGGGCCCGTCGGTGCTACGCACCGATTGCACCTACGTTCATATCATACCTAAAATGGAGTATTTATGAACTGTGTTCGCGACAATTTACGATAAAACGATAATTTACTAATTGATAAATCGTACCATATAAATTTCTCAAATGATATAAGTGGAAATTTAATCTGTATTTAATGGCGAAAATTATATTCGCTAATCTTTTATAGTTTCACAAGAAGATAATAATATTTGTTTACATTTGATTACGGTTGATGTATTTTGATAAAAATATTAAATTTCATATATAATCAAAACTCCAGTTGCAAATTCATTTTACTTTTAGTTTGACGTAACAATTTTTCGAATTATAGAATTCACTGAAACAAAATAGTTAATGTCGTCTCTTTAAAACTTGTTCACTATAATTTAAAATCTCGTAAAGTTCGAGTTATCCAGTCTCTAAATGCCTTGCCTAGATGCGTTTTCGATTTCATGAAGATATCTTTTTGTCAGTCGACCAGCTGGTCTTAAGTTTGTCAGCTATTTTTGGCATGGTTAATATTGGACCCAACCCAACCACTGATTTTAAAACATCATTATAGAATTCATTAGATCTTCGATTTTGATAACTATCAACATTTAAAACAAAATCATCAAAATCATAAAATTTTCTGTATTACCTTATAGATTTTGGCAATTATTGAAATGCGAAATGTCCATGTGAATACCACAATTTGTTTTGCAGTAGTTCTAAAGCCCAATTTATAATATACTAATTTTCACGACATATGTTGTTCGAAAGCTTGGTTTTCCGCTATTATAATTTCGCATAGTAGAAATGTTTAAAACAAAAAAACCACAGTCTACTATATTATAATAAACAAGAAGATGTGTTAACTTATATGAGATTTATGAACAAATCAAAGTTTTTTTTAATTCATTTATTGTAACATTTCTGAGCGAATTTGATTTTTAGTGGCAATATTTTTTTAGAGAATATGCAATTTATATGCGAAATAGTTCAAATAATATTAAATTCTAATTAATATTAGTTTTCATGTTTTTATTGGCATAACATAAGAATGATAGAATTCTTACCTATGAATTTATTATTGAATAAAATATCAATATGTTTCCACGTTTATGATAATTAATGAAATTACATATAATTAACACTGAATTTGAAATAAGGTCGTTCCATATTAAACTATAATATATGCGGTAATTAAAATGAATTCTTCGATTATTGAATCGTTTTTTCGACATTGATGAATACTTCCGAGTTGGAAATATATAATTAAGTTTGTAGAACTTCAACGAACTTGACCGTCTTTGCAGAAACGCATGATGTAAACGGTTGTGTAGTTTACATGTTTAATATTGAAATTCGAATAAATGTATTAACACTTTTCCATGTATAAACACGTAATCGTAATTAAATATTTCATAATTAAATTGATTCATATAGTTACACCATGTATGTTCATTTTTAATATTACTTTATAATAGTAGATTTTAAACTATAACAGGGGTGGCGAATCTGTTTAGGATTGCGTGCCAGTTCTTTTAAATTTAGTTTATCAACTTTCGTTCTGGGTAAATTATGTATTTCAAGATTTATTCTAAACTTTTTAAATCCTTATTATTTATGAATAGGATGTTTGCGACAGTTACTACGTTGTAACTCATACTTATATTGAATTGAAAAATTCACTATGTTTTTACCACACTTATAATATATATATATATATATATATATATATATATATATATATGTATATATATATATATATATATATATATATATATATATATATATATATATATATATATATATATATATATATATATATATATATCTACAATCCCGTATTCATCATTTCACCTGATAACACACAAATTATCTGCCTATCATTCAATGATACATCGGGCCTTTTCAATCCCACTTACCTCAGAAAAGATAATCAAAGAGTTAAATACCATCATTTCAATCGCTACAGAGAATGGTTTTCCAACAAAACTCATCCAAAACATTTTTCTGGGATTTGCGTTTACAGGGTGTTTTTCAAGGAGTTTTGGTGACGTCATTGAATAAAATACATCATTTTTAAAATAGCGCCGCAAACTTGTTTTGTTTCGGTTTTATATTGGAAATCGCAAGCCGTAAGTCATCCTCCGGATCCAATCGAGTTCGATATTTTATTGAATGGCAACTAATTTTGAAAAGCTGGATTGGCATAAGTAGGTAGATGCAAACTGAATTAAAATATTGATGGCCATTTTTAAATTAGCATATTCGTTACCAATCGATAACCAAAATTTTGGACACATCTGAGACTTAAATTGAATGCGCAGTGTTTCGTCACTTGAAACATTGATTAACTCTTCTTTTTCATCTAAAGGGATATGGGAATTAATCAAACAAAAATGGATCACGGATCCAACCTAATTCATTATCTGGATATTTTTCGAACCTTTTCGTTAAGTTTTCTCCCAATTTTATCAAATGATGGGAAATTGTGTTTTTAAAATAACCAGATTTCTACATAACCTATTATTTTCTTTAGTAAATTATGAAAAGCACGGGAACATGCCTGTATTGTTTTTTAAATTCTCCTTGCCAAAGTATCAGCTTCCTTCTAAAAGCTTCAATTTTACTGCTCAATATTAAAATGTTTGTACTCTCTCGCTGTAAACTCAAATGCAAATCGTTAAGTTTTAAAAAAAATCTTCTGATATGTCTTGTTCAAAAACGTATCTCACATACACAATTAATTGCGATATTTTGGTAACGTCAGTGGTTTCGTTAAGTTTTAGAGCAAACACAGGACAGTTATGTATTAGATTTAACAGAACTGATTCAATATTACGTGATATGGCGGAAATTCGACAAGAAACAGAATCTCTTGATAATGGTATTGTTTTTAAATCTTTACCACATTTTTGTCCATGCATAATTGATTTCATTTTAGTTGCTGAAGGAAGAATGAGGGATTCTCCAATTGTATGTGGTTTCAAATTTTTCGCTAATTATTATGAAACTTCTAAGGATGCCCGTAAACCCTACTCAGGAATTGTTGTATATATTTTCAAAAATACAGTTTGATTTTTCATACTTTCAGTCCGTCGTTTAAAAAAGGTTTGAGATTTATTTGCAAATTATTTGTTTACCTTCCAAATGCCGTTTTAATTTAGCAGGTTTCAAACTTTCATTTCCTAATTTATCCGAGCAAATAACACAAGACGTACGTTCTTCTCCATTAACAACGCAAAATGTAAATCCGTATTAAATAAACCCTTCTTGATATTTTGTCAATTTTTTATTACATAACACATTTCATTCGATATTTTTTGAAGTAGAACCAGTGCCAGTGGCTTCATTGTTTGGTTTTGCTTCGATGTTGGTCCATCATTCACACTTGTATTGTCAATATTTTCATTTTCGTGGGTTCCTATTTTTGGCCACTTATCCATTATGAACGTATTTAATTTTTACAAAATACAATATTTGTTTACACTGAATTGATAAATTCACTGTTTTCATCACACTTAATATGTAAAAATATCTATATATAACTTATTAGTCACAGTTATATAAATTTAAACATTTAACACGACCCGAGTTTCGACCCGACGTAAATCTTAACCCGTCGAAAATCGTCGAAAATATTTTTTTATTACTCATGTGCGCAAAGTACTTCTTGACGTAGATTATTTAATAAGAAAAATGTCACATCTCGTTGTATTTCCACATAATCTGGGCAACGCACGCAAATATTCTATATCGCTTGGTTGCATTAAAATAAACAAATAAATAAAAATAATATGAACACAATCAAGACCGCGATATTAAAAAAGTGACGTCAAATGTAAAATTTTTTTTTCATTACTCAATACAATATTGAATAGATATATAGAATAATTTCATTATTCAATAACAAAAAATAATTAAAGAAAAACGTTTTAAAATGAGTGTAAATTCAATGGTGATATCAGAGACTGAGGAGAGTTCATATGACGAATCCATACCATCAGAGACAATTGAAAAAGCAAATTCTTAATTTTTTATTAATTTTTTTTTTGATGGCCCCTGGATACCAAACTTGTAAGATACATCCCTTCGCATGAGTAATAAAAAATATTGTTTACAATTTCGCTCTCGCGAAAAATTGACAACTTTTCGCCCTAGTTACAAAATATACTATTATATAATAAGTGTGGTTAAAACCTAGTGAATTTACCAATTCAGTGTACGTATGGATTCCCACGTAGTAACGGTCGCAACCATCCTATTCAATAATTTATTCGTTGTTTGTTTAGTTTATTTGTGCTAAAACAAAATTATGGCCATGCGTTATTAAGTACATCTGTGTCAAAAAAATAGTAAAATATTTATTTATTATTATATTATATTATATTATTATATTAAGTCCACGATAAAAATACATTATGAAATACAATTGGAACAATAACATAATACAAAGACACAAATAGATACAACATATTCCATCGAAATAACTTAAAGATTTCCTTATGAACTAAAAAATTAAGAAATTTAACTAAATACGCAATCCATTTAACGCATTGGTGTGTGCAGTACATATTTTTCCGCTCTCGCACGTATGACAATGAACCGCAACGCATTCACGCATTGGTGTGCGGAGACCTTTATACAGGTGCTGCATGCTACGATACTTAGAAAAAATAAATTATTGGCATCACATCAGGTTGATGTAAAATAGTTATATAATAATTATAGGTTTTTCATAAATTTGAATTTGTGATTCAGAATTTACTGTAATAAAATTAATTATTTCGCAAGAGCGCCAAAAGCATTGCTACAGCTCTGATTAGGTATTAAAACAGAAAATGGTTCCCTAAAAAATATAGTTCTATTTTTGTAAATAATATAATTTAATTTCACTATTTTACTGGTAAATAATTTTCTTTCAATTAGGCGATCCCCAAAATGTCCTTCGCGAGCCCGCGAGGGGTCGCGACTCGCGACCCGCGGTTTGCGCACCACTGCAATAGACCATCGTCAAAAAAATGAACAAAAGTTATATACAATAGAAAACAATAGGAAAACAAAAAATATTTATCTAGAAATAAACGGTTAAAGAATGGTTGATGACTATTATAACTACTATAAAGAATAGTACATGAATTATTCCATGCTATAAAAAGCACAGGCTATCAATAATTCACGAGCTTTCCCTTTAAATTCCCTTACTGTAATAATGAATTTGTATTAGTAATACATTCGGAGATCTTATTGTAACATACGATACCAATATGTAAGGGGTTTCGTTTACCGCTTTCTACCACAAATTTTATAGTCATTTAAATATAAACTATGACTATAAACTATAGTCATTGGTCACATTTTTTTGTAGAAATCTCATGAAGTTTGTTTTGCTTATGTTTAAGGTCAGTCCATTTTATATACACCATCTTCTTAACGTTTCTGATTTTAAATTGCTATTTTTAATTAAATCGTGTATGGCTGCGTTAGATACTATAATGTTCGTGTCATCAGCGTACAAAATATATTTGCTTCGAACTTATTTGTTTCCGCCAGATCATTAACAAATATTAAAAATAGAGTTGGTTCCAGTAGAGAGCCTTGAGGTACCCGCACTTTATTACTTTGCTTTCCGATTTATAACCATTGGCGATCACTGTTTGACCTCTTTCGTGTAAGTAAAATTTAACCCAGTTGTTTGAGACGACACTAACTCCGATGTTTTCAATTTTTTGTAGAAGGAGCTTGTGATCAATAGTGTCGAATGCTTTACTTAGATCGTAAAATAAAGCAAGAACCTCCTGCTTACAATTTTGAGAAGTAATTACAAATTAAGACTATCTAAAAACAGAACTGTATCAGTTGACCTATTCTACCTGAAGCCGTGTTGACTGTTTACCAGTATGTTATTGGTTTCCAAGTAACTTGATAACCGATTAAGAAATGCTGACTCAAGAATTTTTAAAAATTGGCTTTGAATACAAATTGGTCTGTAGTTAAGAGGATCCTGCTGGGACCCTTTATTTTTGTAAATCGGGATACACTTTGATCCTTTCAAACATGTTGGGAAACATCCGGAAATAAAGGATTCATTAACTAGGTT
Organism: Phosphuga atrata; assembly: GCA_944588485.1. NCBI lineage: Eukaryota > Metazoa > Arthropoda > Insecta > Coleoptera > Silphidae > Phosphuga > Phosphuga atrata. Next base: position 64,386,061 of record OX155893.1, on the reverse strand, counting down.
GCAAAGAGGTTCGGCTATCAGGTGACTTACGCTATTTAATACTCTACCATCTACTCCGTCTAAACCCTGAGATGGTTTTAGCGTAACTCGGTTTATTATATCGATGATTTCCTGAGGTGTGACTGGATTTAGGAAAAATGTTTTATTATAATGGGTTATTTTGTAATTTGAATCTGGTGTTCTTACTGAAACGGATGAAAATATTTTGGAAAAGTACACACAAATTTCCTTTGAGATTTCCTATTAGAGATTTCCTGGTTATTTTCGTCAAGCTCGACAATAACCAGGATCGTAGCTTTATATCATAATTTTTTGTTGTATATGCCTTGATGATTTATTTATTATGCGCAACTTTATTCTGAGACATCAACATTTTTTTGATGTTTACACCAATGATGTGATTCTTGACAATATTTTTATACTCGTATCTAAGTTGTTTATATCGGTGTCGATATTTGGCATTCTCTGTCGTTTTCGCTATCTTGGACATTTCGCATAAAAAGTGGTGTAAATTTCTGATATCGACATTGTACCATTTTCTGCTGTCCTAAAATACGTCGTAAAATATTTGAAATTTTTCATCTATATCTAAATATAACAGATGGTTTGTTAAAGCTGACCAATCTGTCATTTGAAGATTCTCAGACAGTACGTCAATATGTTTTTTAATTAAGATTTTTTTCTGTATATATCTAATATCAGAAGACCTAACACATACTATGTCAAATTTGCATATTTCATAACAGTAGTCTGATAGAAATGAGGGTTTTACTATTAGGTACATGGAGTGGTTGGTGATAATTGGAGAAAACATTTATACAGGTTGCGCTATGGTTGGTTATGCGCGTTAGTTCCAGCACGTGAAGCTTCAGTCCGTATTCATTAAAAGCATTCAGAAGATTCTGTTAATCTGAGTTTTTCTCCAATACGTTGACGTTCACATCACCGCGTACAACTAGAGCAACTTTTAACAACAGTTTTTGGAGCAATATATTTAAATTATACAAAAAAGGTTGAAACCACCACTAAGGTTGAAAACACCACTGTCCGGTGCTCGATACACTGCAACAACGGATATGAGTTCTCTGCCACAGATAATTTTACTTGCCGCAAATTCGAAATGCTTTTCGATTGCATTTAGCCAGTTGATTGTTTCCGGCGTAGTTTGCATTTTTTCACTTGCAAATGCAGCTACCCCTCCACGTTTTATATTTTTACGCCAGAAGCTGTTTATTAATTTATATTTCGGGATAGATGTAACCTTCACTTCGCTTTCACTGAGCCAATGCTCTGTTACACACAGAATGTCAAGATTGTGTTCGTTTAGATGTAGCTGTAGATTCATCTCCTTTCCTCTAATCCCTTGCACGTTAAAATTCATTATGTTAACGGACCCGGTTGGTCGTTCTTTCGAACCTCTTCTTCTAAAAAAGTGTTTTCTTGCAGTTGATTTTGGTCCTGCTTCTGAATAAGATCATATCTGAAGTGGAACCGCCAAATGCTTACTTCGGGTGGCCAAAAGTCGGCGTCCAAAATTTCATCTTTTATATCAAAAGGAGCGCCTAATCTGAAGGCTGCGAAATTAACTTTAGCGTTCATTTTTTTCACGTCAAATTCTGTATTTTTATACACTTCACAGAGATATTCCTTGATATTGTCCTCAGTGACTTCGGTGTTTTTTATTTTCCACACATACACTCAGGCTCTTTCGGGTGACCCCCTCCTGCCAAAAATCCGTTCTACTTACGCTGTGCTGATCTTCAACTCGTGTATGACCGAACTAGCCAAAGTACCTTCTTTTCTTTTTAAACCCACGTTTTCCACGGTTTTTGCAAATTTCTTAGTGCGCCGTTTATTTCGAACAAATTTCCAATTTTCCTCTTCCCCAGGGTCGGTTTCCGCGATATCGATAACAAAGGCCCGACCGAAACTATATCTCCTAGAGTCATTAGAAATTTTCCTCTTCCTCAGGGTCGGTTTCCGCGATATCGACAACAATGGCCCGAAACTATATCTCCTAGAGTAATTAGAAATTTTCAAAAAAAAACCGTAATCCCCCAGTTAATCTCCTAAACGAACAAACCGTCCAAATCTTTTCCCAACTTTTTAATATCACCCAATTTGAAGCAGATAAGTCCTCATCTACGGACAGACACTGCTCCTCCCAACCAAAACTATAGGGGTATATATTCTACCTCATCAATTTGTCAAGTCACTTGAAAATTACCGTCAAGCTTCGAAAGTCGAGTCGTGATATATGTAGAAATTTATATAACTTTGAATAGTAAGTTCTATAACATTTTTTCATATTATAAGTGTGGTAAAATAAAAAACATAGTGAATTTTTCAATTCAATGTCCTTATTATTTATTCTATAGCTTTCATTAAATCTTTATTCAATTTATTTTGATTTATATCTGTTTGACGAATTAAATTTGGAAAATATCTCATTTAAATACTTAATAATTTTGTTTCAATTCCTTTCCTTGCATTGATGCTACAATCCTTATGCAGGACCTGGACCGCCTCCCTCTGCCTACACTTGTGTCTTGGTGTCTTGCTCTTACTCAAGCGAGCCACTATTATGGGAGGTTTTCGAGGCAGACTTTCCCCGTGATGACTTTGCCAGAGCCATGCAAAAGAGAACGGAGAATTTTGATTGAAATGCTAAAATTAAATTATACATGTTGAGAACCAATTTTTTTTTAAACCTTGTACCTTAATATTTTACTCATCTTTTAACTTATTTAAGTATTTTCAAAAGACACAATTTACTATTAGTTTGGACATCCTATGAACATCCTTATTATTACATATATACTTTGAGTAAATCAATTTTACTTTTATAGTTTAAGAAAAATGTTATTTCATCGAAAACTTTTTAATAAATTCTATAGCCATCTAAAATTATTATATATTTTTGTGTAAGTTGTTTAATAGTTATTTACATTAGAGTGCGGAAACATTGATTTTACAATGCAACAGCTCGTTTGGGGAACGAGCCCGAAGGGCGAGTTCCCCATTTGCTGGAGCATTATAAATCATTTCCGCACGAAATTTGTATAAGATTTTTTGGCCGACAATTATTATTTAAGAAACAAATAGATTTATATTAATTACTATATTGGAAATTATTTAATTTTTTAATGTTGGTACTCACAAACTTTGACATTTTTCATTCACTTCCGTCCATTTTAAGATAATTAGAGGTTATTTTCCAAAATTACTATACACATAAGATTCAGTTCGAAAGTTTCTACTATAAATTTGACTTGAACAAAAGAATATATAGCATGCCTTTTTAGGGTCCCGTACCGAAAACGGAGCCCTTATAGGACCACTTTGCTGTCCGTCTGTATGTCTGTCCGTCTGTCCGTCCGTCCGTCCGTCTGTGTGTCTGTCAAGACCATTTTTTTCGGGAACGCGTAGAGGTAACAAGTTGAAATTTGTATCAAATACTCGGGTCTGCGGTCTCTTTCAGCTATAAAAAAATCAAACTTGTAAGTCAACGCTATCAAAAGATGTGACCGTTTATGTCGCATATTTTGCGATTTCACAAGGAAATCAAAACCTATAGGGTACTTCCAGTTGACCTAGAATCATGAAATTTGGCAAGAAGCGGTGTCTTACAGCACATGTAAAGGGAAAAATGAAAACCGTAAATATGTAGTTTAATTACAAGAAAAATGCCAATTTTCTATTAGAAACTTATGAAAATACACTAATGTGTTGCGTGGTAGTGAGGCACCAGAAGCATATGGGTTGCATACAGTTAGGTCCTCCTAAAGATACCTTACTTACAAGTTTGTACAGAACCCTCGGTGCGCGAGTCACAACGCGCACTTTTTTATAGTCGGTTTTTTTATAGTCTAACAGATGTATTTGTTTCATTTAAAATTAAAACATTTTTTAATTACAAATTTTACAAAATATTAACGACTAAACATTTATTTCATATTTTTTAAATCAGTATTAAAAGTATTCTGATAAAAGCCTATTATCTTCTTCTTCTTCTTTCGAATACGCCTACTTTGGACCACGCTTGTTCAACTGTTGGGCTTTGACCTTTGCCCAGTATTGTCGCATCTTCTGCCGGTGTAACTACTTTCTCTCTTCTGTCCAGGGGGTACCTTTCCTTAGAGGTTTTTCCTGAAATCCACGGACTTCCCTCAGGGTGCGTCTCACAGACTGTCTGTTTTTGAGATCTGTTATTGCCAGTTCTTTAATATCCTTCTCGGTTTCTGTCAACCAAGTAGTACTAAGGTTCTTGTTTTGCCAGAAGGTGAACAGAAGGTTTTTTAATCGGTTTGGAGGCAATCTTGCAACGTGGCCATAGAAAGCTACCCTTTTTTTCCTTGCACAGTCAAAGAGCATCTCAATATGTTCGTAGAGCTCAGAGTTATGCCGCCTTCGGAATTCCCTATCTTCCTTTACCGAGCCTAGGATCTTCCTGAGGATTCTCCTCTCTCTGATTTCCAATTTCTTTACTAAACCTCCTCGGTTCAAGGAAAGACATTCCATGGCATACAGGGCTTCTGGTAGTAAGACTGATGTGTAGTGCTTAAGTTTCAGGTTGCGTGACAGGCATTTCTTATTGTAAGTGTTCTTAGTCAGTCGATAGGCTAGTTCTAACTTGTTGACTCTCTTGGATAATGATGCTCTTTCTGATAAGTTGGGTTCAATCCATCTGCCGAGATACTTAAATCTCAGTCCTCTTGATGTTTCCCTGTTCTAGTAACATCTCTTTGTTTGCTTCTCTGATGTTGGTGAAGAATTCTATTTTCTCCCGCGACACTTGAAGACCCACTTTGGCAGTCTGTTTTCTGAGGCAGTTTACCTGCATTGTTGATATCTCAAGAGAATCAGCAAACTGTGCCATGTTATCTGCAAAGGCCAGGCAATCTACAACCAGTCCATCGTTCTTACGTCCCAGGTAGATACCACTCTGAGCACCCAAATTGTTCAGTTCCTTGCGCTATTCTCTCATAACATTTTCAAGGACACAGTTTAAGAGAAGTGGGGAAAGTCCATCTCCTTGTCTCCCTCCAGTTTTTATTTCGAAGCTTACTGAAATCTCGCTTTTAAATTTAACATTAGAATGGGTGTTGGTCAAAGTTTCTATAATGAGTCTGTGGGTTTTGTTGTCTAGCCCGAGTTCCTGGAGAACTTTTTTAAGCGCTTCTCTATCAAAGAAATCATAGGCCTTCCTAAAATCAACAAAGGTGACGATTACCTTGCGGTTTCTCATCTTGGAGTATGCAAGTACAGTTTTAAGATTGAGGATCTGTTCAACACAGAATCGGGTCTTCCTGAAGACCCCCTGGTATTCTCCCAGTTGACTATCCAACTGATTTTCTGCCCTTGTTTGTAACGCCTTCGAGAGAGTCCTGTATGTTACCAGGACGAGAGAAATTCCACGGTAGTTGTTTAGATCAGTAAAATCTCCGTTTTTGTGAAGCGGATGGATCAGAGCAGATTTCCAATCGGGTGGTAATTTTTCTGTTTCCCAGATGTCCTGGATGATCTCGGTTAGCTTGCGCAAGGCATTGTTTCCAGCACCTTTCCACAGTTCAGCAACGATAGAGTCCTCTCCAGCTGCCTTATTATTCTTAAGAAGATGAATGATCTGGCCAACTTCTTCCAATTAAGGGGAAACGAGTCCGGGTTGGGTGTGGTTTGTTTATAGTCGAGGTCTTGTTTATAGTCGAAGTCGCTGGGTGGGTCACAGTTGAGTAGATTTAAAGTACTGAGCCAATAGGTGGCAGTTGACCTTGTCGTTATAAGCTAGTTTGCCGTGTGAGTCTATAAAGTGGAGGATTGGCGGAGCGTATGTTCTGAGTGCCTGCTTAAAGGTTCCAAAGAAATCTCTTGAATTATTCTTAGCAAAGCTTTCTTCGATTTGGGTTAGTTGGTTTTGTGTGAAGGTTCGTTTGGTTCCTCGAATTATCTTGTCTGTAACCTTTCTTTTTTCCAAAAATTTATGCCAATTTTCCTTGGTCTTTTTAGAAATCCACTTCACCCAGACTATCTGTCTTTGGGCTATTACATTGTCACAGTCTTCAGTCCACCACGAATGCTTCCTTCTTCTAGCGAGAGGGGAGAGTTTATTGGCCGCCTTGACAAGAGTCTCCTTCAGTTGGTCCCAGCTGTTTAGGTCTGTGTTGTTCAGTCTCTGACTTACTTCTCGACTGTTCTTGAGTCGCTGTACTTCAAATCTTACGATTTTGGAGGTTCTGTGTAATCTTGAGTTTCTAGGCTGAAGTCTTATTTTGATCTTTGAGAGGTAGTGGTCTGAGGCCAGATTGGCGCTTCTTAGTACCTTGACGTTTTGTATTTCCTCTTGACAGTTTCGTGAAATGGCCACATGATCTATCTGGAATTCACCCAGGTGGGTATTAGGTGAAATCCAAGTCTTCTGCTTCCTAGGCAAGTCTTTGAAGGCTGTAGACTTCATGATCAACCTAGAAGTCCTACACAGATCCGCCAATCGTTCTCCGTTGCGGTTGGTTCGTTTATGCGCCGGATAATTGCCCACTATGTTTCTGCATTTTTTCTCTCTTCCCAATTGAGCATTGAAGTGACCAAGCAATATGATGGTGTACCTCTCTGGAAGTTAAAAGCCTATTATAATATATTATAATTACCTTTTTCATCGCACGGTATAATGGCTACAATTCATGTGATTTATAATCAAATTGCCAGGAAATTTTAATAATCTGTTGCAATATATAGTGACTTAAATCAAAACTGCCCACTCTTCTCAACAATGAAATTCATAAGATTCCAATACCAACTTTTCTAATTCCGCCTATTTTAACACAAATAGCTTTCACATTCACTGTAATTGGCAAATAAACGAATCAATGTTGCATAGATCTGAGTCTATCGCTCAGAATTTCACCACATCATTATCTTATGTATCATTATTTGGTATAATAAAAAATATCTGAATTATTTGAACATATCAGAAGAGTATAAATTTGTATTGTATTTATATCTTTGTAGGTAATATTTGGAATGTTTTTTTTCCTTATTTTATTATTACTTACCGTTGGATAGCCTTGATATAAAATATAATACAGTTTATTATTATAATTTTAATAAGATAATAAATATGCACGACGTCATATGAGGTAAAACAAGTCCTCACGATGTTAATACCTAGATGTAGATGATGATAGAAAAGTTTAGATTACATTTAGTCAAATATAGTAAAAAGTAGTCAAATATAATAAATGTATAGGCGGAATATATTAAAGTATTAATTAACGTGTATTTTTCCTTACCTAGAGTGTACATATAACAAGAAGTTCGTAAAGGTTCTTTCGCGCAATAAATATCTTTAGAAAAACCAATTTTATTTAAAATTTGGTAGGGAATATACAAGAAAATAACTGACCCGCCCTGATATTCACCACTAGATTGCAATCAGATAAGAGATTGATTAAAAAATGAAAGAACGGTTATGTGCGTGATTAAAATATTGAATTCAATTTTGAAACTCCAGCAAATATTATTATTATTTGGACAGTTCAGTTTGATAGTAGCGTAAATACATGTTTGAAACAAAATGACATATCACTTAATTCATGCTTAATTTAATGTAAATTTGTCATGTATAACTAGTCCGTATTTAATTTCTTAAATTCCCATGTTTTGTACAATTTAAAATTGGTCAGTAAATGAAATTGGGTAATCATCAATTATTAAAATGGTGTAAGTCCAATTGGCAGAGATATCAATGCTTGCCGATTAGTAGGCTGTTATTTTACATTTGTTTTATATGTGTTAAGAGTTACTGTTGCTGTTTGAGGCATTTAGAAAAAGCAACGACCCAATGCCATGTTATTGCCTACAGTGACATATGTTCTGGGCAAAATCGAAATTTACAAATGGCAATGATGCCATCAGTGGTTGAAGGTTGTCCAGTCGGAAAATAACATTGACAAAATCACAAATCACAAATGATCACAAATTTATACTCTCGGGGCACACCTTCCGAACGATGCAGATTTTGGCATCATAGTAATGGCATTGCGAAAAAAGTATTATAAAGTATATAAAAATAGTAAAAGTAAGTAAATTATGTACACACCAAATAATGCCACCATGTAATACACAATGTAGACATGATAAATTCATTTTACATTAAATGAAACGAGAGAATTTCGTTTCAACAAAAACTCTTATAAAAATGCGATTAAAAATACAGATAAGAAAAAACACTAATGGAGAACAGGCACATTGGTTGCAAATATGTTGGATAATGTTTCTTAACACACTATTTTATATAAAACATCGATGAAGGACAACAAAGAATTTAAAACTATAAATTTATTACCTACACGTCCTAGAAGACCGCTAAAATTAGAAAAAATCCTTTGTAGTAAGATGCTAGGCTTATTTCTTAAGAAAAATATAAAAAACATCAAGCAGTTATTACCTTATATACCTCCGGTGCATCATGCATATATCAAAACACTTCCACATGCAGAGCATAAGTAAATAGTATCAATATCTTGTAATTTTAACTATGTAATTAGCGTATAAAAATAAAAATACTACTTCTATTTTATGTAAAATTTTTATAAAATTATATTAATTTGAATTATATTTTAAGTGATATTTAATTTTTCAATATTTAAATTAAACGATTTTTACAATTGTCTAATTTTGAAAGTGGTGTAAGTCCATTTACTGCCCATAACTATACATCAGTTTAGTAAAATACGCCTAAAACAAATTTATATAACCAAATTATATATTGATAGAACAGTAGAAACATTGCCAGACTTCATATAATTTGCCTAAATTTTTTAATTAACAAATATGTTAACCTTTAATTTTCTCGAAACAAGAGAAAATGGACTTCCCAATTATTAAGGGTTTGTTAACTTTTTTATGGATTACATAAAATATATTAAAAAAAATCCAAGCGTCTGGGTTTATTCTGGTTTTTCGATTAATTATTACTACTACATTTATTTTATAAAGCTTTTGTAGTATTGGCAGAAAAAATGTACAGTTTGTTTAACATTTTTTTTTTCTCAGAAAATGCGAAAATAACTGGGAAACCAGGCGAAATTTTGAAAAAAGTTTCGAAAAAAGAAAAAATAAATTTAATTAAGAAAAATATAATAATTTTCTATGAGAAATTTTGCTACCGTTTGTCAACTTGGTGATAATCAACTTTGAAAAGAAAGTCATGAGTGAATTAGAACTTTTCTTTCTTAATTTTGAATTAATTCTTTAATTGTTTTTTGAATTGAAAGTTTATTTATGTAGTTTTTTTGTCTCAAAGATAATAATATTCCAAAATACTTAATGCAAAAATTGAACGTAATTTTGAAAAATGTTTCGAATAAAACTTGTAAAGAATTAGATTCTTATGAGAAACCTAGATACCTAATGATTTTTAGTATCTCAATTTATTTTACAAATAATCAACCTTTAACATAGTCAGAACCTTTTTTTTGTTTTACATTTTCCTTGTCTCAAAAATTCAAAAATTATACGAAAACTATACGCATTTTTGAAAATTATTTCAAATAAAACTAGTAGAAAATTAAATTTCCTATAAGAAATCTTATTACTTATAATTAGTGATTTTCTCTGTTAAGTTGGTACTAATTAAGATTGAAACAAGGCATCTTACTTCTCTTTTTTTTTAATGACACAAGTAATCTTTTTTATAAAATATATATTTTGTGGATGAATTTTTACGATATCGTAATTGCATACCCAAACCCCGTACACAAAATTCATGTTGACTTGTATATGTCAACTATTCAATGGTTATATAAATTTAGACTCTTATGAAAACTCGAGTTTAGACTGTTAAAAGTCATTTTCAACTCATTTTTATTTGAAAATGACCTTTAACAGGCGAAACTCGAGCTATGAAGTGAAGTGTCTAAATTTATATAATAAAGAATAACAAGTTATATAATATTTTTACAAAATCTTAGTGTCGTTAAAGCATAGTGAATTCAGTGTAAGTATGGATTACCACGTATTAACGGTCGCAACCATCCCACATTCTATGGATTATATTCTATGGATGATATATATATATATATATATATATATATATATATATATATATATATATATATATATATATATATATATATGTGTGTGTGTGTGTTGTATTGTTTTCTCGGGGATTCCGCGTTGATGCTGAGGGTTGGCTCTGAAAAGAACCGGATTCTCGACGTTTCGGCAAACTAACATTCGCCATTCTCAAGAGTTATATGCGTCAACCGTTAGACGCATACTTAATAAGTATGCGTCTAACGGTTGACCCGCACGAACGTATATATCTCCAATGTAGGTTCGTTCACATGTTCCGCAAGGTATTTCGTAAATTCCATGGGATTCTAACGGGATGGTGTCTTTAACGCTGCGTAGCATGGAGGATATTTTCTGGTTAGGTTTGAAAATGGTGTCGATGTTGTGTCTTTTAAGGATTCTGGCGATTTTGTCAGTTGATCCATGAACATATGGTAGGTATGTTGTGCTAACGGGTTTCTGGCGTTCTTCAGTTTTAGGGCTACTGTGCTCTGTACGGCGGAAAGCTCTGGATATTAAGCTGTTTGGATATCCATTTGAAGAAAGAGCTTCTCGTAAGTTCCTCAATTCTGTCGTTAAGTTAAGCTGATCGGCTAGTCTTTTGGATCGGGTGGCCAGAGTGTTGACTACAGATGCTAGTTGTTTGGGATGATGGTGCGAAGAAGCGTTCAGATATCTGTCTGTGTGGGTTGGTTTCCGGTACACAGTGTGACTCAAAGTGCCATCAGGTTTCTTCTGTACCTAAACATTCAAGAAATGAAGTCGTTATATATATGTATGTATATATATATATATATATATATATATATATATATATATATATATACAAAAGCATTATAAAATAAATGTAGTGTATAATTAATCGAAAAACAAGAATAAACACAGACGCATGGATTTTTTGGAAATTGAACCCTAGTCGAATTCTTTCATAAGGTTAAAAATGTGTTCTCTATTGACACGAACTTTTCTGAAGTCAGGAATTTTTAATTTTCCAAAAAAAAAAAAAAATTTTTTTTAAACTTTCTTCTTTTTTTTGAATATTTAATAAGAAATATTTTTGAAAACATTTTATGATGGGGTCGGCAGTATAATCCCCGAACGGATTATAAAACATTTAATTTTCGTGTTTTATGACAGAATTTGCGCCGAAAGCTCGAACCATGTTTAACCTATAAATACACACCAGTCAGGGTATGAACGTCACACAGACAAGTTTGACATGTCCATAAATTCATAGTTCATAGTCTATAAGTTCACGATTACTTAGTTTAAGTTTTTACCCAAGTTTCATAGTTTCATCGTGTAAAAATGTCATTAAAGACGAGAAATTTGGTAAATTGTCCTATTTTTGGCGCACCTCAGGAGCTAGGTTATGTTATGTTACCAACGTTTGAATGTGTTGTAAAATCTTTCTTTGATTGAGAGAGTTGTGAGACTCTCGTGTCTCGCGAGAACGAGCCCACATGTGCTCTCGTCTCGTTCTCGTCTCTCTTTTACGAGATGAGACGAGAAAAATTTCGTTCTCGTGTGAAGCCCTACTGATTTTAAACATTTCTTGATCGACTAGCCTCGATTCTGCTTACCACGTATTCCTCTCGAGATATGTTTTACGCAGTCCACATCTTAACAATACAACTGCATATGCGATGTCCGACAAATATAATAATATTTAATATGGACTACAATTATACTACTATAATAATAGGCAGTGGGAGGAGGTCCAGGTTCTACTTAGGACTGTAGAACCCTTAGAGAGAGAGATAACAATATAGGCTATATAATGCTTAATTAAAGTAAAACTAAGTGTGTAAATTTAGCATTCGGTCATATAGCCATCCAGTGGTTCAATCCTGAGCTATTTTTAAGTTTCAAGTCCCTAGCTCATCGGGAAGTTAGTTGAAAATCGATTGCAACAATCCTTCTAAACATACAAAAAAAACTTGACAAGAGAACTGGCAAAGGAACTTACCAGAAAGAGAGTTAATCAAAACGTGGTAAAATTGCTAATGTTTTTCTTGTAACTCTCAAGACTTTCAAGAAAATTTGATAACTTGTTTACAGATAAACGTTTAATCATAGATTATGACTAAACATGGTTTAGTTTATTACATTATAACGTGCTTTTAACGTTTATTGACGCAATGCAAAACCTTACTGAATTTTAATTAATTTATTAGATATTAGTGGCGTTCGATATATTTATTAACAGCGAATCAATCAATTTTGGATTTGTCGTATAACAGTAAATAACTTATATGTATTCCTAATATTAGGTGGGTAAACTGTAGTAATTCATTTTTATCTGGTAATGAATACGAAATTTTTATTGTCAATAATTTTTTTTTGACTTAATAAGTTTTTTTTTTGAAGCAACTTAAACGATGTTCCTATAAATAAATTAAAAAAAAACTTTAAAGATTTGCTTACTATATGGAAGAAAAATTAAACTATAAATATTTCCAAAATTTTTTGAATCTGTTCTCTAAAATAAAGGAGTTGGGTAAAAATATTAAGAAAACTGTAGCTATCTTCTTTTATAGAGACACATAACATTTTTATAAGGATTGAAAAAAAAATTAAATAAACAATGGAGACATGAGAAAAAATGATTAAATATTGAAATCCTTCTTGGTTTCACATTTTTGCATAGCTGCTCTGGTATCTAAAGTATTTCTGATGACTCCGTCCCTTCTATCCCTGCCACATACTGTCTTGGAAGCTTGCGTGACCAGCTTCACTGCCCTTTCAACGGCTTGTGTGTAACACGGAAAATCCTTAGTGTAGGAAATTATCGAGAACTCAGGTTGATCTACAACTTGCTTTAACTGATCTTCAGATAGGTCTGTAGTAATGGGAGGTTCATTATAAAAAATATTTTGCCAATCTAGAAGTTCGTGATAATCTGCAGTACCAAAGTTGAAATTCGGAATAAAGAAGCTTCGAATGCCGGTATTCTTGCCGATGTTATTATCATTACTTCTTGCCTTCAATATTCTGTGGAATGCAAGTTTTCTAATATGCTTTCGCTCATCCCATAGCATACTGAGCAATAAATTTTCGGGGTGGCCGAAGTATCCATTCCTTTGAAAGACACCATGCACTATAGTTTTCAGCTCCTCTGGTAAGTACTCGCATAACTGGATCGTTTCAAAACATGCCTTGCTCCATAAATACACGACGAATGCAGCTTGATTTTGAACCACATCGGCGCATATACTTTTACTATAAATGTCGTTAATGTTACTAGATTTTCCGATGGATTCACACTAGCTGTATATAAACAGCGGGGAATTCTATTACCAGTAGTTAACCATCGAGAATTATTTAGTTTTCCAGGGTTGCGTTTAGACATGCTTTCCGAGCAAGTGCTACTCATAATTACTTGGCATATATCGTACATATACTTTTGATCTGAGCTTAACTCGCTGGCCGAATTGTCTGGAATGATACTCTGGATTATGTCAAATTTTACCACTGGAAGCTTCTCACATTGGTCTAGAGCTCGTCCAATAGGACCATGAAAAGCGCGAGGACCAGTCGTATTTCGGTCCAAGCGCTGTACTAAATGCCGTAGAGGCAGTTCATTCGCATGCAGCTGTCAGATGAACCACTGCAATGACCTTTTCAGGTGCTTCTCCAACAATGTAATAGTTCCACCCTTATTTCCCGTTTTGGAATTGGTTCCATCACAGCCAACTACTTTCAAAGCATCTGTTGTAAATAAGCAGGATTTCAGAAAATCGGCTATACTATTCAAAACATTTTGCGCAGATGCATTCAGGGGCGAAATGTGTCCAAGGTATTTTTAACCAGGCTCTTCTACTAGAACTATATGTTCTTCTACAATAGTTTCTATTCCGTTTCCAGAGAAAGTTAAAGTTTTATCTCTACGGCCATCAAAATACAGGCCACGCAAAAATAGAATATAGTTTTGCAATTTTTTGAGTTTTTCACGTTTATTTTCACTGTCCCGTCTAATCTTGTGGCGGTCAATAACATTTTGGTTGTCATTAGTATTTATAATCCCATAATCTTTTAAAACGGTTGATGCTGCACCTGCCCTATCTGATACTCCATATCTGTCTAAAGTTGTAGCTAACACTGGAAGATTAGCTAAATTTCGGTTGAGAATATTCGGTTGCAATGGGCTCGTCGATATACTGGGTTGTTTTGAATCAGGTTTATGTCTTACACACTTTTCACGTGCAGGATCCATTTTCTCGGTATTGCAAAAATGAATTCTGGGCTCCGAAGACTTTGAGGATGAAGCTGCTGCAGCTACCTTAACGGTACTTCTACTATCTCTCTTTTTTTGTTTCTGTAATTCTACCCGATCAACACCGGCAATTATAATCTTTCTGGACGATCTCTGATCTAGAAGAAAGGGCTGCTCCTTCAGAGGTACCTGTAATATTATAATTCAGATTTTAAATAATGTAATCGACGCTGAGAATTTGAAGAATATAAAATCAGCATTATTTTGTTAGCTACCTTATATTGTTTTCCACAAATACATGAACCAAAATCGGCACATTTAAACGCTGCGACATCAAATAATCGTTTACTGTTTGCTGCAAAGGCATCCAATTTAGATTTGTACGAGGCAACGTCTTTTCTTTTTTTGAAAGGTTCTAGCAAATTTTGACGATTGACATTGTATTTTTTAATAAGTTTAACAATTCTTTGGTGACTTACTACAGGAATACTAACTAGCCTTTTTCCATATACTTTAAACTTGCTTAGCAACAATGTCTGACGCTTCAAACATAAGACGGTTTCTATTAACAGATTTATCCTGCAAGTCATTTCTTGTCCACAAGAAAGATTTCACAACGCATTCAAACGTTGGTAACATAACATAACCTAGCTCCTGAGGTGCGCCAAAAATAGGACAATTTACCAAATTTCTCGTCTTTAACGACATTTTTACACGATGAAACTATGAAACTTGGATAAAAACTTAAACTATGTAAACGTGAACTTATAGACTATGAACTATGAATTTATGGACATGTCAAACTTGTCTGTGTGACGTTCATACCCTGACTGGTGTGTAATTATAGGTTAAACATGGTTCGAGCTTTCGGCGCAAATTCTGTCATAAAACACGAAGATTAAATGTTTTATAATCCTTTCGGGGATTATACTGCCGACCCTATCATAAAATGTTTTCAGAAATATTTCTTATTAAATATTCAAAAAAAAGAAGAGTTTAAAAAAAATATTCTTTTTTGGAAAATTAAAAATTCCTAACTTCAGAAAAGTTCGTATCAATAGAGAACACATTTTTAACCTTATGAAAGAATTCGACTATGGTTCAATTTCCAAAAAATCCATCCGCCTGTGTTTATTCTTTTTTTTTCGATTAATTATACACTACATTTATTTTATAATGCTTTTGTATATATTTATATACAAAACATTACATCATTATTACAATTACAACATTACAACATTATTACAACATTACAACGTAACATTAACGACATTTATAGTAAAAGTATATGCGCCGATATGGTTCAAAATCAAGCTGCATTCGTCGTGTATTTATGGAGCAAGGCATGTTTTTGATACGATCCAGTTATGCGAGTACTTACCAGAGGAGCTGAAAACTGTAGTGCATGGTGTCTTTCAAAGGAATGGATACTTCGGCCACCCCGAAAATTTATTGCTCAGTATGCTATGGGATGAGCGAAAGCATATTAGAAAACTTGCATTCCACAGAATATTGAAGGCAAGAAGTAATGATAATAACATCGGCAAGAATACCGGCATTCGAAGCTTCTTTATTCCGAATTTCAACTTTGGTGCTGCAGATTATCACGAACTTCTAGATTGGCAAAATATTTTTTATAATGAACCTCCCATTACTACAGACCTATCTGAAGATCAGTTAAAGCAAGCTATAGATCAACCTGAGTTCTCGATAATTTCCTACACTAAGGATTATCCGTGTTACACACAAGTAGTTGAAAGGGTAGTGAAGCTGGCCACGCAAGCTTCCAAGACAGTATGTGGCAGGGATAGAAGGGACGGAGTCATCAGAAATACTTTAGATTCCAGAGCAGCTATGCCAAAATTTGAAACTAAGAAGAATTTCAATATTTAATCATTTTTTCTCATGTCTCCATTGTTTATTTCATCTTTTTTTCAATCCTTATAAAAATGTTATGTGTCTCTATAAAAGAAGATAGCTACAGTTTTCTTGAAATTTTTAGCCAACTCCGACATTTGGTCATGAACGTATTTTGAGTAATGAAAGCTTTATGTTTGGAAAGAATATAATAATAGGCTAACTTTATCGGCACCATAAAACTAAGAATGACTGAGCGCAAAGTTGAGAGTAATTTTTCTTTTGCATATTTTAAATTTCATAAAATTTATTATTATTTTAGAGAACAGATTCCAAAAATTTTGGAAATATTTATAGTTTAATTTTTCTTCCATATAGAAAGCAAATCTTTAAAGTTTTTTTAAATTTATTTATAGGAACATCGTTTATGTTGTTTCAAAAAAAAAAAACTTATTAAGTCATAAAAAAATAATTGACAATAAAAATTTCGTATTCATTACCAGATAAAAATGAATTACTACAGTTTACCCACCTAATATTAGGAATACAAATAAGTTATTTACTGTTTTACGACAAATCCAAAATTGATTGATTCGCTGGTAATAAAAATATCGGACGCCACTAATATCTAATAAATTAATTAAAATTCAGTAAGGTTTTGCATTGCGTCAATAAACGTTAAAAGCACGTTATAATCTAATAAAATAAACCATGTTTAGTCATAATCTATGATTACACGTTTATCTGTAAACAAGTTATCAAATTTTCTTGAAAGTCTTGAGAGTTACAAGAAAAACATTAGCAATTTTACCACGTTTTGATTAACTCTCTTTCTGGTAAGTTCCTTTGCCAGTTCTCTTGTCAAGTTTTTTTTGTATGTTTAGAAGGATTGTTGTAATCGATTTTCAACTAACTTCCCGATGAGCTAGAGACTTGAAACTTAAAAATAGCTCAGCATTGAACCACTGGATGGCTATATGACCGAATGCTAACTTTACACACTTAGTTTTACTTTAATTAAGCATTATATAGCCTATATTGTTATCTCTCTCTCTAGGGGTTCTACAGTCCTAAGTAGAACCTGGACCTCCTCCCACTGCCTATTATTATAGTAGTATAATTGTAGTCCATATTAAATATAATTATATTTGTCGGACATCGTATATGCAGGTGTATTGTTAAGATGTGGACTTCGTAAAACATATCTCGAGAGGAATACGTGGTAAGCAGAATCGAGGCCAGTCGATCAAGAAATGTTTAAAATCAGTAGGGCTTCACACGAGAACGAAATTTTTCTCATCTCGTCTCGTCTCATCTCGTAAAAGAGAGACTAGAACAAGACGAGAGCACATGTGGGCTCGTTCTCGCGAGACACGAGAGTCTCGTTTCTGATCCCGGTGATACTTCTTCTTACAGGCAATACGGGCAGCCATAATATTTTCTTGCATAAATTTGAACTGCGGGCTCGGGCAAGTTACATTTCATTATATAACAATTAAAAGAGTAGATTTCGTAATATGAAATAGATGTCGTAGACAATTTCAAATTATGTTCCTTTTTATTATTAATTTTAAAACGACAACAAAATAGAAGGTTTATATAAACAGACATTTATGGTGTGTTATCACTACATTTTCATGTGGATGGAACAAAGAGAAATTAGAACATATTAATAGTAACCAAATAGAAAATGTATGTAAAGAAACAGTGATTAGTTTACAATAAAATGAATGATTACCTCGTTTTGGACTATCTTAACAATAAGTTCTAGCAAGTTCAAGCAACGATATTTGGCTAGGTTAGAGGAGACGAGACAAACGGTAACGAGAGCAAGACGAGACAAACGGTTACGAGAACGAGAGCGAGACGAGACTAACGGTTACGAGAGCGAGAAGAGACTAACGGTTCCTAGAGCGAGAGCGAGACTGAGACGAGAGTAATTTTTTACACAACAACGTGCTAACGTGGGCTCACTACAACTAGAAGTGCATCTCACCAGACGCAAAATTAATGCACTATACAACGGTGATACTTCCGGAAGCAACTTACGCAGCGGTAACAATGGTGATGGACGGTGATTCAAAAATTAGGGATATAGAAGAACTGGAAAGAAAAATTCTCAGAAAGATTTACGGGGCAGTTAATAATAACGGTATTTGGATAAAAAGACCTCAAAACGATCTCTACCAAAAGATCCACACGATAGGGGACGTAATCAGAAAACGCCGAAAACAGTTTTAGAAAACGAGACGAGATTTTTGAAAATCTCGACCTATCTCGTCTCGTGTGAAGTCCTAGTATAAAACTGTTTTCGGCGTTTTCTGATTACGTTTTTTCCTCAAAACGATCTCTACCAAAAGATCCACACGATAGGGGTCGTGTGGATCTTTTGGTAGAGATCGTTTTGAAGTCTCTTTATCCAAATACCGTTATTATTAACTGCCCCGTAAATCTTTCTGAGAATTTTTCTTTCCAGTTCTTCTATATCCCTAATTTTGGAATCACCGTCCATCACCATTGTTACCGCTGCGTAAGTTGCTTCCGGAAGTATCACCGTTGAATAGTGCATTAATTTTGCGTCTGGTGAGATGCACTTCTAGTTGTAGTGAGCCCACGTTAGCATGTAGGCCTTCTGTAGTTAGGTGATTCTTTGTTCATTATTTGAATTCGGTTTAGTCCCGAGGACTGTATGATTTCACCAGGGTATTTAAATGGGGGACTGGTGTTATCTTACCGTATTGTGTGATTAAAGATGAGTTATTTTGTGGTCGTCTTTCCATATAGTGGGTTTTTTCATACGAAATTTGTAGTCCGGTTCTTTGCTCAATTTCATATAATTTTTCCACTGCGCGCATAGCTTCATGTCTGGTGTTAGTGATAATGACAATATCGTCTGCAAAAGCGAGGCACTTGACTGTAAGACTTTTATTTTTTGATACCAATTTGAATGCCCTCCACATGAGGTTCAAATTCCCTAATGATATTTTCTAGAAGAATATTAAAGAACATTGTGGATAATCCGTCACCCTGTCGAACTCCTGTTTTGATGACAAAGGGCTCCGATATTTCATCCATGAATTTTACTTTGAATATAGTTCCTGTAAGCGTCTGTTCAATGATTTGTCGGGTCTTTCTGTCCATCCCGAATTATTCCATGAGCCCTTTTATAAATCTACGAGACGAGACGAGACGAGAAAAATTTCGTTCTCGTGTGAAGCCCTATTTTATACACACATTTACAAGATGGAAAACTCCAGAACGGCGAAAAAATTGCTCAACTTTATAACACAGAGTAAGTGTGGCACCAGTTGTGTCTTTCTTTGGGAATACTTATTTACTTCAAAAAATGGGTACCCATACCCAAATACGTATCCCTAATGTACAACACAAAACCACTTTTGTTGTGACTTATCATTGACACAATGTCTTCTAAAAATAAAGCGATGTGGAGTTTTTTAAGCGCGTAGACAAATTGAATGTTACATGCAATTTATGTGGGAAAAGTTATAAAACAAGTAATATAACCGCAAATTTAAAAAATAGGCAGAAATTAGAGAATGATACAATAAATTAACCAGAAATAGTTAAAACTCCAGTAGCGAAGTAATTAATATTACTGCTGATGTAATAGTGTTTAATCCAATAAAACAGTGGTTTATAAAATTGAGATAAGGTGAAATAAAATATGTTTTTTACTAGTGTAATAAAAGTATCCACGACAACACATCAAAATAACTCACTTATGGGCTCCATATACATAACCCTAAATGTTAACTTCGCTGATGTTCTTTTTTGATCGCCAATCACAAAACGTATTATACATTTTTTGCATAAATCTCTTGATTTCTTCGGGAGTAATCTCTCCGCAACTGCGTCACCATCTGACAGTAATTCTTCGGATTATCCACTTATGACATATATGATGACATATATGATTATCCATTTATAAAACACAAATTAATTAAACAATAATCTAAACATAATTTTGACATAGGAATCAACAATTTTATTGTTGTCATGATAACTCAATCATAGCTGGCTGACATGTTTTTCTTAAAAAAATAAGCAAAGAAAATTTAACAAATTTTGTCTTTACTTTTAAATTTTTTTGTTGAATTTAACTTGTTAAATCAATAACAAAATTGAATAAAAGTATGTGTTCCACTCGCGGATAAAACTAAGGTTTCACTCGCGAATTTAAATTCAGAATTGAAACAATAATAATTACATTTTTAATTCAATAATATTGAATTAACAATCCAAACATTTTTTATTCGAGACTAAAAATTAAAAAGAACATATTATAATATCAATAAGTAATTTAAAAAATTAAAATTAATACATTAAAAACAAATTCTTCGTTTTTCGTTCGATTAATAAAAAAAATAATTATTTTTTCGAATTTAGTAAAATATATCGATATATCGTAGGTTTTAGAAAATATGTATATGAAAACCATAGTTGGATAGTTTCTAAAAGTATGGATATATTTTATAATATTAACATCCCTAATGAACAGGTATTCAAATTTTCATTTATCAAATTACCGGTAAACGAAAAAGTCGGTAAATTTACAAACCTTAATAATTACCTGGAATTGCATGTATATGTCCAAATACTCAATCAAAATGTAAAAGTTTAGGCATAAACATATGCTTATTATTTAATCAATATAAGTATTTATAGTTATTAAATGAATATAGTTATTAAAATTATTAGTTCATTAAAATTTTATATACAAACAGACAGATCAAAGAAACAAGAATTAAATCGAAACATTTAATTATCGTCAAAATTTGTGTCAAAAACGATTTAATCGAAATTAGCTGTGGGAAAAAACGCAATAAATTCTAAATCAAAATTTTTTTGTACAGTCACGAATTATAATAATCGTGTGTTAGTAGTGTGTATCAGTGTGTATGTGTATAATTATTAAGTCCAATCAATAAAATATCTGTGACACTTCGGAGAAAGAGGATCGAGAGAGAAGGGAATCCAACAATGGAACTTAAGGAGTTATCAGCCACTAATAGTACAATGGCAAAAGCAAAAAGAGGCGGGCCGATAAGGCAGTATAGGAACTCGACGGACGACGAGGCAGCGTGTGGTTCAGTATTGGTTTGGTACATAAGACGAAACCGTACTTTGATTTTGTATTAGTTGCGCTGAGCTATTCTCGCGGCCGCATTTGTACACGTTTTCGTACAACACGTGCATACTCTACACGCGCACAAATAAATTTACACAAGTTTTGCCAAGATCTCTCAACTTTTTTAACTTAGTATTTTTTTTGTTATTTTTTAATTTTCAAGGTTTTTATTGAGTGTTTTGTGATTATCTTAAAATATTTGTTTTTCTAGTACTGTTTTGTTTCTTTTATTGGATATTCTTATTTGTCTATGAATATAGGTATGTAAATGTAAAATAAAATGTATGTTTTATTTACGAAATATATTTATTAAAAAAAAGGTTATTTCTACAATATTTGCTAAATAAAATAGTTTTTGACCATTTTCAATCAAATTAGTGATGCAGTTCTTCATCAATTTTATAGCAATGTATTTTAATATGGGAAAACTAGTTGTTTTCCTTCCATAATTCCATTAAGAAATTATTTGTGTCATAAATTCAATAATTTCTTCGCAATATTTAAGAATTTTATTTAAAATACAAAAAGATATTTAATAGAAAATATGGTTTTCATAAAGTATAAAGGAACATAAATTATTTTTTTTTAATTATTTATAAATGGACATATCAAAATTAGTTTTAGTCATGTTTTAGTTTAGAATTTACGTTAGAAATTACGATTTTTAATTTTTCATTGTATTTTATATATAAATTTACAATAGTTTTTGCTTATAAAGGTTTATAGTTAATATTTAATTTTTAAACAAAAAGTAATTCCAAAATATAAAGGTTGATAAAATATGTTTTTTCTTTTTCCAAATTGATTATTAATTTATGTTAGAAACCACGATTTTTAACTTAAATTAAAAAATGTAAATAAATGTTTATGGTTAATATTTCTCAAAATAAATATAATAAATAGATTTTGGTTAGAATTTGTTTTATTTTATTAAAAAAACCTTGTAAACCTTTTAAATGAATATAGACCTAGTACTAACAATCAATGTAATAGGATGATGTAGTTATTATAACCAAATTTATAAATTCTTATGGGAAAAAAAAACAAATAAAATTTACCCTTTTCGCATTAGTAAATTGGCATTGACTTCATCATATCTTGTTTTATATCTTGATTTGTCTTATTTTGTCATTTATTAAAACGAATATTGTAATTATCTAAATAATTTGACCCGTTTTATCCATAGATACTAATAAAAGTGATAGATATTTATATTATTGAATTGATCTTGTGTGAAGTTTATACATTCAAAAAAAAGAAAGCTTATGTAACTTATAAATTGGTAATCTTAATTAAATATTTTCTAGAATACAAACAAGTAATTAATTAAAATAGTTTTAAAAATTGAAATTATCAAAAAGTTTAAAGTATGGCAGTTTACATTATTAAAAGCAGTTACAATTAAATTAATTAATTTTGTTTATTAATTAAAATATCTGTACTCATTTCCTGAAGAGTTTTTATACATATTAGCTACACAATTCAGAAAAAGACAAAAAATTCATCTATTACGATAACGATTCTAATAATTTCATGTACAATATAAAAACTTGATGGTCAATAGCAATGATATGATCTAAATAAAAGAAATCTCAATAATTGAAATTATAGTTCCACTCATTGCTAATTCAAAAAAAAATATATTGTAATGGATTTATTTAAATTTTTAATCTAGTCATACATACGTAAGTGTTTAAATTAAATCAAGTTTATTGTAACGCAGTGACATATATAAATCGACATTTATTTTTGCACAGTTAAACTGTGAATTTATAATTAATTTAGATTATTGCATATATTTACATATTTCAATTTATTCAAATTTCTTTATCTTTAAATTTAATACTTTTAGAAGAACGAATATCAAGTGACTATTTTTACTTATTCAATGGTCATTTATACCTTTAGGTATTATAGTATTTTCATTATGTTAAAAGAAACAAGTTTTATGTTAATTTATATATGAAGTTGCAATTAATAAGATTTATTTGAAGATCTTATCTGAAATGATATATATTATGTAATTTTTTCCAAAAACAAAAATGTTTGTCCAACCTTCCTAAAATACTTGAAATATTATTTAAATTAGAAAGAAATATCTGTAAATCGCAATTATTACAAATCTTTGGAAAATGTGTTTTAATTTTCAAAGAAACCTTATCATATTTGCACCATTAGATATATAAAATAATGTTTTTCAAACCGAGAAAAGAGCTTGACATCATCAAATATAGGCGCCTAGGTCTAAATTTATTCTTGGCCCGCGACGAAGTTCTAAGCAGGCTAATTAGAAAAATGCCAGAAATGCGATAAACTGCGCCAATTAATTTCACTGTATAACAAAACAAATAAAATCAGATTCCAAAAAGACAATAAATATCAGGAATAGTGTCTACGGGGAAAACATTGTATAATTGATTTATTTATAGGAAATTAAATATATGGAAGAGATTAAATTCTCTTTAATAGTTTTTTATTAAGCGAATGTTTTGAGAATTTATATTTTCGTGATTTGTAGTTGGATTTTTGGACTAAAGTTTTGTCAAAATTGAAATAATTGTTTGTTTATAATGAATTAAAGTTAAAGTGGCGTAAATGAGATAAATTTTATCAGTAGACAACATATTCTTGAAAAAAAAAATTTATATAATTTGCAAGCCTATTCAATATTCTGATATTGCAATTTTTATTTTGCAGGCTGATTTGATTGAAAAAAATGATAATAAACATTTTTTATTATAAGCAGAATCGAAACATTTTGCTGCAAAAGTTTATATTGCAAAACAAATTGCTTAAAAATAATTGTTATAATTTTTATTGTTAAGATAAGAATATATGAAATTGAAAACAAAATATAATTTACGTTACTTAATTACCCTTTCTTTCTAATATTATTTTATAGATTTTTTTAATAAAACAGGTGATATTACGTATTACCTTTACAAAAATTATTCAAAACTTATACGGGTTGTTAAGGAGATGAGCAATATAGTAATAAAAAATTCTATATTGATACGCTCTAATTTAATTTGCGAATCTGCATTTTGTGTATAATTTTTTCGCGGCCATTGGATATACATTTTTTTTTCTTATAATAGACATTTAACTGTTACTTGATTCTATAGCCATATATCTTTTGCCTTTAGCCAAATACTAAAATTCTCTTTCGAGCCAAGGTTTGCATAATCAGTCTACATTATTAAAAATCTAGTATAGATTAAACCTTTTTTTGACCAAGTCTAGTTTCTACAAACGGACTAAATTACTATGAGTTTAGTTTAGATGAACCTTTGAAGACTAAGTCTAATCTACACAATTAGACAATATTATTAAAATTCTTGTCCAGATTTAGACCACACTTAGATTACTTATGAATATAAACGTCGTAACCATAGCATAAAATTGTCACGCGTCTTCTTTATTACGTTGAAACTGTATTGAATAATTTTTTGGTGAGGCATTAATTTGAGGAATTTATAAATATGAATTTGTTTTAAATTGTTTCAGCTTTTTGCTAATATCGGAATATTACTTAATTATCTTCTTTCCTAATTCAACATAATTACCTTGATTAATAAACACAATATTTTCTTTTTAAACTGGTTACAATTAAATGTTATTATATTCCAACAATGTCTAAATATATCAAATAAAACAATGTGTGGTCACATTAACGTCAACGTCACGGGATTATGCCATCGTGGTCTAAATCTCTTTCTATTTGTCAAACATAAAAACATACACCGATTTTTTTTTCTCAAACTGAATATATCTTATAATCCCGATTTGTTGTGGAGGCGGTTGACGAATATATACGCATCAACAACTCCAACATCTACAATTTGTAGTAAATATTTATTGTTACTTTTATCGTCGTATTATTCATTGTCTAGACTAGATTTATTTATGATAATTTATCTGGGTCTAAATATTCCTAGGTTCTGCTTCTTTAAAACTAAATATGTGAGTAGACATAAATACTAAAATGACAGAATACGTCTTATACGCAAAATATATTGTTTTAAGATTCCAGTCTAGATAACTAGACGTATCTAATCTTATCCTATCAATAATATAAATTTAAAAATATTTTAAAATAACATTAAACTTTTCGCGATTCAGTTTCTCAAATTTCTATTTGAAGAAGTATAACTTTCTTAAGATTTTTCTCTATGTTTTAAATTATTGTCTGTGTAAAAACAGGTGTATACTTGACTGAGAGAAAATATGTAAATATAAATCAAACAATAAAAAAAAAAACAGATTATCATAGTTATAAACATAGTTTTTTAGTAGATAAAATTAAGTTTTTAAATAACAGAAGGAAATACAAGAAAACATTGATATAGACAAACAAAAATTGAGAATATTTTAAATAATTTGCAAAGTGAGATTAGAAATATTCAAAGGTCAAAAACTAAACAACTAAAGAAAAAACTAAAGAAAAATGTCATACGTTGAAACCAATGACTAATATGATATCATTTATATTATTATATCATACATCAACTTTATTATTAATCTTACAAATGATTAGATTTCAATACGCCTATAATTTTTTATCAATGACCTTTTATAATATACTTTTTCCTGTTTTTTTACGTCTACGACTCATTTTTTTAAATTTTGACTATTGCGCAGAAGGTCGAAAACACCTAAATTTTATCTATTGAATCAGTCACTTATTTAACGCCGTTTTAAGTAATTAAGAGATTACTCGAATCGATGTTTTACAAATTTTCTAGAATCGAACAATATTTTTCACTATGAAATTTTGCTTATTTAAAAATTAATAAATTTACATTGCTTTAAAACTTTACGCAAGATTTATTTTTACAATAGTACCTAAATATTAAAAATATATAACTTTGAAGCGGTTTGTCATAATGACTTCTGGTTTTCATCATCATCAACAGTTGAAATTAGTTTTATTTCTAACGATTTTCTGTGAATTTACTACAAAATTTAGTCGTGATACATAATAGTCTGCCGAAAAAAAAAAATTAAGAATTTGCAACTACGACTGCGCTGATAAGCAGAAGACCCGGATCCAGGCGAAAACGAGTTTGCGAAATAGAACATCTTCTGCGGTTATGCTATGAAATCAACTTCAAGAAAATAGAGATATCAATGTTAGTGAATGGACCGTTAGAAGAAGGTTTCATGCTACTGGATTTTCTTGTAGAAGGATGGCTACAGGTCCATCATTACAATGCCGGCATAGAATTACAAAATTGGCTTTTGGAATAATGATGACTGGAGCAACGCCCTGTTTTCAGATGAATCGCGTTTTTGCCTCACTGGGCCTGACGGACGTCAACGAGTGTGGAGGAGACCCGTAGAAAGATATTCTCCAGTTTGCATCGACAAGCGACTTCCATTTCGCGGTGGCTAGTTAGCGCAGGTATTTCTTCACGAGCATGCAATTAGTTGGTCTTCATATAGAATGGTTCTCTGACAGCTCACACATACATTTCGGAGGTTCTAGACGGTCATGTTATGCCTTTCATGGTCACTATGGATGAGCGTGGTATTTTCATGCAAAATAATGCTAAACCTCACACAGCCAGAGTTGTCAGAGAATATCTGGACGAAGTGGGAATTAGGCGGTTTCAATGACTAAGTCCAGACATATATCCCATCGAAGATGTCTGAGATGAGTTGGGACGACGTATCCGTAGGCATACACCAGCTTCAAGAACTGCTCAGGATCTAAGAGAGTTGCTATTGAAGGAATGGAAGACCAAAATTTGATTTTTAATTTAATTGAAAGTATACCTAGCCGCTATCAACGTTATTAATGATTATTCTTTTTACTGCACTTTTTACTCCAATTCAACATTGAACAGTTTGTCGTAGCGACTTTTGGTTTCCAACATTGCATTCAGAACGTTCAAATTAGTCTAAAATTTTTAAGCTTCTCATAACTACGAAAACCCCGAAAAAAATTAAGAAAAGAATTTTTGTAGAATTTAAGAAGAAAGAATTTTTTTCGAAAATTAAGGAATGTATTTTCTTAAAATCATTATTTATCAAGTAAATGGGAAATCTCATTGTGTGTCTAAAAACGTTTTTCCCGCTAGTAGCAAATATACAAATAGCATTTTGCTAGGCGCTTCCGTTCGCGAGATATGACTTGATATAATTGGCAAAATCGAGCGAAATATTTCGAAATTTGGTCACTCGCGCAGAGAACTGAGAAACTTATTAGGAGTTGATAGTGTTGAAAACTGGGATGAATCCTCTATAATGTCACATGATTGAAACGATAAGCGAGTGTCGTTGCATATTTCAAAGCTCAAACCGCTAAACCTACGAAACCTTGAAGAGGAAGTCTACACTGTCGGCCAGGTTTAATATGATTTGAAAATTGTTGGCAAGCCGGATAAAAACAAGTTGAAGAGTAGATCTGGCCCTAGAAATCTATCTAGCCCGCGAAATCGAAATCAAAGTTACGAGTCTCTCAAAATATAATCGAATCGTTTTATAGAAAATTTGAGAGGTTTGTTCTCCTTGCAACTGTAAAGCATCATACATAGTTCTAGTCTCCATTAAATTTAGAATAATTTAGAAAAAGATTTAGTCAATTTAGATCATTTTGGAAAAAGTTTCGGACCAAAATCTGAAAGTCCCCCATTTTCTAATCCCCAATTTCAGGCTTTTCACCAAGCCAGAAAAATATTATTAGTTGTTTGTTCTACACAAAATTTCGCGTCTTTTGCTGTATTATATGTCAATATCCATTGCAAAATTCGCGAGTTCGAAAAATTTTCGACACCTCTCTTATTTTTACATATTGTATATAAAAGACGCAGAATTGTACACAAATTACGCTGATATGAAACATCACTTTAGAATAAGTCAAGAAACCTTAAAAAACAAAGCAGTCCTCCAGAATATAATATATGTTTTCCGACTAAATTTGAGATGTAGAATCGATTGGCAAACTAGAAGACACTGTGATAAGCCGTTGAAAAATGACATCGCGAAATCTGCGGAAAAATGAGAGAAAATATATTTCCCTAAAATCAACATTTATCAAGCGAATTGAAAATTTCAAAATGTGTCGGAAAGTGTTTTCCCTGCTGGTTCTAAATATACAAATTACATTTTGATAACCGCTCTCGTTCGCGAGATATTACTTAATATTTAAAAACTAATTCATATTTATAAGGAAATCTTAGGAAATTCTATTTATAAGGAATTCTAAGGAAAAGTGCTTCCGTAAGGAAATAACCTCGTGAAGGGTCGCGATAAAATTTTGCACAAAATGTTGGGTCGCAAATGAAAATAGTTGGCGCACCACTGATCTAATGGTCTGCTATAGATAATTAAAATAGATAATTATTTTCTGATCATTATAAATAGATTTTCAAGAATTGATTGGCAATATCTTTAATGCACTGCAAAAAGTCTTGTATTTGGTTTCATATATTTTCCTACAATCACCAATATTCACGTTTTGAAATTAAATAATAATTTAAGCCATTGTTTTTTAATTTTATTATTTCTCGATGTTGTAACTTTTGACTCTTTTTTTCAAGCAGAATAAAAATAGCTCGAATATTTTTAGAAATTCATACGTTTAGATAGCATTTTACATATAAAGTAACTTCCATAACTCCAATTTTCCTCAACTCGAATTTTTCCATAACTCGTAGTAAAAATGTGTACAATGGTAAAACTTTACATACAAAATAATCTCTATCCAATTCTCTATCCAACACCAGTTTTTACCCGCCGATTTTTTAATTTTTAATTTTTTAACAAAACTTATAATGCCGGATATTGCCTACCATAAACCGTCGATAGTGTCGATTGTGTCGATAGTGTAATCCTCGGGCAGATTACGAAACATTTTATTTTTCATATTTTATGATCACCAAAAACTCAAATAAAGCAAAACTAAGAATTTACCATTGCGGCGTGTGCTTTAGGAAGATTAGGACAGGATATTATCCCGAGAATAGGTAATCCAAAAAGAGACGATATAATCGAAGATCACCCTAAAGGTGCTATCTTCTTCTTCTTTCGAATAGGCCTACTTTGGACCACGCTTGTTCAACTGTTGGGCTTTGACCTTTGCCCAGTATTGTCGCATCTTCTGCCGGTGTAACTCCTTTCTCTCTTCTGTCCAGGGGTACCTTCCCTTCGGGGTTTTTCCTGAAATCCACGGACTTCCTTCAGGGTGCGTCTCACAGACTCTCTGTTTTTGAGATCTGTTATTCCCAGTTCTTTAATATCCTTCTCGGTCTCTGTCAACCAAGTGGTACGAAGCTTCTTGTTTTGCCAGAAGTTGAACAGACGGTTGGTTAGTCGGTCTGGAGGCAATCTTGCAACGTGGCCATAGAAAGCTACCCTTCTTTTCCTTGCACAGTCAGAGAGCATCTCAATATGTTCGTAGAGCTCAGAGTTATGCCGTCTTCGGAATTCCCCATCTTCCTTTACCGGGCCTAGGATCTTCCTGAGGATTCTCCTCCCTCTGATTTCCAATTTCTCTATTAGACCCCTTCGGTTCAAGGAAAGACACTCCATGGCATACAGGGCTTCTGGTCGTAAGACTGATGTGTATGCGTAGTGCTAAGTTTCAGGTTGCGTGACAGGCATTTCTTATTGTTAGTGTTCTTAGTCAGCCGATAGGCTAGTTCTAACTTGCTGACTCTCTTGGATAATGATGCTCTTTCTGATAAGTTGGGTGCTATATATTATGCAAGACAATTAAAAATTACTGACTTTTTCAGAAAATAATATATTAATTGAAATTATTTTTAATTAATTTTAATTACATATATAACATCATATTAATAATGTATACATATTTCTCTTTTGTTTTTTGTTTATAAATATATACATATGTACATATGTATTTACTTTGAATATTTTGTTTATAGTGTAATTTACTCATTTTATAGTTATGTATTTCTATAACTCCAATTTTATATAACTCGATTTTTTTTTCATGAACTATGGCAATTCGACTTAGGGAAGTTCGACTGTATATTAATTCAAAATATGAAAGTGGAACCCTAACAAATAAGAAGTTATTTTAATGTATACAGTTATTAAATTAACGAGAATAGCTGCAGATTGGCAGATAAGGAATACAATTGGATGAGATGGTACAGTAGGAAAGATTGCACAACTTATAATGGATGTCATTTAATTTTACATACTATATTTATTAGTTTTGAGTTAGTGCTAAATTGCTGCATCACTTTAATAAAAATCAATAATTTCGATATTATCCGCGTGCGCCATCCCATCCGCTGTGCCATAATAATATGGTTTATAATTATGGTTATATAGAATAATAAGGTTTTTCTTGAAACTATCTAAAATTAAATTTTTTTAAGTAATTAAAGTTTTCGAAAGTTACGATTCTTATTGTTTATCTTATAAAGGATGTTTTTTAGAGGTGGAACTTTAAATTGGCAACTTTGTTTTCTGTTAGAGAAAATTTTACAGCTACCGGTTGTTTTGGAGCTAGTAAGGTTTGGCAATTGCCAAACAATAACAATTTGTCAAAAATTGCCAAATTTATATATATATATATATATATATATATATATATATATATATATATATATATATATATATATATATATATATATATATATATATATATAGATATATATATATATATATGTATATATATATATATATATATATATATATATATATAACAATAACAATTTGTCAAAAATTGCCAAATTTATATATATATATATATATATATATATATATATATATATATATATATATATATATATAATATATTTATAAATTTGGCAATTTTTGACAAATTGTTATTGTTTGGCAATTGCCAAACCTTACTAGCTCCAAAACAACTGGTAGCTGTAAAATTTTCTGTAACAGAAAACAGTGTTGCCAATTTAAAGTTCCAATATATATATGGTGTATTTTTTACTCAGATTTAAACAAATCCAACAAAACTAACACTTTCAATTTTATTGCAGGAATTCCACGATGTTATAAACACCCGACTGAAAGAACACGGATGACATAAGAGTGAAATAATTTCTGTGATCGTACCAACAAATGTAAATTCACTTATCATTTTTGTCCGCGAGTCAATTCAAAAGCAGTGTCGAAATGTATATAAAAACAATTTGTTGGTTCTGTAGCTTGTTGCAATTGTTAGCGATCGTTTCCGGCTTGGAGATCAACGATTTCATTGCGAGCAACACGTTGTCGGACGGGGAAGTCGAAACGAGGATACATTACAGGGGTGTCAGCGCCAAGGAAACCACCGTCGCTAAAGGGTAAGATAACAACTTATTATTGTTAATAATTATTACGTAATTGTTTCTTTATAAAAAAACAGCCTCAGGTTTATACCTGACTCCTGGTTTTACAAGGGTATTAATATAATTATAAATATAGATAATTATTTATTGTAATTCGTTTACTCAAACAAATTAACATTTATTTGTGTGAAAAAATTATCAAATATTTAAATCTTTCCATTCTCGGTTAAACAAAATGACAAAAACCACCTTTTATCCTACTAAATAAATAACCTACATAACTCTACTACACTCTTTTCCTTTCTTTGCTCTATAGAAGATAAATGCGACCAAAATGCGAACAAGTTTTTATGTGACTTTCTGCATAAATTTACAATTCAAGTCTCTTATTCAACATTAAATTCTTCAAAAAATTATATATAATTTCAATAAAGATACCGATCTAAACCAGATCCAAATGTATTTGAATTAATACATAAGGTAATTTAACAAAATTATGACGATGAACAATAATGTTTTCGAAATTATTTAAATATATAATTTAAATGAAATTTTCTTCATTTAAAAAACTCAACTAGATCTTTGAATTAATTTGGAAAGACTGCCAAATTCTTAAGGATTATTCAACTCTATGGCTATAAAACAATGAATAAGTCTCTAACGTGTTTTGCTTACGTTCTCGATCTCAGCCAATGTCCGGTTTTCTATCAATGCTATAGAGTACAAGACAAGGTTATAGTAAAATATGACGCAAAATATCGTAAAATAAAACAATCCTACAAGAATAAGTGCCAAGATAAGAGCTGGAATTATATAACAATGCACACATTATTTGTATTTAATAGAACGTTCTTGTCTAATCTAAATAATACAATCACATCATTATTACCTTCCTTGCATATGCAATGCTCCATTGAATTTCAATTTCAAATTATTAAAAAAATTGCCATAATTGTCTCTATAATTGTGTACACTCTTTTTTTTCCCTCTGAGTTTGTGTTCTAATCTAACTGATTTTATCTGTCTCATCTTGAATGTCTACTATTTTTCGCGAGTGAACATTTTAAATTGGACAGGTTGATAAAAAGAACGGTATGTACCGATCTTGTTATTAATTTAATTAAACGATAGTTCAATCAACAGGCCGGTAATGGACGAATGTTTTGGAAAGTGGGTACTTATTTCTGGTTTTTGAAACAGCGCTCCTCATTGGGCCATTACAAGTGGGCAATCTTTTGAAAATCAACCCAGCGCTTTTAATATTTTGTTTAAATTTCATAATAAATAACATAACATAACAACTATTAGAATATTAGAAGACTTGTTCAGCCTGTCTATTTTTTTCCTCGCAAGTAATATATAACGTAAATTTTGAGTTCTCGGACTGGTTTCCGCGAGTGTATGTCAGGGGTGCCGCGGCAATAATTAAGTATCAACAGATACAGGAGAAAATTTTGTGGGTCAAGTTATTTGAAGGTAACATTCACTTAACTTCAAATAAACGTGCAGGAAATAATGAAAAAATCACAAACTCAGTTTCATTCTTCGCATTAAAAATGTATTAAATATTCAAACTCCTTTTTTATCAGGGTGCCATGATACTATGCCAGACAAGGGTGGCGGGGCGTTTGATGTCGAAGAGTTTGAATAGTGTTTCAAAATAAGGAATATGGCGATGTAATATTTATCAATCTTCAACAGAGAAATTAAAATTAGCATTGCAAGGTTATCTGGTCTATTCTGGTTTTGTTTCGTTCGGTCTCGTCTGATCTCATCTGGTCTGGTCCCGTCTGGTCTGGTCTCGTCTGGTCTGGTCTCGTCTGGTCCCTTTTGATCTCGTCTGTTGTCGTCTGGTCTTGTCTGGTCCCATCTGGTCTCGTCTGGTTTCGCCTGGTCTCGTCTGGTCTCATATGGTCTCGTCTGGTCTCGTCTGGTCTTGTCTGGTCTCGTCTGGTCTCGTCTGTTCTCGTCTGCTCTCGTCTGGTCTCGTCTGGTCTCAACTGGTCATATCTGGTCTCGTCTGGTTTAAGGGTGCGATGATATTATGCCAGACAAGGGTGTCGCGGCGTTTGATGTCGAAGAGTTTAAGTAGTGTTTCAAAATAAGAAATATGGCAATATGGCAATCATTCTTCAACAGAGAAAATAAAATTAGCATTGCTAGGTTGTCAGGTCTATTCTGGTTTTGTTTCGTCCGGTCTCATCTGATCTTGTCTCTCGTCTAATCTCGTCTTGTATGGCCTCGTCTGTTGTCGTCTGGTCTTGTCTGGCCTCATCTGGTCTCGTCTGGTTTCGTCTGGTCTCGTCTGGTTTTGTCTGGTCTCGTTTGACCTCGTCTGGTCTTGTCTGGTCTTGTCTGGTCTCGTCTGGTCTCGTCTGGTCTCGTGTAGTGTCGTCTGGTCTCGTCTGGTCTCGTCTGGTCTCAACTGGTCTTATCTGGTCTCGTCTGGTCTTGTCTGATCTCGTCTGGTCTCGTTGGTCCTGAATGGTCTTGTATGGCCTGGTCTGTTCTTGTCTTGTCTTATCTTGCCTGATCTTTTCTGGTCTTGTCTGTTCGAGTTTGTTCTTTTGTCTCTATAAAATAAGTGTTATAACAAAAAAATGTAACAAAATATTATTTTGTTTAATTTAAAATGTTCATAACAAAGCTAATTACGAGGCAATTGTGTTAAAAATTGAATCAGAAATTTAGAAACTTTTGAAAGACTTTTCGATGAGGATATTGAGGATTTAAAAAAATGCAACAGTAAATACTTGGGAAGAAATTCTTTCACACTGTGAAATCTAATTCAAGCTTCCAGTCAAGCAGTGATCCATCCCACTATTTCTCATAATTATAAATCCACAGCAGAATCGGAAATCTAAACCAAAGCAGTTTATTTTCAGGTAAAGAAATTATTATTTTTTTAACCAAGTATATTACTTTAAGATTGTTTATTAAAAGTTTTGTGTATTAAACGCCTATTTTTATAGCAACATTTTAAATGTCTACGAGTTGGCAAGTCACGCAGAATTCAAAGTATACATATTACGGACAACAATTCCTGTCATGTTTTATTAACCTACAGTTTCTTACAATTATATACCTTGGCTTTTTGAACCAAAATACTAGTTAGCACATCAGTTAAACGAAGAATACTATTGATGAGTAAACTATTTCCAATAGGTACATATGTTAATTTGTCTTGTGCTATGGTATTTATACAATCATTTAGGATCTTGTTTTGCTAAAAAGTTTAAGAAAAGTATACGTCAGTACAAAGAAATGTTGTAAAAATAAAACAATTGTTAAGGCAAGATGTAACAGAAACAAAATGTTAGTACATTAAATGTAATAATAATGAAACTAAATATTGAACATTGATATATTTACGAAATTAAGATTTGTATCATATAAATAATATATTAGTAGACAGATAAATAATATATTAGTAGAGTCAAATTTACCCTTGTTGTTAGTCTATTGTTGTTCGCCTAAATTTTCCCGTCTAGTCTTGGCTGGCTTGTCCTGTATATCTTGTTCGTTTGTTAGTGTAATTCTATGTGTCTAGTCTATTTTGTCTAGTCCTGTCTGTTTTGTTTTGCTAGTCTTGATTGCCTAGTCTTACCTGCATAGTCTTATCTGCTTAGTTATTATATGTATAATATTTTCTGCCTTCTCTGTGTGTCTAGTCTTGTTTGCTTTTTCTGGTCTGTTTGGTTGTAACTAGACTTGGTGTCATAAACTGGTAATCTGGCAAGGGTTTGTATTCAACTAACGTTAATGATTTCTTTCACAGATTCAATGTTTTTGCGTAAAAAAATTAAAATTTATCATAAGTATCCAACATATTATACAATCCCATCGTCCACATTTTCTATATACCCTGCCAACGAAAAACATTATGAAAATTATTATGATTCTAAAACCTCAAAAGCCCAAAAGCCTGTTCCCAAAACCAAGAATCAGAGACTCGATGAACGTACAAGGTATTATACCTGACCACCAATTTGAATTCAGAACTAATCATTCAACGGTGGAGCATGTTAACAGAGTCTATAACGCAATAGCCAACACACGTGTGAGAGAAAGTACTGGCTAAAAAGCCTTCGATAAAGTGCGGCAACCTGGACTGCTATACAAAATCAAAATGAAAAGTCATTCCGCAATACCTTTTACTCTTGAAGTCGTACATAAGTGATCGGTGCTTCCAAACAAAGCAGGCTACAGAACAATCACAACTCCTTTCCATAAACTCAGAAATTTCCTAAGGAAGCGTCCTAGGCCCGGTTCTGTACAACATCTTCATCTTCCCGCAGACCCCAACACTACCGTAGCGACATTAGCTGATGACACAGTCATCCTATCTGTCCAAGAAAATCGGGATACAGCTTCTACAAAAAGAGCTAAACAATGTTCATAGATGGCTGAAGCGATGGAGAATTAAAGCCAGCGACAACATGTCTGTCCACATCTCCTTCACGATGAACAAAAAAAACAGTCTCATTAAATG
Source organism: Phosphuga atrata (assembly GCA_944588485.1). Lineage (NCBI taxonomy): Eukaryota > Metazoa > Arthropoda > Insecta > Coleoptera > Silphidae > Phosphuga > Phosphuga atrata. The sequence goes on along the minus strand of OX155893.1, from coordinate 64,350,008 downwards.
GCCAGCCATTACCACGATCTGACTGTGACAAATATCGCCGTTTGTACCTTGATCGCAGACTGGCTGGGTCAAGCCACATTAAAAAGAAACGAAAGGAACTGGATCTACGACTAAAAAAAAATGTATTGTCTCTTAGGAAGAAGATCAAAACTACCACTTCACAATAAAACTATTGTATACAAGGCCTTACTTAAACCAATCTGGACATTTGGTATCCAGCTCTGGGGTACGGCCAGCAACTCGAACATCGCGATCTTGCAACGCTTCCAAGCAAAAACTCTCAGGAGCATAACTAGCGCTCTATGGTACGCCACGAACGCTCGTCTACATAAAGACCTCAACATAGATAAGGTCAAAACTGCAGCCCAAAGCTGTGCACAAATTACGAGATGAGACTTGACAGCCACCCAAACGCGCTAGTAGCGCCTCTACTGGACATAACAGTTGTTGTAACAGTATGTTACATAACAGATTCTAGTTATTAAACAATAAGGAGAAATTAAAAAAAAACATAAACATTTGTAAAATATTTGTGAAAAAATTATATTTAATTATTGATAAAATTGGTATTTTCGTACTAAAGCCACCACAGCTACATATTTGAATAAAATGAATGGTTATATTAGGTTATAGCAGACAAATCTAGACCAAATATAGCGCGGTAGCGCGATCTCTCGATCCGAAATAAGAAAAAAATATTGGATAAGGGTTAGATTAAGTTATATTAGAGCAGTTAAATGCAAACCACATATCGCGCGGTAGCGCGACCTCTCACTGTGGTGGCCTTTATACTTAAGTACCAAAAATATTGTTGAAAATCCAAAATTGGCTGAATTTCGGCAATAACCATTAACGAGTTATGGTGAACACTAAAAAGTTTTTCTGGAAATTTGGGAAATTTTTTAAAAGTTTAATTGTTTCAAAAATTATTTTAAAATCTTCAGATAGAAGAAATGTTTGTGAAACCACAGCTATTTAAAAAATACATAGCGGAAATTCCGAAAATTCTAAAATAATAAAGTTCATATTCTTCAAGTTATTTCCTAGTAGTTTTGTTTAAAATTAAATTAATCAAAATTAAAGTTTCATGGAACCAAAGGTATTTAAGAACCGTAAATTCAAAACCAAATAAAAGTTTGTTTCAAGTTTTTCAAAATTTTGTGTTTCCAAATTTTACCCAAATATGTAAACAAATATATAATTATGTAAACATTCCTGTCTGGTTTAATCTTGTCCATAAAATCTTATCCATAATCAGTTTATTCATTTCAAGATTTATATGGTTCTGAATTTGTTCTAAATTACATTAAAATAGTTTAAATAATTTGAATACTAATGGCAAATTTAAAAATTCGCCTAGTTTTGATGATTGTATAATTCTTGTCAAGTTTAATCTCGTCCGTGAATTCTTATTCATAATCAGTTTAGTTTAGCCTTGCTATCCTTGTATGTCTAATATTGTATATCCTGTCGAATTTCTTGCATTAAACAGGACTTGGCGATAAGATGATGATGAGAACTAGTCTTAAATGTTGATATGATTCATGTCTCTAATCATGTATGGTTAGACTTGATTGTATAGTGCAGTTGTCGGCAAATTAAGGCTCGCTGGCCGAATCCAGCCCTCTAAAGATTTTGATCCGGCCTTTATTCTCATTATAAATCTCAATATAAACAATTCTTTCAATGACAATTAATATTTAAACGATTTCAATAATATTTTTTGTCAGCCCCCCAATCCGGCCCCATTCTCAAAAAGTTTGGAGACCCGTTGTGTAGTCCATTATCTGTAGTCCTTTGTATCTAGTTTGCTTTCTCTAGTCTTGTTTGACTATTCTTGATAGTCTTATTTTGTTTTGTCTCTCTAATCTTGTCATTCTTATCTGGTCTGTCTAGTTTGGTTTTTTAATTTTATCTGGTTTTGCTAGTCTGATATGTTTAGTCTTTTCTAGTCTGATATGTTTAGTCCATTCTCGTTTCTCTAGTATTTTCTGTCGAGTGCTACTTGTCTAATCTTGTTTGCCTAATCTTGGCTGTATAGTTTTCTAGGTTTTATTGTCTGACTTTATGTGCTTTCCATAAATAGTATTGTTTAATTTCACCCTTCTGATTTCTTCTATTTTACAAACCATGTTAAATTTAATTGATTCAACACATGATATTTCAATTTAATTAAAATTATCTTAATTATAGCAAAATTATGTATTATGAAAATGAAAAACTTAGTAATAGTTTTAAATATTATGAAATTACTTAAATTTCTAAACTTTACATATTTGAAGAATTTTTAATGTGAAAAATACAGTTATATAATTTAGTTAAAAATATTCTGTTTATATTACTGACAAGTTTATATAAAAAAGAATTGTATATAAAAACAAAACCAATTATCAAAAGTTAAACCTTTTTCGAAATAATGTTATGTTACGTTAAGTTTGATCTTGCACCGTTTTACGTTTTTAATAAGCTAATAAGTATTTACGTATTTATTTTATTTAAAAAAATTAATTCCTTCCTGTAATTTCCAAACTATTCTTAGTAAGAGCACGTTATACCACTCACATGTAATTACTATAAATCCGACACCATTCAAAACCATTCAAAAGAAAATAATAAATGTCAACGACTTCGAAATTCAGTGACAAACGTCTTTCAAGTAAATTACAAATCGTGTTTGAAAACCTCTCGAATCACCGTTGAAAGTGCAATAAAAACACTTAAAACTGATACGAAATTAATTATATTCCCATTGGGAAAATAATGTCTACATTAGGGCCAGATATTACCATAAAATACTTCCTACGACTCGGTGCAACACTACAACACATTGTAGGCGCGAAATTTTAATACAAATGCATTTACTCGCCGAGAATTATGAATATTTTAATGAATTATTTATGTGTGCTCGCATGTATAGAGAAAGTTTAAGAAAAAAGAGTAGGTACAGGAATTCTTCAAACATGTTTATTATTAATTTTCTTAAGACGAATAAAATGGACATTATCATTCTTATTCTGTATAATATTTAAATTCAAGTACATTTATGTATTTAATACATTTTTATGAAATCTAAAAAATATTATTTATGAGGTTTAATGTTTTCTTAAACATATCTTTTCAGTTTGGCCTGATACGATTTCTGTGTAGTTTTGTAATATAGTCTTGTCTGTATTATCTTTATTGTCTTATATGTCTAGTCTAATTCTTATAACCTTCTAGTCATGTATTCCTAATATATTCTAACATCTGCCTAGTCCAGCTTAGTCTTTTTTCTGTCTTATCTGTATTTAGTTTCCTATTCATCTTGTCTGGTAGTTCTAGTCTTCCTTTCATGTCAGTCTAGTTTTGGTTGTCTAGCCTTGTAGGCGTTATTGTTAGTTTGTTATCTGTTTATTTTAGTCTATTTAGTCATGTAAGATCAATAATTTTAAAATTGATATTTATATATTTCTTTTTATATTATATTTGAGTTTTGATTTCTATTAAATCACGCGGAAACTTAAATTTAGTGAACTGAATTTACAAGATAAATCTAAACGGAATGCATGACTAACCAATTTTCAACCACCCGAATTTTTATGTCTTGCCACCCAAAAGAAAGAAATAAAAGAACTTGAATTACAGACGATTTCCAAGTCATATTTATGTACGTGACAAATTTTTATTCAAAAATTATTCAAAACAAAAATATTTGGAATCAAATCAACTGTATTTAAATATAAGTATAAATTTGTGTAGGGTAATAAAATATGGTAGGGAGTGTGGGGTAGGAAAAGCAAACCCAATTATAACCCAAATAAACCCAAAATAAACCCAATTATTCAAACATTAAAAATATACAAATGGCCTTATGGTTGAAGATGCATTGCCGTTTGTAACACGTATCGTATTTCAATCGAATAATTAAATTATCCTCCTCAATGTGAATAAGTTGTTCTATGATCTGCAGAGCCTGACACCCCTTATGGGGAATACATCGTCGGTCTTTATAGTGCATGGGGTTACAAATAGATTTTTCATGCGAGTATATAAATTGCTTCGGACTAGGGTGAAGACATCACGACATGGGGGTATTTATAATCTCTGGAAAATATCAAATGTATTTACACACCGCAATGCGAGGGTTTGGTTTTTGTTTGGGTTTTTTTTGACGTGTTTTTATTCATCATAATTTCTTTTTGGGTGGAAATATCGGGTTTTCAGATTGATTGTGTTTCGGTCTAAATGATGGTCACACGCGAATAGAAAAATCGTTTCGGATTAGAAGAAATAGTGGAATAATTCGGATTAATAATGCATATTGGATAAACATTTTTTCAAAATAATTATTGAAATTATTATTTTTTATCTGTTATTCAATTTTATACCAAATAATGCTTTCGCAATTACGTTTTATAGTTGATATTTGTATTCACATATTGGTATTTGTGTGCCTATTAAATATGGCGAACAAAATAAAAATCCTTGAAACTTGCGAATGAACAAAATTACAATTTCATGATATGTTACGAACGGCATAAGATTTAAATTATATAAAAATATTGGTTTCCAGTCTATAAATCAATTAGCAATTTCCATACTATACAGGTGTACTAACAATAAGTACATGCTGAAATTACGGCTCTTTAAAAATGACTTACAAGTATTTCTAAAACATTAAAAATACCAATTTCTTCTTTTAAATACCATTATATTCAATATCAAACATGACGAACAATTTTTTATATTATTAGAATATTAACATATACAATTTTAAGAGTATATCTAATTAATATAAATTTGTATTTGACCCACACTAAAAAAAATAGATATATAACTTTATTTTGATACTTGATAACCCTTTCTTTAAAATTTATTTATTTTTATAGAACTTAATCTATTTATCCTAAAATTGAAAATAATTAGAGAGTTATTAATTAACGATTAGAAAATTTAAATTTATAATCAATTTCAAAATTTCAGCATAATTTATATCGAAGAAATAGAATAACTAATACTTAAAGAACACAGGTTTATTTCTCTATTAATATATGTTTTTAGTTATAATCGGAGATAAAATTTCCGACGTACCCTACTCCAGGTCAGTAGTGTTGGCAGCATTTCAAATTAAGCCTTCTCAGTTAGAGGTAATTAAGCGTGGAATTCGGAAAGGAAAGAAAGTAAATATGTCTAATTTCTTTGTAGACATCATCTAACATCTACTAAATGCAAAAACAAATTCGAAATGTGGGTATATGGTTAATTAGTGATAATTCGTCACCATTGTAATTTAAATTAAGTTTCCGTTTCTATATTTAGTTTTCATAGAAATAGTAATACAAAAAATGAACTTACTTGAATTTATAAAACAATAATAAAGGTCTATTAAGCTACACCAGGAAACTAAATGGAAAAACTTGAGCTGTGCAAATCTCGTTAGACAAAACTAAATGGACAATATTGAGTAATCTAAGCCTTGATAGACAAGATTAAATGGACATATTACATATTATTGATTCCATCATCATCATCATATCGCAACCTGTTTCGTGCATTGCTGGACATACGTGGTCTGTTAGAAAAGTATCCGACCTTATTTTTTATTTTGAAAACCTGATGGATTTGAATCAAGCGCGCTTGCATGAGCCGACCTTGAACCTTCGTGCGCATGCGTGAATTTTTCCAGCCTGTAGTGTGTAGTGCTCTCGTCGGTTTTTCAATGCAAGTGAAATGACGACAAGTGAAATGAGGGATGTCCTACGTCGCCTACGTGATGCTGTGCGGCGTAAGCGACTGGATTTGTGGTCATCAGGAGATTGGCGACTCCATCACGACAATGCTCCAGCACATTCTTCGTACGTGGTTCACAATGCTTTGGCGAAAAACCAGGCTGCTTTAGTTCGACAGGCTCCTTACTCTCCTGATTTGGCCGCCTGCGACTTCTGCCTATTCCCCAAAGTCCCCAAAGGGGCCATTGAAAGATACGCGATTTCAGACAAGAGAGGACATTATGGCTGCAACGACAGCCGACCTAAAGTCGATTCCGAAAGAGGCTTTTTCGGAATGCTTCCAACAATGGCGGCACCGCTGGGAGAAGTGTGTGGAGTCCCAAGGTGACTACCTTGAGGGTGATTAGGTTTTCAACGCTCCAGGTATGCCAGTTTTTTTTACCGGCTAAAGGTCGGATACTTTTCTAACAGACCACGTAAGTCTCTCTTAACCGTTTATATCTATTTCTATCCTGGGCTATTTGGATCCAGTTACTAGCAATGCGTTTCACATCGTCTGTCCATCGAGTTGGTGGGTGTCCTCTACTTCTTTATGCCTCCTGCCTAGGTTAAAATTTTAGGAACTTTTTGTATACGTGTTGTTTGGCATGCTTGCGACATGACTAGACCAGTTCCATTTTAGTTTTGTAATTTTCTCAAATGCATCACAAACCCCAAATAGCTGTCTTAATATTTCGTTTCGGACTCTTTTTCTTATTGTGATTCCGAGCACGAAACATTATATGGTTCATGGCGCTACCCTGATCTTTTGGAGAGACTTTTGTGTGAGCGTTAGAGTCTCTGCTCCGTATGTTGGAACTGGTAGGATGCATTGGTCAATCAATTGGTCAAACACCTTGCGTCTTAGGCAGTTGAGGATATCGGATTTAAAAATCTGTTTAAGTATTCCGTAGGCTGCCTGTGTGAGTCTCAGCCTCCTTCCAATCTCGTGTGTCTGGTTGTCCCTACCGATTTTAATCTCGTGGCATAGATACTTGTATGAGGTGACCTGCCAGAATTCCTTTCCATTATATTATAAGGTAAGGAATAAGTTGGTCATAAATTCCATTTTGGAGATGTTTATTTAACCTTTTCAGGGCAGTCCTGGTTTATGCGTTTTTTGAAGGGGCTGAAGTGAAATGATGCAAGCGGATTAATACGGTTCCCGTAGTTTGGGCCAAAAAAATTGATTACTCTGAAATCAAGTTTTTATGTATCTATAACATTTTTAGTAGTGTATATGATAATTATAATACAGTGGATAAGTTAAAAGTACAAAAAAACGCTTGAGTATTAATGCGGTTACCGTACACAGGGCACGAAAATATTTTACGGCTTTTGTCCGGTTCCTGTAGCGACGGGGTTAAAGGCCGACTTTATTTGATTGTTCTGCCAGTTTATTAAGCATCTTATATAGGCTATCCGAAATTAGATGATTGAGGTATTCGCTCTTGATGTTTATGCCCTTATCTTCTAGTTCTAAGGTCTTGAACATGTACTTCATGAGGTTAGTGAATAGTTTAGGCGAGATGGTGTCACCTTGTCGAACGCCACGTTGTAATCTTAATCTGTTTATGTTATTCGTGTAGTTCCACGCATGTAGGGTTTCTGAGTATCCGAACTTTTTAAAAACCGCGGTTTTCGGTTTTTTAAAATTAAAAACCGCGGTTTCGGGTTCGGTTTTTAAGAACTCTTGGTAGTAGTGTTTGATATTTAAACGAGATCTTAGTTTTGTACAAAAGTTGCTGCTAAGGGAGAATGATCTTTCGGAGTAGGTGGATGTAGCTTTCATTGTGGACAGTACTTGAAACAAAATATTTAATCTTTTTGTTCTCTCAGAAGTTCATTTATATTTAGCAGACTCTTTTTACATTGAATTAGGATAGCGATTTGTTTGTATATAAGTATTTTTATTTAATTCTTCACCAGTTCAATTTCAAAGCTTTTCGTACTTCGTCTTGCAAGGAATAATTTCGATTGGTCACTTCTTCTAATTATGCTGAATTTGCCAAACATTCATCTTCGACTTCAACCTTATTGTTGTCTGGATAAAGTCGTTCAAAAAGATTTTCCGCCAATATTAAAACAGACTGTTGGAACTTTCGAAGGATCTAGTAAGCATCCAGCCAATTCTGATAATTCCAGATTGTCACGGGTCTTCAAACGTTCCATGATATTTTTCATTGAAGCTTTGCTTATATCAGAACCAATTAATTTATCTTCCAAGAATTATATTACACCTTATGCCGTAAATATGTTAGAATCATCGCTGCTTAATGTTGTTACTGCTACGCTTACTGGAGATAAAGTCTCATAACAATTGAAAATTAACATTTTCAATTAAATGTACTGAATTTAAATCTGTTAGAATCTGTAATATTACGACTTTTAGAAAAATAATTTTTTCCTATATTGGTTCAATAGAAGACCACTTTGCCTGGATGTCCATTGCTTATTCAATTTCCTTTTCAAAAAGAGATTTTACGTTTCGTTGTAGGAAACCGATTTGATCGGAGATAAAGGAAAATAATTTACAACCATTCTTACCATTTCTTACCATTTGTAAAGTACTTTTAATTTCATCATCTTCTTTGACGTAATATTCATTACCCACATCTCCTTCGTGCGATTTTTCAGTAAATAAATCTTCATTCAATCATAATCAATCAATTCATTCAATCTTCACTGCTGAAACTGTTTTCTACTTGAGATGATTTCTTGTAAAAGTGTCGCACACAGCGAGATGAATTGTAAGTTTAATTGTATGCTTAATGCAAATTTTTGGTTCAGCAGGACAATCTGTACCATTTTTTTAATTACCCGGGCGGCGTCATGTGTAGTATCTTACTCAATAATAATCCCACGGCAATAAATCTCAGACTCAATCAAACTTTGAAGTTTTTGCGACCAGAAATTAAAAACCGCGTTGAAATCGCTCGATAACAAACGCCGCGACGGCCCGTCAAAGCTAGATCTACCAAGTATTGGTTACCTTTGTTTTTTTTTAAATTTCGCAGCTGCTGCAACAAATTCGATGTTTTGTTAGAGAAAAGTTTTTAGTTTTGGTAAGACGGGGTCGGAAAGCGAAACTGAAAACCGCGTTGCGAAATCTTTGACAGCGGCGTCGCGACGCCACCGCAAAGTTCAATTTCCTAATGCGGTTGCTGGTTTTTCCGCCGTAGTTTTCGCAATTTTCAAGCTAGTGAAACAAGTATGACGTGTTGTTGAAGGGAAAGCTTACCAGGAAGCGATAGTGAAAACCGCGTTGCAAAATCTTTGATAACGGCGTCGTGACGTAGCCGCATATTTCAACTTGCTAATCTAAGTCGAATTTCTGGAACTCGTGGTGATTTTTCCGCTAAAGTTTTCGCAATTTTGCAGATAGCGAAACCAATTTGATGTTTTGGTGAAGGGAAAGCTTGTGGTAAAGCGTGACTAAAAACCGCATTGCGAAATTTTTGACAACGGCGTTGCGACGTCACCGCGAACTTCTACTTGCTAATCCAAGTCACCCACAATGTCATTTCTGAAACTGATACTAAATGAATCTAAATATTTTTCAACACTTATTTTGGTTTTTTTTGCAGAACAAGTTCCTTCAATTCGCAGAAAGCCTAAATTGCAATAAAAATTGTTTTCTCCATGGATATTAATATTTAAGTATCATCGGCTTCCCAGCTAGTCCACTAATCTAGCATAGTACTTATTCATTTGCTTTTAATTCTTGAAAATCATTTCCTTCTTTATTTTTTCGTATTCCCATTGAATTAAGGTCATAACACCTGAAGAACATTTTGGCAAGATTTGGTTGGGAAATCGACCAGCTATTGCTTTCTGAATAAATGCAGATTTGGAAATTGCTTGAACAGATATACCATCGAAGGTTGCCATTTTTGCAACAACAGTTTGCAATGTTTGAAAGAGCACTAATTCAATGTACTTTATTTTTATTTATCTTTAAATAAAACCGAAAACCGCGGTTTTTTATGAAGGTTATGCGGTTTAGGTTTTTGCACCGAAATCCGCGCTTTTGCGGTTCGGATATATCCGAACCAGAAACCCTACACGCATGCAATAACCTTTTAGTATATATGTTGTAGAGTAGCCAAGTACCTATGGTCTATTGGCAGTTGGCCAGTGCCTTGAACATCTCTCCCTGGTTGAGGGAGCCGAATTCCTTTTCATAGTTCACAAAAGTTTGTACCCGACACATTTCTCAATTAGGGTTTTGATGGTTTGCAGGTGGCCTATAACCGTGATTCCATAATTGTGCTTAAATCTTTAGTCAATTGACTTTGATTTATTTCAGTTTGACGTGTCGGATTTTTTTATAACAAATCAAATTTGAAAAATACTTTATATATTCAAATTGATACATTTATTTCAATACACTTTTAGTAAGACTCTCTGAGAGTTTATCTTAGTAGTTTTATAAAATGGCATTTATAAAAACATGTATACACTATCAATTATCTTATAAACATAATAACCATAACTTTATTTTAATTTTTTAATAATTAACAAAAAGATACAAATTCAAAAGCGGTACTGTAACGACTCGTTGCGATGAGTAGATTTTTTTAACATTCTGGACAATAATATATTTTTTTAGCTTTTGTAATATAGGCACATGGCTGATGCACCCATATAAAACATTTTACGCATTCAATCATATCGTCCAGTCGAACTTTAAATTTTCCAAGTGGACAAATTTTATGAATGGGAATGTTTGCAGTTTCAGCAGGAGTGATAATTTTTAATTTATTATTGATACATTGCTATTGACATCTTCTGTTATGGTTTGTGGGTTATTTAAAAGAGAGCTTGCCTCGAAATCTTTAGAACCTACCTAGGTACGATTTAGCAATCCCGCCGAACTTATCGATATTCGGAAATAGTTTACTTTCAGAGTGTATTCAAAGCCAATTTTACTTTAATACAACACTATTTAATATGTATATATCATTAGCATGGCCACAGCAATTACAACACTTAAATTTTACAAATGTGATATCTATTTTTTAACAATCTACTACCGCTGTTATATACAACTTTATATCAATATTTCGGCTTAGATTGTTTCAATTATCGATGAAGTTAAAAACGAACTTGATTAAGTTAAAAACGAACTGAGCAACACGAAAAATTGTTATCAAGCGAAATTTGCGGGTGGTACGATATAACTGACCGATACGATTTCCAAAACGATTCCCTATATATATATATATATATATATATATATATATATATATATATATATATATACAGGTTTAGGTGTGGAATGAAATACTGGATGAGTGAAGAATATCGGAAGTGCACAGTTTGTAGGGATGGAGAGGATAGATGGAAACATTGGTTAGAAGAATGTACAAGGAATGAATGGAAGGAACAGGAGAAAAGGCTAGGACAAGAATGGAAGAAGTGTATGGATGAAAGGGGAATTGGTTTGGAATTGTTAAGGAGGGTGAAAAAGTGGAAAGAGCAAATAGGCAAAAAGGAAGAACCTATTCCTTTAGTATGTAACGTGTAGGTAATATATATGTATAGTATGTAGTTAGGTAAAATATTTTGTATTTTGTATATATGCTAATAAAAGGTTATAATAATAAAAAAAATATAGAAAGTCTTATTTCATAATTAACCATAGAATATAGTTATATATGTGCCAATGTATTAACCATGTAATATAGTTATATCAAGAGAGACAAAGAGAGAATGAAAATACTGGAAAGAAAAATTATGATAAAAACTCTGGGCCCAAGGAAAACACAAAGGCAAGAACACAGACCATTAAGAAGTGAAGAAATAAAAGTATCCTAGAAGTGGAAGACATAGTGAAATTCATAAAAGCACGGATGCTTAGCTGGTATGGCCATATACAAAGAAAAACCCAAGACTACATAACGAAGAGGATTACATACTGGAAACCACATCAGTAGACCTAGAGGAAGGCCGAAAATAGGATGGCAGGACCAAATACACGAAGATATACGAATAATGGAAGTCACAGAATGGAAGAAGAAGGTGAAAGACCTTGAAGAAAATCGAACTTGAAAACATTATTCAGTTTTATCTGCACAAAATCACGATCGTGGGATGATGCAGTGGGAGTATCCGACGGCTATGCGACTCTCGTCCGACTTTTTTCAGAAGTCGATTAGTGTGAAAGGGGCCCATGGCTCTTCTTCACGCCACTAATAAAAATTTATCGTATGATATTTAGACGGGCGATACTCGTAGGATATTTAGACGGGCGATCGTAGTGGTATGGTGTAAAAGGAGCCCCTAACTTCTTCTTTTTCTTCTTTAATCCGCAGCTGGAGATGGACGTCGTTCTCGTAACCAATACGTTGCTGGATTTTTCGCTACATTTACGATTTACTTCCACACATTCCGATGAATGTCCCTCCGAATATCCCTAGCCTCATCGAGATCCAGTCGTCGGTTCTTGAGATCGTCTTCTACATGTTTTGTCCATATCTTCTTTGGCGCTGAGGAGTTTGCGTGGAAGCCGATTTTCCTTCATTCGTCAAATGTGACCAAACCATCGTAGACGGAGTGTTTGTACTTGTTCCATAATCGGTGGTTGCGGATTGGCAACGCATTTGGAACACCTTGAATTTGTTGAGGTCCGATTGAAGTAGCGTACACGATTCTGCTCAATACAAAAGAATAGCATCCGGCATAGACACATTTTGGTATTAGTGAATATGTTTGTCTTCTTCCATATGCACCATTTGAGTGACGCTGTGACTGCTGATACCTGACCCATCCGGTTGTGAATGTCAGCTGCTGGCGCCACTTTTGTCTCTTGCACCAGTGAGCTCAAGTATTTGAATTTTTTCATGTATTCGATTTGAGTACCATTAGGATGAACATTGGACTGTAGTTCATCGGTTGTCAAGACCTTTGTCTTGTCCACGTTTATTTTCAGTCCATAGGATTCGGCGGTCGGCAAAAATAGCACTATCATTTGCGAACATCAGATCGGAAATGAAGTTGCTGTCATCGCATTGGATGACTGGTCGACCACTGAATGCTTTCCTCACAATGGCGTGTATAACCACGTTGAGAAGAAATGGAGAAGCAACGTCTTCCTGTTGGACTCCGGTCTGGATCAGAAAACCGTCTGACAATTCGTTCCGGATCCATACGCAGCTGCTTGAACCGTTGTACGCTGCTCGTAGAATGTGATTTTTATAGGCACATGTTCTGTTTCCAATACTCACCATAAAGAAGGCCAGTGGATGCAGACGAAGGCCGAAGGCAAACTTTTGATCAATTCAGCCGACTTGTTTCCTCTCGATTTTTCTGTAGCCGTGATTGAATGATCTTCATAAATACCTTCCCAACAATCGATAGGAGGCTGATGCCACGGTAGATATTGCATAGTCTTTCTTCAATATGGGGACGACGATTGCTTTCTTCCACGTCGATGGTATTTGTTCTGAATGCCAAATTTGTTGTGGGAGGTGAAAAGCCGCTGTAACAAACTGTCGGCACCGGCTTTGATTATCTCAGCAGTGCCTTACTCGATTCCCGGAGCTTTCCCATTTTCAGAAATTTTATTGCTCTTTTCTATTTTTTTGACTTCTACAATCGTTGGGTCACCATTGGGAAATAGGATCACTCATTCATTGAAGTTCAGTGGTGTCGGTGCTGGTCCCTGGGGCGGATCATGATTGTAGAGTGCGTTAAAGAATCCTCTTCACTGCTGTAGACCCTCGGCTGGAGAACTAACAAAAGTTCCGTCCGCTTTCTTGATATCATCATTTGTTGATTTGATCTTCCCATTCAATTTCCTGAAGGTTTTTAAGGATATAACGTTCGATATTCGTGTCTCGATGCTGCTTCCTCCATTGCATACCCGACATTGTGCCAATATGTCTCTCGTTCCATCTTTATACGTCATCATCATACTTCTTCATTCAATCGGTGATGTTGTTTAAAATTGATGTGTTTGACTCGTTTCTGTTGATACCAAGTTCAAACACTCGTCCGTAATCCAAAGGAGCCTAACTAAACCTTTTAGAGTAAAAGAATTAGACCAGTCTAATTGAAGTATTAGAAACTTGAAATTTTCTTTGAAAATAGTGTGTACGTAGTTGTCATAATGTTCCTTAAGTAGAATGACTTTCCTTATATTATTTTCTGACTGCAACTATTTGAATCTAAACTCTACATAGTGTGATCTAGACTGCTCATAGTTTGATCTAGATTAGTTTTGCAGATTGTATAAATGGAGGTGACTTAGTAAACTGACAAGGAGATATTTCTATACTCGGCCAGCGAGGGAATGCGTCTCGTCTCGACGAGTTTAGCATTGTTCTGCGCATACCCTCACAGTATTTCGAGTGCGCGGTGTTTAGTTGTCCGTGTTTGAAAAACTAACGCATATTTCCTAACTCAAACTAACCAGCCCGTACCTCGGCGTGTCCCTCGCCACATACCTCGGCGCAGTACAGCTGCATTTTCTCGCCGGCCCGAGTATAGACCTATTTTAAAGCACACACTTCTTCAATTTCTGGTATATAACTTATATGAGCTCCTCATCCCAACATGTTTCTTTCGAGAATTTAAAGATTTCAACCGGGTTCAAAGCATTTTCTACTGGTACACGTTATCTTTTCTAAACAACTCTACAGTTTGTTTAGAAGATATAAACAGTAGTTTCCTTTCACGACTCACAGAATCACAATATTCCTTCAACCATTGATTAGTTCAATATAGCAAATTTAGTCTAATCTAAAACCAATCAAACTATTCTAGAACAATTTATAATTATATTTTATTATAATTTAATATTCGAGAACAAATCTATAAAAAAATCAACGAATTGATGCTAGTTAATTTCCTTAATAGTAGTATCAAGAAAAATCTATTAAGTTGTTAAATTATTAAATTTCGCAAAATTTGTCCTCGTCTAAATGGTGTCAAAATTGGAGGTTCCCTTTTAAATTTGATGGCATTTGTTTTTATTGTAGTAGAAGGTAGATCTAGAATGACTCTCAGGTAAGTCAAGTAAGTTAAACGTACCAGTATTTTTGCACATAAGAGCACTGCTCAACATGATTAATTAATTGATGCCAGACATCAACTTTTAACGAATTAGTGAGCGTTTAAATAAACTGAGTAACAATTCCAAATTTAGTAATAACACTAATAACAATGATTTGTATTCCAATATACTTAGCCATAAAGATTTAATAAATTTAGATTATATTTATTATATACGATTATGACTTACTGAGTGGTTGACGATGCAATAATTCGAAAATATTAGTAGTTGGACCGTATTTTTCAATAGTAGTTGATTTTATGCAAAATGGGAAATAACAAAGTTAAATCGGTATACAAATAGGTTGTTAATAATTTCGGCAACCTTTTTTCTTGTTCTTCATTTATTCCAAAAATGTAATTTAAAATAACGTGTGTTATAATACTTAAATTTGAGAAATTTTAATTTGAGAGAAAATCTTGGAAAGTGAAAAGAACTGTATATAAATATCTTTCAAACAATTAATTTCAAAAGAAGTTTAATTCGAGACCGGAGTAAAGATTACGAGTTTTGCTAGTCTTCCTGGGCTCGTTTATGTGGGTTTTCCGACTTCAACTGGTATTCCAGCACCAATCTCTTATTTTCAGAAAGTTTGTGCAAAATAGTCAAGTGCTCTAGGGTATGGTCTACCCTTGCCATTACATTAATAACAAAAGCTTATTTTCAAACTTGAGAACTTTAGCTTGTACTGTTTTAAAATAAATGGTAATGTTGAATTTAGACGCTTATTCATTTTATTTAGCTTATTTTATTCTATGTCTAGTTAAGTCTAATTAAAATCACCAAGATAAGGAAATCGTTTAATATAATTCCGGCTATTTTGTGAAAGGAAACACATTGTAACCTTTACTTTACATCAGTTAGTCAAATCTAGGCTACTTCACATTAATTTCATTTGTTTTTGAGTGACTTAATTATAGATCGATATGACGCCTATTTTTGTCACACTTAATGTTTTGCCCAAACATTTTTTAACAAAATCTATGCCAAACAATCGAGATGTAAATTTATACTTAATCATATATTTGTGGCATTATAGTCATAAATTTCTTTTAATGTATTCATTTTATAACAAATTACAAAAATGTTTGCTTTAAAATAAACTATACCACTTGGGCTTTTTAAAATTTCAAGAGCCCTAACAAATAAAATAATAATTAAATTTAATGACCCACAGCTGCATTCCACATTGGACACAAAAAAACGTTCAATCAGCATAGAAAAAAAATACCAGAGGAAAAAGACCATTCTACATTTCCGTACCTGCAAAAGCCGCAATGTTTCCGGAGATTCTTTGAATTTCGTCACAATGCCATTCCCAATGCGTGGTTTACTAATTCTAAGTAAAGATTATAACGAAAAACGAGACAGGCTCCCTCATAAGTACGACTGCGATTCCATTCAGGAAAATAACGGATAGAAATGTGTTTTTATTCCATTGTTGTGCGGTTTCAATAAACGTGTGCTACCCATCCATCAAATCCATCCTTCAATTTTTGAAATAGTTTTCTAACGAATAATATATATGTTAAGATATCACTAAAATAGTATAATCGAATTGTTTTATAATATAACTGAAGCTTCGACTTTATTTTCGATTATATTATCAAATTATTTTCGATTATATCAACTATTAGGGACAACTAAATATGACAAATTCAATTAAAATAGTATGTTATTTCCCTAGAGCAAATCTTCTATACAGTTTGTTTGTTTGTAAAAAGCCTAAGTGCAATGTAGTTGTATAGTCTCTTGCCAATCTATGTTTAGATTCAGATAATTAAATATGGAACTAATATAATAATACAGTAATATAGTTTTTATTTCAATAATAAATCAAACATAACATTATAATATCAGAAAATTATTCATAAATTCTGTTCAGTCTTGGCTATCAAGTTTGTCTGTCTTGCCTTGTCAGTTTAGTCTAGTGTTGTCTGTTTATTATTATTTATCTGGTCTTGTATATCTAGTCTTGTCCATCTACTGTTATTAGTCTTGTCAGTTTATTCTTGTCTTATCTTGTCGTATATTCTTGTCTTATTGTATATCTAGTTTTGTCCATATACTTTTATGTCCATATACCAAGTTTTATCTTACAAGTCTTGTGCATTTATCCTGGTCAGTCTATTCTTGTCTGCCATGTCTTGTCCGTAATTTGTTTGTCTAGTAGATATCAAAGCTCATACGAGAAGAAGTCTTATCTGTCTAATCTTCTTGGTTCAGTCTTGTATACTCTATGCCAGAAGTTCCCAAAGTGCGGCCCGCAAAGACCATGAATGCTGCCCGCGATGTCGATACTATATATTACATTTTTATTAAAAAATAAGTAAATAGTAAAATAAATAATAAATATTACAAATAAGATATAATAAAATATTTTAATATTTAAAAAAATTCTTACAGAGCTTTAACCATAAGCGTTTGATTTAATAAAATATTGTTTAGTTTATATTTAAAAAAAATATTTTAGTATGTCTAGTCTAGTTATTACACATTTGTACAGATATATAATATAGTAGTCTCATATAGATACAGAACTGTTAATCATTTAAGACATGCAATTTGTATTGATAGAATTACAGGAAAATATAGATGCTAGGAATTCTTATCGGAACACTTCCTTAATTGAGTTTTATAAAGAATTATCATGCGTGAATTATCCGAAATACAAAAACATGCTCAACAAATGTTTTCTGGGAGGAATTATTTGGGAGCACATATATTTGCGAAAAAACTTTTTCAATTACGAGCATAAATAAGTCGAAATTATGATCAAAATTGAGTGATCAAAGGACATTCAAGCAAAGTTTAATGACATCATTAAAATAAAACAACTACACAGGTCGTACAATACAAATGAATAAATTTATTACAAGTTTTTATATTCACATTATTTTTGTAAGTGTTTTATGTATTTTGTAAGAGTATACTATAGTACTAGTTTGTAATCATTGTTGCAATGATTAAAAATTTATATTTATAATTATAAGATTATTTCCAGTTACATTTGTCTTTGTTACTAAACAATAGATTATTAGTTTGTAATACTTGTTAATATAGTAATAGTTCTGTATTTACAATAAGAGTTCTGTATTTACAATTTTACTCGGTTAGAGCGAGTTTACAGGAACGGGTGTTAGGCTAATAGCTTGTACAGACATCTTGCTGTTGTGGTATCGGCTCGAATACCACAGATTCTGGAGAAACCTAAGACATGCCATAAATATCGGCCTGGCATTGAAGGAAATAGGTGTCATGATCGCTCCTTAAAAAAGAGTTTGTCCTCCTGGCTGGGAGATAAAAGTTGCACAATCTAATAACAGAAGTAGAGGGTACAGAGTGCGAAATCGCTTAAATATATGGGATACACATAGACAAGAACGTCAGAATAAATAATACAACGCATAAAATAAACAAACAACGCATAAAACAACGCATATTAAGAGGATATGCTAGAAGGCTTATGTTACTCTAATGAATTTGGCAAGAATCATGTCAAATATTGGAGGGCCGAGATCGAGGAAGTGTATAATTCTTGTTCACGTAGTCTCTTCACAACCCCTATACGGGGTTCCTATATGAAAACATGTACTACGCCACAAGAGCTTCGAGGGCAAGATGGAGAGCATAAATAGAAAGATGGTAATACGTGTTGTAGGGTCTCTACCATGGGCTTACTTGCCATAGCATATTGAACGCATGGTAACAAAAATTGATACAGTTTGAAGTGTGGACAAAAACCTTTATTAAGGATGTTCGCGGGTGGAAAAATAGAAAGTGGGTAGATCTAGACCACCACTCAACCCATGCAATGACTGGACATGTTGTCTTCAATACAAACTTAAAGGGAATTGGGTAGTGCGAGGCCGACGAATGCTAAAATGCTGGACCAGAGGTGGTGGACCCTCCAGAACACTCTGTGTTTGAATGCTAAAAGTGTGATGATATAAGAAGAGTTGCCCACAACAAACGTCAAGTTCAAGTTACGAAGGAAAACGCAACAGCACTGCTACTGGAGTCGAAGGACACCTTGAACGCGGTAACATAACGGGCGACGCGGGAAGTCTAGCAGAAGATCTTATTTTTTACATACTCTGTACCTATTTTTTTTTCTTTTGCAATAAAAAAAGAAAGAATATAATATATATATATATATATATATATATATATATATATATATATATATATATATACATGCACCGTATGCGTCTAACGGTTGACCCGCACAGACGCATATATCTCTTGAGAATAGCGAATGTTAGTTCGCCGAAACGTCGAGAATCCGGTTCTTTTCAGAGCCAACCCTCAGCATCAACGCGGAATCCCCGAGAAAACAATACAACACACATATATATATATATATATATATATATATATATATATATATATATATATATATATATATATATATTTATATTATTATTTCTTTATTCGTTTAGCCCTCTAAGGAGCTTCTTATCTTCCCAAAACTTCCTCATCCTTTCGCTCTGGGCCTGTCTTCTTTCTTGCGTCCATGCGATTTTTAGTTTAAAACTCTAAGCTGTTGGATTATCTGATGTGAAGTTATATGAATTTATTTCCTGCCCGTATTTAGTTCGCATAGTTGCCAATGGGTCTATATTGATTACTGAGAGGTCATGTTTGGTGTCTACCAGCCAGCGTACTTTGGACTGTCGGGTTCCATTGATGATGTGGAAGATTTTCTTGGTCAATCGAGAGTCATCCATTCCTACTATATGACCGTTGAATTTCATACGTCTTTTCCGTGCAACTGAGGAGAATCGTTCTGTCAGGGAATACAGTTCTTGTGAACTTTTCCGCATCCAGATACCATCTTGTACCTTTCGTCCTAATATTTTTCTCAGTATCTGACATTTTACTTTCTCAATATCATTGATGTAGATGGTTAATGATGAAGTCTCAATTGCATAGAGTGCTTCTGGAAGGATGACTATATGGTAGTGACGGAGTTTTGCTTTGGTAGAAAGTGATTTCTTGTTGTACATATTCCAGGTGATTGCATAGGCTTTTCGTAACTTTTCTGCACTTGTTTTATTAGCCATTCTTTCCTTACCAGTGTTTTCAATTATTTCACCTAGGTACTTGAAGTGCTTAACTTGTATGATGTTGCCATATTTGGTTGCAAGATGTGTCATATTTGAGCTCCTGGAATCGATGTATTGTGTTTTCTCGTAAGAGATTTGAAGGCCGGTCCTGATGGCGATTTCATGAAGTTTTTCGATGGCGTGTTTGGCTTCTTCAGTAGTCCGGGTGATTATTGTAAGGTCGTCAGCAAAAGCGAGGCACTTTATGTTGATTCGTTTGTCCTTTGTTCCCATATATACCCCAGAGACTTCTTTCTCCCATATTTTTATTATCTTATCTAGTGCCAGGTTGAAGAGGAGTGGGGACAATCCATCACCCTGTCTTACTCCAGTACTGATTTGAAAAGGCTCGGAGACCCATTTAATAATTTCACCCATGAATTTTACTTTAGATGTTGTGCCCGACAAAGTCTGTTCGATTAATATGGCTGTTTTCCTATCTACACCGTATTCATGGAGTATATTAAACAGAGTTATGCGGTCAATCGAGTCATAGGCTTTCTTGAAGTCTACGAAAGTGACAACTGTGCAGTTGGGCTGGCGATGTTGCAGTATCATCTTCAGGTTCCAGATTTGTTCTGCGCATGATCGGTGCCGTTGGAACCCTGCCTGATATTCACCGATTAGATGTTCTGTCTGTTCTTCCAGTTTTGTGAGGAGGGCACTTGAGAGAACTTTGTAGGCGATTGATAGAAGGGAAATGCCTCGGTAATTGTTTGGATCAGTCTTGTCGCCCTTTTTGTGTAGTGGGTGGATCAAAGCATTTTTCCAGTCCGCTGGTATGATGCCGCTCTTCCATGTATTTCCAATGATAGCTTGCAGTCTGTCAATCAAGAGTTCACCTCCGATCTTGAGCATTTCAGCGATTAAGCCGTCTTCCCCTGGTGCTCTGTTGTTTTTTAGGTGCAAAATGATGTTTTGTATTTCCTCATGTGTTGGTGGAACAGAGTCGTGGTTTGGGGCTGCTATGTGGCATTGGAGACTTTGTTCATGGGGTTCACAGTTGCGTAGCTTCTCGAAGTACTGTTTCAGAATTTCGCAGTTCGCTTTTGTGTTCGTTTCAAGGGTTCCATTAGGCCGACGGAAGCAGAGGCTCGGTGGCTTGTAGTTGATCAGTTCTTCCCTAAATGTTCTGTAGAAATTTCAAGTGTTATTTTTTTTGAACTCATTGTCGATTTCCTCAAATTTTTTGAAATGGTATGTCCGTTTATATATATAATAGTTATATAATATTTTGAACATATCATTTCATTTCACTTTATTCGAAATGACTAAACTTTGGTTTTGTTAACCGGAATTCGAACAGTTTATCAGTTTTTCATTTTTACAGTTATCATTTTTACGAAGCATGAATCTGCTACAGAAAGCAGTTCTACTTTTAGACAATGCGCCCTGACATCCATCAGCTGAAGAGCTCAAAACTCCAGATGGCAGGATTTTCGTAAAGTTCTTTCCATCCAATGTAACCCCTTTATTACAACCGATGGATAACAACACATTTAGGCTCACAAAATTAAACTATAGAAATAACTTGTTAAGTTGTATCGCTGCAAGTAAGGCCTCAACAATCAAGGAACAGTGCTCAAAAATCTTGCATTGAGAGCTGCAATTTTGAAATATTATAACGCCTAGAACTGACATAGCTAACAATGACGGATCTGACAATGCAGATGATGATACAGGTGACGATGTACCACTGAACCTTTTGCAACAAAGATGGAGGAACAAAAAGGCTAACGAAATTGTGAGTGTCAAAAGGGATACACTGCTAGAAGAAGTACCACCCGTAAATTCATTACTCGTATTAAAACCTTAACTTATAAAGCACGAACCACAAAAATACATATTTATTCCAGTACCTGATTTTTAATTGTGAAATTAATTACAACCTAAGTACAAATCTACAGATGTGGTAGAGTGGAACGAAGATATAAATAAAAGAGGTGCATTGGAATAGCAAGAATCAGATAACAGTGAGAACCAAGGAAACGAACCACCAGTAATCAAAATAGCACATGTTGCAGCTATAAAAGCGTTAGATACTGCAATAGAGTAGTCTCGAGTCTAGTCAAGAAAATGCAATCCTTATAGCGACCTAATTAATTTCATTAATTAGCATCCACGAAAAAGCTGTGATAGCGAAAATATTACACAAAAGACCACAAATAAAAATATTTTTTTTTTTATAAAAATAAATGAGTAATTTTGCATCTAGATTTTTTTTTGAAAATAATATGTACCTACCTATATGCATAAGTGTATTTATTTTTTTAATTAAAACGAGGGTTTATAACTTATTATGAACACCCCTTTTATTGTGAAAAATCTCGATAATATGAACTGCCTCCGGGATTTTTGTGTTCACATTATCGAGATTATATATATATATATATATATATATATATATATATATATATATATATATATATTATTATTACATCATTTTTGCCCATATGGACAGTGTTTGAACTTAAATATCTCATGATGACACAACTTTCACTTCTTTCCCTTCTTTTTCTTCTCTTCCCAAAATCTCTTCATCCTTTGACTGTGCTCTTGTTTCCTTTGTTCTGTCCACAATGTTCCTATCTTCTTCCTTTCGCTTACTAAAAATTTGGTATTCTTAATTTTGCTTCTGAATTTTTTCCTGTCTCCTATCATTTGCTGATTGATCCCCAATTGCTTTAAGTCATCTTCTACTTCATGAAACCAATTTGTTTTCCTACTTGAGCTGTTTACTACATCAAAGATTTTTAGTCGTTTATTGTTCATTCTCTGTATGTGCCCATAGTGAATCTGTGTGTGTGTTCATATAGCTCTTCGTTAGGTCTTTCAATCCATATCCCATCTCTGTGTACTGCTCCAAATATTTTTCTAAGAATTTTGTGTTCAATTTTTTCTGTTTCTATGATGCCAGATGCTCCAATTGTCGTAATTTCTGACGCATACAATGCTTCAGGCAATACAACTGTTTTGTAATGTCTGAGTTTTGCATATGCTTTTCTTATTATAATGTGACCATGTAAGTTTGTATGCTTTCTGGATTTTTTCCGTTCCTTTTATGTTAGACATCTTGTTTGATCTTCCTATTTGTATATATTCCCCTAAGTATTTAAATTTTTCCACTCTTTGTATAGATCCATAAGTCGTATGTATGGTATGTACATTGTTGGTATGTCGTTCCATGTATTGGGTCTTCTCATAAGATATCTGTAAACCTGTTTTAGCGGCTATTTCATGTAATCGCTCGAGTGCTTTCTTTGCCTCCTGTGTGTTATTGCTGGTTATGGCAACGTCATCTGCAAATGCCAAACATTTAATAATTGTTTTTGTTTCGCGTGTTCTTCCTAGCTGTATGCCTTTCACTTGTTCCTCCCACTGCTTAACAATCTTGTCTAAGACCATGTTGAACAAAATTGGTGAGAGGCCGTCTCCTTGTCTGACATCTGTGCGTATCTGAAAGGGTTCTGAAATTTCACCCATGAACTTGATCTTAGAGGTGGTGCCTGTGAGCGTTAGTTGTATAAGTGTTCTGGTTTTCTTGTCTATGCTGTCGTACGCTTGTACGCAAGTCCACAAGGTAACTACAGTGATATTTGTCTGTCTGAATTTCAATATTGTTCTTAGGTTCCAAATTTGTTCGATGCATGATCTCCCTTTCCTAAAGCCAGCCTGGTATTCACCTATTTGATGATCTCCTTGTGGTTCTAGTCTGTTCAATAACACTTTAGAGAATATTTTGTAAGTGACTGGCACTAGTGAAATACCTCTGTAATTATTTGGATCTGACTTATCACCCTTTTTATGTAATGGGTGGATCAAGGCACATTTCCATTCTTCGGGGATTTTTTCTGTGATCCAAATGTCTGTAATGATCTTATGAATTGTTTTTATGATGTCTTTATCTTGAAGCTTCCACACTTCAGCAATAATGACATCTTCTCCTGCCGCTCTGTTATTTTTCATTGTTTGTATGATCTCCTCTATCTCCTCTATTGTAGGTGGAATAGAATCAGGATTGGATGTGGTTTTTTGAAAGGTCATTTTTTTCGTGGGTTCTTCATAATTAAGAAAAGTATTAAAGTATTGTTTGAGAATTGTAGAGTTTTCTTTAACCCTTCTTTAAAACCTTCTTTAATTTCTTTTAGCCTGTTGTTGTCGTATGCTCGTTTTGCTCTTCTAATTTCCTTTGATGATTGTTTCTGAACTTCGTGAAATTCCTTCCATGTTTCGGATGTTCTGTTACAACTTCATCCACGCCTGTGTTCTTTTTTCAATGGCTTGATCACAAGTTGCGTTCCACCACCTAAGTTTCCTTTTCCTAGGAGGTTGTGCCCAACGCAATGCCTTCTGAACTGTGGTTGCAAGATCTGTCCAAGTGTCTGTTGGATGCCTATTAATTTTTTCAATGATTTTGTCTCTGTTTATCCGCAAATATTCTGGATCAGGCTTGACTATTTTGTTTTTAACTGTGTTTTTCTGTCTTGGAATTGGTCTAATCTTAACTTGTAACAAATAATGATCTGACTCGAAGAACCCTTTACGCGTTTCTGACATTTAAAATTTCCTGTGTATTTTTGTTTGAAATGACTACATGATCAATCTGGAATTCTCCCCATGCGGTGTTAGGTGCTTTCCATGTTGTAAGTTTTCGTCTTGGCTTTAGAAATTGTGTCAACATAATTTTGAAATTAAAATTTTTACAATATTTTATGAGGTGATCTCCATTTTTGTTTGTGCGATAGTGAGCTGAATTAGGGCCTGTGATTTGTCTGTATTTTCTCTCCTTACCTAATTGCGCATTAAAGTCTCCCATTAAAATTTTAACATGTCTTTCAGGTATGCTGTTGGTTACTTCTTCCATGTCTTCCCAGAAGTCTTGAACTTCTTGTGGTATATATAATAATTTTTTTCTTTCGTTTTCATATGAATTTTTTTAATTAAAACAAGAGTTTATAACATATTATGAACACCCCTTTTGTCTCGATAATGTGAACGCAAAAATCCCGGAGGCCCTTCACATTATCGAGATATTTCACAGTAAAAGGGGTGTTCATAATAAGTTATAAACTCTCGTTTTAATTAAAAAAATTCATATGAAAATGAAAGAAAAAAATTAGCCTCATAAGAGTACCCACACTTTTTATGGTGTATCTCTCTTTTCATTTTTTTTTTACCTGCAGGACTAAAAAAGTTAAAACGTTTAAGAGGGCAATAGACGTTCGGCAATACACAGAACTGTCCCGCACACGCGTAATATGTCCTGCGTCTAGTTTTGTCTGCCCAGTCTTGTCTGTCTGCTATTGTCTATCTTGTCTGTATAGTCAAGTCTATTTAGTCTTGTCTATTTATTCCTGTCTGTTTAGTTTGGTAGGTTTAGTCTTGTCTGTTTATTCTTGTATATTTAGTCTTTCTTTTTTAGTTTTCTTGTCTATCTAGTCTTGTCCGTCTAGTTTTGTTTGTTCAGTCTTGTCAGTTTATCGAGTCTTGTCTGTCTAGTATTCTTTGTGAGGTCTCGTCTTTCTAGTCTAGTTTGTCAATTTATTCCATTTTAGATTTTTCTCACTAGTCTTGTCTGTCTAGTCCTGTCTGTTAGTTTTGTCTGTCTAGTCTTGTCTGTTAAATCTTGTCTGTTTAGTCTTGTCTCTCTAGTCTTCTCTGTCTAGTCTTGTCTATATAGTCTTATCTCTCTCTCTCTCTTATCTTGT
Organism: Phosphuga atrata; assembly: GCA_944588485.1. Classification (NCBI taxonomy): domain Eukaryota; kingdom Metazoa; phylum Arthropoda; class Insecta; order Coleoptera; family Silphidae; genus Phosphuga; species Phosphuga atrata. Next base: position 64,324,387 of record OX155893.1, on the reverse strand, counting down.
CTGGCTGCTCTTGTCTAATTGATCCTCACTGTCTAGTCGTTTCTCCTTAGTCTTGTCTTTCTAGTGTTCTCTGTCTAGTCTTAGTTAGGTCTACTATAGTTAGGTACCTAAAAATGAGTATAAAGTAGGAAATATATGTTTTGTAAATATATCTTTTTTGTTTACTTATTTTTATCAGATTATTGAATCAGAAATTGACTACGATTCCACATTTAACATTATCAATCTAAAAACACTTATAGATAAAGGTAGCTGTCCATTTTAGCGATTTAAAAGAAAAACGCTTGAACAATAATTCTATTTGGTATCCATTACACACTTCCTCCAAAATCGTTTATTTAATCAAGATTTTAGATAAAATCTACAAGCTACATACCACCAACCCTTTTCAATAAAAAAGTCTTTTATTATACGCCCTTTCCCTCTATTTTTTTGTTTTACTGGAAACCTACATAATTTATGCCCGGCATACGAAATTTTAGGGACATTTTTCGGTTTTTAACGCAGTCGTAAAGAGAATACTGACCAACCTTCGTTCGGTGCAGCGCCAGCTTTCAGATCGGATCACCTGAGTGGCTGCATCACCTCACATTCGTCACCAATCACCTCATATCGAACCACTTTGTTGCGTAATATTTCCTCTCGCAATTTGAAAGTGACATAAATACTGAGTAAACAAGATTTCACTAAGGCGATAGCGTTTTAAGATTCTATTCAGATAATTATCCGATTCTTATTGATCTGTTTTCATTGATATTATATTGTTTTATTATAGGTGTCGATAATTTAAATGTTTACTATATTATTAAGAACTAAGCAAGCTTGCACTTTTACAATTTGTTGTAAATTTATAACTCTTTACTACTACTACTAATAGTTTTACATACAATATTAACAATTTGTTGTATTTAAAATTAATAAACTACCGAAGGCTGAATTGTAAATAATTTATTTTTGACAAAATTATTTTAGGAATTAAATGTCCAAAATTTTATATTTCATAACCAGATATCTTCAAGAATTTTTTTTTAATAAATTAAAACGGGCCCAACGACTAGATATGACAGAATACGAACAATAAAAAATCATTTTTAATTTTGAAAATATCAACGATAATAAAAATTGGCTAATTTTATAATTGGCTATTTGTATCACTATTTCCAATAAAAATCTTTATTCGGTAACATATTAATAGAGTTATTGCATATTAACGTTCAAATATATATTTTTTGTATAATATTAATTAAAAATCAAAGGTCGTTTATCATAATGTTTATTTTAATTCTAACTATTTAAAGAGAGAACCGAGATAAGGGCAGCTTGATAGGGTACAAGGAAATAAATAAATTTAATAAAACATAAATTAACCGTTTATCAAATTTTAAATTACATTAATTAATGCGTACGGAGTGAAATCTATACAAAAGATTTTTTTTTAATTATACGCCACAGGTTAATTAAAATATAAAAGTCGAATCGTAGATTAGGGTGGACGACTGGTCGTCCCCTTTAATGATTTAGATAAGAACCCCAACGAAAGCCGACTGCACTTATAGCCGTACACCCTTTGCCTCCCTACTATATATGGGACTAAATTACTATATATCTACATACAGTTTGTGGATTTCGATAAAAATTCTATTACATTTATATCTATCATTTATCATTTTGAAAATGATCTCACGTAAATGTAATTTGGGAACAAAGAGATTTTCTCACTTCAAACAAACCTAAATGAAAACATTAGTTTAAACCGCTCTTAATATGTTATATTCGTTATAATACCGAATAATGATGAGGTTCTTAGACGCATGGACAGAGACAAAGAGGTATTGGTTATTGTGGAGAAAAGTAAGAGAGCGTTCCTAGGACATATCCTCTGAAATACAAAATATATCCTTTAAAAATTAATAATGGAGGGCATGATAGACGGGGCCGTTGTCCAGGACGAAGGAAGTGCTCCTGGTTAAAGAACATAAGAGACTGGACTGGTCTGGACTTCCACTCATTGTTCAGAGCGCCACAAGACCGAGCGAAATTTGCCATAATTGTTGCCAACCTTCAGTAATGAAGAAGGCACCTAAAGAAGAAGAAGATAATACCGATGTTAAACATTTTCAAGGAAAAAACTCAGTCTCAAGCAGGAAACAGAGATATAAATATTTCTCTACCTTACTCTTGTCTGCCTAATCTTATCTGTGTAGTCTGCTCTGTCTAGTCTTATCTGCCTAGATTTGTCCGCGGAGTCTTGCTTGTCTAGTCTTGTCTGTCTAGTCATGTCTATATAGTGTTGTCTTGTCTAGTCTTTTCTTGTCTGTCAAGTCTTGTGAATCTACTCTTGCCTGTCTAGTTTTATCAAAAGCATTAAACAGAGATATAAATATTTATTTATTAAATTCTTGTCTGTCTGTCTTATCTGTCTAGTCTTGTCTGTCTAGCCTTGTCTGTATAGTCTTGTCTGTTTAAATGTCTTGTCTGTCCTTCTGGTCTTGTCTGTCTAGTTATGTTTATCTAGTGTTGTTTTGTCTAGTCTTGTCCTGCCTGTTTAGTCTTCTGAGTGTAGTCTTGCATGTCTAGGTTTGTCTGTCTAGTGTTTTCTCTCTTTTTCCAGCGTCCATACGTTGCCTTCTTCCATTTTTCCTGCCATCTTCTCATAAAATTGTCTCTGACTTTTAACTTTCGATTCCGTTATATCTTTCCTCTTCTTTATTTGGAGCTCCACCGGACTAATTCCTGCTATAACTCCCACATCCCACCAAGGCAAGCGAGAGCATATGCCGTTTTTTTCTCGGCTTCAGGGTAATTTTGCTCACATGATGCACGAAGGTTAGTTTGGATACTCCCTCTAGCCATACTCCCAGATATTTTACTGCTGTAGTAGGTCTTATCTGTCTGGAATTGTCTGTCTGGTCTTGTATGTCTGGTCTTGTCTGTCTGGTATTGTCTGTCTGGTCTTGTCTGTCTGGTCCTGTCTGTCTGGTCTTGTCTGTCTGGTCTTATCTGCCTGGTTTTATCTCTCTGGTCTTCTCTGTCTGGTCCTGTCTGTCTGGTTCTGTCTGTCTGGTCCTGTCTGTCTGGTCTTGTCTGTCTGGTCTTGTCTGTCTGGTCTTGTCTGTCTGGGCTTGTCTGTCTGGTCTTGTCTGTCTGGTCTTGTCTGTCTGGTCTTGTCTGTCTGGTCTTGTCTGTCTGGGCTTGTCTGTCTGGTCTTGTCTGTCTGGTCTTGTCTGTCTGGTCTTGTCTGTCTGGTCTTGTCTGTCTGGTCTTGTCTGTCTGGTCTTGTCTGTCTGGTCTTGTCTGTCTGGTCTTGTCTATCTGGTCTTGTCTGTCTGGTCTTGTCTGTCTGGTCTTGTCTGTCTGGTCTTGTCTGTATGGTCTTGTCTGTTTGGTCTTGTCTGTCTGGTCTTGTCTGTCTGGTCTAGTCTGTCTGGTCTTGTCTATCTGCTCTTGTCTGTCAGGTCTTGCTTGTCTGGTCTTGTCTGTCTGGTCTTGTCTGTCTGGTCTTGTCTGTCTTGTCTCGTCTTGTCTGTCTGGTCTTGTCAGTCTGGTCTTCTCTTTCTAGTCTTGTCTCTCTGGTCTTGTCAGTCTGGTCTTCACTCTCTCTGGTCTTGTCTCTCTGGTCTTGTCTTTTTGGTCTTGTCTCTCTGGAGTTGTGTGTCTAGTCTTGTATGTCTAGTCTTGTATGTCTAGTCTTGTCCCTCTAGTCTTGCCGATCTAGTCTTGTCGGTCTAGTCTTGTTTGTTTAGTTTTGTGCGTCTAGTTTTGTCCGTCTGTCCTCCTGAGAAGCGAGTACCTCCCCCGCCCAGGAGGAGTCATTTTCAACCAGTGCGGCACAAACCGTGTGGACTGTTTTGTCTATATAATCTTGTCTGTAAAAGTTTGGACTGTCTAATATTGTCTACTTAGCCTAGTTTAGCCTTAGTCTTATCGCCGAGGAGGTATTTTCATCCAATGCGGCACTAATCGTCTTGTCCAGAAGGACCCTGAAAGATTGCGAAATATGCTGTACTGGGGTGGCGCTTACTAAAAAGCCAAGTGGAAAAGGGGGGTTAGTCAGAGGTTCCCACAATCCACAAAAAAGTCTTTTCCGTCTATTCTTGTCCGTCAAGTCTTGTCCGTCTCATCTTATTCGTCTTGTTTGGTCTCTCTAATATTTTCTGATTGTCTAACATTGTCTATTTAGCCTAATTTGCATATTCTGTTTATTTAATGTTTTTGAGTTTCTTGCACTCATATTTCTTTTGCAACTCTCTATTACCTGTGGTTTTATTTTCTTTTTTGTCTTCCGTTTTAATTATTATCATAACTGATGTTACTATTTTACCTGCTGCTTCTTGATTTTTATCGTGTTTCTTATGTTGTATGTTATGTGTTTTTATTATTGCATATTTTATCACGTGATTCTTTCATTCACTGTGTAATAATGTACAGTATCGCCTATTTTTTATGTGTTTCTTCCGTCTTCTTCTATCCTTACCCTTGTGCTGTCTGTGATTCCTGTATACACTAAAAAGCTAAGTTTCATAGTTCTGTTTCCCTTGTTTGTCTCAGGTTTCTTTCGTTCTGCATTGTTCTTTGTTTCCAAATAATCAGGTGTTTCAGGTGTTGTGCACATTACACTTTTTATTTTCTGTTCCTTGGAAATATATAAACATACATAATACATTTCCTTCCGAATACCATAACCATAAACACAAACATTAAATAATCGCTGTATCATTCATTCTCTTTATCAAGAATATAAATTTAAATCAAATTAAATATTTCTATGTTTGGTGATGTTCAATTTAAACCTGATAGGATTAATACAGTAACAATATATATATATATATAAATATATATATATATATATATATATATATATATATATATATATATATATATATATATAAATAACATGTTTTTTCCCTCAAGAAATGTAAATGGGTAAAGTTTAAATTCCGCCTTCGGCAGCGTTGGCTGTTGTAAATGAAAGGGCTGGCATGGAGAAGTGCTTGATACCAATCGGGGGAGAAACGGCGTGTCACAATCATCAAGTGTCATTGATCAGATCCTTCTATTGTCATATTCAGAAAATATTCAAGTGTTATATATAATTTTAAGTCAAAAAAAGATGGACGTGTATAGCTCAAGTCATAATAGATTAATCTCCATTTAACTATATTAGCTCTAGTGTATTAGCTTTTAATAATTTAATTGAGATAAAATATTTAATTAAGCAGAAGATATAGATATGTAAGACAAAAAGAATGTTGGTAAATTAAAATTTTATAAAAAACATTTCCTATCTACACATAGAATGTCAATTAAATTGCACTATACCGTTTAGATTATACCGAAAAGCAAACCAATAACTTAAAACAGTTAAAATTGTGTAACTGTAATCTAAACACCATTACTCGTTCGCCACACTTGTGCTTTTAACTCGGATTGTTATCATTCCATGCCGATTCGTTCTTATTGTTTTTTATTACAGAATAATTTGTTTTATAGCCGAACCCCACGAAAAAGAAAATGTGACCCATATTATTTTCTAAACATGGCCATTTAGACGCCGCTTTTCCCAGAAATCTACAACGTAACTAAATACTTCCCCAGAATTCTTAATGAACAGTTCAAAATGTCGCGAGACTTTTTGAATATTTATTATGAAAATTTGCATATCATTATATTTATACGTATATTTTCAGGTTGTGTTTTAGAATATATACAAGCGATTTAGGTAAGAAAATGCGGAACTAAATTACAGATAATCAATGGTATTGATAAAAAATCATAATTAACAATTTCCGTAATAACAATTCGCGTAAACCAAAGAATAAAAATGAAAAAAAAAACTCAAGAAACATGAAAAATCACAATAAACAAGAAAAAAAAAACATTAAACACATGAAACACTACAAGAGAAAAGACAAATTTTCAAATTCAATTCAATGGTTACTTATAAATCTAAGAAAAACTAGAATTTTAAATAAAAAACATTAATTATGCTGGGAAAATATCTGGGAAGTATTGTAGTCAGAAGTACTATTGTTATTTATTATTAAATAATATTTATTTTTAATTTATTTATTTATATTTAATAATAAAATTATAGTAATGATTCCTGCTATAATGAACTAATTAAAAATACGCAATTACAGAAAATACTATTGGGTTTTTTTTAGAAATAATTAAAAATGTTATTTAGTAAAAACTTACAACTCGTGTAAATAAAATGAAAAAAAAATGAAATAAAAATAAACTTTGTAAGAGAGTGTGAAATATAATAATATAAATATCCAGAACATATTTATTAGTTAAAACATAAGTTTTTTATTTGATTATAAGGTAGCCATATCATAAAGATTATAAGGAGTACGGGGTAAGGGGATATTACTGCTTATGGAACAACTGTTCAATGTACAATCGTCTAGCTTGTAATGAATTGTCATCAGCAAATCTATACATGAAATGCGTGTCAGTCATCTCGGCGTTCGTATAAATGTTAGAGTTAACTATTAAAGACACGTCAAACAGTCAAACGATCACTGGCGAGTCTTATTCAAATGAAATCCACTTGTACGTTAGTAGATAAAACAGCCGCTCCAAGTTATCGTCATCATTTTTTTGTATTGGATAAACTCATTAATTTTTTGAATAGGATGGTTGCGACAGTTACTACGTGGTAATCCATACTTACATTGAATTGAAAAATTCACTTTGTTTTTTACCACACTTATATTATGTAAAAATATTATATAACTTATTATTCACAGTTATATAAATTTCTACACATATCACGACTCGAGTTTCGACGTTTGACGGTCATTTTCAAGTACACTTGAATACACTTGAAAATGACCGTCAAACGTCGAAACTCGAGTCGTGATATGTGTAGAAATTTATATAACTGTGAATAATAAGTTATATAATATTTTTACATAATATAAGTGTGGTAAAAAACAAAGTGAATTTTTCAATTCAATGTACATTAATTTTTTGTTCTCGACCTTTTTAAATTTTGTTTTTTTCTTTAATTTGTACATTAATGATTTCAACAAATATCGAATGTTGTTCTTCGAAATTATTTTCGAAACAAAGGGGGTTTTCAGAAATCACAATGGGACAAATTATTCTTACAATAGGTCATGGGATAACCCCTTGATTTTTGCCGCATGTTTACATAACACCCTGTTTTCTTCTTTTTCTATGCCTTTTCCTATATTACGTAGGGTCGGCGTTGCTCTCTTGGATTCTTCTCCATAAATATCTATCCAGTGCGTCCTCACTCTTCCAACCTTTTTCTCTCAAATCCCCTGCTACCTTGTCGTTCCATCTCATTTTTGGACTTCCTTTCTTCCTTGGCCCTCCTATTTTCCAGCTTTCCAACGATTTTTCCCACGTAGTCCTCCTCTCTTCTCTGCACATGTCCAAAAAACCACCTTAGCCTGCTTTCTTGAACCTTCTTTCCTGTGGGTCCGGCTTTCTCTGTTCCTTTGATCTGATCATTCCTTATTTTATCCTTTCTTGTTACCCCGCTCATCCACCTCAACATTCTCATTTCTGCCACTTCCATCTTTATCTCATGTGCTTTTGTACTCGGCCAAGTTTCCGCACTATAGAGCATAGCAGGCCTCACCACAGTTTTGTAGAGCTTTCCTTTCCTCCTGCAGCTGATGCTCTTGTCACACAGTACTCCACTCAATTTCTTCCAATTCATCCATCCGCTATTTACCCTGTGTTGTATTTCAGACGCCAGCCCTTCATCTCTTTGAATATATGACCTCAGCTATTTAAACTCCTTGGTCGGTGCCAGTTTTTCTTTCTGCAGGTTAATACATAGATCTTGAGCTTCCTTCATACACATATATTCAGTTTTTACCTTGCTAATCCTAATTCCCCTTTCTTCTAGGGTTTACCCTCACTCTTCGAGCCTCTCTTGAAGTTTCTCTCGGGTCAGTTCACAGAGTACAACGTCGTCGGCGAGCATCATGCTTTATGGTGCTGCTTTCCTCACATCCTTGACTAGCACATCCATTACCAGGGCAAAGAGATATGGGCTGAGAGCAGATCTATGGTGTAGCCCCACTCTCACTGATAATTCCGTTGTTGTACCCACACTGCTCTTAATTTGTGTCATCACACCTTCGTACAATTCTCTCACCAGTCTCACATACTTTTCTGGTACACCTTTACTTCTCATACATCTCCATGTCTCTTGCATGGGCACTCTGTCATACGCCTTCTCCAGATCAATGAAGGCCATATGTAAATCAACCTGCACCGCACTGTGTGACTCAATCAGTTGCCTTAGTACAAATATAGTTAAAGTTGTTCCTCTTCCTGGCATAAATCCTAACTGTTCCTCCCCTACTTCAATTTTCCAAAGCAACCTTGTCTCAATGATCCTTTCCCATGTCTTCATTGTGTGAGACATCAGTTTTATACCTCTATAATTGCCACGATTTTGGATATCACCTTTCCCTTTGTATATGGGGACAAGAATACTACTTCTCCACGCATGTGGCATTTTTTCTCCAAATCTTCTCCAGTTCCAAATCTTCTTCATTAAATTCTAGAGGATATCAATACCCCAGTCTCCCAGGCTTCTCCAGGCTTCTGTTGGGATTTGGCCTGGACCAACTGCCTTCCCATTTTTTATTTTCTTTACGTAACACCCTGTATAAAGTAATTCAAGAGTTCCTTCTATTTTTGGTTTGTGAGTGATCTCGTATTTTTTGTAAAGCTTTTTTTTTAATTTTACTTTGAAATTCATACTCGAAGATTGATAAGTTTTCTCTTGGAATATTTTAATATATTCATATTGTCATACAGTTTTTTAGAAATTTAATTTGTTATTAACAAATTATTAACGAATTGCTGAAAATTGCAATGGCATATTCGGAGAACCATATGAATCCATTAGCGTATAATTGCACATTGATAATTTAACTGCTACTTTAATATTTAAACTTAAGCTTACGAGATCGCAGAATATTTTCCATATCGGTTTGAAACTCTCACAATGGAACTTACTAAAATAAACTTTTTCATCACATTTTTCCAATAACCCAGCAAATTTCCGTGTTCCAAAATCTTAATGATTTTAAATATATTAGTAACAAAGTTATTTTGGAAAAATGGACTTAAGCCACTTTAAAATAAACCGCTCAAATATACATAAAAGAATGTAACATAAACTGCAGTAAACGCAAATCGGAAACGTAAATTTAAAATCAGAACCGTGGAAATGGTAAAAAAATATGAACTTAAAACAATCGGAACACAGCCTGAATATATAAATATATTCAGCCTTTCCGGAGCTCTATAACAATTACGGAGTCTTTTTAGGACTACCAAAACAAATCTCATGTGAAATCTGAAAGTTATTCTATTTACTCCACTTTCAGTCCACCACAAAAACCATTAAAATAACATTGTTCTTAAGACCATGTCTCTCCGATACCTAAAGTGGATAGCCATAGGTAAACGCCTTTCGAGATTTATCTGTCATCAGCACAGCTTTGCATCCATGAACAACAATTTGTAAATTACTTACTTGGAAACCCATGTGGTTTTTAGGGTTAGATGTTTTGAATTTTGACATTTTGAGAGAGACATGAACTTAGAATTGATAATCCTTTTGCCAAAATGAAACATATATGAAAACTGTTTGAAAACTTTGAAAATCTGTGAAAACGGTGAAAACAATAAAATGTTTGAATACTATGAAAATATGTAAGGCTGTGAAAATTGCGAAAATTGAGAATCCTTTGAAAGCTCTGATATGCATGAAAACTTTTTATACCATGGAAACTGTGAAATCTATCAAAACTAAAAATAGCATGAGAAACTATGAAATCTGTGGGCAATGTATAATATGAACATTAAGTATAATAAAATAAACTACTATAAACTACGCAGCCAGAAAAATTGTGAAACATTTGTGAAAAATTGTAAAAAATCTGTAACAATAAAAAACATGAAAACTATAAAAGCTAAATAGCTATGAAAACTGAAACTATTAAGATGGAGTGAAAACTAGAGTTGATATTAAAAACTAGAGTTGATATTAAAATAAACAATTACATTAAAAACATTAAAAAAAACATTAAAATATGACAAGTAGTTTATAAAAATTCTGTGTATTAATAGTATACCTAATGTGTAAACTATTAAACTGTTTATTTACCTATTAAATTAAAACTATCAAAACTTTTAAAATCTCCAAAACTGCGATGAATTTTTAGATTTTACGTAGTATTTAAGTAGTAGTATAAAAAAACGTGAAACAATGTAATGGGCTGTAAATATTCTAAAGTAAGTACATACAGAGAAGATTTATTAAAACTGTTGCATTATTCTGAAACACAACATAAGATAGGATTATATTGAAACTAATAAACCGGGTCATTCAAAAATTAGCAACAAGAAGAATTACTTCTATAAAAACTATAACATTTTCCCAGAAGCATGTTGCTAAATTGTAACTTAAAGTACTCTACCTACACAAATATTCAATGTATACACTGTAGCGTGTAATGCACCTTTTAGCATTTTCTCAGATATTTAAATAGATGCGGTAAAGCAAAATTCCAGTGTAAGAAAGAACAAAAAAACTATCAAATCCATCGTCCAACCAAGAAAACAGTTTCTTCGCGTTCTAAAAATGCTTTGCTTGTAACATTTATTATTACAAACCAGCCGCTAGTCATTAATATAAAATAAACTTAATTTTTTCTCTAGTATAAAAGAAACGAGTAATAATATACATGGCGACGTGCGTACAAGCAAGATGATGTAATTGGTTTAATTATAAGATATCTGATATGTTTATAGTAAAGGCGAGATAGTATCATGTGTCTGGATAATAAAAGTTATTGGAATGAACATTGGGTTTAGAGTAATCGAATTAATTAAAATAAAAAAGTTTTCGTGGTGATAAAAAGGGAGGATCGTAAAATAGGTTTTAAATTATTGTCAATAATCTAGATAAATGAAGGGATATTTTGTTCTTTTTGGAATGTTGTTTGATATGATGTTGATAAAATAATATATACCTACAAAACGCTTTGTAACTAATACATATATTTAAAACCAATGTGTAAATAAAGTTTTAAGTAAATCTTGATTTCATTAAAGTTGATAAAGTTTATATTATGAACACTTATTCGCCAGATTCTTTTTGTTCTTATAAATAGGTAATATTATTCCACAAAGTATCTTTACTGTTTCAAATCAATGTACATAGTTACTACTTGTACCAGTCTCAGGCGTTCTGGGAATTCTAAAACAAAGAGATATTAATAATTTCCATGTAAATATGTAGCAAAATTATTTATAAAAGTTAAACAAAATCCTTAAATAATATGAAGATAAAGTACAAACAACGGTTATAAAAATATGAGATACGATATTATGAGAAAATACTCCAATAGAAAGTTAGAAACTAGTGTTTAATAAGAATAAAATATATTTATTGCAGAAAAGTATAATAAATGTTGTTGCCATTTTAAGCCTCATTTAAATTGGAGATATCGAATTTTCGAAAAATTATTATTATCAATATCTACTTTCTGAAGTTACTGTAATATTTACTTCAATGTCTACATTTTACGACAATTTGTTCAAGCATTACCAATAAATAATTACTAATTTACTCATCATTATTACATTTATTTTTATTATTTTCGAAAATTATATCGAGTTTTCATAGTTTTCATACATCGTCCCTGTTTTCACACTCTTCACAGTTGATCACAGTTTTCTTAATTTCATGGTTTATATTAATAAAGTCAATATTTTAAATCTTAAAACCCACCTTGACGTTACTCACGTAAACCCACCCATTTTACGTTAAAAATTCAAATATTGAAGCATTTTCAATATAAGTACTGCAAAATAAAAAGTACCGAAAAATACTAAAAAACGCGGCTGAAAGACCGCTGGTCGATGGTCAATTGTTATATTTGTATTTACTTATAACAATAAAGGTTTTTATTATTATTATATTACTAAAAAAGTTTGAAATAAGTTCATTCATCATAATATTATATATGTTTGAGAATTATGAAAATAATGAATACCTAGAAATTTATATACGTGTATGTAACTCTTGAAAAGCGTAAAAAATTTAAAAAAAAAACATATAAACCAGAGATGCAGTCACAGGATACTGGATTCAGTCAACGACTTTACCTCCCCGAGTAGTCGTGTCTCAAATGCGCAAACAAGGTCTACAGTTTAGTCAATGTACATGCCCCAATCAACCAGGACAACAGACGCAATCCAGACAGAACTGATAAATTCTGGGAAGACTTAGAAGATCTTATCTCTAAACTTCCAGAGAGGCACACCGTTATACTGCTTGGTGACTTCAATGCTCAATTGGGAAGAGAGAAAAAATACAGAAACATAGTGGGCAATTATCCGGCGCATAAGCGAACCAACCGCAACGGAAAACGATTGGTGGATATGTGTAGGACTTTTGGGTTGATCATGAAGTCTACGGCCTTCAAACACTTGCCAAGGAAGCAGAAGAGTTGGATTTCTCCTAATACCCACCTGGGTGAATTCCAGATAGATCATGTGGCCATTTCACGAAAATCTCAAAAGGAAATACAAAACGTAAAGGTTCTAAGAAGCGCCAATCTGGACTAAGACCACTACCTCTCAAAGATCAAAATAAGACTCCAGCCTAGAAACACTAGATTACACAGAACCTCCAAAATGGTAAGATTTGACGTCGAGCGACTCAAGAACAGTCAAGAACTAAGTCAGAGACTGAACTACACACACCTAAACAACTGGGACCAACTGAAGTAGACTCTTGTCAAGGCGGCCAATGAACTCGCCCCTCTCGCTAGAAGAAGCAAGCATCCGTGGTGGACTGCAGACTGTGACAATGCAATAGCCCAAAGACAGATAGCCTGTGTAAACTGGAATTCTAAAAAGACCAAGGAAAATTGGCATAAATTTTTGGAAGAAAAAAAGGTTACAGCCAAGATAATTCGAGGAATCAAACGAACCTTCACACAAAACCAACTAACCCAAATCGAGGAGAGCTTCGCTAAGAATAATTCCAGAGATTTCTTTGGAACCTTTAAGCAGGCACTCAGAAAATACGCTCCGCCAAGCCTCCACTTCAGAGACTCACAAAGCAAACTGGCTTATGACGACAAGGACAACTGCCACCTTTTGGCTCAGTACTTTAAAAATCTACTCAACTGTGACCCACCCAGCGAAGACTTCAACTATAAACAAAACACACCAAACCCGGACTGGCTTCCCCCTTCATTGGAAGAAGTTGGCCAGATCATTCAACTTCTTAAGAATAATAAGACAGCTGGAGAGGACTCTATCGTTGCTGAACTTTTGAAAGGTGCTGGAAACAATGCCGTGCTCAAGGTAACCGAGATCATCCAGGATATCTGGGAATCAGAGAAATTACCACCCGATTGGAAATCTGCTCGTATCCACCCGCTTCGCAAAATGGGAGATTTTACTGATCTAAACAACTACCGTGGAATTTCTCTCGTCCCGGTAACGTACAAGATTCTCTCGAAGGCGTTACAAACAAGGGCAGAAAATCAGTTGGATAGTCAACTGGGAGAATACCAGGGGGCTTCAGGAAGACCCGATCCTGTGTTGAACAGATCCTCATTCTTTAAACTGTACATGCATACTTCAAGATGAGAAACCGCAAGGTGGTTTTTACCTTTATTGATTTTAGGAAGGTCTACGATTTCATTGACAGAGAAACGCTTAACAAAGTACTCCAGGAACTAGCACTAGACAACAAATCCCGCAGACTCATCCTAGAAACTTTGACCATCACGCATTCCAAGGTTAAATTTAGAAGCGAGATTTCGGAAAGCTTCGAAATAAAAACTGGAGTGAGACAAGTAGATGGACTTTTCTAACTTCTCTTCAACTGTGTCCATGAAAAGGTTATGAGAGTATGGCGCAAGGAACTGAACATTTTGGATGTTCAGAGTGGTATCTACCTGGGGTGTAAGAACGATGGACTGGTTGTAGATTGCCTGGCCTTTGCAGATAATATGGCACTGTTTGCTGATTCTCTTGAGATGGCAACTATGCAGGTAAACTGCCTCAGAAAACAGACTGCCAAAGTGGGTCTCCAAATGTCGCTGGAGAAAACAGAATTCTTTACTAACATCGGGGAAGCAAACAGAGAGATGTTACTAGAACAGGGAAACATCAAGAGGACTGAGAAATTTAAGTATCTCGGCGAATGGATTGAACCCAACTTATCAGAAAGAGCATCATTATCCAAGAGAGTCAGCAAGTTAGAACTAGCCTGTCGGCTAACTAAGAACACTTACAATAAGAAATGCCTGTCACGCAACCTGAAACTTAAGCACTACACATCAGTCTTACGACCAGAAGCCCTGTATGCCATGGAGTGTCTTTCCTTGAAGCAGTGGGGTCTAATAGAGAAATTGGAAATCAGAGAGAGGAGAATCCTCAGAAAGATCCTAGGCGCGGCAAAGGAAGATGGGGAATTCCGAAGGAGGCATAACTCTGAGCTCTACGAACATATTGAGATGCTTTCTGACTGTGCAATGAAAAGAAGGGTAGCTTTATATGGCCACGTTGCAAGATTGCCTCCAAACCGACTAACCAACCGTCTGCTCACCTTCTGGCAAAACAAGAAGCTTCGTACCACTTGGTTGATCGAGAAGGATATTAAAGAACTGGGAATAACAGATCTCAAAAACAGACAGTCTGTGAGACGCACCCTGAAGGAAGCCCGTGGATTTAGGAAAAACCTCGAAGGAAAGGTTCCTCCTGGACAGAAGAGAGAAAGGAGTTACACCGGCAGAAGATGCGACAATACTGGGCAAAGGTCATAGCCCAACAGTTGAACAAGTGTGATCCAAAGTAGGCCTATTCGAAAGAAGAAACCAGAGATGCCAACCGGCATCCCGCGGGCTGCATACGGCCCAAGAAAAGTTCCAATACGCACCAAAATAAAACTGACTTGTTTCAATATTTACTTATTTGAGCGGCATAAACTAATTTAGATGTGTTACAAAGTCACCATTATACATGTTTTATTGTTGAGTAGTAAGGAAATATTTTCAAATACTTGGATAATTAAAGTTTTATTTTTGCTCTGAAGCTAGGGTAATATAATTTTGGCCCAAATTTCCATGACTTGTCCAATGTGGCATAGGGCAATTTTAATTTCATGTTAATTCTAAAACTCAAACGATACTATAAAATATAGAAAAAATTAAATGACTCCAATTTAATGTTTTTTTAAGTGCATCATCTTTTTGAGCTTCCTTCTAAAGTTATTTAAATAAAATTCCAGAATTAGTATGAACATCATGGTTTTTAATTTGTTGATAAATCAACAGTATGTATCAAAATAAAACGACTATGCGTATTTGTACTTTGAATTGCAGTAAGACATATAACTTTTCTTAGCTTATCAATTCTCCTTCAGTTTAGCCATATTTTGTATAATCTTATTCAGTCTCTTCACAATTTGTCAAGTTATTTCAAGTTTTTGCCGCCATTGCCCATTCATTTTTTTTCCGTTTTTCTAACGGCATATTTCTTTATTTCATCTAATAATTAGTCTTAAAAAAAGAAATAGTTGAAGTCTAAACTTTACAATGGGCCGATTTCTATGCAGTCATTTCAAGTTTTACCGCCATTGCCCATTCATCTTTCGATTCACGTACGTTTGTTCAATTTTGGTCCAATCCGGTCCATTTTTATAGAGTTATCTCCAGTTTGGGCTTATCTGGTTTTGTCTTGTCGAGTCATAATATGTGGTGTATGTCATAATATGTCATAATACGTGTTGGTACATATAAAGTACGCAAAACTAATTCCTAGTAAATTTTTCATGTTTTTCAGTTCAATTTTAACTTTCGGATGATTTTAAATTTAGGTGGGACGTGGGATAAATGTGTGTACCTTTCGGGGCTAAAGGATTTAAAAAAAAGCAAATTGTGCAAATTTCAATTGCAAAGGCAATAATTACAATCTTATGAGTTTTCTTAATTTGATTAGTCCTTAAGAATGTTATGTTAATGCATATAACGCTGCGAAAAGCCGCGCTTGTTGTACTTGTGGTAATTTAAAATTAACTTATTGTTAGACAGCGAGTCCAACACTTAAGGGGAGACAGGACACTTTCATAGACGACCTGGTACAGGCAGAAGGAGATTTACAACACCTCGAGATAAGCGCTTTATTGTGTCAGCATTATTAAGAAATCGTAACCTTAATGTTTTTCGACTTTGAAAACAAGTCTGTGAAGTACGAAGAGTGGCTATTAGTCAGTGGACAGAAAGGCGAAGACTGCAGGAAAGTAACTTGGCCCCTAAGAGACCTGCATTTTGAAAAAAACTTACCTTAGCCCATCGTCAAGCAAACCTGCGTTTTGCAAAAAAAAAACATTTAAATTGGACGTCGGAACAATTGGGGTCTGTTCTGTTCTCGGATTATGCTTTATGGAAGTGACTGAAGAAAAAAAGTGTACCGAAGACCAATAGATCAATTTGCAGAATGATGTATTGAAGAGCGGACTGCTTATGAAGCTGGTTGCTGTATGGTCTAGGGGGGCTCGGCTCAGTGCGAAAGCGGAGAGCCGGCATTGTATTTCACATATAAATAAAATAAGATGTATGGTCTAGGGTTCAATTTCCACGGGAGCACAAACCGACCCTTTAGGATGAAATTTATTTGGTACCTTAGGTCGACTACTTTGTAGAAGAATTTATCTTTATGCATGACAATGCGAAGCCGCACACAGCAATAATCGTTTAAGATTACATTACAGAAATCGGTTTTCAGGTTATGGAATAGCCAGCATGCAATTCCGACCTAAATTCGATAGAACATTTGTGGGATAAGCTTAAATTAAGAATTTAGACTAGGCTTCGTGCCCCAACCTCGATCCCAGAGCTTATTGTTGCAGTAGAAGAAGAGTGGCTTAACATTCCACAAGAAACAATAGCGAACTTGATTAGATCTATGGCTAATCGTATGTGAGATGTTATTAGGAGAGGAGGGTGTCATATCCATTATTAAAAATTAAGTGTTAATTTATATAATTGTCAATAACCACATTTCTTTTAGTAATAAAAAAAGTTAATTTCTTTCAAGAGTTAATTTCACTATATTAAACTCAAGAAACCGAAATAAGTTTTAATAAATATAAACCCATATGAAAGCTTATTAAATTGCCTTTCGAACAGCAAATTTCTTTATTTCATCTAACAATTAGTTTATTAAAAAGAAATAGTTAATGTCAAAAGTTTACAATAGGCCGATTTCTATGCACGCAAGTTTGTATTAATCGTCTTTTTTGGTGAACTAAATTTGGTGGTGTAGTCAGACACAACTCTCTTATGTACTCCTGTTAAATTTTTGTGCAAACGGGTCCAGCTTTATACAGTCTTGTCCACTTTGGCCCTATCTCGTTTTGTCTTATTGAGTCATAACTGGTCAGATCTATTTTAGTCTAGTCTTATCCTGCTTTGCCGTATGGATATATATATATATATATATATATATATATATATATATATATATATATATATATATATATATATATATATTAATAATTTACATGTTGGTACACATAACGTACACATCATCATAAAGTACATTTACATCAATGTTAAATTAGTTTCATGGAGATTCAACAAAGCAAACATTTTATTATGTTTCATCATCGTTTCTAAATATGTAATACATATTGTAATATAATTTGTGTGTGGTCTCACACGGACTGGTCGTAATGTCATCTAATATAATATAGCATACACAATTTTACGAGTGCATATTATTACAATACGGTCAGTATATTCTATTATAATCCTTGGCCGAGCCTCAAATTTGAAATCTCGAATTGAAAAAAAAAATTATAAATTTCTACTTAAGAAAACCATATTTTATAACTTCTACTACATTTATTTTATTATTAATAATATATTATTAATTATCAGATAATTACTAATATATTTAATATACCTAATATATTGAAGATAGTAAGTTAACTACTTCATGTCTCTACAAAATTCACTCTAAACAGAATACTTAGCATTACCTAAGATCTACATAACTGATAACTAATACAAACTTTCATTTTTTACACAAATTACTAAATTTAATTGATCACAGTACTTCGAGTATTATTTTATATAACTGAATGTATGCAGTCTTCTTTATTTAATTTATCTACAATTTATTAGCAGATTTATTTCCATTTTCTCTACCTAAGTATAATACTGCCTAATTCTGACCCTATATCAATTGATTTCGATTGCTCAATATACAAATTAATTTTAATAATCCACTATTTAAATATTTGAGATTACTGGTTTGCTGATAAATAATGAATAATATTTCAGCATATTGAGAGGATTATCTATCATTTAATTAACGATCATCTATGTGCTCAAAACTTAACTGTTTAAATTTTCACAAAAACTAACATTAAAAAATATTATCAAAGGCCGTGATCTTCTCGTGCATTGATTGAATACAAACGTTCGATCATTGTGAAAGGCAACCGGCTGTAATTTGTATGTTCGTTTGTAGCAAAGCTGACACACGATTCTATATAGAATGCATACACGGTGAGTAAATTAATTATTGTAATGCGACCTGAGAATGTAAATTAATTGAACTTGAACGTGTAGTAATGAAATATTTATAGTCATTGTGCAATAGAACGTATATTTTCTAGGATTAATAATTAACTTAGTTTTGAGTCAATTTTGAAAAAGGGTAAATTATAATATTTTCACTATTTGCTATCTACCTATCCATCATAGGTTTTGCCTAGACTTATTTGTCTAGTTTTCTATATCTAGACTATTTCTATCTACTCTAGACTTTTTTATTACTTTTTCTTTATCTACTGACTATTTGTCTTAATCTGTGGTTTTTTGTCTAGCTATTTTCTGCTTAATCTGTTTTGTTTAATACTCACAACATTTGATTTAATATACATACAAAAGCTACTCTGTTTATAGAAAAATCAATAACTTATCAAAATAGTGAATTTGAAATAGTGGAATATAAAATAGTCTCTCCTTCCCATTAACGGATTACTTATGCAGATAAAGTTTGCGTGTCAGATGTTAGAAGGGGGAGAGTCTGTCGGGTTCGGAGGTTATATTTTTATAAGATTAAAAGATTAGTTTAACTGAAAAAAGGAGACGAGGACCGAAAGCGGCTTGCGGTTCCAATCCGAATTGAATACTCGTGTCAACTTGTACACGGATAAAGGCACCACTTATACGGCTTTCACAAATTTGTGCCGTTCAATCCGTCAATTTATTAGTTGTTACTGACGCTCCTATCGCCGCATTAAACACACATGCACAGACTCCAAACACTCATCTGCGTTCGTTTAATAGGTTTTGTTTCTCTGAGTAAATGTTTAAATTTTATATAAACATCTCTTGTAGAACCTTTTTAAGAAACTTATGTTGTCACCAATTTATTATCTAATGCTCTGTGTATATATCGAATCCAGCGTGTTGCCTCATTAATTTTTTTACTGATAAGAACTTTTATACAATTCTATTACGTAATTCTGGAAATTAGATGCACATTTAAAATCACTTCAAACTCAATTTTCTTACAATCCTTCCACCAATATGTTTATAAAGCTGTATAGTATTCGTACTTATCAAACTATTTTAATTTTGAAAATAATTTGTAAAATCAGAGTTTATCTTCAATTGAACAGAGAAGCTTTTAAAACGTTTATTGTAACTGTAGCAAAGTAATGTCCTTTGATCTATGTAATTCTTGTAATTTTTAGCTTTAATCATTGTGCCGGTTAATGTAAATATGTATTTTTGTAAGTTTATTTTTTCTCCAATTGATGTATTTTGAACGATTTTGTAAATTTAATTAAAACACAACTAATATTTTTCTTGGCTGCACGAATATACTAGAAATAGAATGAAAGAATGCGATAAATTGCATTTTTGAGAAATGAAATTTTTATCCACTGATATGATATTTTTAACTCAAGAAATATAAATATTATTAATGAAATAATATGCAATATGAAATACGAGTACATCTACACAAAATAGCACATGAATTACAAAAAAAAATACTATATATAAAAATAATATATATAAAAATATATAAAATATATATAAAAAAATAATATATAAATATATAAAATGCTAGATCCACTACACAGATTAGACTATATAAATAAGAGTAAGTACGAAAGACAAGAATATCCATCTTATATAGGTATTTATGGGTAAATATGCACAACTGAAAAGAAAACATATAAACTTAATAACGCCGGAACACAGCTTGAATATATAAATATATTCAACCTTTCCGGAGCTCCATAATACTAAATAGTCTTTTTAGTACTACCAAAAACAAATCTCATCTGAAATTTGTCAGTTATTTTATAGCTTCAGTCCACCTTCGTGGCACTCAACAAAAACCAGAAAAATAACATTGTTTTTAAAGATCATGTCTTGCCGATACCTTAAATGGATAGCCATCTGTAGACGTGTTTCGAGATTTATCTCTCATCAGTACAGCTTTGCTTTTATGAACAACACTTTGTAAACCACTTACCTGAAACCCGTGTAGATGATTAGGATTAGATATTTTTAATTTGAAATTTCGTGAGAGAGACAAGAACATAGCAGGTCATTGATTTAAATGATAATTTGGAATTGGTAAAACCATACTACATTATAGATAATCATATAAACTTAATAAAGTCGGAACGCAGCCTGAATGTATAAATAGATTCAACCTTTCCGGAGCTCTATAATACTGCTGAGTATATTTAGGACTACCAAAAACACAATTGGTGGAATAAGTCCTACTTAAGTAACTGTAAGCAAAAGGTCTTTGGAAATTGTATTTCGAGTAGCATTGATGGAGACTACGAAGTGCCTAAGGGTACTGTCTTAGGTCCAATCATCCCTCATGTTGTTTATACTTTGTATTATTGATATAATGCAAATTGTAAAACACTGTAATATAGAAATGTTTGCAGATGATACAATGCTATATATGCATCTGGTCCGGATTTAAAAGAGTTGCTTGAGCAAGTTAATTCTCATCTTGTAAACATAAATGAGTACTTACCGAGAAATAGTTTTAGTGTAAATATCAATAAATCTAAATATGATAAACACAATAAGCTTCAATAGTTCTCCTTGTTAATGCTTCCCTTGCAGAGGAATCAGAATACAAGTATCTAAGTTTCATTAGTGATAATATATTTAACTCTATATAAATGTAGTTTTGTTATGAATAAAATGTAAAAAAATATATATTTATAAAGTAGGGTTTGGCAAAATACTGACCATACAAACTATTATTATATAAATCATTGATACTACCGCATGCTAATTTACATGCACTTGCCTTGTATAAGCTTCCAGCATATTTGATAAAAAGCTCGCAATTGAAAAAACCGGTAAATTCTATGTTACAGTGTCTGGGACTTTAAGACAGTGTCAATTAATCGCCGAATAGAATATAAAGTATTCAAAAGAGGTGTCATTTTTTTGGAAATCAGAAAACTAACTGTAACTTAAGAAATGTAGGATTTCTCTGTTTAAAAATCTTCTAAACCTTGGCGATTCAACCCTGCCCTAAGCAGAGGGATGATTCAGTACAATATGCTGCCTCCTGAAGTAATAAATTGCACAAACTACAAATTGAACAAACTACACAACTTTAAATAGTTATTAAGGCATCATCTTTGCTAACAATTAAACCTGTGTTAGTTCTATGTTAATAATTTATTATTGTTGACTAATTTCTAGACACTTCTTGACTAAGAGTTCAATTCCTTATTTGCATTTTGCATTAGTTCCCTTATTATAATATTATATTCTTGTGTATGTATAGCATCTGCCAAAACGTATAATATTGTTATTATTATTAAAATTTCCACATTTTTAGAGATTAATTGCGAAAATTGCAAAGGGACAAATAAACAAACAAATTCGGAGACAATTTTGAGAAAATTTAAAAAAGAAAAATTTCTCAAAATAATCAAAATGTTGTACAATCTTCATATTAATAGACAGACTTTCAAGTTTTGAGATAGATTTCTTGAAGTTAAAATACAGACTTTTGAGTGATATACAATTGAGAAAATTGATAATTTCGTAAAAAAAAACTAATTTTTCTAATTTTAAAAATTTCTGAATTATGACTGGCAAATTTCAACAAACTTGAAAACAATAAATCGATAGATTTTTATCAACCTTATTTTTCATTTTTTCATATTATAGTATATTTCTTATATTTAAGAGAAATATTTGACAAATTTGAAAATTCTGACGAAAATTTGTGAACATATTTTACAATTACTAAACAAACTACTAAAACCTCAGGTAAATTTATAAAGATTTGTATAGAAATTTGAAAAAAAGCACATTTGTGACATTTAAGATAAATATGTAAACACTAAAAGAATATACGCAAAATTCAAAGATATAGCGGCAACGAGCCGTTCCATTTTTTTTTCTTAGTTTACGAGGGCATTACAATAATTTTTATTAGGGTCGGTAATGTAATCCTCGAGCAGATAAAGAAATATTTGTATTTCTAGTTTCACGAGTGCATTACGGTGATTACCCAAATATTTTCGGACGAATTTCCGAAAATATTTTATTTGGCAAGAAAATATTTTAATCCCCGGGAAAATTAGGACAAGATGTTTTTCCCGAGAATCGGTAATCGCCAAAACAACAAATTGCCGAATATAGAAAAATAATCACTCCCAGATGAGGGACCCACTATACCTGGACATAATATAAATACCTGGACCCCCGAATAAACAGACAGTTCAATCCACACAGTCAGGCGCAACCAGTCACCAAGTCGACTCACCGCAACCAACAAACGAGTGCAGTTCAGTCCAGCCAGTAGACTCAGACACACCAGTCCAGCCAGTGGACCCAGTCAGCGAAGTGACACCAGTCCAGCCAGTGAACTCAGTCACACCGGTCCAGCCAGTGGACCCAGTCAACCAGACTCAACTAGAAGTTCACACAGTCAGCGAGTGACACTAGTTCAGTCCAGCCAGTTCAACCAGACTCAGCCAGCAGCCAGTTCAACCAGACTCAGCCAGCAGTCAGTCAACCAGACCAGTCGAGTCCAGTTCAGAGAGTCCAGCTCCACTGAGTCCCTCAACAGTGTTTGTATCTCTTCTACATTTGTATATATATGTATATATATATATATATATATATATATATATATATTTATATATATATATATATATATATATATATATATATATATATATATATATATATATATATCGACTATGTAAATAAATTTATCTGCAAACAGTGAGTGATGCATTATTCTACCGCGTATCCACAACAATATTTTTTTAATTATTAGAAATTTGGAATTAGGTAACACATTTTTGAAAATTGAGAAAAAAGTTTTGAAAACTTTAATAAATGACATGTCAGTATTAAAGTGAAATTTATGAAAATTATAAAAGCGATTTATAAAAAGTAATAGAAATTTTAAAAAAGTTATTGAAAAAAAATGTAAATATTGAAACCAATTTAAGTTGTGACAATTTTATAAAACATAGGTGATAAATTTGTGATAATTAAAATGCAATTATATGAGAGATTTTATAAGCATTATAACGTACACACCTGAGCACCAAAAGTAACAAGGCTTCGTTGCACCATAACACCGTGATAACGATGAAAACACCGTACACAGCCAACCAACCGAATTCTTTTTGAAATACCGAGTAGCGACGGATCACGTCCACAAACGAGGCAGTTTGTCGCGGCTCGATGGTAAGACAAATATAATATAAGCCACAAAAGTATTCTCGGTCGGCCTCTCCTTGCCTCGCCTCAGATGTACATATAAAAAATAATGAAAACGGAGATTAGTAATT
This sequence comes from Phosphuga atrata, assembly GCA_944588485.1. Lineage (NCBI taxonomy): Eukaryota > Metazoa > Arthropoda > Insecta > Coleoptera > Silphidae > Phosphuga > Phosphuga atrata. The sequence continues at coordinate 64,300,470 of OX155893.1, read as the reverse complement.
CTTATGGCAAATGACAAGTGAAAATTGATAGACAGAATGTTGACATAAATTTGGAAAATTAAAGACAATTATAACATTGTAAAACAATAATAAACGGCTAGGCGTAAATAAACAAGACAAGAGGAACAAAACAAGAAATAAAAATAGTCTTGATGGTCAAGATTAGGTAGAAACTATTAGATAGACAAGATTAGAATGTAATACTTACAAAAATAGATGTGCCAGACCTGAAAATTTAGTTTAATCAGACAAAAAAAAAAACTCATCGAAACAGAAAAAATAATTTATACTTAAATTCAAGACTACATAATTTATCTTAAAAGTATAATAATATAGAAAATAGCCCTTTATACCTTGTGTAGAGGACTTGTTGATTGACTTCAAACTAACAATAATAAGGTCGGGTGTTGTAATTTTAAATTTCTGCATTCAAATGTTTTAACTACAAAAGAAAATAAAAATAAGACCTGAATATAAGACTACACCCGAAAAAGTAAAGTACGTATAGTAAATCAAATTAGGTTGTTGACATAATGTGTATAGTTAGATTACTATGTTTATAAGCCTATGTATACAGAGTAAGAAAAGGAAACTGGTAAAACGGGATTATCGAGATTATATAATTGAATGTAATAATTTAATTATGTGCATAATTAAACTGTTTTTTAAAACAAACCATTATTTTTGAATAAAATCTAAATAAAAAGAAACGAATAACAATAAAAAATTCTTCCCATATGAAATTCTATTTTACAATATTTTAAACTTTTTACAATCAAATTTTGAAACTAATAAAAGAAACGTATCTACGACTCGTAAAGTTTAATTATCCAATTATTCGATTCCGGCTTGACCAATTGATTACCAACCGTCACTCAATTAAATCTAAACCCCTGAACTCAAAACATTAAAATCAAAACATTATCAATTTCAGATATCGCAACGGCCTGAAATTCAGGCAACTGACCGACGGCCGCCATTTCATTCAATTAATCTATGACGATAGAGATGCGATCCGAGATTGTGAATATATTAGGGATAAAAATCAAACTTTAACGTTCCTAACGAGATTCAAACAGGATTTAAGAGATCTTCTAGTTACCTCAAATGTTACCGTGGAATCGCTGGATGATAAATTATTGCCGGATTACGTGTCTACTTGGTTCAACTATGAACATCTCAGGGATATGTGCAGAGACAGGCATAGAGAACTGAAGAATGCCATTAGGATTGAAAAGGAGTCACAGAATTCTACATATATTGAAAACATGAGGTGAGATAGTTTTTCATTTTTGGCGAATCACACATAACAAATCATTTTGTAAATAAATATAAAAGACAGCGGTATTAAAAAAAAAAATAGTTTTTAAAAGCAAATCCTATTACATTTGTGAGTCATTTCATTCTACATCTTCTTAATATTATCAAGAATACAGAAGTTAATAAGCAATAGTTGTCATTTAATATAATGTATAAATGCCTAATCTGTTATAACGAAACTGGTAGAAAACTGGTAGAAACAACAAAACAAGAAAGATAAGCAAAACAAATACATTCGAACTTCCCTAAGTCGAATTACCATAGTTCACGAAAAAAATGGTGTTATAGAAAATTCGAGTTAGAGGAATAATACATAACTACAAAATGAGTAAAATTCACTTTACACAATTTATTCAAAGTAAAAATGTTGTACATATGTATATATCTATAAAAAAAAAGAAATATAAATTATTAATATAATGTTATATAATTATAATTAATTAAAAATAATTATAATTAATATATTATTTTTAAAAAAAGTCAGTAATTTTTAATTGTTTTCCATTACAAAAGTCTCTATCTACAAAGTTCTTCAAAGTAGATAATGCGCGGTACACTTCGTTTAGAAGATTGTGTTTTTACTTTTAAACTCAGATATTTGCTATACTTATTTAAATAATTACGCATTTCTTTGTTCGTGGGTGGAATTGGTACGGTTTCGTTGCTAGATAAGACATATTCATCTTTTCGTTTTGTAATCTTGTTTAAAATATCGGCATCTGTTGGTTAGTCCACTATATAATCTTCATCTACAGATAAATAATCATTAAGAGACACTATATTGTCCAAGTTATGCTTAATATTTGTGTGTTGTTGCGTATGTTGCAATAGTTTTTTGTTAATTTAATTTTCTTATTGTTTTTCTTTTTCTATTGTATCTTTATATCGTAATATGTATGACCTATCGAATATGTATATTTACACATTCAAAGATCAATAAATGTTTTGATTTGATTTGCTGTTTATATGTGTCACACGCGGACTTCAATTCTGACAGAAGAGTATCATCATATTCTTCACTCCAGTTAGTTTCCCCTTGTTTTTTAAAGTCACCCTTTCTGAAACAATATTTTATGGTTCCTTGCGGAATATCGATGTCCCGCGCTTTTATCAAGTTTGTATCAGCATCAGCATCCCATAAAGTAATATGTTCGGGATGATTGTCTCCTAGGGTAACTATAGTTTTTCTCATAATTCTTCTTCTATAGTGCAATTTTATATTAATAATAATTCCTTGGTCCATAGGTTACAACTTTGATGTCATGTTTGGCAACAACAAGAATCGAATTACAGTAGGGCCTCGATAATCGGAACACCCAAAATTTATACCCTGTTCGGAATAATGAGGCGTTCGGATTATAGTATGTAGATATTTTGAAAGGTGTTTTTTGAAATGAAACAAAAATTTTTATAATTGAAAGTAAATACAAATTTGAATCATTAAGTACATATGCATTACACTTTTTTTTTAAATCTAGCATAGTACTTTGACGAGTGGTGTTTAATGACAAAGTAAATGCTTTATCCCTCAACTTACGCAAGAACATTTTTTCTGAAATTGAAATATCTACTTGATCCGCCCATTCCAAATATGCATTTAATGCAGACACAACTCGAATATGTGGAATCCTTTCAATTGCTTCCGATTCCTCTAATACTTCTTCGTTTTCGCTATCAGTCTCATTTAGTATTTGTCTTACTATGACTTCATCAGTTAAGAGCTCCTTACAATCAATGTTGTCATTACTTGATAAGAAATTGTTAATCTCCTATTCTGAAAAGCCTCTGTTACGGAAAATGTTCAATGGAAGATCATCTTCAGGGTCAAAGTCATCCAGATCTTGGCCAGAAGTTTCCTCTGGTTTGAATAACGAGGGCCACAGAGGCTTCCAAGATTTTTTTGATCAGATTTGAGTACACTTGCTGCCAACATAGAGCCAGAGAAAATACAGCATCTTTCATGGTGTTTTTTTAAGGATTTCAGATAATGTGCATTCTGAATCAACTTCTTGCTGACCAAAAACTTGTAATATACGTGTTTTTTGTATGTTGCTTTAATGTTCTGGATTACGTTTTGATCCATGGGTTGAATTAAGGCAGTACAGTTAGGGGGCATGTATAGAACAGCGAAATTTTCGTCAATCGACTGAAGATCTTCTTCTTGTGGATGCGCTGGTGCGTAAGATTATCAAGAAGCAGAAGTGCCTTTAGCGGTAGGTTCTATTTCGATAAATATTTATTTACTTCGGGAATAAAATGCACCTTCAGCCAGTCTAAAAATATTGCGTTTGTAACCCAAGCACTTCTTTGACCTGAGTAATGCACGGGCTTTTCACAATCAGCAAGAGCAGTTTGTGTGTTCCGGTTGAGTTCGCACATGGCATAAATGTGATCCTTTCTTTCGACATCTTTGAACCTGACGCACTACTTTCTGACCCAGAAGCCAAAGTTTTATCTGGTAACAATTTCCAATACAAGCCCGATTCATCCGCGTTATAGATTTGATAGGCAGTTAAGTCTTTCTTCCTAATTATGTCTATGAATTTTTCCTGGAATGGTTTCACAGCTTCTTTATTATTCGACAGTTTTTCACCACTAAGTTTGAGTTAGCGTATTCCATGTCTTTTCTTGAATTTGTCTTACCATCCTCTACTAGCAACAAATTCTCCTATTCGAAGTCTTTCATGGAAAAATGTAACTTTTTCCATCACTATGTCACCTGACAAGGGGACTGCTTTTCTTCGCTGCTCTAAAAACCACATAAATAAGGCATCTTCAAGCTGGGAGTTTTCAGGCAACTTTAAAGTTTTTCTAGCGCCTGGACCCTTTTCTGTATTTATCACAAATAATCGTATTTTGTCTTCCTTGCTTTTGAAATCAAAAACAGTCGATTTTCCAACGTTATACTGATACGCAAGAGTTGTTAACGAAAAACCTTCTTTAATCTTGTCTAAAATCTCGCACTTTTGTGATATTGTCAATGTCATATGTTTTCGTTTCTTTGATGTTGAAGCCATGATTCAAAACGTACAAAAATATTTAGTGAAAAGCACAAAGTAGCCGAACGATGCGCGGTGAACGAGAATTCGACGATTGATTCACCTAAAGAGAATGAGACAGCCCTACGTGGCACTGCGATATTCTGCGAGACATCGACTTGCACGCGCAGTGGGGGTCGTTCGGATTATAGAGGCGTTCGGATTATCGGGGGTTCGGATTATCGAGGCTCTACTGTATCTTGCTTAGTAAATTTTAAGTGTGACGGTTTTCGACATTGAATTTCTTGTCTAAACTAGAAAGCCATTCTTCATAAATTTCGTTTGTCATCCAAGTATATTTGTTGCTCCTGTATATCATTGGTAAAAAACGTTTAACTTTAAATCTTCGCTGATTTTTTTTGATTTTCCAATCTCCAACTCATTCCAAATTGAAACCATTGAACGGTTTCAATTTTGCAGTACTTTTGGCTCTCACCATGGCGGTGATGCCTTCTTTGCTGTATTTTTCACCGAAGCACTTTTCGTCTTTGAATGTTAATGTTTTATTAGGAACATTTAAAAAATCTCTCGTCCGCATTAAAAATGTCTCTTTTATTATAAGATGCTTAAAGTTCCGGCAAGATATTGTTGCACCACACTTCACAGTCACGTTCATAAACGTCTTTCACCAAACATAACCTTTTAAATAATATTATTCCTTTTCTTAAACTAATCTAGCCAACCTACACTAGCGATGAAATCAGTGTGTCCCATAATCTGCAAAATAAAGAGCCTTTTCTCTAATAAGTGGTCCAGGCCTTGGCACATTTTTATCCCGCGCAATTTTAAACCATTCCAAAGTGGCTTTATCAATGTCTTCGTAAGTACAATTTTTCAAACGCATCGTTAGTTGCACCATTTTCGGCTTTATTCAGAATTTCTTCGCGGTTTCTTATAATTGAAGAAAGTGTACTTGGAGGAATCCCAAAATCTTCAGCAATCACTTTTTCTTTTTAATTCCTTTGTCAACTTCATTTATCAACCTCACTTTGTCAGATAACGACATCGTATTGAGTTTTCTTCTCCGACCACTCATATTTGCAAATGTAATGGCAGAGGTAAGAAGAAAGAATGAGTTTAAATTCTGAAATTTCATTAAGATACAGTTAATAAGATACAGTTTTTGATAGGCAACATCCGGGACCATAAATTTCAGAAAGTACGCAGCGATTGAAAAAATGGAGTTAAAGAGATTATTTTCTATGTAAAATTTTACCATTGTACAGATTTTTACAACCAGTTATAGAAAAACTCGAGTTAAGAAAAATTTGAGTTATGGAAGTTAATTTATATGTCAAATGCAATCTAAGCATATGAATTTCTACGAAAGCTCGAGAAAAGAAAGTTCGAGTTTTAGAAAAATTTAGGAGTTACGTTATGTTCGAGTTATGGAAGTTCGACTGTATATACCGCACGCAAGACTAGACAAACAAAACTAGATAGACAGGATAATACGGAAAAGACTGAACAAAAATAAAAAATAGGACTCAAAACTGGAGAGAAAAGACGAAATAGACGAAACCAGAATGATCTAGGCAGCCTAGTCTCGTCTGTCTAGTCAAATTGTCTATTCTATTCTACTCTAGTTAAAACTATTTTAGTCTTGTCTGTCTAGTCTTGTTTGTCTAGACTTGTCTGTCTAGTCTTGTCTGTCTAGTCATGTCTGTCCAGTCTTTTCTGTCTTGTCTTGTATGTATGGTCATGTCTGTCCAGTCTTGTTTGTCTAGTAAGGCCTGTCTTGTCTATTTATTTTTGTCTCTCTATTCTTGTCTTGTCTGTCTAGACTTGTCTGCCTAGTCTTGTCTGTCTAGGCTTCTCTGTCTAGTCTGGGCTGTCTAGTTTTTTCCAGTCTTGCCTTCTGTGTGTAGTTTTGTCTGTCCACTATTGTCCATCAAGTCTTGTCTGCCTATTTTTGTCTGGCTAGTCTAGTCTATCTATAATTGCCTGTCTAATCATGTATGTGTAGTCTTGCTCTCTGACCTTGTCTGTCTAGACTTATCTGTGTAGACTAGACAGACAAGAGTAGATTGACAAGAATACACAGACAAGACTGGTCAGACAAGACTAGACAGATAAGACTAGACAGACAACACTAGACAGACAAAACACAGTTTAGTGTGTCTATTTTTGTCTGTCTAGTGTTGTCTGTCTAGTCTTATCTGTCTAGTCTTGTCTGACCAGTCTTGTCTGTGTATTCTTGTCAATCTACTTTTGTCAGTCTAGTCTTGTCTGTCTAGTCTTGCCTGTCTAGTCTTTTCTATCTACCCTTGTCTGTCCAGTCTTGTCTGTCTAGTTTTGCCTGTCTGTCTAGACTTGTTTGTCTAGTCTTGTCCGCCTAGTCTTGTCTGTTAAGCTTTGTCTGTGTAGACTTGTCTGTCTAGTCTTGTTTGTCTAGTTTGTGCGTCCAGCCTTGCCTGTAAAGCCTTGTCTGTCAAGTCTTGTCTGTCTAGTCTTATCTGTCTACTCTTGTCTCTATAGTCTTGCCTGTCTAGTTTTATCTGCCTATTGTTGTCTGCCTTGGTTAGTCTTGCCTGTCAGACTTCTCTGTCTAGTCTTGTCTGTCTAGTCTTGTTTGTCTAGTATTGTCGGTCTAGTCTTGTTTGTCTAGTATTGACTGTCTAGTCTTGTCTTGCTTATCTTTTGTTGCCTCTTTAGTGTTATCTCTGTAGTCTTGTTTATTTAGTGTTGTCCGTCAAGTTTGACTTGTCCAAGCTTGTCTGTTAAGTCTAGCACTGTCTAATATTTATTGTCTTTCCCATCTGTTTTTTTTATATGGAGTGACCTACACTGTCTTGTTATAAGTTTTCTTGTTATGTTATTGTCTGGCTTTTGATCCCATTCTTCTTATAAATCTAGTCCTATTTATTTTAAGCTATAAACCAAAGCTAATGTTTGACCTGAGATAAGCTACATTGGACTATAAAATAACAATAAATTTAAATTACGCAATATTAAAATTACTGATTTGAAGAGTTACCTACTGTTTAGGGAATACGAAATGTTAAGAAAGTTTAAGAAAGTTATCGAATAATTGGGATCGTGTTTGTTTAGAATAAAATTAGTCCGATAAAATTAAATTGCAAAACAGTTAAGCAGTGGTATATATATATATATATATATATATATATATATATATCTATATATATATATATATATATATATATATATAATTTTCTTTAACGAAGAAGAAATCTCGGCAGCCACCGGTCGTAAATTTACTCGCTTCGGCAATATAATATAAATTCGCAATCAAATCGTAGGCGTTGCATATCTACCATTTATCAGACTCCCAACTCACATTGATGTTTATTTATATTTATAGAAGTACAAATTTAAATACCAAAAAGGCGTGCAATTTATTGACAGTCCATTTTTCACCATCCCAATATAATAAAATATATGTTTTGTGTCTCATTACAGTCTATTAATTTCATAATCCGTTGTTTATTTCCCTTCGGAAACTATTCTGTGCTGTTTATTTATTTACAAAATGTATTTCTTATGTGCATTGTTTCATGGGGATGAAGTTCAATGTTATAAATAAGTAACGAGTTTATAGACAAGTACTTTGTAAAAAGCAGTGAAAGTATTTAAGGAATTATTGCCGTGTGGGGGTTTATACAATGTTTTACGATCGCGGTTAAAATCGTTTATTATTTCCAATTATTGCGTTTTCGCTCTTATATTTTAAATTGCAATCAAAGTTATAATATTTATTTACTTTGAATGCTTGAACGAATATTTTATAGAACTTTATTATGGGAAATATTGAAACGGTTTATTTATGTTAAGAATAAATTTGTTTATTACTTGGTGCTAGCTAAATAATGGATTGATTTTCACAAATATTTGCACAAAATTTTAATTAATTTAAGATTATGATTATGCAAAAAATATAACTAAATTAACAACTTTTTTTTCTTGCTGAGTCGTAGCTTTTGCAATAATTACACAATAATATTGAAATTACTATTTCTATTAAAGATTTTTTATTCCAACGTTTGTTTGTTTTTTTTTAATCTGAAAACAGTAATTACATTAATTTAATACTATTTTCATTGGGATGTTTCCAAGAGTTCCATGCGACTAGATAATCGCAAAATTATAAATTGAATTAGGTTTTTAGTTCGCGCTTTTTATTTGAGTTAATGCGTTAAATTTGTTAGGAAATCGAAATCGATGAAATCAAAACCAGTTCCACTATTAACCTATAAATAGGAACTAATCATTTAGTATGAATAAGAACGTATTAATTACAAATATAAGCTTATAAAATTCGATACAGTTGTTAGAAATGTTACACGTCAATTTATATTTTTATCAAGTTACAGTAAAATATTAAGCTATATGAAAATTCAAGGCCAAAGGACCTTATGGTCTTGTGTTACATTTATTATATTACTATAAATATTTACCAACTGACAAACAAGAAGTTAATAAAAGTTTTAATAAGTTTTAAATGGGCAAACGATGTTTTGTTGACGAATATTTCTCTTTAAATTAACACAAAATATATTTATTAATATGTACATTAAAATACTTTCGAAAATTTCTCTTTTATGAACCATAGGGTTGTTAGATATTTCCGAGAAGAATGAAAATCCCATTTATTACAGTTACATAGTTATTTTTTATTATGATATTTCCAATATCGTATATTAACATATGTTATTACCACGTTGACAGCAAGAAACCAAAACATTAAATTGTTGTACAAACCGGCAACTAATAGAAAGAGAGATAAATTGAAATAATTAATAAAGGGAAAATATAATCGGGAGTTAAAAAATATTTACCTTTAAATAAACGTAAGATTTATAGAGTTTTTAAAATAACATATAAACAAATGATAACACTGGGTGCTTCTTTTATAATATTCTTAAGATATATTATAATTTATCGGAATAAGCATTTATATTAATATATATATATATATATATATATATATATATATATATATATATATATATATATATATATATATATATATATATATATATATATATATATATATATATATATATATATTATATAGTATATCTATATATCTAGTAATCCTTTTATTAGCATACGTAATTACATAATTTTTAACCTAACAAAGAAACATTAAACATTAACAAAGAAACTACATTCATAGTTAAAAATAATTAATCCTTTCTAAAACCGCGGTAAAAATTAAGAGATAAGGTAAAAGAAAAAAAAAACAAACAAACAAACACACAAGTCCCACAAAAACAAAAAAACAAAAACAAAAAATATATAAGGCAACCAAAAATAGCAATTCCTTGCACTCTATTCACAACGACAAAAACCAAAATTCACCTCACTATCTATTTATCTTTTTTTAACTGAACCACCCTTTTCATCAAGGGCCAACCGGCTCCGTCTTCCCTCATGCACGAAACCCAGTCGTCTACCACCGGTCTCTCCTCACAACTCCACTGACATCCATCACAGTTTTGGGCCCAATGTGCACACATGTCACTAGCTTCCTAACATATGCCACACAGCTTAAAGCGAGTATCCATCCAGTACCTCCTGCCTTTTTCTTCCGACCCGCATCTGTGTCGTGCAATCAATACCTGCGGCAGCCTAGCTCCTTTGAGGTACAACGTAAGTCTTTGGAACACTTGTACGCTCTTGTATTCTGGGAGGAACTTACTCCCATCGATCTTCCTCTGATGACACTGCAGATCCGCCTCGGTTAACCTTTCACACACCAATATTTCCACCTTCCTTCCATTCCCAAACATTCTTTCGATTTCCTCATGTGCACAGCCACAGCTTTCATACAGCTTTTTTTCTTTCGCTTCCCCATTTTTTGCCCTTATTTACACCAAAACCTTCCATTCTTACAGCTCTCAGCACTTCTTTTCCAATCCTGTCATTACCCATTCCATTCAAACACTTTCCTTTCAAACTTAACGATCCTCCTAGCTGCCTGCGAAAAAACTTTCCGCATATTTGTTTCTTGCAGTACGATGTATGCCGGCGTAGTTCTATCTAAATTAAGTGCCACTTTTAAAAACTGTAGCTGGACTCTCTCAACTCTCTCTTCCTCTTTCACTCCCCACACTTCCACAAAGTTATTGCTTAAGCACTCCTTCCATACGTTCCCTAGCACGTTAGCAGCCACCCAAGCCTTTTTACAAATACATCTCATATGCTCTTTCGCGGACCCATCCTGCCCAAACATAAAACCAAGGTATTTACAGCCGCTAACTTGCTCGATTACACTACTTCCCCATTTAAATGAATCACTTCTTCTACCCGCTCTCTTACGAAATATCATCCATTTAGCCTTTTTCACGTTCACTAACAATTTCCTCTTTTCAAAAAATCTTTTCACCCGCGCGATCATCTCTGACATTTCTCTTTTCGACCTAGTCAAAATCACAACGTCGTCCGCATATGTCAAACTCCAAACTTTCCTACTACCAATTACTACCCTTCCCGCTTGACCTCTGCTCAGCACACTCTCTAAATCTGCCGTGTACAGGTTAAACAATATTGAACTCAGCGGACAACCCTGCCTAAGCCCCATTCTCACATCAAAACTTTCTGAAACTTCCTCTCCTACTTTTCCTCTATATATATATATATATATATATATATATATATATATATATATATATATATATATATATATATATATATATAATGCAATATTGTTGTGTAATTGTGGCAAAATTTATATAATCTATATATCTATATATACATATATTATAAATTTCACAATTATTATCAGAATTTGTGAATTAGTGCACAGTTGGAGTTTGGAAACTAAAGATATATATATATATATATATATATATATATATATATATATATATATATATATATATAAGGATGTCTTATAAAGCCAAGGATGTAGTGTGAGTAGATCAGGTTTTTTAGGTAGATCGGAAACATTTTTTGAAGTACTGTATAACAATTATTTAGCACATTATTTAGTTTGATTTAGTTTGACATAAATGATATCAAGTTTTAATTACCTAAGAGTTGTTTGTTAAGTTTATATAATGAAAATTAAATTGTTAAGTTTAAGATAGACTGAGTGTAAAATTAGTTTTCGTGAAACTAATGATGATCTAGATGAAAAATGATGAAGCTAAATTATCTTGATAGAATTAAAAGTAAACATTTTTGAAAATATTGCTTACTTTTTTGTATAAAATACGGTGAAAAGCAATGTAGTCCAATTAGATGATATAATAGGATATAAGTAACACTAGATGAATGCGTATACAAAATGTGTGTTATCTCGCGTGTTATCACAATTGATTTCTTATTTCTACCTTATTATATAAACAATTTTAACCAATAGTTCACAACTGGTACGCAACTGGTACTAAAAAATACTCGCTGTAAATACTTTCACTGCATTTTATTATGAAATAAAAAATGTACATTATTCTTTTATTAAGAACATTTATAACACTGAACTTTCTTGTGCGATGTGCTTTCGTTTGTTGAGTTGGTATAAATCAAGTTCATCTACTAAAAAGTGCCCTTTTGCGTATCATTCTACACAAAATTTATATTTTACCATACGATCACATAAAACATTACTCCGTCAAAATTAACAATTTTCAAAACATTAATTTCTGCCATTATGACAATTCCTAATCAACCTCAGACGCAATATAAACATTCAATATTTATTATTAATTTCTAAGACATTTATTTTATGTCTTACTTTCTAAATATGTCATATATTAAATACTTAACACTACCTTCAAGTTTTATTACGGACTTATTCAACGTAAAGAGCTTTAATTTCAAGATTACTTTTAAAGCAAGTCTTATGCGATATCGTTTCCAACATATCTCTATATAATTTTGTCAATCAAATGTTAATGTGAAACTGAACAAAATAATTCTTGTATTAAAAATAGATTACCATTATTTTCAAAAACTTAAATTTAAATAAAATAAAAAAAAGCAAATTATAATATGAAATTGAGATAGCATAATTATGAACTATATTGCTATTTAATAAATAATTTTATTAAAAAACGAAAGGTTTTGCAACGAATATGGTTTGAATAAAAATTTTATATTTAGTTAATCTATTAAGGAAAATGAGAAAAATAATAGAGGTATAATTATAATTTATTTTTTAAAATAGTATAATTCATATTTTAATTTACAAATAGCTGAAATCTGAATGGTGCGTATATAATAACTTGCGAATTGCTCCTTTTTTCCCAAAATTACTTTAATCGCCCAAATTCATGTACATTTAATAAGTAAAATTAAAAATCTCCAGAAAACGGTTTATTATATGAGTTTAATGATCTTCTTGCACATATAGTCAGGACCAGTTTTCTCCAATCTTGTATAATTCTGTTCTGACTAGGGCCGTTTATTCTCGTTAAGAAATCCTATGACCTGAATAGCAGCGTCTTGAATAACTTTGTATAACCCTGTATATTCTTGCCTAGCCCTGCCTAGTCTTACCTAGTCCTACCAAGTGTTGCCCAGTCTAGTCTTGCTTTATTTGTTTAGTGTCGTGTAATCTAATCTAAAATTGACTGGATTTATCCATACCTGTGTAGAAACTTGTGCAGAACTTCCTAGTCTTTTCCTGTCTAATCTAGTCTTATCCTATATGTCGAGCACTCGATAGACGAGACCACGCGAGACTAGATGAGGCCCGGCGAGGCCGGACGAGACCAGATAAGACTAGATCAGACCAGACCAGACGAGACCAGATTAGACCAGATGAGTCCAGATGAATCCAGACGAGACCAGACCAAACCAGACGAGCCAGACGATACCAGACGAGTCCAGACGGGGCTAGACAAGATCATACGAATCGAGACGGGAGCAGCCGATACCTGAAGATACCTGACGAGACTTGATGAGACCTCACAAGACCAGAAAAGAACAGTAAATTGTAAATGCTTGTCTAAATTTTTAGTCTTGTGTAGTCTTGTCTAGATATGCAGAGAATTGTCTAATATTGTCGATTATTGTCCATTGTTATCTTGGACAAGAGATTTTCTGTAGTCCGGTGCAGCGTTTTTTTTTCCTGTAAGTGTTACCCATTCTTACCCAGTCTTCTTTAGACTTATTTAGACTTGTTTAGTTTTACCTGGAGATAGTTATCCTTTTCTCGTCTATTCTTGTAAGATCTGGCCTAGATTGGCGTAGATTATTGTAGCATTGTCTTGTATTGAAAAATTACTTTAATCGGCTAGATTCATGTACATTATTGTATTAAAATACTTATGCCGAAAACAGATTAATATAACAGTTCTTCTTGCATATATAGTCATGTCGAGTTTTCTAAAATTTTGTATAATTCAGTTTTCTGTAGTGCTCTTTATTCTCGTTAAGACTTACTAAGATCTGTATAGCTGCGTCTTGCATACCTTTCTCTAACCCTGTATATTCTTGCATAGTCCTTTCTAGGCTTGCCTAGTCCTCTCTAGGCTTGCCTAGCCCTCTCTGGGCTTGCCTAGTCCTACCCATTGTTGCGCATACTTGGCGTGCTTTATCTTGTGGAGTAATTTTGTCGAGGGATTTGTCCAAACCTGTGCAATATTACTAAGTCTTTTGCAGAACAACGTGTTTTCCAAACTAATCTAGTCCTATGCCATATGTGTAAAACTCTCGAGACGAGACCAGACGAGACCAGACCATCCAAAAGAAAACCAGACGAGACCAGACGAGACCAGGCTAGACCAGGCGGGAGCAGAGGAGACCAGATGAAACCAGATGACACCAGACGAGACCAGACGATACCAGACGGGACCAGATGATATCAGACAAGACCAGACGAGACCAGACGGTACCAGACGATACCTGACGAGACTTGAAGCGACCACACAAGACCAGAAAAGAACAGACAAGACCAGAGATAATTACACAAAGGCTAGTCTTGTATATTTTTGTCTAAACTTTTATGGTCATCTGTAGTCTTGTCCAGATATGCCGAGTGTCTAATATTGTCGACTCTTGTCGATTGTTGTCTTGGAGAGTCAGTGGGGTCTAGTGCAGCGTTTTTGTTCCTGTTAAGTCTAATCCATTCTTACCCAGTCTTCCTCAGTCTTATTTAGCCTTGTTTAGTTTTTTATTATTCTATTAGTTTAGTTTTACCAGAAGATAGTTATCTCTTGTCTATTCAGCAACAGCTGGTCTAGATTCGTGTAGATTATTGTAGCATTGTTTTGTATTGAAAAATTACTTTAATCGCCTCAATTCATATACATTATTGCATTAAATGAGTAAAATTTAAAATACATCATACATACCAAAACAGTTTTTCTTGCACTCTTGCAAGTCCAGTCTTCTCAAAAATGAATAATATTGTTCTGTGTAGTGCTGTTTATTCTCGATAAGACTTCTAAGAACTGTATAACAGCGTCTTGCATACCTTTGTCTAATCCTGTATATTTTTGCCTAGTCTTGTCTAGGCTTGCCTAGTCCTACTTAGTGTTGCCCAGACTTGTCTTGCTTTATCTGGTCGAGTGTCGTTTAATCTAATATAGACTTGACTGGGTTTGTATAAACCTGTGCAATATTACTCAGTCTTGTGCAGAACTTCTCAGTCTTTTCGTGTCAAATCTAGTACTATCCTATATGTCGAGCTCTCTCGAGACGAGACGAAACGAGACTAGACCAGACAAGACGAGACCAGATGATACCAGGCGGGACCACATGAGAGCTGATGAGACCAGATGAGACCAGGCGAGACCAGACGAGACTAGACGAGACAAAACGATACCAGACGAGACCAGCCGGGACAAGACGAAATAAAACGTGATCAGACGAGAAGAGACGAGATCAGACGAGACCAGACGAGACCAGACGATACCAGAAGATACCTGACGAGACTTGATGAGTCCTCACAAGACCAAAAAATTACAGACAAGACCAGACATTATCACACAAATACTAGTCTTGTATTTACTTGTCTAAACTTTTATAGTCTGAATTTATGAGTCTTTTTGTCTGAATATGCCAAGCACTGTCTAATATTGTCGTAATTTTCCCCTGTGAAGTCTCTTATCCATTCTTACCCAGTCTCCTTCAGTCTTATTTAGCCTTGTTTAGCTTTACCTAGAGATTGTTATTCTTTTCTTGTCTTGTAAGATCTGGTCTAGATTGGTGTAGATTTTTGTAGCATTGTTTGGTGTTGCAGGGTGTTATATGATTTTATCGTGTTGTCTGGTCTTATCTGGTGTTGTCTCGTCCTGTCTAGTTGTGTCGAGCACTCTCGAGACGAGACCAGACGAGACCAAACGAGACCAGATGAGATCAGACGAGACCCGAGGAGACTAGACGAGGCCAGTGGAGGCCAGACGATACCAGACTGGATTAAGACCAGACATAATCACACAAAGACTAGTCTAGTATATTCTTGTCAACTGTTATATTGTTCTGTAGTCTCGTCTATATATGCCAACTATTGTCTAATGTTGTCGACCTAAGACAACAATCTTGGACAAGAGAGTCTGTGGAGTCTAGTCCAGCTGTTTGTTTTTTCTTTCAACATTTAAGACACCACCTAAATCATTTTCTAGAAATTAGAGTACGAGTAGGTTTGGATTGAAAATGGGACATCTTTTAAGAATCGATGAAATATTTGTCGCGATTTTTTTTCTACCTATTTACTTTTGATTATATATATATATATATATATAAATATATATATATATATATATATATATATATATATATATATATATATATATATTTTTTTTTTTTTTTTCTTTTAATCAATCATTTTGTTTCGGGAGCCAATAAAAATTTAACGCGATTCATAGTTTCGCTGGTCTCGCCTATACTTACTTATTCTATCTTGTCTAGTCTAGTAGATTTTCGGCTAGTCCAGTCTAGTCCAGTCTTGTCCAGCCTTGTCTAGTCTTATCCAATATTTTCCAGTTATATTCATCTTTATTTTGTCTAACCTTATTAATAGTGTCAATAATTAGATTGCAAACTCGCTTGCTTTGAAATTACTTGCAATTTTATGTAATTTGTCATATTAAATTTGAATAGTATAGGATTTATAGCAAACATTCGTGTTTGTAAACTGGAAGTTTTATTTGCCTTTTGAACTAATTTATACCAATTACTTTTCACATGCAATTATAAAAAAGCTAGGCAAATATTCATACACACATACAATTACTTCATTCCACTTCGTTTCCACAGTTCTTAATATAATTTGGAAATCCTATATAACAATTTTTGCAGGAGACATATTATGGAATACTAATGTTTCTATTTGACTAATCTATGTAATTTATTAATAAAAATTAGAACTATTTATTGTAAAAAACTATTTTCGTTTTTTACCAAATTATTTTTCAAATTATTCAAGTAAATCTAAAAGTATTAAAAAATCTAAAATATTCCGAAAATTAAATTATAATTTTTAATTCAATATAAAATTTATTTATATGCTTTAATATATTTGTTTTATTTGTTTCAAATGCAGTAAAATTTTGAGTTCATCTCCTGCATCATAATTATTAATCCACTTATTGCACGCACCATTTCACCTATTTAATCTTATTTGTCCATTAAATTCCTTACATATGCGCTTTTATTAACATTTAATTTGAATAATCTCACCGTTTATTTTCTTTATTTTTTTTATGTTAATGCACGACATTATTGACTAACCCTGCAGGATATCGCCAAGAAAGAAACGCGGATTATTTATATTTCCCGGTACGATGTGGTGTGGCCGTTCGGATGCAGCTTCCACTTACACGGATCTAGGAAATCTAGGGAAAACCGACCGCTGTTGCAGGAAGCACGATCATTGTAAGAGAAACATCCCATCTTTCTCTAAGAAATTCAATTATTATAATAATGGCCCATTCACAGTTTCCCATTGCTTTTGCGATGCAAGGTAATATACGAATTGTTTTTAAAAATTTTAAATTTTTGTTGATTAAAAAGTGTTTTGTCTTTGCAAAAAACAAATCTGTTATAGTATTAAAAACTTGTTATTAAGTTTATATTACAAGTGGTTGCCATTTTTTTGGGATATTTATATGGGATTTTTTTACGACTACCCAAAAAGTGATAATATAAAAGTGGGGTATTAATAAATAACATGAATACCATGTAGAAAACTAAGTTAACTAGGAACAGTTTATTTTCTTATCTATAACAGCTACTACGACTGATACATAATAAAATATTGGCATACCTAATTATACAAAACTCAAATTTTTATATCATAAATTTGGTAGAAATATTTAATAGATTATTAATTATCAAATCAGTTGAGAGGACCAGATATTTTCTATGATTTTTTGTTTATTGAAAACTTTGTTATAAAATTTATTTTGTATAGATTGTAAGATATAGTAATAGAAAGTAATATTTCCTCCCTTATGAAGCAATAAACTTTACTTATGAAACAGCTGTCAAGAAACCATTCAGAATGTTAAGGCAAATAATTTTCAATGATTGATTTTGATACTAATCTACTACATTAAATAACATAATCTCCAGTGAGCACATTTTTGGGCATCTGTCCCGTTTTCAGTATTGTCCCGTTTTCTTTGCAAGCACAACCCCTGCTTGTTCTTTTTAAAACCGTTTAATCATCCAGTGGACGGAAAAATCCGGTTTTTCTATCTATTTTAGTATCTGGTCCTGTTTGATACTATCTAGTTTTCTTTGATCCTGCTTAGTCATGTCTAGTCTGGTCTTGTCTGGTCTTGTCTGGCCCTGTATTATTCTGTATCCTCCTGTCTGGTCCTATCTGGTGCTGTCTGATGGTGTCTGGTTCTGCCTGATTCTGTCTAATCCTTCTGATTCTGTCTGAACCTCATTGCTTCTGTCTTGTCAAGAGAAGACCAGAGAGGTCCTGTCTGGTGCTGTTTGGTACTCTCTGGTTCTGTGTCGTTCTGTTTGGTTCTGTCTGGTCTTGCCCTGTCCTGTCTGGCCCTGTCTGGTCTTCACTGCTCTTGTCTGGTCGTGTCTGATCTTGTCTGTTCTCATCTGGTCTTATACAATCACATGTTGTCTTTCGCCTAGTTTTTGCTTTCTGTCCTTCTGTAAACTGGTTCTCTTTTACTAATAATTTATTAGTTGCTTATCTCCATACTTTCTATTTGCGTTAATTAAATATTTAATCTTCGACCTATTCAAATAAATTCTACTCAACTTCCTACTTGCTTGCAACTATTCAATATTAATAATTAGCTGAGAATTAATAGTCTCATAAACATAAACTGTAGCACAATATATTTATGTTGGTTTTGTATTGTTGTATTGCTAATTACTTGTAATTATTTTTCGATAAATTATGAACTTCCATTTTGTTGTGAAATTGGAGTAGGATTACTGGGAAAAGTTGAGAGCGAATTGAAAAGATTTCTGGGAAGCCGTTGCTAAATGAACTAGATGGGTGTGTAACAGCTGTTTGAGGAAACGGGGTTAAAGTGGGTTAGGTGACATTGAACGTCTATTTTGAATGGAAGGTGTTACTTTGGAATATGTGGCAAAAAAATTCTTTTAAATGGAGGTAAATTGATGATTTCTTTTTCAAATTTGTCTTTGGGACATTTATACAAAGCCAATATTTGATTTTTAATTTAAATCGAGAAAATAGGTTTACTAATTGTTAATCGCTTATCGTATAGCTATCGCTTTGATTCCCCATTCTATAAACATTTATATAATAATATATTAAGCTAAATTCTTTCTGAATATTATGAACTTTTGTGTTTTATTTAAGTGTGTTTTATGAAGATATGATGATAAGAGGTAAGAATAAACAAAACTAGACAAGAATATACAAAATTAGACAAGACTGGATATGATTAGACAACATTTGAAAAAATTAGATAAGATTCAAGGATCCTAGACAATGTTAAATATTTTGAATTGTTACTGTTAAATTACAAGACGGCAATAATGTTTTCGTTTAATTTTAAAGTTGTGTTTTCTAGTCAGCAGGTAGTATTTTTAAATGTGGTAATGCATTTACGTGCGTTGCAAGTTAAACATGCAAATTTAAAAATCGAAAGGAATGCAGGGATTTATGCAGCGTTTTTTCTTGTTTGTTTGAAAACGATTTCTGATTTTAGATTACGTTTATAAATATTTTTCCAGAAGCAAATATTTTTACTGAATGGCATGATTGACTGTTACATAAACATTTTAACAATGACTAAACTGATTTAAAAGTTTAAATGAATTGCAAATTTGCCATTAAACAATTCTATTGAAAATTTTTATTTTTTAAAATAATTTTACTTTACTATTTTGTGCTTTTACTATTTTGTGCTACTACAAATGATATGACAAATAATATATTTTTCCAGAAACATAATATTTTTTTATTGAAAAAGAAATTTACTATTATGTAAACAATAACTGAATAAAATATTTTTGCTAATCTCAAAGAAAGTATAAGAATAATTGGACTTGTTTATGCATAATACTTCGGAATTTAGGGGCACTAAACAAAACAAAGTTGATCAAAACGATAATTTTATTTGATCCACTCGCATATCCAAATGTTCTTGCAATGCATGTGCTTATAACTTATATTGATAGTCAAAACATAAAATAAATCATTCTTGAAAAGTTCAAAAATGTTCAAGAAAAATCTTAAATTCATTTATTTATCTATTTTACCATTTGTATGCTTGGTACATATCGATGATTAGGCGTGGACGACACTTGACTCTAACAAAAATTAGCACTTTAAAGCTTAAAATTTCACAAAAGGATCTCTTAATCGAAATATTGTTTTCACAAACCTGTAATATTTCTGAAAGACCTATCCAACGACATCCTACATCATGGGGTAGACGAGAAAAAAAAAAAATTTCAAGATTTTAATTTACCACTTTGTCGGCGTGACTAATATGTATATCCATACCAAATTACAGCTTTATTTTTCTAATAGTTTCTGAGCTAAACTGCGGACGGACGGACGGACGGACAGACATATCGAAACTATAAGGCTTGTCGCACACTAGATCCGCTTTGCTCAGCTCACATAAGATCCGATCGAGTGCGCTCCTCTCAGCTCCGGCATTTTTCCACATATTGCATCCGCTCAGCTACGTCACTTTTCCACACACTCAATGGAGGGTATTTATTGAGTGTGAGACCTCTTCACCGGGAGAGATAAATATGTGCTGCTATCCTGGTTGCAAAAATGCCTTAACGCATATATGAAAACGTTAGTGTTGCACCTGCGTGAACCATCCGCCGCCATCCGACCTCCGGCCTAGTATTCTTCACAAACAGTGGATAAGGAGCGGAGAGGAGCGGAACGGAGCCAAGCTGAGCTGATCGGACGCAGTATGTGCGTTTCTATTTAAATACACGGGTTTTATATTTTTCCGGGCTGAAAGGTTGAGCTGAGCGGAGACGAGCGGATCCAGTGTGCGACAAGCCGAAGGGTTCCTTGTGGCCAAACAACGGAATCCTAAAAAATGATGAAACTTAAAGACTACGTGGAAGTTTGAAACTGCTAATTTGAACTTTATTGTTAAAGTTAAAACCCAGTATAAAAAAATTCGTTTGTGGTCAGGAGACCCCTGTCAGGGACGAAGTTCCTGACGCATTTTTAACTCTGTATATAATTCGAAATAAAATCTGTATAGTTCATGTATTTAAAATTAAAGCCTGTATAGTTCATGTATTGAAAATATGATAAAAAATAAAAAATACATGAACTATACAGCTTTTATTCGCGCAATGTGCGTATAAGCTTGCTAATATATAGATACAATGAGATAAAGATAAAGGCGCATGGAGCGGGTATAACGCAAAAATCTTAGGTGACATTTTTTCCCGATTCACACCTACCGCAGGCCGCGTTAACGTAGTTCTTTGTAATTGTGAAAGTTATTTGTTAAATTTTCTTATTTTGCAAATATTTTTACTATTTATGTCGGGATCCGAATGTTATAAGTAACATGACAAGTGACATTTTTTTCTAGAACCAAATACTTTTATTGAAAAACTAAACTATTTTCGAATTAATTTAATCGAATTCAAGATTGATCACTCATAACTGTAATGAACGTTTAATATTGTCAGACAAAATGTGTAATATTATGTACAGTATGTGTAATATTATGTAATATTATGTCTGTCTAACTATGTCACTCTGTCTAATAGAATATGTTTCTTGAAAATAATTTTGAGAATTTAAAGACTGGAAAATGTGAGTTTCTTGCTATAAGTGACATGACAATTAGAATTTTCAGTTTTCAAGCAAGTTGCCACAGTCTAGACAAGACCAACCAATTTTTAGAAAAATGCAAATCTTAACTAGTCTGTAAAATCTTTAAAAATTTACAAAAATAAATGAAATTTCTTACTTATTTATTTGTTTCTTACTTTCGCTATTAACAATAATTCAATTTTTGAATCGTGAGTTTAGGCAAAGAATTGCTAAAATTAAAAATCTTTGTAAAATCTCAAAAATCTCAAAATTTTTCGTTTTTTTAAATGCTTTGTTAATATAAAAATTGAATTTTTGAAAGTTTTGACTGCTTATTTCTTTGCCAGAAATGCTAAACTTGATCTTGGATTTTTTACAAAATTTCTTTTCTGTAAAATATTTTCAAATTTATAAAAAGTTATACGATTTACGTTTCTTAGTTGCATTGTTATCATCATAATTTTGCAAAATTTGAATCGTCTCTACAAAGAATTACAAAGAAATCGTTATAAATCTCGATTTTTAAATTTTTACAAAATAGCAAAATTTAGCAGATCTTTAAATTCTTTGTAATTTGTAAATCTACAAGGAAGTGTGAAACTTAAAATGTTTACTAGAATTTTTTTTTTCTTATGATTAGTAACATTCTGTTTGAATCGCCTAGAACTCTTTGCGTCATTTGCGGTTCTTCAAACGTGAAACACGTCAACACACCATCAAGTTTCGTTGAAGCAGTTAAGCTTCAAGTTTTGTATACATTTTTTATACGTTTCCAGATTTTTAAGTTTGGGCATATTACTTGAAGTGGACGCAAAAATAATGTCAGATTCTGGGTTTTGTTTGCATTCGGATTAGTTGTACTGGTGTATGACCTGAATGAATGTAGGTATATTATTATTTTTTTTTTTTAAACAATTTATAAGCTTTTAAAGAATTGACGAAATATGAGGAATAGATTTTTTGAAAACTATTGATGCTATCCAAAAAGTATATAGTGAAAAAGTATGTAGTTTAAAAGATTTAAAGTTAAATAATGTTTTTTTCAGAAAATTAATTAATTCAGTTATCTTGGCAGTTACTATAAATTCGAAATTTCATACGCATTAATATTGCCGATACAGTGTTTTTTTAACTTTGACTTGTACACCAGTCAACATAAAAAATCGCCAGTGCGGCGTTCAGTACGGCGCCTTCGCACTTTACTTTATCTTCAAAACGAATGCATATCCCATTCTAAAACATATATTATTGTACTTACACATATATTATTTATATAGTACATTTGCAGATGAAAATAAAATAAATAAAAATACCGAAGCTGAAATCCGATTTGAAATGTTTAGTTCTATTTTCTGTACAAAAACAAACATCGAATTTTGAATTAATAACTGCCAAGAAGAACATTTAATTTTCTCAAAAAAAAACAATACCCACTTTTTTCCATCTTTTTGGATAGTAGCAGCAATAGCTTTCATGAAATCTATTCTTCAAATTTCGCCAATTCAAAAAACTGAAAGACAGGGCTGTATGTGAAAAGAGACATTAACAATAAGATGAAACAACTAAAAGATAGAGGAATCAACCAAGCCACTTAAAACACTCAGAGGTTTTAGTTCTTCAATCCCTACCTTTTTTAGATTCTCTCTGAGTGTTTTGAGTGTCTTGGTTGATTCCATTGTCAATGGAAAGACAATGATAAGTGTGGAGGAATGGTGGGCAGACAAATGTCGAGAAATCGAAGAATTCGAAAACAAATACGATTTATTCAATATGCACAAAAAGATAAAAGAACTGTGTGGAAGGACTAAAAGCCGCCAACCTAATATACTACTAAACAAAAAAACGGCAATCTGATCATAGAACCAACAGAAAAATTAGCAAGACGGTGAATATATACAAGAACTTTTCAACGATAATCGAACAACATTGACACAACCAGACTGAAAATACAGGCCCTAAAATTCTAAAGGAAGAACTCAAATACGCAATCAACAATTCAAAATCTTGAAAAACAACTGGTTCTGACGAAATACCACCTGCGCTGATAAAACTTATTAACGAGGATTCCATTGACGTTCTAGTGTATCTGTTTAATAACATATACGAGACAGGTGTTATTCAAAAAGAATTGCTATCTTCAACATTAATGACACTACCAAAAAAGGATTACTGCCCTGATGAGCCACACCTTGAAGATCTTCTAAAAGGTAATACACAACCGAATATACAAAAAACTACACGAAGACATTAGCGACACGCAAATGGGATTTAGGACAGGTATGGGAACCACAGAAGCACTCTTTGGATTGAATGTGTTGCGACAAAGATGTCTAGACATGAACCACGAAATGTACATTTGCTACATCGACTTCCAGAAAGCTTTTGACAGGGTCAAACATTCCAAACTACTATTTTTATTTATTTATTTATTAACCTACTGGCATATAGAAATCACATACAAAAAAAAATATATAAATTTAAAAATAAAAATACTAAAATATCACAAAACACAAAATAAACTCCAATTTCCTTTATAATACACCTTCTCTGTTACCAGTTTGCTCTTTCCATCTTTTTATCCGTCTCAGCAGTTTCAGACCCTTTCCGCTATCATTCATACATTCCTCCCATTTCTTTCCTTCCCGCCTCTGTCCCTCATTCCATTCACCCCTTGTAAACTCTTTCATCCAATGCTCCCAGTATCCTCTGCTGTCCCACAAACACTACACTTTCTATGCTCCTCACTCATCCAGTATCTTCTTCCACGCTCCTCACATCCACACCTATACCTTGCTAACATGACTTGTGCATCGTTCTCTTGATTTACACTTAACTAGGTTGGTAAACGCCCATGTACCTGTATCTTTACGTACCCTTTATGAAAATTACTACTTTCTATTTTGCTTTGCCGCTCCTGTAGGTCCACTTCTTGCAAACGTTCTACCAACCTTTCGGCCCACCCTGCCCTTTCCTGCTTTAGCGTTTCGAGCCCCTCACCAGATATACCACCTCTTTCATACAATTTCCTCTTATTCTTACCCCAGTCACTCCCTTTCATACCGCCTACTCCCACTCGATTTACCATTCTGAAAACCTCTTTTATTAACTTTTCATCTCCCATTTCACTCACCTTATATTCATACCTTATGATCTTTCTTGCAGCCAAGACTGCCACCTTGCACGCATTCACCTCCTGGAGGACAATGTAACTAGGTGTCGACCTATCAAGCTTCAGGATTTTTTTGAAAAACTTTAACTGGACTCTCTCTATCCTCTCCACCTCTCTCGTCCCCCAGACTTCTGAGCCATACAATAAAATGCTTCTCGCACACACCTTCCGCACCGTCTCAGCCGCCCTGAAGTTTCCTTCGAATTTATTTCTCCATTCATTCCAGACTCGCCCAGCTGCTACCCACGCTTTCTTCGCTACATACTCCACATGTTCTCTATTGCTACCTCCATTTCCAAATACATACCCCAGATACTTAAACCTTTGCACCTCCTCGATTTCCCTCCCTCTCCATTCAAACCTCTCTTTCTTGAACTTCCCACCTCTTTTGAACCGCATCCATTTAGTTTTTCCCACATTCACACTCAAATCTCTCCTTTCAAAAAACCCTCTCACCCTTTCAATTACCTCTCTCAACTCCCCAGCTGTCTTGGCAAATACAACTACATCATCAGCGTATGCTAAACTCCACACCTTTGTTCTCCCTACCACCACTCCTCCAGCTTGTCCGTCTGCCAAAACTCTTTCCAAATCAGCCACATAGAGATTGAAAAGTGTGGGGCTCAGTGGACATCCCTGCCTCAGGCCTTTTTTTATCTCGAAATATTCCGTTACACACCTGATTCCTCATTCACCCTGATCTTACACACCGTTTCCCTATACACCTCCTCACCCTCTCCGAAATACCCTTTTTAACCAAACATTCATACAATCTCCCTCTATCTACGGAATCATACGCTGCTTTCAGGTCGATAAAAAGAGCAAAAAGGCTCCCAGATCTAATTTCCTGATCAATTATAAATCTAAGTGTTATGAGTTGTTCGACTGTGCCTCTTCCCTCTCTGAATCCTGATTGCACCTCTGGTATTAACTGCTTTTCCTCTGCCTCTTTTCTCAACCGCCCTTCTAGAATCTTGGCGAACATTTTGTTGGAAGAGTTTATCAGCATGATCCCCCTGAAATTCTCCACCCTTTCCTTGTCCCCATTTTTGTGGATTGGCTGTATTATCCCCTCTTTCCAGCTCTCTGGGATACCCTTTGTCCCTTTCCATATCTTGTTGAACTCCTCCGTAAGCTTGTCGATACATTTATCTGGTACTAACTTCCACGCTTCATTTCCAACTCCGTCCGGTCCCGCCGCTTTCTTCTGCTTTAAGGCTGCAATTACCTGGTGTACTTCCCCGGCAGTAATTTCTTCTTCACCTACTTCTTCAACAGTCTGTTCCCTTCTAACACTGTCTTTCCCTCTATCCACAGTTATCTCCACTCCTTCCAATAGAACCATATAGTGCCTTAACCAGGTTTCCTTAGGTATACTGTCTGGAATTCGCTCCTTCCTCCCGCTCTTCTTCTTTAAATATTTCCACAGCTGAGCTTCAGTTTTAATCTCCAGTATTCGTTGTCGCTCTCTTCTCTCCCACATTTCTTTCTTTTTCCTCTCCAGGTTTCGTAAGTCCGCTCTCGTGCTTAACCATAGTTCCTTGTCACCGGTACCCTCTCTCCACCTTCTCGTCACCTCTCTATATTTTTGTTTCTCCCTTATGAATTCCTTATCCGCCCATAATCTTCCCACTGTTCCTTCTGTGACTTTCATCCTGACCATTGCTGTTTCCATTTCATCGGTTATCATATCTATATCTTTTAAATTATCCCAGTCTATTGCCACCATTCTTAATTTATACAGCTCCGTCGCACCGCCATCCCACCTGGTAACCCATTTTTCTTTCCTAGACCCCTCTTCTACCTGCTGCTTTAACGTGATCAGTATTGGCATATGGTCAGATACACCTTTCACTTCGATCTCCATCTCTCTAATTTCTTGCCTCGCGGAGTCGTTAACAACTGCAATGTCTATCACCGACACCCCCCCCCAGCACTCCCAAACGTGTACTGTCCCTCCCAGTCCCCTTCCACACACCCGTTCAAGACATCCCATTGACTTTCCCTTACCCACTCTGCCCATTCTTTTCCTTCCGCATTCCTCGTTTTGTCCTTAGATTTCCTTCGTAGTACTTTACCAGCTCTATCCACCGTGTTGAACTGCTCCTCTCCTATCCTCACATTCCAATCACCTCCTAGCAGCAAGTTTGTCGATGCCGTACCTTATATATTACACCTTATGCACTCTTTAATTCTTTCCAGCCCCTTATTGCTATACACCCTCCCAGCCTCCCTTCAGCTCTACCTCCCTAAAAACTATACCCTCCACCTCTTGTTGTAATCTCTCCGCTTCCCTGATACCACACTTGATCCCTGTTACTATCCCCCCCTTTGCCCTTCCGTAGCCACTCTCCCTCAGGGCCGGTTGCATCTTCCATTTGTACTCCTTGGGAAGTCTCTCTTTACAGTTCTCCCATTCTTTTTCTTGGACCCAGGACTCCACTAGTCCAATTATTTCGAATCCCTTCAAGAAGGCCATGAAAGAGCCGTCCTCCCTTTCCAGTTTTTTCCTAAGCCCAGCCACATTCCAAAATAATATCTTAACATTTTCCCTTTCCGATCCGTCTTAGTGTTTCTGTCCCTTTCTTCTTTGGTCCCTTACTCGTTTTTTCCCCTTCGAACCAAGGTACCCATTTCCCGTCTATTTCAATTCTTTTATAGCCTACTTTGACCCGATGACCCCTTTGCTTGAGCTCCTTTGCCTTCCTTAATAACTCCTTCTGGATTCCCTGCTCCTTCGGGGTGAAATCGTCTTGTATAAAAATATTTGTTTCTTTTAGCTTGTGCTTATTTCTCATTATTTCCCTTTTTGCCTCCCAACATTCTAGCTTTAACAAAATTGGGCCTTTGTTCCCTCCTTTAGAGCCGAGCTGGTATGCATTCACGAAACCCTCGTTAATTCCTAACCTTTCCATAAACGTTTTCTTTGCCTCTTCTCGCCATGTTTCTCCTTCAATTCCGTAAATTACGATGTTATTTCTTATCTCCCTCCTTAATCTCCTCTCTTCAATATCCTTTAGGCTAATCAGTTCTTCCCTCAGCGCTTGTGGT
This sequence comes from Phosphuga atrata, assembly GCA_944588485.1. NCBI lineage: Eukaryota > Metazoa > Arthropoda > Insecta > Coleoptera > Silphidae > Phosphuga > Phosphuga atrata. The sequence continues at coordinate 64,272,725 of OX155893.1, read as the reverse complement.
TCCTCCTTCCACCTACTCTCGGTTCTTTCCTTCTCCTCCTTAACTGATTCCGCTGCATCCTCCAGCTTCGACATCCTATTCTTTATTTCCTTATTCTCATCCCTTATTGCCCTCAGCTCCGATAACAATTCTTTTATCCAGTCCTTTTCTACTTCTTCCTCCTCCTTCTGTTTCTTCACCACTCTTTCCAGCTTTTCCTCCAGCCTTCTGTTTTCCCTTCTCATTTCCTCCAGCTTTCCGTCTACTGCTGTGAACTCCTTTTTAATTTTTTTTAATTCCTGTAGAAATCTATCCAGTTGCTCACTCTGCACTGTACTACTCTCACCTCTTCCTATATCTTTAATCTCATCTTTTTTCGACCTTTTAGCTATCAGAATCGGTGACCGATTTAGCTTTGCGCATCTTTCAAACGGACTCATCGACTCACTGTTCGCTCTCGGTCTGTTCTCGTATTCGTCCATTCTCAAGCTAGAACTATTCACATATGGTGGAGAACACGGCTACTAGTTCAGCTATTCCTCACTAGATGCGCACTGTAGAGCTGAATAGGTGATTACCCTGACGCGCCGCAGCTACCAATAATATCTTATCACCACGTGTCTTTTATCACAAACATACGCGACCTTTCACTTTCCTCACAACCAAAACAACTAAAATAAAACTAAACCTTTAATAGGAAACCAATCAAAACAGCTCCCACTAACTAAAGTCAGATACTCGCGCGATAAACCACACTATCTTTATTTTAACCGAAAAAACAGCTTATTAGAATCATCTAGAAATTAATTTATCGAGCACTCTAACACGTCTTCACTCGCTGAGACTTCAAACGATCAAACGATTAGAGATACTAAAGACGAAAAACTTCGATAGTAGAAATATAAGAATAATCTCTAACCTGTACTGGAAGTAAACAGCTAAAGCAGAAGTCGGAAAACCTAAGCGAAGAGGTCTTATTCAATGTATATAGTGAATGTATCTTCCAAGAAGCATTGTCCGAAGAGATGGGAGGCATCGTTATAAATAGCGAGTCAATTAACAACATAAGATATGCAGATGACACTAACATTATAACTGACAACATGGAAGACCTACAGCGCCTAGTCCATTCAGTAAACATCCACTGTAAAAGGTAAGGTCTGGACATAAACACAAAGGAGACACAAGCTATGGCTACTACAAGGTATCGAAACATTAATCTTAATAGACCACCTATAGTCATTAACAACAAAACTATAGAATGGGTATCCTCCGACAAGTACCTGCGAACATGGGTAACAGATAATGCAGAGCAAACCAAGGAATAGAGCTCACCGTAGAACCCTTTCTAAAATAGGGAAAATTCTCTGTATCCGCAGCATTAAATTAGAGATTAGAAACCAAATGCTAAAGTACCTGGGGCATATTCTAAGAGGATAAACAAACAGATACAACATCCTCAAACTAATTATCCAGGGTAAAATTAGAGGAAAAAGAATTGTTGGCAGAAGGAGGATATCGGGGCTTCGTATCCTGAGAGAGCGGTTTGAGTGTACGTCTGCGAGCTGTTCAGGGCGGTGTCAACAAGATAGGTGTCCTTATTATGGTTTTCAATATCCGATAGGAGGGAATTCAAAGAAGAAAAAGTAATATTTAGGTAACAATCAACGTTTCAAAATTCGTAAAACGTATGCGTAACAATTTCGAAAATTCCATAATTCTCTGAACACATTAAAAATATTGAAATATGTTAATAATGCGCTTAAACTAGATTAACTTATCTACAAAATGAGATTTGATACACAGAAATTGCGTTAAAATTAATTGACAATGACATATAAGCTAAACAAAATTCATTTTCTAAAAGTGTTTCAGAAAAATGACGATATTTTTGAGAATATTGCCTATCTGGTAGGGATAAGTGAGTTATTAGATGTTTTAATATCCATAATTACATGTTTAAAATATCGAAATATCGTTGTTAAGCTATTCATATCAGCATCGATTTCATGTCGATAATTTATTACTCATCACTCATCCTCAGTTACACCTAGGGATGGGTGATATTTATCGATATTGGTGAAATATTGATATTAATGTCGAAATCGATTTCAATATCGATATTTTATTAACAATGCTCAACTCTATTCGCTGATACTTTTGTTATCCCGTTTCCTTGTCAAATTGCATCTCTTGGCTAAAGAATAGCAGAAATTAGAAATCTCGATTTTATGATTCCTGCAAAACTGCAAAAATTTAGCAAGTCTGTAAAATCATAGAAAACTTATAAACACTTACAGATTTTGCAATTACTTTTATTATTAACCATATTTTTTAACAGACAAAACTATCTAGAAAAGAATTGCAAATTTTTTTAAAAAAATTGCAAAGGTTTTTTTTAATATTTACAAACCTCCAATTCAAATCAGTATTTGAAATTATATAACCGGAAATTATATATTATTATATAATCTCTAGTACAAATTCAAAGATAATTCTTAACTCATTATAGTGCTTAAAGGACTTAGAGGCTAGTTAAAATAAAATTTATTTTTTTATAGAAAATTTCAGAAAATATGTCAGTTATTTTAAAGTAGGTAGTTTATATTAGTATTTAGGTTTAAGTTACTAGTCAGTTAAAATAAAATTAGCAATGGTTTTCATGAAAAATTTTAGAACATTTGTCAGTTATTTTAAGTACATAAATAAATAAGATAAAAAATGTAAATAATATTAAAAACTAGACTAATTGTAAATGTAATCATCGTTTTCATTTTTTTTAAATTTATTTTCAATCTAAATTTAAGATCATTACGAAATTACAAAATATTTTAAAAATTTTACCAACATAAGATGAGACTAATTATCTGCAAAATACTAAATTTATTACCTTTTCGAATTTATTTATATTAATTTGACCATTGCAAGGTTTTTACCAATTAAGTCGTCTAATTTATACACATCTGCACATAATAAATAAGCAAATTGGTCCGTCTAGTCAAAGATACGTGGAAAATTTAAACGAAATTTCTTCTAAGAATACAATTTAAGATAATTTTATTATGAAACCGTCGCTGCTGAAATGACAGGGACTTTTAATTAAGCGACGTAAAAATAATTTATTTCAAATATAGCGCGGTGTGAAGCCACTCGACCGTGATTTCAAAGATGGGAACTTCGAAAATGATTAATAGAAACATTTTTCGACACAATTTTTTTATAATAAAGGTCGATTCATTGGAATTTAAAAGACACAAGCGAGAAAAACTTCTTTTAATTATAAGATTCATGTTTTATGGACCTTCCAATATTCCATTTAAAAAAAACTTAAAAAGGTGAGAAGATTTTTTAATTACGCGATTACATTTCGATTAGATATCCGAAAAGGGCATTTTTTATAAACGTAGTTTAATTGAAACAACATATTTTCATGTCTTCTTATTTTCTCTATAGATATAAGAGAGATCTGTCGGATCTTTTACGCGTTCCTGGTACGAAGTGGTGCGGTAAAGGATATTCAGCCACGAAATTCACGCAGTTAGGTGGATTCTCCAGGACGGACAAATGTTGTCGCGTGCACGACACTTCTTGCCCGTTTTGGATCGGCGGATTCGAAACCAAATATGGACTCTTCAATTGGAGAGTCAACACGCTTATGCATTGCGGCTGTGATGAACGGTAGGAATTATACAGTTGATTATGCACGATGTAGATAATAACATAATAAGTAGATAATAACATCTTCATTTGAAAAACAAGCTTTTACAGAACTAAATTTAATATCGTTTTAATTATAGATTAAAACGATACAATGATTGATTTTAATAAAATTTTGCTTGAAGATTGATTTTAATATTTAGCAATTTTTCATTTTGATAAAACGATCGAGTTTTAATAATTATAAATGACGTTCAATAATAATATATAATTTGTTATAAATTCTAGTTTATTCTATGTTAATTAATATTTATAGATATTAGCCTACTTCTAGTAAAATCTACCAATAAATAGTAAAATTATAAACTAAAATAATGAGTTACTTTTAGCCATCCTGTAATTAATACGGAATATTTTTAAATTTTATTAAATTCTGCTGAGCAATTATTCTTTTATAAAGTGTAATCCTTTGTAGTAGGAAATTCTGTAGGCTTCTACATAGATTTTAATTTAAGAAACAATAACAAATTCTACCTTTGTCTAACATATTCTAATATAATAATACTAATTTCATCTCGTCTTAACCACCATTTCCATTATGTCCAGTAAGCAGTTTAAATTAGCCATGTATAGTCTACTAGCCATTTATGGTTTATACAAACTTGCCTAGCCTACTCAGGCTTTGTTCATTTTTATACAACGTGTTATTAAAATTTAAAACAATCTATAAATTATACCATGTCCTCTTGTCTCAAGTCTCGACTTCACAAGTCTCTTGTGAAAGGCTACAGAAATTCCGACTACTGGTCTAGTCTGGTTAGTTTTGTCCAGTGTTTATCGAGTTTTGCTTGGTCTTGTCCGATTTATCAGCTCCTGTCTGAGCTGAAATGCTCTTGCTTTCTAATTTCTTATGTTGTGGTCTTGGCAAGTCTTAACTTATCTTAAAAAACAAACAATATGAAACAAAGTCAGGTCTTGTCACATTCCCAACCTTATCAGATCTTGTCTGGCTTCACACATTCTTGTCTACCCTTGTCTTGTCTGGTTTTGTATGGCTTTGCATTATTTTTTCGCGTATTGTATAGTTCTGTCTGCTTTTCTCTGGTACGATCTGGTATTCTTTGGTCTTGTTTGATGTTTGTTATCTGCTTTCGCTTATCTTAAATACGATCTAATCTGGTCTTATCTGAATCTGGTCTTATCAGCTCTTATCTTTTCTCTACAGATTTCGTCTGGTGATGACTAGTGTAATCTGGCCTTCTGTTCTTGACCCACATTATCTGTCCTTTTGGTCTTGAATATTTTTGACTGTTTTGGAGCGGTCTGGTCATGTCTTGTTCGGTCTTGTCAACTCCTGTCTGGTCTAGTGGGGTCTTCTCCGGTAGGTACGATCTCGTCCTGTCTTGACTTGTCTGGTCTTTTCTACTCTTCACTAGTCTTGCCTGGTCTTGTCCGTTATGTACGGTCTTGTCTTGTCTTTTCTAGTCTACTTTGGTCTTGCTTGATCCGGCCTTGTCGTCTCTTGCCTTTCACTTTCTTATCTGGTATTTTCTGGTTATATATGGTCTTGTTTAGTTTTGCCTCTTATTGACTGGCTTGTCCAGTCTTCTCTGGTCTTGCTTGGCCTTGTCCGGTCGTGTCCGGTTTTGACCATCCTTCCCATTCCACATCTGACCCATCTTGACTTCTCTGGTCTTGTTTGGTCTTGTCTAGTCTAGCCTAGTCTTATCTGGTCTTTTCTGGTTTTGTCTAGTCATATCTGGTTTTGTCTGCTCTCGTCTATTCCTGTCTGGTCTTGTCTTGTCTGGCCTTGCCCGACCTTGTCTGGTCTAGTCTTATCTTTTTTAGTTTCGTTTGATCTTGTCTGCTCTTGTCTGGTCTTGTATAGTCTTGTCTGATTTTGTCTTGTCTGGCCTTCTCTGAACTTGTATGGGATTATCAGGTCTTGTCTGGTCTTGTCTGGTCTTGTCTGGTCTTGTTTGGTTTTGTCTTATCTTGTCTGGTCTTGTCTGGTCTTGTGTGGTCTTGTCTGGTCTTGTCTGGTCTTGTCTGTTCTTGTCTGGTCTTGTCTGGTCTTGTCTGGTCTTGTTTGGTTTTGTCTTATCTTGTCTGGTCTTGTCTGGTCTTGTGTGGTCTTGTCTGGTCTTGTCTGGTCTTGTCTGTTCTTGTCTGGTCTTGTCTGGTCTTGTCTAGTCTTGCCTGGTCTTGCCTGGTCTTGTCGGGTCTTCTCTGGTCTTGTTTGGGCTTGCCTGGTATATTTATATATATATATATATATATATATATATATATATACATATATATATATATATATATATATATATATATATATATATATATATATGTATATATATATATATATATATATATATATATATATATATATATAATGAAACATGAAAAGGGATTAATTATACAACTATTAAAACGAACGAATTCAGGAAATAATTACAAACAAACACGTTTTATGTACATATGAATTACGAAATAAAGTTTCTGTGAAATTAGAAAGAAAATAAACAGTTCGTTTAGTAAGTGCCATTCCTTCATTAATCCTCATAAATTCCAGAATCACATAAACACAGATAATATCTTAATACATTTTTATTGTTCGTTTAAGGCAAATTTTTAAATTTGATTTGTTAGATGAATACACCCTGTTTTACAAATATCCACCTGCCCGGGAGAAATGAATCTTAGTCAGGTACAAAAAAAAAACAGTTTGGGTTTCATAACACATAAAAAAAAAACTAGATGCGATCTGTGATTTAGATAAAGAAATTGATGAAATCCGTAATTTTCTTGATTTTGATTTATATTTACGGTAATACAATATTGAATTTCGGGGTGCACTGTAATAGATTAGTCAGTCGGAACTTCGTGTGCGTCTTTGTCGGTATTAATAATAAATTAAAAACACACTTGTGATTATAATTTTGGTTAATTATTAATGCTACGTCTGTCGGTGGTCCAATTAAACAGTAATACCTTTGTCTCTTTACATTACACATAATTTAAAATAATCAAATTAAATAACTATTTAAGTTTTGAAAATTTAATAGTTATTTAATTTTGAAAAAACTTAAATTAATAAATTCTTGTTTGGGAATCTTCCTTGGAAAATATGAAATATGTTTGACATTATGTATTATTAATTACCTACTAGGCTCTAACTGTTTATTTGCGCTATATTTTGCGTTTAACAGTTAAAAATCTAAGATAATTCCTGGCAGATGGTGCGCATAAAATGTTTAAACTAATAGCTCATATATTTCAGATTTGCACACATTAGAGGTTTGGTATGTCGTTTGTAATCAAAGAAAAGGTACTTGTATAAATAAAACCAGCGGTTTTTCAAAAAAAAGTTAATAAATAATAGTAAACAATAAATAATATGCAAGCGAGGGGAATTAAAAATGCTAATTTCTAGTTTCTAATGATAACAGATTATGATAAAATCTTATGGGATTTTGATAAAAAATTATGGAGAATTAATAAATATATTCCTCATTTATAGTCTAATATATTCTATGGCTTATTAGCTTTAGCCCTTTATACCTTTTGGTATAATACAGTTTAATTATTATTGTTTCTCGAAATTTCTGGTAAATAACTTCCTATTGCAATTTACATCCGCCTTAAAACATAAATATTTAAACTTATGAAACTAGACTAGAACTTGATCTAGAAAAATTTAAATTAAAATAATATATAGTACTACTAAATAATTTTCTATATTGAACACTTACTTGGACCTTGAAAAATGCAACAATTAAATTTAATTTGCAATCAAATATTTTAGTGTAGTTCTGTGAACAATTAATTCATTTTATTTTTTGTGTGTCGGACATGTTTAGAAAACCGGAAAATTTTATTAGAAGAATATTAATTTTTGCAGAATATTTAAATTTCATCAGACAGCTACGATACCTTTCTTAACTATGCGGTATGCATTATATATGCAAAGCAACTACATGAATATTTATTATTTACAAAATGATCATATTTTATAAGCTGAGACTAAAATTTGATATAAATTTGATTCTAAATTTAGTAGTATTTATGAAATTAGTTACATGTTTTACAAATTCGTTAGTTTTTAGTTTAAATTGCAGATATTCTAAATAAAATTGTTGAATGATTTCAAATAATTTTATTTAATGCAAATGATATTCGGTTTTATCAAATTACAAAATCTCATCATCATATTCAGGAAAATAGTTGCTTCTGACAAGAATTAGTATAAAATAGCTTATTTATCAATTCTTTATCTATCTAATTTCTCTATACGTTCTATTTTATCTCGTTTTCTATATCTTCACTTAATTAATTAACAAGTTTTTTATCTACAGTCTGTATGCAAACATGCCTTCTCTTGGTTGATTAGATTACCTGCCTGCTCTTGTTCTGTCTGTCAGTTTCTTGTCTTGTTTTGTCTGTATTGTCTGTCAAATCTTATCTGTTTACTAGTGGCTGTATTGTTTAGTCTATTCAGCCGTGATTGTTTTGACGTGTTTGTCCATTATTGTCTTAATAATCCTCTCTATATAATTTGACATGTTTATTATTGGCTAGTTCAATCTTGCATTTACTTATAATCTTATTTATTCGATTGAATGTAATTTTTCTGGTCTTGTCTGTTTAATCTTATCTTGGCAATATATTTAATATCGTCTAATATGGACGGTTTATATTAGTGACCCTTTATTAAAACAGTTTACCCTTTTCATAGTGGTATTTAATTACTAGTTTGATAAATTTTGATAAAATGACCTACTAACCACTACATACCTATCTATATTCTCGCCAAATTTACAAGCACTATGGAAAAATAGTTGTTTGAATAGTTAATTGGGAAAGGCGATAAGAAAGAGTCCTGTGTCTATTATATGTCGCAGGAAAACTCCTACGACAAGTACTGCTACAAAGAATGAAACATGAGACAGTATACGTCATAGCCAAGGTCGCCGAAGGGACAAAAAACCCAAGGAGGGACACAGAGAACTAAAAAGTTAATGGCACTCATATAAACCTCGATATTAAAATTGGCAGAATGGCAAAACCTCTTGGAGGAATTGACAAGAAAGGATATACCACCGTATTTACTCCGAATAATATGGATTTTAGAAATAGAAAAATCATCTTTCAAGCAAAGAATGCAATAGAAGAGCGATGTCAGCAGCGGTGTTACAGAGGGCTCGGTGTTGAGACCAAGACAGTGGAATATCCTAAACCTAAACGACGGAGTCCTCAGATAAGAATTACCGGAAAAGATGTACATCCTGCGTTTTGCCGACGGCATGGTCCTAGTAGTTACTGTAGTTACTAACAGAAAGGGGAATAATTCTCACAGCAAATAGGGCTAATTGGATGAAAGGACAGAGACTAAATGTAGCCCCAGAAAAGACAGGAGTAGTGCTCCCAACAGGGTTTAAAAAGATTGGTCCCATTACGGTTCTTTTAAAGTGAGAAAAAATAGTCCCAAAAGAATCGATCAAATATTTCGATGTGACAATAAATAAATGCCTATCATTTAAACATCATATGACCGTAATCGTATATAAAGCACTTAAAATTACTACAGCCCTAGAAAAACTAATTCCCAACGTCGCGTCGGTGGCCCCAAAAGCAGCAAGCGATGGTTCCTAAGCTCGGTGGTACATTCAACCAAGCTCTACGCAACTCCGGTATGAGCAAGTGCCATGCCGAACAAAGTCATCAGACACCAGCTAGCGGCAATACAACGGAAAATGACACTGAGAATCCATACCGGCCCTTCTTCAACGAGGTCTCCCTTGTAATTGCCGCTATAGTACCAATAGGAAAAAACATAAATAAAAAGAAACAAAAAAAAAGTATTTAACCCTGTCCTTTGCTATAATACCAATGGTACGAGAAATCGGGGACTTTATCGAGCTAGAACAAGCGACGATTGCACAAAAAGTGAAAAATAGAAAAGCTGTTAGGACACGAATATATCGGTCATGGCAAAAAAAACATTGGACCAGAATTCTTATTCCTGACATCGAGCGAAGGATGTCACAAACAAATTTCCACCTTAAGCAAGTGCTAAGCGGGCATGGATGCTTCTAGAATTACCTGCATAACACCGGCAGGGCAACCTATAATCTCTTTGAGTACTGTGGTCTTGCGGACAGCGTTCGACGCACCACCTTTAAATGTGATGATGGACCTGAAAGATAAACTTGGGAAAACAAAAGTTATCTGAAACTAGAGCTGATAGGATGCTCGGAAAGTTTAGGGGGCTACTTAGGGACGTTAAAGTTAAACCTATGCTGCTTGCTACGTTCCTTTAAAAAGTATTGTTTGTCTACTCTTGTCTTTCTACTTTCATATGTTTTCGCTTGTTTTTAGGGTTCCGTACCGAAAACGGAACCCTTATAGGATCACTTTGTTGTCCGTCTGTCTGTATGTCTGTCTGTCCGTCTGTCCGTCCGTCCGTCCGTCTGTCTGTTTGTCAAGACCATTTTTCTCAGGAACGCGTAGAGGTAACAAGTTGTAATTTGTATCAAATACTCGAGTATGCGGTCTCTTTCAGCTGTGAAATCAAATCAAACTTGTAAGTCAACGCGATCAAAAGATATGACCGTTTATGTCGCATATTTTGCGATTTCACAAAGGAATCAAAACCTATAGGGTACTTCCCGTTGACCTAGAATCATGAAATTTGGCAAGAAGCGGTGTCTTACAGCACATGTAAAGGGAAACATCTAAAAACCGTAAATATGTAGTTTAATTACAAGAAAAATGCCAATTTATTATTAGAAACTTATACACTTATACACTAATGTGTTGCGTGGTATTGTCAGGCACCAGAAGCATACGGGTTGCATACAGTTAGGTCCTCCGAAAGATACCTTACTTACAAGTTTGTACGGAACCCTCGGTGCGCGAGTCACAACTCGCACTTGGCCGGTTTTTATAAACCTGTTTGTCTAGTTTAGTGTTTCTAGTGTGGCCTATATAGTCTGACTGGTTCAGTGTTGTCTAACTAGTCTTCTTTGTATTGCTTGTCCTTACCTGCCCAGTATTCTATATATATATATATATATATATATATATATATATATATATATATATATATATATATATATATATCTTATCTCTCTAGTCTTGTTAGTCTTCCTTCCTAAGTTTTCCTTCTACAAAGAAGAATTCCCATTAATTCTCAAAACAGCTTTCCATTTTCCATTTTCAAAAACGGAGATAGGAGAATATATGCAACTACAGACCAATATCACTGAAATCAGTACTATTAAAAAACCTGGCGCATAGTTTAACAAACAGGCTGATACCTTTTATTGATGAGCACAAAATTAATCCTGTAACATGGCTCCGTAGAGAATTTATCCACACCAACAACAATTTTGGAACATTATAATAAAAATGTAAAGCACGTTGATTGATAGAATTTATGTAAATTGTCAAAAGCTTTGAATTGTATATCACATACTGCTCTTTTCTAAAAACCATATGGATATGGGATTCGAAGGAAAGCTGGCAGATGGCTTCAATCCATATTAGACTCCAGAAAACAAAATGTATGCATAAACAATCTGTGTACCACAAGGTTGTGTTTTATCACCACTCCTATTTTCAATTATATTAAAAATACGGCTAATATTTACTCATAATTACATGTACACTTTCTGCACTCTTCAGGCGGACGATTCGAGCTTCATTATTTCAGAAGGGTCGCGAAGATAAATGAAGTAACAATAAATTGTGTATAGGAAAAGTTTTTAGGAAAAGTCATAAATGGTTTATCAATAAACATAAATGGTTTATACCATATTGCAAATAGTAAGACGGAAATTTTCGAAAAACCTTATTCTTAAAATAGGATACGAACATGTATTTTGATTAAACGAAATGAAATTCCTATGTATTTATTTAGTAGATAAGTTGTTGTGGAAGAAACATGTAGAACATATTGTGAACAAACTAATATCAAAACCTTCCCCTTGAGAAGCATAAGCAACGTTTATAAACAAAATTTACTAGTTTACTAGTAAATATATGCCACGCCGCAATTTAATCTCGAATAGCATCATTTTTTCGGGTTCACCGCCATGCATTGGAATAGCTTGAGAACTCAAAAGTAAGTTGTCCGATAAATAACTTGGATAATCATACAACAATATTTTAAGCTTTATTTTAAAGACCTAAATTAACAATAGGCAGTATGCCCCCTGAAAAATTTCAACCTGTTATCAGAAGATGATATAAGAAATAAAACATCGTATAAAATATTTAGTTATTAGCTGAAGATCCTGTTATTCGAGGATATTTATTATGATATATCTGAATTTAACACCAAAATGTTCAATATGTAACTTCTACATCTCAATGACTGATAAAGTTAGTATGGTTCTGTCTAGTCTTGAACATCTAATATAATTTGTCCAGTATTCTCTTTTTAATTTTATCTGCTTATCGGACGCATTTACAACACCAAATCTATTTCTATTATTCTCTATCAAAAGTTTGTGCAGTATATTTTTTACTTTAATCTTTACTTTGTCTTTCCAATTTACCCCTTCATATTCAATCACTCTGTCGAATAACCCATTAACAAGTAATTGCTGGTTTTGGTAAACAATGTTTTTTTCCCTTTTTTCACTAAATAACCCACTAGTTATTGCTTTAAAGATTTAAAAAGTATAATGATACATGCATAAGTAGATTTTTTTCTCAATTATTTTGTCATTTTGTCTCAAATTACTTACATATTGTCAGCCTAGACTGCTCGAGATTGCGAATTTATTTGTGTTCTTGATTTAGTAGTACAGAAATTAAGAAATTCAAGATGTCGCGACTGCGGTATTTTAAAATGGAGCTTTTCAAAATCAGAAATTAATCTGTAATAGTTTTTATATAATTACGATTTCCTTGTAAAATTAATTAACAAGAACTTTTCTTTTGAATATAGAGAAAACCAGACAATAACCCAACTAAAATAAACCAAATAATTAAATTTTGTTAGACATAAAATAAAAACATGTATGTTTTCCCGACATTATTTAATAGTTTCGTGGAAAAATTTATTTCCCTTCAAATCGTTGTTACAGAAGCCATCAATTAATGGCAGTTTATTTATAATACCGTTAAACAGTATGATTAGATAATAAAACTTTATACGACATTCCCCCCGCATAAAACCTAATAAAACGCCATGAAAAGAAATAGATCTTCCCCGCAGCAAAAACAAAAAGGAGATTCTAAGGACAATATAATTATTTATATATAACTTTTTAAATAACCCACACAACATTCTTTTATCCCATTCAATTAACTGATAGAAATCTGGAGAGCTAATTATTCTACACATACTTGTGTTCCATCGATTGTACAAAACGTTCGGTTCTAATCCCTAAATAAATTTCTTTGTGACAACTAACAACAAAGTCGAAAAGTGTAGTTGACCAATTAACCGGACTAAACAATGAAACCACTAATGAGCATTTTATTTTCTTTTCGAGCGTTAAGATCTGAGCGTTAAAGATTGGCCTAATCTCGAGTTGGACACAAAGCGGGCGCCATTAAAACCCTAATTGACGCGAAAAAGTGTAAGCTAAGTTGACCGGAAACGGTATTATAGGATTAGTCCCAATTATCGGCAACCACTGTGAACTTGAAACTTATAAAGCGCGTCGGCTATTCTTAAATCGCCTCGACACGAAAAGCTTTTATTATGTAACAAGCTAAATATACACGTCGCTTCAAAATATACAAAACATATAATCGTTCGCAGTGTATAAAACCGATTTATATTAGATAATAAAAGCATGGTGGTTTATTATGACTATAGGCTGTTTAGAGGATGGTCGCGGTAGCTTGGTAAAATATGCAGAGCATTTCTTTAAGCAATTTGCCGACCGATTGGTATTGCATCAAGAGAACGAGTAATGATTGGAATATATAAAAAAGGCGCACCTGGAGTTCTTGTTAATCGAAATATCTCTAAATCTGATTACACGGAATACTGTGGGCGTTTACAAAATCACGCAGAACACTAAATTTATTTCTCATGGTAAATTTAAATATAAACTTAAAAAAAGATTGGCAGTGCATTATCGGTAATTTTCGTGGGTGGACGCAATGATTTAAATTTTTAGAATGTATTTTTGTTATTAATGAGCTATCATATAACAATTTTCATTTCAAGCAAGTAAATTTGTTGACAGGAATCTGATCATATAACATGATAAATCTAGACATGGGTATATAAGATAAACCAATATTGAAAATAAGAATAAGACAAAACTTGATAGAAAATTCTACATCAATAATACTACACAGCCTAGAGACCTTAGACTAGACAGTCAAAAATACTACATACAAAAGATTAGATAGACAAGACTGGGCAGACAAAAATAAATTGTAGATTTGGTGGTGGCTTGTACTACACCTTCATAGATCTATTCAACCTCACCCTCTTCATCTAAACGTTGGTATACTTATCCATTTAGAGTACTTCCTCTAGTCCTCATTCCCTTGGGAATGTCAGGATTTTGGTGAGATTCAAGGACTGCAACTCCTCTGCATTCAAGGAGAGGGCCCTAAGGTATATTTGTCTCTTGTAGTGATCCGCAGTCTTTGAGCAGATGTATGGGGGTTTCCTTTGCTGAGCCACAGAATCTGCATCTGACATCTTCCTCTAGGTCTACGTATTTTCTAGGTCTGCAGTGTCCTGTCAGGACTCCTGTCGGAATTCTAAGCCTGTTCCTGTTTAATTTCAGGCAAGCTTTTGTTCGTTTCTGGTTAAAAGATCAAAACATTACTTTGGATTGTCTTAGCCCTGAAAGTTCTTTCTAGGTTTTCATCCATTGTTCTCTTATGTGCATGGTGTTCATATTCTAACCGCAAAAGGGTTTCCGTCCTATAAAGAGATTACTGGATCCCTTATTTGCTAGGTGACCGGCTTCTTCGTTTCCGTCTATACCAGTCTGTCCTGGTACCCAGTATAGCGTTACTTTATTTTCACTGCCGAGCTTGTTTGGATTTTCCACACAGTGCCATACAACTTTGGATCTGTTGTTATATGAGCTAATGGCCTTGGTGGCTGCTTGGCTATCTGACAGGATAGCAATTCGTTTTTTGCGATAATTCCTGTCGCGGTTAAATTGTGCACGGATTCAAATTGTCACCCGGACCATCCGTATACCACTTGATAGCATTTTCCCCCATGAGGTATACAGAGGATTCGTCGCTCCAATAGGCTTTACACATTGTAGTGTAGTTTTTCTCGAAATGGTATTTGCATACCATTTCAACTTTCGGTACTTCCAGCCAGTGGTTCTTAGCAGCGAGGCTGTTCCACTGTTTGACACTATCCACTAGGTACTTTTAGGCCTCTCTGTACGATTTCACAAAGCGTTCCCTCAAACTTCTATCTGCTATGATGACTATTTTATCGGAGTAACCTTGATATTTAATGTCTCGTTCGTTCAAACTAGCCAGTAATTTATCTACTACCAGACTCCACATCAGGGGTGATAAAACACCTCCCTGTGAGTACCCTCGAGTTGTGGAGATCTTGATGGTGTCTTTTCCCACTTGGCCTCCGCCGTTATGGTTCTCAGTATTTCATCCATCCACTTTAAAGTAATGCTGTCGATATTCCTTCTCCTGTACTACAATACTATACAAACAAGATAATACAGACAAAGCTAAATAGTCAACCCAGTCCACAGTTGTCAACATACAAATTAGAACAGACTGACGAAATGATTAAAATATGACTAGACAGATAATAATAACCAGACAATACTAGACAGAGAAGACTACATGGACGAGCCTAGATTAAAAATAAATAAGAGTAGACAGAGAATATATAAGACGAGGCTGACTAAATAGAGCTAAATTAGACCAAGTAAACTACAAAATTAAAACTAGTCAAGTTAACTATTCAAATAAATACGATGAATATTCAGTTTAGAAGAGAATAATCAGTTTAGATAATACTGTGACTACTATGACTATAAAATATAATATAATACAATATCAATACTAAATAATACAATACTAGATAACTGACAGGTAGGACTATACAATTAGACTAAATATGCTAGACTAGACAAACGAGACAAGCATGAAAATAAAAAGACGGGAGTACACAGACGAGATCAAAGGATCAACGAAATTTGATCGTAGAGAACTGACCACAGGATATTTTTCGCAGGGAAAATGCATTGTTTGTAGAGAAAATGAAATGCGAATTTTGTTAGAATGTTTCCAAACACCAAATATATAAATTGTGCAAACGTCAGAGCATTATTTTTTATTGATGTATGTCCACATACTTGATTTTAATTCTCAATTTTTTGTTTTATTTATATTTTTTAAATTAACATTTTACTAAAATTCAGAATTCCCTCTTTGTGAAAATACGTTCTTTAGGTTGTGTTTCA
The DNA here is from genome assembly GCA_944588485.1 of Phosphuga atrata. Lineage (NCBI taxonomy): Eukaryota > Metazoa > Arthropoda > Insecta > Coleoptera > Silphidae > Phosphuga > Phosphuga atrata. The sequence goes on along the minus strand of OX155893.1, from coordinate 64,256,655 downwards.
ACAGGCATTTTCAGAATTCTAAGATTTCGTGGAATCTTTGGGTTACACATTCTATTACATATAAACCTAACCTAACCCAATTTATACGGTTCATACAACGCGCATTCTAATTGTTTTAAGAAGGAATACCTAGAATTGTTCTTTGCAATGGTGAGGATTCATATATAACTTTGAGTCCAACATTATTCAATATACAATGATATAAAGCCATCGGAAAACGTCTGGTTCTGCGAGAAGATGAATATACAGCACTTTTTTCATCGAGTACATTCACCTGATTTAGTCTCATTATAGAAATATATAATAGCAGATTTCTTTGTATTTACGTTCACAGTATTGGTGTGGTGCATACTGGATATCAGAATTACTGATTTTCCCCGTTTTAGTACATGAGGAACTAAAAGTATTCTACTTTGAAATTCAAATATTGATGATTAAAATTCTGGTGGAATTTGCCTCTTGTTCTTTCTTAGATGCCAACATACGTCAAGTTTATTTTCCGTAATGCATGTACTGTTTCAAATTGTAGAATAATAATTATTAGCTGTCAGGTTCCTACTTGAGTTTACAGGCAAATATTCAACCAGATGTAACTTGGGTTGGATTTTGCAGTAAAGTCTAAGCTGGACGTAATTGTTTTGAATCAATATAAAATTCTGCTTTACAAATGTAATGTATCGTGTAATGAGCTAAAACCTGCACTCTTAAATCCCATACTGGCGATTTTGTTAAGAATATACATACGGAAACCATATCTTCCTTTAAACAGAATTTATAATTCTCTTTGCAAACAAATAGAAAATTTCAGATATAGGTACCAATTTATTAATAACAACTATTAAATCATAAGAAACTTCATCACAAAACGAAAACATTACAATACACCGAAATATGTCCCTTGCCGTACCATCATTGTACCACATTGAATTAAGATCTTCGTTGTACGATTTAAATTCTTATTTAAATATCTGTAAATAGAGCAAACCAATGATTGCTTTAATTTCTTTGATACAAGTTTTATAGATGAATGAGATAGTGAATAAAGTACGCGATTCCTTGCGCCGTTTAAGCTGCATATTTTTGGTTTATGCAGTCCACTATCTTTTGAAGCATATCTTCAGTTATCAACCAAGCGGATAGTGGATTTTCGGGTGGATTTGCTATGGCAGGTCCTATATTGCCTACCTTAAAAGTGATTATATTTTTAACACTTATTTTACTTTTATTTAGTGGATTTTTTGCCCATTTTGTATCATCATTTCTATACCTTGCTGTCTGTGATGTTATCTTACTGCATATATTCTCAAAATCATCATCACTATCGTCATTGGAAATTGAATATTCAATATTTATATCGTGTTCGCTAAATATCTCTGCATCATATTCTTCGTCACTTTAATCAGCTTCTTCGGTTATCATTATTAAAGCATTCGCTTTATCATCGACTGTAACTATATTTTTATTTGATCGTTATGGTTGGGTTCAACCATAGGATCAATTAATCACTGTTAATTATCGCCGAAAGTTGCTAGTAAGTAAGGTAATCGTCATCGTCATTAAGTTATTAAATTAACTAAAATAAGAAACTACAGTATAATCTCTACAGTATAAAATGTGTACGAACTTAGAACAGATAGTAAAACAATTTTACAGTTGGTCAGAATCGTCAAACAAGTGTTCAGTGTTGGTTTTGACTGTATTTCTTCTGTGCGCGAGGTTTATATCCGGCGAGGGGCAGCGTAAAGAAAAGACACGTGTTTCCCCAGAGCGCTGGATTACTGAACGTGTAGAATTAACCAACCGTCGGATTATCAAGATTATACTGTTTTTTTTTATATCTTATAATTATATTAACCAGCATAAATAATAAGTACGTAATTTGGAAATAATTTACTATGTTTATTGCAAGAACTCAATTATTATAGACTGAACCCGAAGTGCACTCTACAGTGAAATAAGCACCTCTCGCCGCGACTGCTTTGCTCCTACTCAAAAGTGCACTAGAAAATAATAGGATAGCTAGAATCTCAAACCTAATTTTAATTTATTCAATATATAGGTATATAATAATACCTATTCAATTGCTAATTTTAAATTTATGAAAAAAATATTTTTAAAAAATGTTTTTAATCACAAAATAAATGAATTTCAAATTTTACTATATACATATGTTCCTTTTATACAAAATTGAGTAATTTAAATTTTTTTGTAATTTCAAATTGCTATTGGTCGCGACCCGAAATGAGGTAGCCTAGCGAAATCTTAAGGTCGAGGCATTTTAATGTAAAATATTTAAATACATTTGTAAGGGTTTGAAAATGGTGCACTTACTATCACAGGTTTCGCGAGTTGTGCTTTGTGATATTTCGGAGGCAGCGAGACAACGATTGAGCAACACTGACTGCAACTAGTGTAGTGTTGTCTTTTTCAGTATAGTCCGTGCCTCTGTTCCATTGTAACACGAGACTGGACAATCCAAAAATTATATAGTTGTTTTATTTATTTGATAATTAATTTATATATGCAAAATTATGTTTTTAAATATTTATTGGACTTTAAAGTAAAGACAAGGAGGATTAAAATAATTTTTAGCCATTGATAAATGGCTAAACTTAAGTAAGAAAAGTAATGATACAGAAGACAAAGTTCTAAAAAACCTTTTGTGTACTACAAAGAAAATATAATGATTTTTTTCTTGAATTTGTCTATACGTTTAAAAAATATAATGGTAATGAATAAACTCTTTGTTAGGATCTGCAATGAATTCTTGGTCAAGGAGAGTATGAAACATTCAAAATTAAAGAGGCATCTTAAATCGAAGCATACTTCGTATGCCAAAACCAAGAGAATATTTTATTATATATATATATATATATATATATATATATATATATATATATATATATATATATATATATATATATGTGTGTGTGTGTGTGTAAAACTGGTAGAAATACCACATGGAAGTAAATATGCCGATGTGATGTTCGAAAAATTCCTTTGTCGAAAGATACTGTCGTGAATAGAATTTCTGAAATTAACAAGGCTTAATTAATGCAACTTATTACAAGAATTAAAGAAAGCCCAAAATTTCAATTCAGTTGAACGAAAGAACTGTTATTGCAAAATTAGATTCGTTGTTAGTAGCTATATGTCCGGTACGTTTAAAAAAAAAACGTCAAATTATTATTTTGTACTTCTTTGAAATACTAGAGAACCTTCTAGAGAGAAAGACATGGTTTGTAAAGTAAAAGGATTTTTAAAAACTGAAGGGTTACAATTGAAAAATTGCTGTAGAGTATTCACAGATGGTGGAAAAGCGATAACCGGTCAAAATGTTGGTTTTAAATCATTTTTTTCAAGCTGGTCATTATGATCATATAACTTTTACTCACTTATTAATCGGGGGGCCCTCGCAACACACAATAAATAGCACCAGAATTGAACGATGGACTTCAGGATGCTGTTAAGATTATACATTTTTTTATAATATAAGTGCCATGCCCGTAATAGTATATATTTTATATCGTATATTTTATATCTTTTATTTTAAATTTTTTGGATTGCAAAACAATCAGAATAGTAAATGGGGTCGTGAATGAAAAATGTTTAAGAAGCCCTGGTCTAGAATATACAAATTTGTGTCTATGGAAATCAAACTTTTCAAAAAACTATTTTTAATTAGAAAATAAATAAATTGTACAAATTTAATTGCATTAATTTTTTTTTCTTTTTTACAGACTTGTATTCTTGTTCGATTTCCATTTTTCAAAAAAAAAATTTTTTGTCTACATGTATGAAAATCAATTTGGCAGATTTGTTTTAAATCACAAAAATTTATAGAATTTTGTGTCTTTTCTACAGACTTGAGTAGTTTTTAATGCAAAAATTTACACATATTAATATCACTTTTTATTACTCATGCGCAAAAAGTTCTTCTTTTCACAATTTTCACAAAAAATGTCACATCTCGTTGTATTTCGTCATAACATGGGTAACGCACGCAAATATTCAATATCGGTAGGTTACATTAAAATAAACAAATAAATAAAAATAAAATGAACACACTCAAGACCGCGATATTAAAAAAATGTCAGAATTTTTCGTCAGACGTGAATATTTTTTTTTCATTACAAAATAATAATAAAAATTTAAGAGAACGTTTTAAAATGTGTGTCAATTCTATGTTGATGCCGGACTGAGGAGAGTTCTTATTACGAATCCACACCACCGGAGACAATTAAAAAAGCAAATGCTTCATTTTGTATTCCATTTTTTTTTATGGCCCCTGGATCCCAAACTTGTAAGATACATCCCCTCGCATAAGTAATAAAAAATATTGTTTGTAACACGGCCGAAATTGTCAATTTCCCTTTCGAGCGAATGTGCGAATGTGTAAATTTACAACCTTTCGCCTTAGTTACAAAATATACTATTATACTAGACATTTACTAATAAATAAAACAAATTTGCGTTTATGCAAAATAAACTTTGGAAAGATAGGTTAAACTACAGAATAAATTAAGCTGTATAAATTATATTGAATTCTGTCCATTGGTTTATTTTTACAGACTTTTACAATTTTTTTTAATTTTTGCAGACAAAATTTTTATTTTTGAAAAATTTAAAATTGCAATTTTTGCAAAACTAACAATTTTAAAAACTATTCAAAACTGTCGTCAATCAATCATGCATTTTTTCGTTATGAATTTTGGAACGATCAATTTTCAGCGAAATTTAGGCTCAAATCTGTAAAGAAGCAAATTCTACATATTAATTCTATTGTATAAGTAAATATTGACTAGCAAAAACAGTTCTTTTATTTCAAGTATTTAAAAAATCGCTATTGTATGTTTATTAAACTAAAATATTATATTTCCAAGTATTAAATAAATATTTTCCTTTTGTAAATCTTTCCAGAATAGCATACAAGAACAATAATCCAACCCCAGTCTATCTAACTTCCTCTATTCCGACAACCCATTGTAAAAAAATCCTATGCCTAATAGAGAAGATTTGTTCTTGAAAATGCCACAAAAGCTAACAAAGCAACGATATCTAATTTCTTCACAAAAAAAAATTCCTCCCTCCTTTGTCAAGTTTTTCTGCTTCGGAAATTTCATTTCTAACAATTTCCACCCTCGTGTAAATAATTACTATTAACACTATTCTAATCGTTTCGAATGGGTCCCACCGCTGTGTACAAGTCAATTACATGTGTACTGTTCACTTGAAGGGGCGCCGCATAAATGGCACTATAATAAAACTGAACTATTATCCGCGGTTGAAAGTCGATGATTCCGAGTGCCGGGGTTCCAAACAATTGTCCGATTGTTGCACGGAGGAGGTCTGTTCCATTGTCTGCTTTCCCGTCTGTCCCGTCACCCCAAAGAAGAATTTTGTAACATACAAACAGATTTATGGACTGTGGATATATATTTAAGTTTGAATGGAGACTGATACATCTTTATATAAAAATATCATTATTTAACCTTAACAAAGACAAATATTATTTTTAAATATACAACATAATTAAAATAATTGAAGTTTGTTTAGATACATATATTTTTTATATAAATCCAAGTTAATCACTGTTTCATATTTACATCATTGTAATCTACAAATTTAATTTTATTATAATTTCATGGGTAACTATTAGATATGTAAGTAAATGAAAATTAGACAAAACTTCACAGAATATTTAAATATCCTCTTTCTAAAACTGACTTAGTCTTCTAAGCTACATTCCTTAAAGCTCATATTTCATCAAAGAAGTTATCAGTTTTAGCGGTAAATTCATCCTATTACTAGATATTTATCATGCAGTGTGCATGCAATGTGCATGCAAAAATTATTTGAATCTAGATATCGCTCGGATTTGTTTTAAGTCAGAGTTTTATTTGTTTACACTATTGTGCTAATTACTATGCACTATTGTGCCTGGCTTGAATGTCGTGTGAATCCACGAAAGGCAATAAATATGAACTTATAATTGTTCATTGTTCCACCCGTAATAATTGTAAATTCCCCCGCAACAATAAAAAATACAATTTATAGGAATTTTAATCATAGAACTCGAAAAATGTAGTAAAAGAAAAACTCAAATATGGCTAATTATTTTTCCAGTAGTCTTAGAATCCAGGTTTAAATCCTTCTATATTCAGAACGCTTAAAAAAATCTTTTGCCCGGGTTTATTTAATAATCTTTTTATTCAAGCTTTACGAAACTCTTGGTAAAATATCCATATCTCCCTTAAAGTTCGTTGCTGCAGTGTTGGTGGTAATGATACATAATTAATACTGATCATAGGAACAGTAAATTAGTTTTAAATATATAAACACAAATAGGAGGCACACTTGGGAAAAGAGTATCTCCACAACTCGAGGGTGCCTACAGGAAGTTGTGTTATCAGTGTTATCACCATTGATGTATAGCCTGGTAGTTTATGAATTACTGGCTAGCCTGAATGGCCTTGAAATGTCCAGGTTATGCCGGTGAGCCAGAGGAAAGTTTGAGGGAACGCTCTGTGTAAACGAACAGAGAGTCCTCAAAGTAACCAATAGATGGTGTCAAACAATGGGATTTGGACTCATCCTGAGCAAAATCACAGTGATACCCTTTACTAGGAAGAGATGACTAAACTGCCTGCAGCTTATATTTTTATGTGAGAGAGCAGTAGAATACAAACAGGAGATAAAATATCTGAATATAACACTAGTTAGCAAACTTCTATGGAACAGGCAAGCCGAGGAAGTGGTAGTTAAATCCAAATGCTCTCTAATGGTATTCAGAAATTTTGGAATAGAAACTTGAGCTTGTAGCAATCGTTGATTACACAGTCACAGTGAGATCTGCGATCACTTGCAGGGTATCACTTGCTAGTAGCATGGGGAAGTACAACCAAGCTATGAAGAAATATCTTGAGAAGATTCTACGACTGACATGTGTCTGCATCACGGGGGCGATGGAGTCATGCCTGACAGCAGCTATAGAACTACTGCTGGATCTGATTCCGTTTCACCTTGTTGTTGTAAGTTTGAGCAACGAAGGGATAGGTAGAGGTAAAATAATCAGAAGCAAAAACAGGAAAAGTCCCGCTCCCAGGAGCCCCTGACTGGAAGCACCTACAGACAAAATAGAATGCAAATACCATTTCAAGAAAAACTACACAGAAATGTGTAGCAGTAAAGCCCTATGGAGCGACGAATCTTGGGCATACCGCATTGAGCAAAGTACCACCAAAAGGTATACAGATGGTTTGAAGACGAGGAAAGGTACTGTTGCAGGAGTATATTCCTCGTACCAAGTACTTCGAATTCATGGGAATCTACCCAAGTGTCTTCCAAGCAGGGGTGCATTTAATCGAAACATGTGCATAATATAACCTAGGAACTATCGCAAAAAAACTAATTGCTATCCTGTCAGATAGTCAAGCGGGCATCAAGCATGTTAGCTCATACACCATCCGATACAAACTATTATGGAACTGCGTGAGAAAGCTAAACAAGCTTGGCACAGACAACAAAGTTAAGCTATAGTAGTGGGTATAGTGGGAAAGGAAGAAGCCGTTAACCTAGCAAACAAGGGATCTAGTAATTCATTTGTAGATCTCTTTTGCGGTATGAGTATGAACACCATCCACAAAAGTCTAGATGAAGAAATAAAGGAACAATGGGGAAACACCTGGAAAGAACGTCTAGGATTAAGGCAATCCAATGTCATGCTGGTATATTTTAACCAGCAAAGATCAAAAGCCTGCCTGAAACTAAATAGAGACAAGTAAAATTCTGACAGGAGTCCTGACGGGTCACTAAAAACTTAAAAAACACCTTAAGACTCTAGGCCTAGAGGAAGAACACATTTGCAATTTCTACAGCTCAGCAGAAGAAACCCCATATATCTATTCAAGGACTATGGAGAACTGATCAATAGGGGACAGATGAACCTCAATGCTCACTGTTATAACGGGAAGGATTTGTAATCTTTGAATCCCACTCAGATTCTCGGATCCAGGAGTTTTAAATGGGTAAGTATATCAACGATTAGGCAAAGAGGGTGGAGTACAATAGATCTATAAAGGTCGCAGTGCAAGATACCACCGTAATCTAATATCTTATATCCACAAAAGGAAAGAGGAGTTATATTTTGAAAAAGATTTCTAGTAAAACTTGTCCGTCAAATTGGTAATAAAGTAATAACCTATATTGAAATAGAATAAAATTGTTTATTAGTTTTGTCTCAAAATTAAAAAAATGTCTCAGAAATGAAGCGATATATTGAAAAATGTTTGGATTGAAACTTGAAGGTAATTACGTTCTCTATAAGCACCTTTATATTCATACTTTGAAGAATAGCCAAATTTTGTTTTCGTTTAACACTTTCCGTGCCTCAAAAATTGGAAGGTAACTCAAAAATTAAACCATATTTTGAAAAATATTTCGAATAAGACTTAAATTCTTAAAAAAAAACTAATATTGGAATTAAATTTCCTATCAAAAACTTTGTTTAGTGATTTTTCGTGGGTCAGTTTGGTAATAATTAACCTTGAACAAAGTAAAAACCTTGTTTTTGTTTCATATTTTCTTGATCTCAAAAACTGCGAAAATAACTCGGAAACTTAACTAGAAACTTAACTGGAAACTTCTAGAAACTTAAAATTTCTTTAAGAAATATCATCTATAATAATTGCATAAAATACAGATTGGTTTAGACTTTTTAACATTTAAAACGCCAATAATATTACTTCAATAATAAATTGTTAAAAAGTAATCTAATAATTTATTTCCTAGTTTTAATTCCAAAATTAGAGCTTTTACGCTGAATTGATAAATTCGCCATGTTGTAACCACACTTATAATATGTAAAAATATTATATAACTTGTTATTCACCGTTATATAAATTTAGACACTTATCATTAGTATATAAACTCGTATATAAACTCGTTCAAGACACTCATTTTCAACCTTTAACATTCGAAACTCGAGTAGTGATAAGTGTCTAAATTTATATAACTGTGAATAACACGTTATATAATATTTTATATATTATGATTGTAGTTAAATCATAGTGAATTTATCAACTGAGTATATGTATATTTATTAATTGTGTAAGTATGAATTACCACACGGTCGCAACCATTCATTACAGCTTTCGATTATTATCCAAATAACATATTGGCCATTAATTATAATTAATCCTTTACCATATTTTTGTAATTATAACAAAATATATGAAACAATTTAAATATTATGTATAAATATTTTCTGCTTCTCTTACTTCCTTTTTAAATTTATTACAAAAATAATTATTATTATAAGAAGAAATGCTTAAGAATATTAATTTAAAAAGACCAAGTAAAATATTGATAGTATCAAATGTAGTTGATAGAAAATTGACAAAACACTGCTACAAGAAGTTGTACCAATAATAAAAGTGGTAAGCAGAGTTGTTCATGACTGCCAAAAATATAAGCGAAGTAATTTTATTACTAAAATCTACCAACAATTACAAGCATCCATTCGACAACAGTTTGTGAATAGATTTCCGTGAATTATATTTTTTCGTAAAAATTTTAATGATCTTTTTGGTAATGTGCGTGTCTAGCGGAAAATATTGATTTTGAATTTTATCGTCATACATATAAAATCTAATTGCCGCTGGAAGTGAAGCTGTTTTAAAATAAATCTAATATTTGTTAAAATGTATAAATGATTTCTAAAACAAGTCTAGAAGTTTGTTTAAAACTGCAAACTTCGTCCAGCTGTGATAGCATATGATGAATCAAGTGTTGACAAACCCCAGAACCAATCAATTAAATTAACAAAATTTCCTTAATTGATTTATGTAAGCAATTTAGCAACCAACACGTGGGAATAATTAATAGATTAATTAACATGTTGAGTGTATTTAATGAATCAAATCTAGAAATCTCTTAAATATATTTAAATAAAAATAGAGTTTAGTGTATTTAGTTGTATACACACGTTAAGTAAACTAGATGCAAAAGTATATAGATATAAGTGATATTGAAATGAATAATTCAAAGGCATCAAACAGACTTAACCTGCCAATAATATAAAAAAAAACGAAACTGATTTAAGGAGTCATTATTTATAATCGGAATAAAATCCTGTCCGTATATAAATTACAACTTTAATGGGCACTTTCACAATTTTTATTTGGTTCACTTTTAAAAAGCCGTCGGATAAATATAAAAATTCAGTCGATTATTTGATGATGCAGCGATATTGCGAGGAGGTTTAGTTATTTAGGAGGGTCGCGGTGTGAATGTGTGAGTGCGAGGACATTTAACAGTGGACAGTGTGGACTATCTCTTCAGACAATCGCCTCTTGGGTCCGGACTGGCCGGGAAGTGTTTATGGCCCTGAATTATGGGATCACACACCGTCGATAGACTTCTGCCTCTGTCGTTACTATATTTATATCGTCTTTTATAATCTTGTTCCAGCGTGGACTCGTTAAAATCATTTTTTTAGGTTAAAAAATCAACGGCCTCATGCATATTGCATTACGAATTATAAAAATAATCGGTCGTGCATATTTACCATGTTTCCTAAATTGTTTATTCAGACACCTCTTCATGTAATAAATATCTATCACATAATTTATTAATCATTTTACTATATGCATTGTTATAAATGTTACATAATAATAATTGAATCGTCTGATGCAAGAAGGGCTTCAGTCACGTTTTAGTATAATTTTCGGAAATCCATAAAAAACTGTTTTTCTTTATAAAGAGTAAACATAATTGCTTACATTGTACACTGTAACACAAGTAATTTAGAAATTTTGAACTGATACTCTTTTTTGCAAAAATTAACAATTTTATGTACATTGTAAGTAGGTTTTTTAAAAATAAGAGTCGATTTTTCACAAAGTTAGAAATTATATAAGCAAGAAGCATTCGTAAACTTAAGCAAGATTTATTCTGGCCACAACCCTGAAGCCCTTTATGCATAAATTGCTTATTACACATTATATTATTTCACATACAGTCATTAGAATGGAGTCCTTTTAGGACAAATCAATGTAAATAGACGCCCGTAAAGAAAGACATTAAACTAATTTTTGTAAAATTTAGACTGAATCCCTGAGACACTAAATTCATTAAATTATTAAGATTAAACTTTTTTTTCAAATTATTTTATTTGAAACAACTCATGCCACCAGTTTTAACTACGAATTTATGAATTGGAATTTATAATAATTTCAAACAATTCTAAAAGAAAAACTTTAAAAGTTAAAAGGGAGAAATATTATTCATACATAAGATACATTACGTATTATGAAAATATTTGGACATGTATAGTACCCAAATTATTACGACACATTTATATATATATATATATATATATATATATATATATATATATATATATATTGATAAAAATTCATATAATGTTTACCTAATAAAACATTAACATTTAAAGACGAGAAGTGCTTAGGTGGAAAACGCAGCAAAGGAAGAATCACCACCATGGTGAGAGCCAATATGTGTTGTACTAATTATGTGTGGTAGCAATATTATTCATTTTACCATACACCATTTACCATTACCATGATATCAATATTACATAATAATAATAATAGACTATTAATTAATTTATTAGACTATTAATTAACTAATAATAGTATATTACGTAATGAGAGTTGTAGGAAGCATATTACAGGAAACAGTTACGAGCGACCCGCGTAGCGGGGACTGCGTAATTCCGCGAGTACGTAATTGCCGTACGTAAAATCTACGGCCCCACTCATTTTTTTCTGTTTAATAAGATAAGTATGTTTGATGTAACACCTTCGATCTTAATTAACTTGATAGAAATGAAAAGAGATACATTCATAATGGTTACATACCTTTTTATTTAGTACTTATTTGTAGTTTTCGTTAGATTTAAACGTGAAAAAACGAAATCAATGACAGCTTCTATGTGGATGATGTGACGTTTAATGATTATTTGGAAATCACGTAATACTATATTTAAAAATAGTATCAACGTACAGCTCTCAGCCAATCAACGAAGCGTAAATCAAACAAGCAAGGGTGATTTTGAATTATTACATAACATTAATCGGTGATTCTTACATATGTGCGTGGTATGATGTATTTACATAGTCCACGAACTGTACAATAAAGGGCATTTACAATTGTGGTCGTAGATAAAAGTATTAAATTACTAAGAAGAAACAATTCAGTTTTTTCCAAAAGATTTTGTCAATTGACCATGGTAAAATACACATTTACTCAACTTATTAGGTAATTATCCGGCTATGTTATAAAAATAATCAAACTTGTGCGCCTATTTGGTGGAAATTATGCTACACATAATCGACCTAATTAATGTACTATTTATTCGTCAAATCGTTATTTTGCAATTTTAATTTTTGCTGCTGTATGAGCTAATGTTATATGATATTAAAATTTTCGATCCCATCGTTCTCAAGAATAGGCAAATTTTCATTAAAAAAATCACATTTTTGAATGAAGCTCATTCTTGTTCCAAATCAAGTAACACAAATTAGGATAGGCATGCATTGTTACTGTACTTTAATTAACTATAAACGATTCTTCTTCTTGTGGTGCCATACGCTGTCTAGCGCGTTGGCGTTCATGTGTTCCGTTCATGTGTTCATTGGGTAATGTTAAGTGTGCCTGCTTCGGCTCTTCTAAATATCGTTGCGGCATCTGCGATATTGCACCAGTTCCGAATATTGCGGAGCCATGAGTGTTGCCTTCCTCCCGGTCCTCTTTTACCTTCGATTTTGCCCATAAGTATAGTTTTCAGCAGTCTGTATCTGGGAACTCGTAGGATATGCCCCAAGTACGATGTTTTTCTTTGTTTTACAATATCTAATAGCTGTCGATGCGTATTTGCTCTTCGCAAAACCTGCTCGTTTGATACGTGGTCTACCCAGGCAATCTTGAGTAGTCTTCTCAGAATCCACAATTCTATTTAGGGATTTGGCCTTTAATGACCAAGTTTCTGATCCGTATAGTAATATTGGTGATATGTAACATTTAACCACTCATAGGCGGAGACTAAGGGGTACCTCAAGTCGTAGGTATAAACGATTACAGTCGTTTAAAAACCGATTGTCGCGATTTTTTTGGAATGCAATCTACCTATAAATTATGATTTTTTGTGGATAATAAATATGTTATTACAATATATACATATATATATATATATATATATATATATATATATGGGGTTTGGTAAAATCGTTTGCAGGCAAGCCCTCTTTTAAAAAACACAGAACTATAACAGAAGATAGCAATGTATCTATAATAAATGAAGAATTTAACACTCCTGCTGGAAATGCAAACATTCCCATTTATGAAATTTGTCCACTTCCAATCACGCAAAAAAGAAAAAACTGAAGTTGAAATGTTTTATATGGATACATGAGTCATGTGCCCATATTACAAAAGCTAAAAAAATATAATATTGGCCGAAATTAAAAAAAGTCTACCCGGTACGATTTACAGTACCGGTTTTGAACTTGTATCTTTGTGTTAATTATTTAAAAATAAAATAAAGTTTTTGATTCCATTAATAGAGAGTACTGCAGAAACTAGCACTAGACAACAAAACCCGCAGACTCATCCTAGGAACTTTGACCAACACCCATTCCAAGGCTCAATTTGGAGGCGAGATTTCAGAAAGCTTCGAAATAAAAACTGGAGTGAGACAAGGAGATGGACTTTCCCCACTTCTCTCCAACTGTGTCCTTGAAAAGGTTATGAGAGAATCGCGCAAGGAACTGAACAGTTTGGGTGCTCAGAGTGGTATCTGCCTGGGACGTAAGAAAGATGGACTGGTTGTAGATTGCCTGGCCTTTGCAGATGGCATGGCACTGTTTGCTGATTCTCTTGAGATGGCAACAATGCAGGTAAACTGCCTCAGAAAACTGGCTGCCAAAGTGGGTCTTCGAGTGTCGCCGGAGGAAACAGAATTCTTCACCAACATTAGAGAAGCAAACAGAGAGATGTAACTACAACAGGGAAACATCAAGAGGACTGAGAAATTTAAGTATCTCGGCGTATGGATTGAACCCAACTTATCAGAAAGAGCATCATTATCCAAGAGAGTCAGCAAGTTACAACTAGCCTATCGGCTGACTAAGAACACATACAATAAGAAATGCCTGTCACGCAACTTGAAACTTAAGCACTACACATCAGTTTTACGAACAGAAGCCCTGTATGGCATGGAGTGTCTTTCCTTGAACCGAAGGGGTCTAATAGAGGGATTGGAAATCAGAGAGAGAAGAATCCTCAGGAAGATCCTAGGCCCGCTAAAGGAAGATGGGGAATTCCGAAGGCGGCATAACTCTGAGCTCTACGAACATATTGAGATGCTCTCTGACTGTGCAAGGAAAAGAAGGATAGCTTTCTAAGGCCACGTTGCAAGATTGCCTCCAAACTGACTAACCAACCGTCTGTTCACCTACTGACAAAACAACAAGCTTCGTACCACTTGGTTGACAGAGACTGAGAAAGATATTAAAGAACTGGGAATAACAGATCTCAAAAACAGAGAGTCTGTGAGACGCACCCTGAAGGAAGTCCATGGATTTCAGGAAAAACCTCGAAGGAAAGGTACCCCTTGGACAGAAGAGAGAAAGGAGTTACACCGGCAGAAGATGCGACAATACTGGGCAAAGGTCAAAGCCCAACAGGTGAACAAGCGTGGTCCAAAGTAGGCCTATTCGAATGAAGAAGAAGAAAATAAAGTTATAGTTATTAAATTTATAAGATAATTAATAGTGTACACATGTTCTTTAAACGCCATTTTATAAAACTACTAACTAGCAACAATACATATATATATATATATATATATATATATATATATATATATATAGATAAATAATAGATGGTTGACAGACCCATCATCGCACAACCGAAACTACTGAATCCAGAAACGTGAAATTTGGGCAGTAGTTTTTTTTGGTAACGTAGTTCATTCCCTGAGTGTGTAAAATAGGGAACAAACTATCTAACAATGAGCTCTTAAACGGCCGGACCGATTTTGATGATTTTTTGTGTGTGCGTTTGAGTCGGTCCCTGGATGGTTCAGATTCACAATTGTACCCGTCTAAAGCGCATAAGGACACACTTAAGCACACACCAAGAATTTTAACAAAATGGGTCGAGCAAAACCGTTCATTTACTTAGCAAAATTGTGCAGTAATTGTAAGTCTTAAATCTTGATGTGATAATTTTTGAAAGATTCGCAGTAGCAACTACTTCTAATTTTTGTCAATATATTCGCAACGTCAAAAATTATTTGTAAAACGTGTCATTTCTTGTTTTGGAGTAATAAATTTTGAAAATCTCTTTAATAAATTTATTATACTAAATGTAAAAAGCAAAACTTTATATTGTTGGTTATTTTTGGGAAGAAAAGCATTTCCTTTCCTATTGTCATTTCATTTGTTATTGTTTCTAACTTTAATTTATGTTGAAGCTAAATCAGAATTACAAACCGACATACTTACAATAGCTATTTTAGATTCTTAATCTCAATAGGTTGATATAATTATGAAGAAGCTTGGATTTTTATTTTTACAATTTTGACCTACATAAACAATCGTTTTTTTTTTAATTTAAAGGAAATTATTTGTAGTTATTAACCGCATTTAATATCAAAGACAAGAATTGTTATTTATGCCATTGAATTAATTGAATAGAAGTCACTTTCTACTGTTATTGCTAATATTTATTAAAAATAAAATATATAAAAAAAATTTAGAGAACACGTTTTTATTAAAATACACAAAAAAACAAAGAAAATATTTTGTTCGAGTTGATTCTAAACAAAAGCATGGGGGAGTCCACTAAGGTAACTTCAACAGACTTTAAGTGTTAAGTCTAAGTTTTAGAGTTCAACGATGCTCGTTTTTATTTATAGTCAACAAGTTAAAGATTATTTTCAACTTTTTAGTGCAGGTTAATAAAAACGTGATTTATACATATACATGTAAAATATCTAGGGTTGGGATGGGTCCGCAATAAAAGAGGAGTTCCTCGAACTACATAAGTATAAGAAGCCCTTGTTTAGAGCATTATATATAAAACATATATATATATATATATATATATATATATATATATATATATATATATATATATATATATATATATATATATATGTAGAGTTATAAACTCGCAAATTTTGATTGATATTTGATTGAAATTCAAGTTTTTGTTGCTTGGCATTTTTTTTCAATCAAAACTATTCAGTTACGTTAAAAGTTTAGAACCATTAGATTAGATCAGGGGTGGTCAAATGTTTGGTCTGTCGGGTTACATTGTGCATGGAAATTAAAAAATGGAGTATATTTTAATAGTTGTGTCCATATGTTTATGAAAAGTAGCATGAAGATAATGAAGCAAACATCAGGATTAGTAAATATAATAAGCCTTTCATAGGCATGCTGTTGTGATTTGTTTAAATGTTTGCGTTGAAATACGAATTAACATCGTTCATTGAAGGTACAAGGTATGTATAGATAAACTTGTATTTGTTTTCTCACTGAAGTAATATTTTAGCAGGACACGATCACAAAACCAACTTATTTTTTGTTTGTTTTTAAACAAATCCTTAAAACCATTAAGTGAGGAATTAATGAATTATATTTTAACGAATATTATTATTTTAGACTGCGAGAACATTAGCAGTATTTTCTAATACCGGAATTCTTAATCTGAGTTCTTCACTTATGTGTGTTTTGTAAGAAAATACAAAAATATTGACCATATTTGTATTGGCTATATCTTTAGATTAGAATTTTGCGTAACTTTCTAGTTGCCTCCTTCAATCTTCAAATTTGATAGATAAATCAAAGTGGATGTGTACATGAAAGAAACTAGTTTAAACCAATTTAAGAAATTTTGGATGCCTTAACATGAATTTTTGTGAACGATTTTTCTTAGGAAACAAATATTGAAAACTTAGGTACTACTGCTGAAATCTGAAATATTAATTATAGATTATCATATAAACTTATTAAAGTCGAAATATAGCCTGAATATATAAATGTATTCAACCTGTTTGTAGCTCTATAATATTAAGTCTTATTAAAACTACAGAACAAATCTCATAATTGTTTCAACAGGAGATTAGTTTTGTATTATAGAGCTAAGAATAGGTTGAATTTATTTTTATATTTGGGCTATATATCGCTTTTAATAAATTTAAGTAATGAAAACTCTAAATGAGAACTCTAAAAAAATCATACATTTCCTATTTGTTTTCTTAGCATCGAATTTTAATTGTTTATAGACCTAAATATTAGAAATCCCAATGAGTATAAAGTTTGTTTTTTATAAATGTAACTATATAGTATATAATAATTCCTTTGTTTTACGCTAAAACAAAATTAATAAGAGTTGCAGCTTTAAGTACCAATAAAACAAGAAGCCTACAATACGCTGCCCGTGCGTTATAGTAACTCTCAGAGAACTCCCATAATTACATACTTTTTGCAATCATAATGTTTTTTTATTTATTCATACTTATTTATCCGTACTGATTCACCTATTTTCAGCTTGTTTGAATTAAGATATTTTTACATCTTGAATATAAAAATCTAATTTTTACTGTTAATTTTCCTATTATCATGATTAGCTAATTCTGTACATATTGTTTAGTCATAACTAATATGTGATAGACACTTGATTAGAAATCTGACAATTATGAAATAGACGTTAGAATGTTAATTTATTGAACAAAATAATTAATTTATTTATAATTTATTTTGAGTTTATTGAGAAATTCAATTTTTTAATTTTTGGGAAAAAATACAAAAATATAAATTTATCTAAGAATACGACGTTAGACTTCGTTTTACTAACAATGAGATAGATCTTATAAGTTGCTATAAATAAGAAGAAATAAATTTAATGCTTTTATCATATAATATCTAGTAATTGTCGTTGAATGAAGCGACAACTCAAAATTTATAATATTCCTGAGTGCCCATTAAACTTATTGTGAGATATATAGAGCCACTTATTGCAAAAGGATTATTCTCTCCTGACCGGTTACAATTTTCATTATGTGAAAAAGTCACCATAAATCTTAATAAAAATAAAAATATTTCTTCGTGTTTTCTAAACAACTATACAATTGCAAATGATATATCCGTACATTGCTTGTTCATTTAGACAAAAGAAAATTTATGTAAATTTAGTTTCAAATAAATTTATAAAACCATTATTAACATAATTGAAAATGTCATCTTAATGTCAGCTTAAACATTCTTAATTGCATCAACTAACTTAGTTTTATTCTGTTTTTACATCAACTAAAATAAATAGATAATGAGATAAGCTTCATGGCTTACTGCATAGAATAATCTTATTTTTGGAATATTACTGATAGTTTCAAATATTTCCTTTTTCTTTAATGTAGAGGAATGGTAGTGTAATAAAAAGATTTCAAAATGAAGCAAGAATTTATATTTAAGGAAAATGAACTTTTGAAAATGAATTTCTTTTCATATATACAACTCACCATGGTTGAACGCTAATAAAACAATACCAAGAAATGATACCTAAACAAGAATCCACTAAAAGGATGAAGTTTTTCGTCTAAAATTATTTGTTTTATCTAATTGTAAATTTAGATTTTTTTTGAGCGATTAATTATTGTTTTGCACACATACTCAAAAATTCAGGATGACTGGCTTCCGATTTTCCATGAAAACTCAAATATTTTCTCTCAACTTCTCGTTAACTAATGACTAGAACTAAAAGTTTTCCAATGAAGTGTCAAATATGAAAATGTATAAAATGTTAATTAAAAACCTTTAGTATACAGTAATTAATTATTATACATATTAATATTATAATAATTCATTCAAAATTATTTAAAACACTAAAAATTAAGGTGAATTACAAAAAAAAAGTTTATGAAGTGATGAAATACAATGATGCTTCGGTCGTATTACAATAGATGACGAACAGCCCTTTATTTTCAAAGAAAAAAAAAACTTGAAGTATCAAGGGCTATACTTGAGGTTTCCTTTAAATAAACATTATGGTTGTATTATATTTCAAAATAGACTGACCGTAGGGGCAACCTCTATTTGTTGGAAAAAACAGAAATTCGTTCCAGCTTGTAAAATATTCTCATTGACGAAATTCCTTTGCAGCTGTTTCGGTCATATGCAACTTTTAATGGATCTTTTGTTGGTTTCTTATCTATTGTGAAAAATGTGCACCAAATAATCCGATCCGAACCGTTCGGGTGTTGTATATCATAAATTACCGTACGCATAGTACATGATGCGTAAATCAATTGTGAATTTAAAAGATCAATGTTTATACAAATAGCTGAACCAGTAAAAACTAATCGGATGTCCTCTTTGTACGTATCCTTTATCATTTCGCTTCCGGACCAACGAAGCGTCGCGACGCACACACTTGTTTACGGCCGTTCCTCCACCACAGAAATTGTCATGTATTAGCAAACTTATCTTACATCATCGACAAAAAAACTTTGATAAATCATCAACTTTGACCAAAATATATACATTATTTATCAATAATATTTATTTATCAATAATATTAATATACCAGTTTTTACTTCTTGGTTCTTTGAAAAAAGTGGAATGCTATTAGTGTTTGCAGCATATGTTCAATAAATCTAATTTGTTATTAAAGTCTTAAATGTTTCATGGCTTGTTTAATAAAAAGTTAAAGTTTCGTTTATTACTAGTAAAATTAGATACAGTGCACATTCTGAAAGTGTAATAATAACTTTGAATGTGTTTCCAAGTTTTCTTTATATTTTGTGCTTATTTATTAGTTATAACTAATCGTTTAAATTTTAGTCCATTGTGGTTATTATATTTAAATGCGTGAACACTGCATTTCTGCTAATTTGTGCGGAAACTTTCGTTTTCTGTAGAATTTATTTGTGGCAGATTTCTTACGGTGCTATAAATTGTTCGACGCTGAAATGAATTCGGTAAGGTAGTTTCCATAATATATATTATTTTCTAAGAGTTTTCAATGAATTTATCTAACTCTGCAAACCTTGTTAAATAATTAGCGCAGTAAATAATGCGATATATACATATATATATATATATATATATATATATATATATATATATATATATATATATATATATATATATATATATAGCGGGTAATAACGATCGTTATTAGTTAAAGAGTAAAAGGTATGTATTTTTTACTACACAAACAGTAGAATTCGGGCACTACGATAAAAAAAACAAACTTCTTCTTAAGTCGACATTTCGATTAATTAATTAAATCTGTTTCAAGACTTACCAAATTGTTACAGAAATTACAAAACAAAGTAAAATATGTTTTTAATTCTTACAAAGAAGGTGATCAACAATTTATTAAGACGTATATGTAACTATATTTTAAAACTTGGTCCCGCGTATAGCATAAAAGTGTCGGAACAGTATCTTACTGATTGTGAGTAGGGTTTACACAAAAACCTTTATGAAAAACCGGTTTTCAAATTCCAGATTTTCAAAAAACCGGTTTTAACCGGTTTTCTAATTACATTGAATTGAAAAATTCACTTTGTTTTTTACCACACTTATATTATGTAAAAATGTTATATAACTTATTATTCACAGTTATATAAATTTCTACACATATCACGACTCGAGTTTCGACGTTTGACGGTTATTTTCAAGTGCCTTTGCCCTAAGTCTTCAGCTGCTACGGTTTTCTAATTTTTATCAAAAAACAGAATAAGGAATAATATTTTAAGTAATTTATATAAAATAGCAAAAACCGATATGAAATTATCAAAATCAAAGTCAAAATTGAAAAATAAATAGGATTACACATTACTTTAACAAAATAACGAAAATTCAAACAAAAATATCAAATAGTAGTAGTATTTATCTTTATTTCACTAACTTTAATTTCTCCTAAGAAAATATGATTTTAAAAAACTATCTATCCACTGAAAGGTGGCTAAGTCTTGTTCATATTTTCAAATTCAAATATACATTCACTTGTTATAAACTGACTTATTGTTGCCCTAAGTCTTCAGCTGCTATACGAATGGGTCCGAAGACTTTCTGAAGTTCCAAAAGTTTAGGATATTGAGCTTCGTTCCACATAAAAGAAGAATTAAGGAGGTTCGAGCGAATCCCATGAATATATTAAATATTTTTTTCAATTTAAAGCTTTAAAATTTTTTATGCATGAAGATCAATACTGTATTTATGTCCTCTTAAAATTTGAAAGTGATGCTCGGTTTAGTTTATCCGGAAAAAAAAAATCAAAAATGATGTATGTTCGAATCTTATACACAGGTTTCTATGGCCAACAAGCTTTGGTCAAGTCTTTATTTATTTTTTTCGATATTAATTTCCCAATTTTAAGGAATAAAAAACTATATACAATAAACTTAGATATTATTAAAACACGATAACATTAAAGCATTGTGAAGTTCCCGATGTAATTATTTAAATAATTAAAGTTAATTCTTTTTGTTTTGAATCTTGTTTATCGATAGTAATTCACATGACAGATGGTTTGGCAACGTCGCGTTAACAGCTGATTTTGAGAGAAAAGAAAAATATGGAAACATTTTGAACTTTTGAACGTCTGTGGAACTATTTGATAGAATACACTCCAGCTTTTTACATAGAATATCTATAATTTTTTGTCTTTTGGTAATTCGAGGTTTTCGGCCAACATCTTGGGCTCTTAACAGTCGACTCATAACACTGATGTTGCCATCCATATCTTTTTATGTCCCTTATAAGTCAAAAATAACGAAGTCATTTAATAATTTTATTTTATTAAATAAAAAATAATTACAAATTTTTAAATTTGTTATGTTATTATAAATATAAATAATGAATTTTAACAACTATTAGGATAATTGAAAATATAGAAAAATTCAAGCACAATTTTGACTCATTAGTTACGCTCGAACCTCCTTAAATTCAATCCTAAAACAACATATTCTTTTGTTTATAAATTTAATTTCTTTCCATATTCATGTTTAATATAATTTTGAAGAATGATGTTTTTAAAGAAATGATGGTTTTAAAGAAATTTTCTAAAGAACTCGCAAATTTTTCTAATTTGTGAAACTGATTGGTAATTGTCAGACAAAATAGGAATAGGATGTTCTTGGTTACAAACATAATAAAGAGAATCTTCATAACCGTTATATTCGTCTTCATCTTCATTTTCCGATTCCCCACTTGAGACATTTACTTCGGCTTCAGCTTCAGCCATTTCTCTGTGTTTATATAATACATCATTAACTGCTTATCAGTAACTTATAGATGATAATTTGCCAATTTTTTTCAGGTTATTTTGTTGCCATTTTTCAACAGCAGCATCATCATTTGTTGATGCAACTATGTCACTTTTTAGATTCAAGTAGAAATTTTGTAGCCTTTCCGATACCAATTCTAATGTTCTCTGAATATCTCAGAAACCAGCTATTGGTACTAATCCCAAATTGAAATCTTCTGCCAAGTGGTGTACATTAATATTGGTGTACATTAAATATCTATGATTTCTTCTGCTAGTCCAATCGCCTAAAGGCCTAGAGGTTATACATATCGATTCTGATTTCTTTCCGATGATTATTTTATGAACTGCTTTCAAATAATTATGTAGATTGCTCGTAGATGATCCTTTGCAGCTCAACATTTTATTACAATAATTGCAGATAGCCTTGTCCTTATCCCTAACTTTCTGAAAGTATCCTAAACTTCCGACTTATTCATTTTTTTCTAAACATGAAATTAATGTAGTTTCACCAATATTTTTGATTTATTATATTAACTGTTAATATGAATGTACCTAAATTAAAGAAAAAAACTTTATAGATTTTTTAGGAATTTTGAAAAACTTAATCTAATCTGATGCTTCATAAAGACATAATTTATGACGAAACGCTTAGAAAGAAAATATGGATAATTTTAATACCTTGTATTTTATTTAAAATCCCATTATACATAAACCAGAACTTTTTATTTTACATTAAATTTTGAGAGAAGAAATTTTTACCAAATATGACGACTTTATATTTCTGTTTCCAGTTTTCACTTTAAAAGATTTAGCGAACCTGTCGAGACTCGTGACGGATTGCACATATGTACTAACATAATATAAGTCGGTTTGGTTAGCATACAATGAAAATCAAATCAAATAAGTTAATGTAAAAATTATTTTTTCTGTAATTTGAATTCTTTGAAACCAATTTTCTTAGTTTAAAAACCGGTTTTTTTAAACCGGGTTTGAAAAACCATCAAACCCTAATCGTATCCCGTTTTTTTGGCTGATGCCGATATATCCATGTTAGATTCTTTGCATTTTTAGGGTTCCGTACCAAAAACGGAACCCTTATAGGATCACTTTGTTGTCCGTCTGTCTGTCTGTCTGTCTGTCTGTCTGTCTGTCTGTCCGTCTATTCGTCCGTTTCTCCGTCTGTCTGTCTGTCAAGACCATTTTTCTCAGGAACGCGTAGAGGTAACAAGTTGAAATTTGTATCAAATACTCGGGTCTGCGGTCTCTTTCAGCTTTGAAAAAATAAAACTTGTAAGTCAACGCGATCAAAAGATATGACCGTTTATGTCGCATATTTTGCGATTTCACAAAGGAATCAAAACCTATAGGGTACTTCCCGTTGACCTAGAATCATGAAATTTGGCAAGAAGCGGTGTCTTGCAGCACATGTAAAGGGAAAAAAGTAAACATTAAACATGTAGTTTAATTACAAGAAAAATGCGAATTTACTATTAGAAACTTATGAAAATACACTAACGTGTTGCGTGGTATTGTCAGGCACCAGAAGCATATAGGTTGCATACAGTTAGGTCCTCCTAAAGATACCTTACTTACAAGTTTGTACGGAACCCTCGGTGCGCGAGTCACAACTCGCACTTGGCCGGTTTTTTACAACATTTTACAACACCTATCATAAAAAATATGATACTGAATATCCCT
This sequence comes from Phosphuga atrata, assembly GCA_944588485.1. NCBI lineage: Eukaryota > Metazoa > Arthropoda > Insecta > Coleoptera > Silphidae > Phosphuga > Phosphuga atrata. Next base: position 64,232,649 of record OX155893.1, on the reverse strand, counting down.
CTAAAAGCAATTTAAGAAAACCTAAATCGAAAGAAATGAAAACCGCGTTAGTTTATCTTTGACCTCAGCCCATCTCTGGCCTTAGCTCATCTTTGTGCTTGGCCCATATTTTGCCTTAGCCGATCTTTTGCCATAGCACATCTTTGGCCTTAGCCCATCTTTGTTTGCCAGATTCTAGAATATAACGATAACTGTTATGTACTATTGCGATCATTTAAAATTGTACATATAATTGCAGTGCACGAAAAGCTTTTCAATATGGCAACATAAAGAAGTAATACTGGAATATTATTCCAAGAATTTAAAAATAATACTGATATTACTTCAGCTATCTAAGAAGTTTAATTATCCTGAAATTCATTTACTTGTAGAATGGAAGTAATTTTTGAGAATATCGAACCACAATGAGAACATAATTTACAAAAATGCCTTTTTCTAAGTTTACTATGTGGTGAATCAGATATCATCAATCTATCACTATGTAAATGCTTTTAAATCAAAATTCAATTTGTGGACAACCCAAATAAAAGAATGTAACTTAAGATAAACTAAAAATATTAAATATAAAAAAAATAGAAAATAGAAAAACTAAAATCAAAATAATTAATATTATGAAAATGGATAAATATTGTGGTACTAATTAAGAAATAGAAATTCATTTTCTTATGAGATGTACATTTAAAAAAGAATTATCACAAACTGATTTTTGGAAACTGGTAGATGAATAATCCAGTTATATAAAAACTTTTATTATACCCCTGATTTGGATCAACTTTCCTTTGAGAACGTATTTCTTCAACAAGGAGCTTTATAATATAAGTCCAAATCCAAAATAAACACCTGAATGACTACATGAATTTAATCATAAAATCGTGTGTACCAGAGTATATAAAGCTGGTAAAAGAAATTTTATTAGAACCTGAATTTTTAACAAAATTTCATTGCTAAAATAAAAATAGTGGCTCTCCTAAAATCTTTAAATTCTAAATTGAAAAATTAAAGACAGCACTGGGGTTAGCACACATTGTTACTAACGTAATAATGTGATAAATTACGACTATTATGATTAACGTGATAAATTGCTAATGGCTGGTTGGGTCATAGAGTTGTCTGTTGTCAATGATCTGTTTATGTCCTTTGGCTTAACCCAATCTGGAACCGTAATACGTGATTTTTCCGACAAAATCCAAATACATAAAGATCTATCAATCAAATCTAGACTAATTTTCAATGAAATGACTCAATATCTGTTACTGTACAACTTGTCGGCCTAATGTCTATCACAAAATATCATACGTTTTTATAACACTTAAGAAAACCAATAACAATAAAATTGTAATCATACGTAATTTATTCCATACGTTTTTTAATGAGTTAAAACTAATTTGTTAAATTCAATAAACCTCAGTAAACTCTTAGTATCCCCATTGACCATTAAATAACAATTCTTCAATAATTATTTTATTTTCACAACTTATTTAAAACAGAAACCAATCTACATGTATGAAACCAATTTAAAACTTAATTAAGAGGAGTCTTAATCACGGTTATTAAATCTCCTTACCGATATTTTGTTTGCTCAATTCTTACAAATTCAGTTTCCTCAGTTGGCATGTCAACTGAATGTAAATATATTGGAATGTAAAGCTGTATCAGATAGATTATGATATAGGTACAGATTTTTTATAGTGTGGGTTATAATGCACTGGAATTGGCAATAAATTGATATAAAACGAACCCCTGTCTGTAGATAGTAAAATAACAGTAGGTCATAGTGGTGCGACAATTGACAGCCTCACTGAATGGACCCGTTCAAGTGAAAAGATACTTCTCAATCTGATAATAGAATGTACGGGTCATTTCTTTACGACCTCGGCCGCGACGGTGTCTGACAGCCGCAAAGCTTCCGCGTCAAGTTGTCTCCTACAAAAACGTTTATTGCAAGAATCGTTAAATAAATTAAAAATTCATTCATATTAATAAATATGTTTATTTAACCTATTTAAAATCTTTCTTAATATTTTCATTTTAGTTGTTTTTAGATTTAAAGACACGGTTTAATGGATTTAAATTATTCAAGATTTAATGGTAGATATTTTGTTAGTCAAAGTAGTCAAGTTCAAATAGTTAAATTGGATAATTTTGAAATAAATAAACTGGACTGCATGGCTATATTCTATGGACCTTTAATAATATGATTTCACACTTTTGACATTTGTTTTCACATTAACGAAAACTGATTTCACTCAATGAAAACAGAATCAAATGGAATGAAACTTGGGTATTTATGATTTCTTAAAAACTTAATTATGAACTTAAATTTATACCATAACTTAAACTTTATGAAACTTACTCGTGATTATCAACTTTGCAATAACGAAAACCGAACTTGAAATTCTGAAAACAAATATTGTTTCAAGTCAATAAAATCAATGAAGACAAAACAATAATTATCTGTAACCCATAACTTGCACAACTATTCTAAAATGACTCATGGTAAATATAATAAAGTTTGAATTAATGATGAAGACTGAATTCTTTATTTTTTAATTAAATTTAAAAAAACCTGAATTCTTCACCTGAGCATGAAGGAAAATCTCGCTAAATGCACTACCCCAGGTGGTAACCAATCCACCGTCACCTATGGTGACGTTAGCGGACCTTCGGATTCTGGGGAGTCCGCACCAACATGCTTTAAGGATAAGTCGGAGCATCCTGAAATCACCGGATGTAAACTCAGACCAAGACGGCAAAGCTTCTTCGCAATATTTAATGCCAACTCACTGCTAAAAGTGAGTAAACTGAAACATTTGACTGATTCACTAACACAACATAATACTGACATATAGGACACAACATAATACTGACAGCAGTACAGGAAACCAGATTTACGGACGAACATGCCTTCGAGTGCCAAGGCTACATAATCCTCAAAGGAAAAGTGGATCAGCTGGTAATGAAGAACGTACCCCACTTAAGTACAGGATTTATAATCAGTCACAGGATTCTGGATTCAGTCAACGACTTTACCTCCCCGAGTAGTCGTGTATCCATCCTCTCTCTCAAATGCGAAAGCAAGGGCTACTATAGTCAATGTACATGCCCCAATCAACTAGGACAACAGACGCAATCCAGACAGAACTGATAAATTCTGGGAAGACTTAGAAGATATTCTCTCTAAACTTCCAGAGAGGCACGCCGTTATACTGCTTTGTGACTTCAATGCTCAATTGGGAAGAGAGAAAAAATACAGAAACATAGTGAGCAATTATCCGGCGCATAAGCGAACCAACCGCAACGGAGAACGATTGGTGGAGCTGTGTAGGACTTTTGGGTTGATCATGAAGTCTGCAGCCTTCAAACACTTGCCAAGGAAGCAGAAGACTTGGATTTCACCTAATACCCACCTGGGTGAATTCCAGATAGATCATGTGGCCATTTCACGAAAATCTCAAAAGGAAATACAAAACGTGAAGGTACTAAGAAGCGCCAACCTGGACTCAGAACACTATCTCTCAAAGATCAAAATAAGACTCCATCCAGCCTAGAAACACTAGATTACACAGAACCTCCAAAATGGTAAGATGTGACGTCGAGAGACTCAAGAACAGTCAAGAACTAAGTAAGAGACTGAACAACACAGACCTAAATAACTGGGACCAACTGAAGGAGACTCTGGTCAAGGCGACCAATGAACTCGCCCCTCTCGCTAGAAGAAGGAAGCATCCGTGGTGGACTGAAGACTGTGAAAATGCAACAGCCAAAGACAGATAGCCTGGGTGGAGTGGAACTCTAAAAAGACTATGGAAAATTGGCATACATTTTTGGAACAAAGAAAGGTTACAGCCAAGATATTTCGAGGAACCAAACGAACCTTCACACAAAACCAACTAACCCAAATCGAAGAAAGCTTTGCTGAGAATAATCCCAGAGATTTCTTTGGAACATTTAAGCAGGCACTTAGAAAATTCGCTCCGCCAAGCCTCCACCTTAGAGACTCACAAGGTGGCTTACCAAACTGGCTTATAACGACAAGGACAACTGCCACCTTTTGGCTCAGTACTTTAAAAATCTTCTCAACTGTGACCCACCCAGCGAAGACTTCGACTATAAACAAACCACACCAGACCCGGACTCGCTTCCCCCTTAATTGGAAGAAGTTGGCCAGATCATTCAACTTCTTAAGAATAATAAAGCAGCTGGAGAGTACTCTATCGCTGCTGAACTGTGGAAAGGTGCTGGAAACAATGCCGTACGCAAGCTAACCAAGATCATCCAGGACATCTGGGAAACAGAGAAATTACCACCCGATTGGAAATCTGCTCTGATCCATCTGCTTCACAAAAAGGGATATTTTACGGATCTAAACAACTACCGTGCAATTTATCTCGTCCCGGTAACATACGAGATTCTCTCGAAGGCGTTACAAACAAGGGCAGAAAATCAGTTGGATAGTCAACTGGGAGAATACCAGGGGGGCTTCAGGAAGACCCGATCCTGTGTTGAACAGATCCTCAATCTTAAAACTGTACTTGCATGCTCCAAGATGAGAAACCGCCAGGTGGTTGTCACCTTTGTTAATTTTAGGTTTTACGGCCTACGATTCCATTGATATTGCGAAACGCTTAACAAAGTACTCCAGGAACTAGCACTAGACAACAAAACCCGCAGACTAATCCTAGAAACTTTGACAAACACCCATTCTAAGGTTAAATTTAGAGGCGAGACTTCAGAAAGCATCGAAATAAAAACTGGAGTTAGACAAGGAGATGGACTTTCCCCACTTCTCTTCAACTGTGTCCTTGAAACGGTTATGAGAGAATGGCGCATGGAACTGAACAATTTGTGTGCTCCTAGTGGTATCTACCTGAGACGTGGTATCTACCTGAAAAATTGGACTGGTTGTTGATTGTCTGGCCTTTGCAGATGATATGGCACTGTTTGCTGATTCTCTTGAGATGGCAACAATGCAGGTAAACTGCCTCAGAAAACAGGCTGCCAAAGGTCTTCAAGTGTCTCTGGAGAAAACAGAATTCTTCACCAACATCAGAGAAGCAAACAGAGAGATGGTACTAGAACAAGGAAACATCAAGAGGACTGAGAAGTTTAAATAACTCGGCGAATTGATTGAACCCAACTTATCAGAAAGAGCATCATTATCCAAGAGAGTCAGCAAGTTAGAACTAGCCTATCGGCTGACTAAGAACAATTACAATAAGAAATGCTTGGCACGCAACCAGAAACTTAAGCACTACACATCAGTCTTACGACCAGAAGCCCTGTATGCCATGGAGTGTCCTACCTTGAACCGAAGGGGTCTAATAGAGAAATTGGAAATCAGAGAGTGGAGAATCCTCAGGAAGATCATAGGCCCGGTAAAGGATGATGGGGAATGCCGAAGACGGCATAACTCTGAGCTCTACGAACATATTGAGATACTCTCTGACTGTGCAAAGGAAAGAAGGGTAGCTTTCTATGGCCACGTTGCAAGATTGTCTCCAAACCGACTAACCACCCGTCTGTTCACCTTCTGGCAAAACAAGAAGCTTCGTACCACTTGGTTGACAGATACCGAGAAGGATATTGAAGAACTGGGAATAACTAATCTCAAAAACAAACATTCTGTGAGACGCACCCTGAAGGAAGTCCGTGGATTTCAGGAAAAACTTCGAAGGAAAGGTACTCCCTGGACAGAAGAGAGAAAGGAGTTACACCGGTAGAAGATGCGACAATACTGGGCAGAGGTCAAAGCCGAACAGTTGAACAAGCGTGGTCCAAAGTAGGCCTATTCGAAAGAAGAAGAAGATAAAGCTTGAATTCTTGAATCATATGAATAATGCAAGCATTGGAAATAAATTGCAAATACTACATTAGGTCAAATTTTACAAAGACTATTAAAAACACGTAATATGAGTTAGAATTATTTAGAGACTATAAGGAATTGCATGGAGAAAACACTATTCAGGAAAGTTTCAATAGACAGAGAAGGGTGGTTAGCCAAGACCAGGCAAAGAAGACCAGATACGACTAGTGCCGACAAAACCAGAGCGAGAAAACTAGGCTTGAAAGACTAAACATATAGACAAAACTATTCGAGAATATCTTTAGCAGACCAATGCCTCCAGATTAGAGGGGTAATATGAACCATACAGTACTAGACTAAATAGCGTCAAATTAAGAGTATCCTGTTTTTTCTTATGAATAAAAACAAAAAGAAGTCATTAAGTACCTTATTTGATATAATTTTAACTGTCTAATATTCAGTGAAACTTCAACTTGCTTTTGAAAATGGAACGGTTGTCGATTGAACAAAGCATTGCTTGTGTAGAGCATCTTATTAGATCGAACGTCATTATTCACACTCTTTAATTCTCCTGCGCCGCTAAAAACTAAACTTGCATCGAAACTAAACCTGCAGGGAGGAAAAAACTGAGAGGAACGAATACGTGAATTAATACTTTGCAAGTTAGGAACAGAATGTACAGAATTGAAGGAAATTCCAAACAAACCGTTGGACGTTTATCGCAGCAAGTAGGAATTTCATGTGAGTCGGTAAGAGGAATTTTAAAGATTTAAAGATTTACTAGTTCGGTTTTACAAAAGGCTAAAAGCCCAAAACCTACTTCATGATTGGAATTCAGTCGGTGGATTTTAGGCAGAGGTGATAATTTTGTCAACAAAGTAATTATGAGTGACGAAGCCCGTTTTCAATTGCAGGGGAGAGGAATAAACAAAATTTAAGTTACTGGTCTGCCAAAACCTTCAAGTTACTGTATGGTATGATCAGCTGGAGTATTGGGATCGTATTTTTTTGAAGATGAAATGGGAAACGCAGTAGTTGTTAATAGTGAATGTTATGTGGAGATATTACAAACGTCCTTAATGGATGTCATCGCTGAACACCGATAACCAATAAACTATATTTAAACGATATTAGCAATCCAACCTCATCCAACATGTCTATGAGAGTGTTACGAGAGTTCTTCCCTGTTCGTTTTCCCAGAGTGGGAATCATTTGTGACCTCCTCGCTCTCCGGATTGTCGGCTTTGGATTATTTCGTATGGGGTTAAGTTAAATCTAAAGTTTATCAGAACCGACCTGAAACCCTGGAAGAGTTACAACGGATCATTCGACAAGCTATTGGTGAGGTCATTTAATCGATGCAATTTATAAGTACTAATTATTAATTTGGGATTAACTCACCCTTTAGATAAAAAATAAAGTGAAGGTTTGAAAAGAGGAAGGTTTGAAAAGAGAAATACATAAGATTTAGGCCTTCCAGTTTTAATGTGCCTAGGCTTCTTAATCAAATTTTAATTAATAAGCTTGTATAATGAAAACTAATTAATGTACTTTTAGATGGCTAGTTGGTATATATTTAGAATATAAATATTAAGTTTGATTGAGTTGGTATTAAAGGTTTCATGCCCAACTATATCAGCCACAATCAAGAGAGTGCTTCGATATCGACTATGCTTCATAGTACAATGTATCAAATTTTATATACTACACCAGGGATGGAAAACCTTTTTACCATAGTATTCCACTTTTATTGAAATTAAGTTTATTATGATAAATAGTAAATTTTTTATTATTTTTCCGATAGTTTGACTAAATTGACTGCTAATTGACTGACTAAATATATTAGATATAGATATAACTAGATATAGATTAAAAAGATCGGAATAGATAGAAGAGTCGAGCAGATCGAGACATAGTTGACAATATTATATAGACAGGATTAAGCAGATGAAACTATATTAAAAGCGCTCTAAGGTTAGTCCGGAAACGTTAATAGAAGCTCTAAATAAGAGTAATAACTACTTGCTGTATATGATCTAAAAGGAATACTTTTTTAACTCGTATTATCTAATGCCACATATTTTTGATTATATGGCTAGAATTCTCTTTTTAAAATTTAATTATTGAAATTTCGATGAAAATTCAATTAAATTATCGAAGTTAATAAAAAAAAAACTTTTAGGTTTATAAATAATTTATTGGCCGTTCACCTATGACTATCTAGCGTGGATTCAAAGAAACTTGAAATCCACGAAATATTCTCGAAAATTAATTGCAATATTATTCAAATTGAAAATAATGAAAAGAACGCACAAGAATGTAAATGGATTCGAATCTAGAAAATACATACAAATGATCGAGGCATGTGGAATATTAAATATTAATAAGTTCGTCCGATTTTAAACTGGTCGCAATAATTCATAATCGCAGTTGTCTTGCACTACTAGGATAAGTACTTTCACGCCTGCAAATGTTTTTCTTAGAACTGTCCAATTGTGACAATTTACTGCCGACACATGATTATAAATTATAATTTTCTCCTATAATTAAGATTATGTAAGCATATTAATAAGTTTAATATAAATCTATAGTTACACTGAATTGATAAATTCACTATGTTTTAACTACACTTATAATATTATATAACTTTTTATTCACAGTTTAGACACGAGTATCACGACTCGAATTTCGACTATTAAAGGTCATTTTCAAGTGGTCATTACGTTTTTAGTGGTTCAAACATTAGTGGTTCAAACGTAATTATAAGTGTGGTTAAAACATAGTGAATTTATCAATTCAGTGTAAGTATGGATTACCACGTAGTAACGGTCGCAACCATCCTATTCACTAAAATCTATTGTAGTAGAAAGTAAAAAATATATCGTATTTTATATTGGATAAAACAATTCTTAATAGTAGCAGAAATAAGTTGAGAACAGTATTTCTTAGATTGAAGTTTTATTTTTACTTCAGTATATGAATTTCATAGTATACATAGTAAATGTAAATAGTACCAAAGAAATTACATCAGTATAATATTCTCTAGCAAGCATAATATTAATCATAAAATGAAAATCGTTAAAAACTATGTTAGATAAGAAGAGCCCGTTTTTTAATATATTCAATTTAGAGGGAACATTTGGTTGGCAACCTTTTGTAATCAAAACGTTTGTAAAATATGTTAATTTGAGCAACAGTCACGGAAAGTAAAGATTTAAATTAACTAGGCAACACATCGACATCCCAGAGCTATCAACATTTAGTTTGTCTATATTTCTAAATACAGTTTCAATAGTTAAGTTTTTACAATCATGACTAAAGTGAATTGTGCAATTCATTGGTATAGTCGATAACTTCATTTGTAATCTTACAGCGATAATAAACCGAAGTTATTTTTAATAGTATTTTTTTTTATTCTTGTATTGAAATATAGCTTTTTTATTTTTTGGTTTGGACTTTGGATAGTTGGCATGATTCACAAATACAATACAAAAAAATAAGATAAATAATTTAGGGATATAGTACAATCCCTAAATTAGTAATGTTTAATTTTATTATACAATAAATGTTGTACATTCATGTTCGTATAGGGTGGGGTAAACATTTTTAAGTAAACAACTTGTTTAGTTTTTGTCTAGTCTTGTTTGCCTAGTTTTGTGCGTCAAGTCAAATCTAACTAGTCCTATCTAACAACAAACAGTATTTGATTTTGCGAAGGACTTAACTGATTTCAATTATATGACAACTTAAATGTACCGAAAATTTTGAAATTTGGTCGAAACTATAAAATTTTATGTTGGAATATAAAAAAATATATATTTAAAAAAATATTATAAAAACTATGACTTTCATGAGTCTACAATAAATTCTACTAGACCAGTCAAACTGGCTATTGTATTATATTGATCAACATTATTTGAATTTCATGTTCAAATATGCAGTATCGTGAAATTGAGTAGGCAAATTTTATAAAATAAAATTGTTGGGACATTGCAAATTATACATGATCATAATTTTATATATTTTAGAATATATTTATAAGGAATATATTACGGAAATATCTAGCAAATTTTTTAAAATTTTATTCTTGGCGACTCTCTTAAAATTAATTTAGTGCATCTGACCTCACTCGTATAGAGTATAGATGATTAAAATATGCATGAGTTTTGGTAGTCCTAAAAAGTCTCAATAGATATTATAGAGCTTTGGAAAGGTTGAATGTATTTATATAATCAGGTGGTGTTCCCACTTTATTAAATTTATATGATTATCTTTAATGTAGTATGGTTCTACCAATAGTAAATATGTCTGATTGACTTAAAATGATTTTTTCTCAATAATTTCTATTGATAAATTGTAAAATTATAATGGTTATAGGAGTTAAATAAAATATTACAATATATTATTACCATAGTGAGCTTCAAAGAAGTTGCTCCTATATGCTGACAACAAAATTTATGTAAATGAAGACTTGCCCCGTGAGGTCCTGGATCTATTCAGGAAGGCCAGAGCCCTTAGGGACTTTAATTATAAATTCATTTGGCATCGGGATGGGTGTATATATGTTCGCAAAGACGAGTCTACAGACCCTATCAGAATAAGAAGCGAGAATGATCTGGATAACCTATCCTATTATTAAGTTCATGATCTCTTTGTTATATTGTTGTAATGTATTAATATTGTTAAAGTGAAAAGAACTAAAAATTTCAAACTAATCAATATTGTACATTTGAACATACGCTCACTCTGTGCGAATTTAAGCAATTTTAAATGCCTAATTAACAGCGAGAGATACGAAATAATATGTCTTACAGAAACCTGGTTATCTCATAGAATACCTCATGATGTGCTGCTATTCAATAGATATAACTTATATAGGCATGACAGACAGGATGGCAGACGAGGTGGTGGAGTTGCAATTCTTGTAGCTGTTACTCTGTGTGAGTGTAATATTGTTAATAAAGGTGGAGAATGTTGTGAATCTTTATGGATAAGGGTTGTAAAGGGTTATAATTCACTTATTGTTGGAGCTGTATACAGACCACCTGGTGGTAGAATTACGGACTCCATTAATGAAATTGAATATTTACTAATAGGGTTGAAGATGCAAAATGACAACATCTTGTGTATGGGAGATTTTAATATTGACATTTCACGGCTCACAAATAATAAGGTCATGGAGTTCAATAACATGATTGATGCATGTGGTTTTCACCAAATAATCAGTGATCCGACGAGAATTAGTCACACAAGCTCGTCCCTAATTGACTTTATTTTGGTTAATGATTACAATATTGTGAAAAATGGCTACGTAAGAGATGTAAATATGTCGGATCACTGCTTGGTAGGTTGTAAGCTGATGTATAGTGATAGTATCTTTGCGAAAACAACATATATGAGGCGTATACTCAGCAAAATTAACATGAATCAATTTAAAATGAACTTGTCAGCTTTCAGACTAGATAATATCTATATAGTACCGGATATAAATGCTAAAATAAAAATCTTTACTGAGAGAATAATATTTCTGTTTGATCACCATGCACCTATTAAACAATTAATAATCAATAAGCCAAAAAAACATTGGGTTACACCAAATTTAAAAAAGATTTATAACATGAAGAATGACGCACATTCTAAATATAATAAGCGTATTTGGAAAGTATCACAACTATAGGTGATGAAAAGATTATTTGGCAAGGTTTAAAAAACATTAACACTACCTGCCCAAAGACTAAACCAGGCCTGCCAGAATCATTGGGTAGTGCCTATGATCTAAACAACTATTTTGTAGGGTCTGCTAACCAACTCGCTCAAGAAGTTGATGAAAATACTCTTCTAAGTTATCAATATTCTTTTATAAGGAAAATGTCAGATTTATTGAACCTAAAGCCGGTAACTGAAACTGATATTCACAAAATAATTCTTAATATAAAATCTAGTGCTATGGGCTCTGATGGAATAAATATCAACATGATAAAAATTTGCTTGCCTCAGATACTTCCAATTATTACTCATATAGTTAACAGTTGCTTACTAGACATTGTATTTCTGGACGCATGGAAACATGCATATGTCCACCCAATTGCCAAAAACGCATGCCCTAACTTAATTACTGATCTAAGGCCCATTTCTATTTTGCCAACCATTTCCAAAATCCTTGAAAAAGTGGTGGACCTGCAAGTTAGGAAGTTACTTGAAGTAAATAAAATCTTTCCGTCGACTCAATCCGGTTTTAGAAAAGGTCATAGCTCCACTACAGTACTAATGGACGTTGTTGATGAAACAGCAAGGGCGCTTAATAGCCACAATGTAGCTGTGTCCAATGTCCAATAGCTAGTACTATTGGACTTCAGCAAAGCCTTTGATACGGTCAATCATCGTATGCTTCTTAGTATTTTACACTATATAGGAATGTCCAAAAACACTATAAAGCTTTATGCTAGTTTCTTGCGGGTAAGAAGTCAAAGGGTTACTTTACAAAATGATATCTCGGAAAGTATAGTTGTAAATGGCGGTGTGCCGCAGGGTTCTGTGTTGGGACCATTATTGTTTACTCTATACACTATAAATATTGAAGCATCAATAAAGAATGGTCTTCATCATCAGTATGCTGACGACACACAGTTAATATATACTTTCCCTTCTGATAAGCTTGAACTCGCTGAACGATTTATAAATGATGACTTGAGAAGTATAGCTAAATTCACCACTGGACTGGATTCCCTCACGATCAATCCTAGCAAGACTAAAATCATGGTATTTTCCTCAAAAAGAAAGCAAGTGGATATTAAGGAAAAACTGACAATTACCATGCATGATCAGCGCCTGAACATAACAAATGAATAAAAAAATCTCGGACTATTAATTGATGACAGATTAAAATTTTCATCACATGTATCAACACTTTTAAAGCGTGTTTATTTAAAATTGAAAGTGTTGTATTCCTGTAGGCGTGTCTTATCTTTAAACATGAAAAGGAAACTAGTGATTGCACTTTGTTTTGTCAATGCTTAGTTATCCTGAATCGTTGTATACTAGTTTCATTAATAATGCAGACTGCGCCATAATACAACGAGCACAAAATGGGTGTATCAGATTTGTACATGGCCTAAGACCTCGCCAAAAAATATCTACGGAAATTCGAACAAATGGATTGTGAAAAAAATGGAAATGCAAATGGATTAATATAGAAAAACTTCATCTTACATGTCTTTTTAAAAAAATTCTTTACTGCAAATTACCCAGGTATCTGTACAACAAAATAACCTTCAGAATGGACGTTCATACAATTAATATGCGCAACAAGGGCTTGTTGACTCCATCTATACACCATACCTCAAAGTTTAAATCTTCGTACACTTACCAAATAACGTCAATCATTAACAATCAACTAATGGAGTTAAGGCTATCGAGCGTCGAACAGTATAAAAAAAATGTTAAAAGGCAAAGGATACAGTGTGCAAAATAGAGTGAGCATTTAGAAAAAATGAACGTTAATATTCGTCTACTTATTTTTCCAATGTTAGTCGGTGTAAGGTTTCCCTAAAGATAACAATAAGGGCTTATGGAAGATTGAGAAATTCTTGTTAATTTCTTGAATAAGTCCTTTTGTTCTCCATTTCTGTACATTTGTATTTAAATTGTAATATTTTTAATTTGTAATTTAATCGGATTGTATATTTCTTTGTATGGAGGACAATAAATGATTTAATAATAATAATAATAATAATAATATTGATTAGGTAATAAAATCAGGGATGAGGTATTACTCCGTAATAACAGATAGCTAATTTAAATTGAAATGTTTTATATATTAGCACTATATAGGCCTACTATAATTTTCTGTTTTAAAATACAATTATGGCTAGTTTTTTCGACAGCAAAGAACAAATAGCAAATTTTCTGAATTAAAGTTTTTTCTAGAAAATACTTCGAAAAAATCTTTTTCTGGTCAGGATTACAATCTAAAATCCGACTGTTTTGGTTTCGCGCAATGAAATTCTTTCTTGAATATTCTTAGTTCTGCAAGGCTCGGTAAAAATTCTAGCTGAAACAATGTCTAACAATTTCGAATGTGGTCCAAAATGCATGTAACTTCAAATCTTCCAACAACTTCTTCAGTATCTCTAGAGTTGGTCCATAATCTTAATAACAATATTTCTGAAAATTTAGAAAAACTCCACTTCTCATACTCTGCTTCAAAATCAAGGGAAAATTGAAATTCCAATGAAGTCTTCTGTTATTCATGATCTGATACACATGTGGAAAAAGATTTTGCCGAAAATCGAGGAAAATCTTCAAACTTTTTCAACAAAACCAAAGATGGTTTTCCCAAGATTTTCATAGCAAGAGATTCTCAAAACCCCAGGAAATTTTCCCATTTCAAACCGATTTTCCCATTACGATCCATCAAAACATTTGCCACGATATAGAAAACTGCCTAAGTTTCTTCACTCGGCTTTCTGTGGGAAAAAGTATAAATTTAAAAATAGCGTACCGTTACGTCAATGGCTCTTATACCTTCATTATAAATTGACGTACTTCTACGTCAGCAGCTACCAAATTTCAAATAAATAAAACGTATTAGAACGTCAACGGACTGAATGCTGTATTTACGAGGCATAACACTACTAATGAGCAAGTGCGTATATACTTTACATGCGCGTCGTATTGTTCAGAACGTCGCAGAAACGTTGCCAACATTTCCAAAACCAAATGTTTGATACCACAAATTTAGAATTGTAATTAGAACTAATCTGTCATAATCAATGTGAAAAATTAGAAATATGAAAAGAAAATATATGTTGTATTTGAGGTTTTCGCGGATAGATACCTGTGTTGTATTGTTTTCTCGGGGATTCCGCGTTGATGCTGAGGGTTGGCTCTGAAAAGAACCGGATTCTCGACGTTTCGGCGAACTAACATTCGCCATTCTCAAGAGATATATGCGTCCGTGCGGGTCAACCGTTAGACGCATACTGGCATACTGCTTTATAATTGTCTATATAATCTTTAGTTTCTTTTCTTATTCTTCAGGACGTATATATTTAACGGCCTAAACTACAACAATAGTGTGATTTCTCTAACTTTATTTTCCTTATATTAAGGAAACTCTTGTCTGCCTATTGTCTGTATAATTTTGTTTAACTGATTTAATTTATCTAGCCTGGTCTGTATAAGTGTTTAGTTGAAACAGAACTTGACAGTCCTGTTTATTTAATCTTCCCTGCTTTTATTAGTTTTATCTTTCAAATTTTGTGTTAATTTATTACTGGAGTCTAGTCTTGTCATGTGTGTCACTTTAGAATATTTATAATTTTTCTTAGGTAAACTGCTTAGTTTTGGTTTTCTTGACATTTCTGTGTAGTTTTATTTAGCCTTGTTAATCCTTCACTGCTGATATGTAGCCAATGTCTTGCCGGACTACTTCTGTTTCTCCTCCCTAGTAGTTTTGCAGGTATACTGCAATTGTATTATATTATAATTATATTAAGCAGTGAACTAGACAGAAATGTGTATATAGGGTATGTAGATATAGATGTAGATGTGTATATAGATGCAACGAATTATTCTGTTTATTTGTATGTCTTATCTGAAACTCTAGTTGGCATTCCTTAGCAGCATTGAAACTAGTCTCTTGTATATTATCTTATTGTCATAGTGTCATTGTCATTGTTTCATTGTCACTATCTCATTGTTATTTTCTCATTGTCATTGTCTCATTGTCAATGATTCATTGTCATTGTCAATGTCTCATTGTAATTATCATTGACTCATTCTCATTGTCATTGTCTCATTGTTATTGTCTTATTGGCATTTTGTCATTCTCATAGTCTTATTTGACCAATATTGCGTCTCTAATCGTATTCGTTATGTTTTGACTGTCCAGTCCTAGTGTATTCTGTTTTGTCTATCTAGACTATTTAGTTTGGGCTGTATTTCCTATTTAGATTTATCCGTATAATCTTACTTGTGCAGTATTGTTTTATACGTCTTCACAGTTTAAAACGTTTTATCTAGTTTTCTGTCGTTTTTTAGTGAGTCTTTAATTAAATGATGTTCGTATTTTAGTTTCCTGAAACTTATAACTAATTTAAGTAATATGTAACTAGCTATCATTTATGAATTATATAGTTAATTTGTAACTGGCTTAATTAATTATAGCGAGTTAGTTGTAGCTAACTTAACACTTACATATTAGTTTGAAGGTAATTAAAAACTAATGTAGTAGGTAATAGTTATTTGTTTAAGCCACAAGTTGAATTTAATATAATTCGTAATTATACAATTATAGTAAATTACTTACTAAGGCATGATATCAAATTAACAATTATAATTAAATGTTTAAAATTAACTTACACCTTAGCAATTATTGATGATCACTTATTAAACAAAAACAGCAAACATTAAAAGTAAACACAGAGAGAAACACCGCACTTGAAAAACAACTAGTGAGTTATTGTCTTCGATTAGGCGCGTTGCTAACAACTACTTTTTTCTTTCGGACAGATATAAAAAAATCCGAGCAATATAAATCAGAAAAAATATTTACAAAAAATGAGTATAAAAGGTTTTGATGGAAATTTGTCACACAATAGTATATTACGTAACAAGAGTTGTAAGAAGCATATTACGTACGAGCGGAACAGTTACGCCTTACGCACGACCCGCGTAGCGCGGAGTGCGTAATTCCGTTAGTCATTGCCTTACAACTCGAGTCATAACTCGAGTTAATATACTTTTAACTTGTGTTAATTTACTTTAAATATATTTTATCTAGGACCACACTAATTTGTTTCTGTTTAATAAGAAAAATATGTTTGATGTAACAAATTTATTTCTTATTAGGTACATTATTTAGCATTATAATAAACAAACCATTTTCATTATCACTATCACTAAACATTATTTAACTTTATCGAATTGAAAAGAAATACATTCATAATGGTTACATACATTATTACTTAGTACTTGTAGTTTTCGTTAGATTTAAATGCGAAAAAATGAAATCAATGACAGATTCGATGCGAAAGATGTAACATTTTATGATTGTTTGAAAATCATGGAGTACTATATTTAACAATCGTATCAACATGCAGCTCTCAGCCAATCAATGAATCGTAAGCCAAACGCAATAGTGTATTATCAATCATAACATACCATTAATCGCGGACTGTTACATAGTGTATGATGTTATGATGTATTTACATGGTCCACGAACTGTACAATAATGGGCATTTACAATAGTGATCTTAGATAAACATTATTACAAGTTAAAAAAAAAATTTGAAGTAAAAATAAGTTAAAGTACAATTAAATTATTCAATTTTGCCTTTTAAAGTCATTTTTAATTAGTTGTTCATTCCATAGATATCAATGAAACAGTAGAGAAATTTCGCTACTGAAATAAATTTATTAGAGTATCCGCAGTATTTCTTAAACGGCAATCACAACAATTGTTTAACATTTTTTTTATAAATCTCTTGATTTCTGAGGGAGCAATCTTTCGGCAATTGCGTTACCATCTAAAAATAATTTTTCGGATGTATCTATTAATGGTTAATAAAACACAAATTAATTAAACCCAATACTCAAACAAAATGTTGACGTAAGAATCAACAATTTTATCGTTATCATGACCAAACACAATTATGGCCGGACGACATGCTTCTCGTAAAAAAAACACAAAAAATTGAATTTTCCTTTGCATTGAACTTGTTAATTCGAAAGCAAAATTGAATAAAAAATTATATTACAAATCTCATGTTGAAAGCCAGCAGATATTTGTGTTATTTACTAGGACTCAGTTCACTTCCGTGACACTAAAACAAGACACTAGATAAATAACTTTGTATTATAACTTAACGGATTAAACTCCTTATGGAGACTTATGGAGACTCATTGTACCTTATGGAGAAAGATGTGATCTAAACAAACAAGTGTCTTGTTTTAGTGCCACGGAAGTGAACTAAGTCCTATTGAATAACACAAATATCTGTTGTCTTTCAACATGAGATTTGTTTTATAGTCTTTAAAATACTTAAGAATATTATAGAGATTCGGAATGGTTGAATATATTTATATATTCAAGCTGTGTTCCGCTGTAATAAGTTAAACAAAAACTGTTCACTCAACAAACCTCAGTGCTTATCAACGCTTTGTTAGAATCATTTAAGGTGGCATACAAGGTGGCCAAATGCACAAAAAATACCTCATACTGTCGCAGCAGAGCTTATTCTATCGGCTGCTTACGCCATGGTGCACATTATGGTGGTTGAAACGGTGGTAAAACTAATGTCCAAGGTATCTTTTATCTAACAACACTATTAGTTGAACAATCCATCATAAAGCTAGGATCTCGATCATGCATTAATAGAAAAAATGAAAAGCAAGGAATTTGGTCTATAACTTGATGAGACTACTCTGACAGTAATAAAGAAGCACATCTTATTTATTACGTACACTTTCTGAAGACCTTTTTTTCTGTAAACGCATTATCGAAAGCGCAAAAGGTCATAAGTTTATAACAGCAAATGGTTTAGATTGTAAAAAGTGTATCGGTGTATGTACTGACGGTGCTCGATCAATGTCTGGCACATATGCAGCAATGTTGCAAGCCTATTCGTAAAAAAACACCGCATGTGAAACCATTTCATCATCCATCGGGAAGCGCTTGCGTAGAAATCAATAAGTTCTGAATTGAACCTGTTATTAGTTAAAGTGTCATTGACGTAGTAAACTACATAAAAACTTGGACGCTAAAAGCTATACTTTTCAAAAAATTTTGCATGGATATGGGAGAACACACGGACCTTGCTATATTACTGCAGTTACTGCGGTTTTCACGTGGAAAAGTCTTATATCGTGCATTCGGAGGAGGTCATGGAAACTCCAGATATATTTCCGTAGAACCAGGCGTTTTGCTAAAATTTATAAAGCATATTTGTGCGATATATTTGACAAACTGAATAATTTAAATCTGTCTCCATATGGCAATAACATGCACATTTTGAAACTATTGTACCAGATTAAAAGGGCGGTGTAGATTGTTGCCCGCAATTGCATAAATATGCGTCCTCTAATGAGCTTTTTGTCTCACAAGACTTGAAGACCTGTTTCACGGAACATCGAGATAGTTTTTCCAAGACGATGTCGAAAAATTTGCGTGGATCCAAGATCCTTTCTATGTACAAGCTCCACCAGAATTTACTTTGCAAGAAGGAGAGACCCTCATTGATCTCTCTTGCGGCAGCTTGCGGCTCTCTTGCCTTAAAACAAGATTCACTTATTCTGATATGGTGGAGTATTGGATATCGGTCCAAAATAAATATCCAACTTTAATTTGGAAAGCTCTAAGAACTCTCATACTCTTTGCAACATCTTATTTATGTGAAGCCGGATCTTCAGCTGTAGCTATAATAATGTGCAAATATCGCTCACAGATAAATGTGGCGCAAGAAATGAGAGTAGCGTCATCAATCCTGATCCCACACTTTGCAAAAATGTGTGGAGATCACCAAGCTTACATATCACATTGACTATTGTACATACTGCCATTGTATTTTATTTCCTATTTTTCTTAAATAATAAATATATTCTTGTGAGTCAATATAATTATAAAAACAGCTTCATATTGTGGATGTTTTAATCTACTTAGTATCATTGTACCTTATTTCCACAAGCTAGGGCGCCGAGACAAAATACTTAACCTGTAAGTGCGCCGCGAACAGAACAACTTTGGCAAACCCTGCTTTGAGCAAAATTCTGACTTATGAATCATAAACAATTTTATCGTTGCCAAGACAACATATGCTCCCCGAAAAAAGGAAAATAAGTGTTTAAATTTCACCATTAGTCCACAAAAGAACAGGTTTTTAATTCTACAATTATCAAAAAAACTCAATGTTTGCTTAACACACCAACTTAAAATACATCTGCATCAACGGCATCGAAGAACCTACATTTGCTATTCTGAGATGCCATCTTACATAGAGAATTGCACGAATTGAATGTAATAGGCGTGGAGCCGTCAATGACAAAATAATACACGTAATTATTTTCCTCGAAGAATTTTTAAACTTTGCGTCCGCGTCGCCAGAGAGGTATTATTTGTTGTAAAATTCTCGTTTCTCGTAAATATCTACACATGCTTCATTTAACTATCTTAAAGTACCATTGACAACAAAGTATTTTTTTATAGTTTTGGGAAGAAATAGGTTAATAATAAATTATAATACAATTTTAATTGGTGAAACATATACATGAACTTGCTCATTATACTATAAAATCATTTATACTTCTATTAAGCCATGATTTAGTATAATGTGCAGTCATATTAACATATTTAAACATTTTTCTCACACTTTTATCGAAACGTAAAACTAATTACTTTCGACAAGCTATCCAAACTATTCCGTCCCAAGCATAATCGAACTATAAAAACAAGCCCCAAGAAAAATAAATTATTGAAACTGAACTAAGTAATTGCCCCCAGAGAAACAACCCAGAGTTAATTTGTAGTTATTTAAAGTCCATGTATTTTTAAATACATAAAACTTTCCCACTTTTCCATTAATATCAAACCCGAACCATTTAAAACATTTTTCTCGTTCTCATTTATAGCGACAAGATTTATCTAATAGAAAGCCAATGAAATAATTAAAGCAACATTTTTTTTTGGTAGAGAGAAGCCACCCAATGTCTGATAGTTTAAATAATTAACGTGCATTCAAATGAATCGTTAAGTTTTAAATTAAAATTGGACAAAAACAAGACACCTTGTATCACATGATATATTGCATCGAATGATTTATTGTTCGTTTAATAACGCCACACATTATGTGGCCTGAATACTAATATCCAAAACAATTACCGATAATTCGCAATAAAAATAATACATTAAAATTTTTTTTTATTATTTTAAAAATCTATATTTATAAATCCAATTAATATTTTCGAAATTGTCGGAGCTGGAAAAATATTAATAAGTTTTTTCTTTAGTTTCAGAACTTGTTTGAAGATGGTGGACACGGGAGATTCGAATCTTGTTGGTAAAATATTCTTCGATATTATTCAAACCAAGTGTTTTATTTTGAAGCAGAAACGCGTTTGCAGTAAATATTCTTGGTGGGGCAAATGCATGAAGAAGAAAATTGTAAAACAAGCAGTTTTGAGAAGAAATCCATTGTATAAATAATTTTGTTAATTTAGTTTATTATCCTAAAACAAGTCTAATTTATTTAAAAGTTGTAATTATTTCCGTGTAAATATTTTTTTTAAACCCGCATAGTTTATTTACTTGGATGCAGTGGTGAGATAATTTGTAAAGAGATCTTAATTATTTATTTTAATATTTAATTTTATTTTTGTATAAAAGCTGGCTAATTGTACTTAACTATTTTTTTCGAATTGTGTGTATGCTTAGTTAAAGAAAAACTTATTTAAGCAGGAACTAATTTTTAAACATTGTGATTTTACATGTGTTCGTAAAAACTGTTTAAACTTAATTTTGTTAAACTTAAGTAATTTTGTGCCAAATAATTATATAAAAGAAAATAATTACACTAAAATGATGTAAGAAAAGTTCTTAATCGATAAGAATTAGACAATATTATGAGAGGACTGATTTTTTCGATTGGGGATAGGAATGCAGCCCCAAATTTTTAATAATAAAAAACGTGTTCCAAAGATCAAAATTTTTTATATCCGAAGGTATTATTTGAGAAAAGCAATTTTTGGAATTTTAGAGTCGTCTAAGAAATTTTGTAGTTTTTTGAAAAACGAAAACATAATAAAGAAAAGAGGACTATTACGATAGATGTTTTGTAATTTTGTGTTGTCCTGATTAAAATGGACGTTTACATTGCAAAAAAGTTGCATTTACTATTCATAAAGAATAAAATTTTCGGCATAGCAATAAATTTTAGAATGTAATTGTGTAATAAAAAAATAAACAGAATTATGAAGAAATAAATGTTGTTATTAAAACTGTGTACATTTTTTGTCTATTTTCCTCTTAACCCTTATGTGAGTGACGAGGTACTAGTGATGGACATATTCGAATGATTTAGATAATCCAATTATTAGTAATAGAGTGATTTTAATAATCGAATAATTTGATAATCGAACGATCTCTCGATTCAGCCTAAAAATTATTATTATCAGTTATTATTGCCTGAACTTGTAATATTACCTATATAATGCAATTCATATAAATTAAGGCCATTTCGTTATTAATTTAACGCATTTTCGGACTGTTTTCGCGAAAATGAATACGTGTAGCAAGAATGTTGCATTTTGCAACATTCAATTACAATCCTAATAATTTATAACAAATTGTAATATAAAAATATTATAAATGCATGTACGTCTATGAAGAGGTATTTTGTTTCAATCTTTGCATCCAGTTACGACTTCCTCTACTTCGGCTATCATTTAAGTTAAACAATATTTGGAGCTACCCCAAACAGAAAGGAAACTGATTCCCTTAGAAAATTCCTTAGAATTTTGGGAGTCAAGGAAACACATTTTTCACGAATTGTACTAACTTTCACATAAGTATTTGTGTGTGCCAGTAACCTCAGTACCATCTGAACAGGTATTCTCAAAAGCCGGCGTAAGATAGAAGTAGCAGGCTGAATAGTATAAATACATCGAAAGGAAATGGAAATTTTTTAAAGACATGTCCAGGGCAAAAAATGAGCAAAATAAGCTCACATGTTCAAGTCCGATTTTCATTTGTTTCATAGATATTTTGAACAATAGTGATTTATAAAATTAAAGGAAAATGTATTACTGAACTTACAAACAAAACAAGTAGCATTCATTTACGTTACATTTTCTAAAACTCCACCACCCACTTATACATTTATTTGCGCGTTTATAAATGGACCTGGTAGCCAGTTTCAGTGAACGATTATTCGCCCTAATTAACACCGCAGCATTAAGAATGTGATCTTATATCGCATCCCTTGTATCGACTTTTATAGCCTAAGGAACGACTTCATCCATCCCCAAAGACAAAAATCTAGGGGAGTGAGATCCGGTGATCTCGGTGGCCAACGGTGCGGGCCACCTCTGCCAATCCAGCAATCGCCGAAATTTGTATTTAGAAAATTTCTCAAAATATTTGCATAATGAGGAGAAATTTCAAAGGTATTTCGTAGAATATTTTCTCTAAATGGTCTTCCAAAAAATGTAAATAACCTTCCCCAGTAAGACGTCCGTCCAATACAAAAGGACCAATTGATTATTTAGAATGCCACACCATACATTAATACTAAACCGGTGTTGGTTTGACCATCGATGATTATTATCGCAATTGTTAATTCCATCTCTAGTAAAATGAGCCATCAGTAAATAAAATGCATTTGAGTAATCTTCTATTTCCACAAATCCGTTGACAAAATTGTAGTCTTAATGGATAATCGCCTTCTTGGAGATTTTGTAGATTTTTCGTCAAATTGGTCGTTTTCTGGAGACGGAAAGCACATGTAAAAACAGTTAAAAATACTTGTCTATTGGGAATTCTTAGATACCGAAAACGACGTCGATACTCTTCTACTGAACGAACAGAATTGTCAATAATAAATTCTTAAACAAACACCATATCACATATTCTCTATGACTGAAAATACGAGGCATTTTTATAATCTCCTAAAACAACTAGAACTGTTACTTTTTATGACATTTACCTAATTTATATTTTGTTTCAAATTGGACTTTTTTAACTCTTTAAAAAGGAAAACCTAATTATCCCTGAAACAGAGGAAAATTGGACTTATGACTTATATTTTGACATATGAGCTTATTTTGCTAACTTTTGCTTCCAGAACATGCCTTTGAAATATTTTATATTCCATTTTTTTCATTTACTCCGGAATCAGCCTGTATAAACCAAATTATGTTCCCAAATAATAATTCTCCATTAATTTTTAATAAATTGGTTTATATTGGTACCCAGCACATGGTTTTCAAACTAATATAAATGTATTCCATTTTATAATTCAAAAGAGCAAAGCTGCACTGATGAGAGATAGATCTCGAAACTCGTCTGCAGATGGCTAATCACTTGGGTTAAAGAGAAAGATCAGATCTTGAAAACAATGTTATCTATCTAGTTCTTGTTTCGAGTGCCGTGAAAGTGGACTGATTGCTAGTACATAACAGACAAATAACTGTTGTGTTTCAACATGAGATTTGTTTCGCAGTCTTAAAAAGACAATAATATTATAGAACTACGGAAAGGTTGAATATATTTATATATTCAAGCTATGTTCCGCTTTAAAAATTCGTGTTTTGATTTATACAAACTTTATTTTTCATCAACCTAGATCTTGTTTAAGAAATTAAAAAAAACGTATTACAAAGTTTTACAATAGTTCTATCCCATTACTACTTCAAAACCTCGAATTACTAAAATCATTCGATTATTGTTACTCGATTATGCGCATCTCGGCACTTCCGAAGACTACAAACGCAGGATTCCGATTTCCAACTCTTAAATACGTAGAATAATAATCGGATAATGAAGCAATTTTGACCAAAATTTCCCTAGAAAAGAAACCATATTTTCAACAAGGAACTCATCTGAATTTTCTCAATAAATGTAACTCCATAGATTGGAACTATCCTTTCGGAGAGGTTCACCTTGAATTCTCAGATTTTTTAATGAAAGTTTCCTGTGTCAGTAATACAGCTTTCCCCCTAACACCCATTAAGCCCAAGCGCCATAAACCTTGGATTACAGTGGGCATTTCAGAACATCGTCCAAAAACATGCGTTCCTTGATGTACATTAATTACAAAGTTCACCGTCAACCCTTAGGGCCTTAAGTATCTCTCGATACCGAACTATACACTTAAAAATAATTAAATTGGCTAAAAATGTTTACTTTCTAATCGCCTCAGAACCACTGATCAGTGTTGGGCATTATTCTATTAATTTTTTAATTGCAGAAGCAAACAATTACAATTTCAATTGCAATTAATTTAATTCAATTAAGTGTTTAATTGTGAGATGCAATTGAAATCATTTGCAATTAAATCCATTAATTGTGGTTTACAATTAATTTAATTGCAATTAAAATTATAATTGTTAGTTAAAATTAACTTAATCATCAATTGTTTATTATAACAATTTGATGAATGATGATTGTTTATTATAACAATTTGATGATCAACTATTTGATGAATGTAAAAACTTAAACAGTCGGGAAAGATGGTCGTTCTGGACCCTCCACCTCCACTTCCGGCCCCCACCACGCCCCCACTTCCGGTTCCCACCCCACTTCCGGTTCCCACCCTCCACCTCCTGTTCCCACTTCCTGTTTCCACCCCATTTCCATTTCCTACGTCAACTTCCGGTTCCCACCCTCACTTCCGGTTCCGGACCCGGAAGTGGGGTGGGAACTCGGGGATAGATGATCCGGTTTCCACCCCACTTCCGGCAATAAATCTCTATTTCATAAATGTGGCCAAAAATATAACAACTAATATATTTTCAAGTTGCGACTCTTCTTCCTTCCTCTCTGCCTCAAATTCGAATTCCAACAGCTTCATTTTAAGTCCTGTTGACCACCTGGAACTGTTACAAGCCATTACAGCTATAAAAAGCAAGTCTACCTGCGGCACTGATGGTCTACCGATTAATGTATTTCCAAACCTTCCTCTTGAAGCAATGAACGCCCTGACTTCTATAATCAACCAATCTTGCTAGAAGGATATTTTTCCCCAGTGCCTCATGGAAGCAAACATTATTCCTCTACATAAAGGTGGTGATAAGGACAACTGCTGTAACTACAGACCAATCGCCTTACTACCTGCTCTATCAAAGATCATAGAGAGGCTCGTCAAGGTACGATTGACGGCTTTCCTGACCAAACATCGCATCTTAACATCGAATCAGTTCGGGCTCTTATCCAGTAAAAGTTCGAGTGATGCCATATTCTCTGTTCTTAATGAAATCTACCACAATCATAACAGCAAGCTTTCACAGCAACAGTTTTTTGTGACATTGCCAAAGCCTCCCATTGCCAAAGAAAATTGCATGGAATTTGGTGTATTCCGCAGAAATGGTTCAAATCCTATAATGGCAATAGAAGGCAGTTCGGGAGAGTAAATGACTACTCTTCCTCCTGCAGAGCAGTGGATGTTTGTGTCCCTCAAGGTTCCGTTCCTAGGAAAGATCTAGGTCCAATACTCTTCCTAGTATTCATCAACGATATAACTAATCTAATCAGCGGAAAATTTTTTCTCTATTCCGATGATACTAGTATCATATGGTCCAAACCTAACCTGCCGCTTCTCCACTCTACTATATCTAATGACCTTGCGTGTATTAACTCGATTCTAACTGTTCAGAATTAAGTACCAAGAAAACTGTAGTTCTATCTTATAAAGATACACTCCCGGCTCTTACACTTGACAACAACGTCAATAATTCTGTTGACTGTGTTAGATTTCTGGGCCTCATCATCGAGAAATCCCTCAAATGGTCCTCGCAAGTGGAGCTCTTAACCAAGAAGCTATCTTTTGCTTGCATTGCAATTAGGTCTATTTCCAGGGAGCTAAATCACTAAACATCCAGATCTTCTTATTTCGCTCTTTTCGAATCTCATCTTCGATGACCGATGACTGGCTTACCGTTCTGGGTACATTACAACCTTCTCAAGTTTCAAAAGAGTGTTATTCGCTATATGTTTGGATTGAGTAGTAGAACCAATTGTCAACCCTACTTTAAAATTTTCAACTCCACGAAACTCGAATCCGTTAGCTTAATGCATAAACACATTAGTGCTTTACCTGAGAGACCACAACACAAACACAGTACTAGGAACTTAGATCAGGATATTCATCTACCCGTACCTAGTTCAGAACTGATGAAACATCCATCTTCTACAATGCAAAAAAAATGTTCAATCATTTACCTATCCACCTGAAATCTATCGGCAATACCTCCAAATTTCGTTCCGCCGTCAAGTCGTATTTCTTAGAACGACCCTACTACACTACTGCAGAAATTTTCTGCGATCGTTAGTTTTCTAACCGCACACACACACACATATATTAGTCTCAGCTAGCCTCACTCAACGAGTAAAAATTCTGTACGATTTTTTTTTATGATATGAATGTATTTATGCATGTATGCATTTATTTATGTTATCTTTTGGTTTAGTTATAATCGATTTATTTTGCCAGTGCTTTGTCCACAGGAATTGTGTATTTCTTATTGACAATAAAACATTACTATTATTATTATTATTATTTCTTTTTTTTGGCACTTTCGTGCCCGTAGCTTTCTTGCCGGGGCCCAACCTGGGTCCTAGGGCGTTTATTGGCCGACGGATAAGACCTTTCTTATTATGTGGGCCGTTCCCAGAAGTGCGATCTTCTGAACCTGCTCGACGCTGACACTGCATGGTAGATCTTCTAGGCATTTTCCGAAGCCTATCTTAATAGTTCCGAGAGCTCCAACCACAACCAGGACCACTTTGGTTTTTGTTTTCCACATCCTTGCTATTTCGATTTCTGTCTTTGTATTTGCACCTTTTCTCGACCTCCTTGGCCGCAATGTTCGTATCGGCTGGTACCGCCACGTCGATTAGAGTACAGCGCTTTTCCTTCCGGTTGTAGATAATAATGTCCGGTCGGTTCGCTTCGACGGTACGATCCGTTACCACAACCTCATCGTACATAATAATTGTTTATTTCCTTTCTATGATCGGGGTAGGCTGGCGATCGTACCAGTGCTCGGGCACTTGCTGGCCAAGTTCTTTTAGTATTGACCAGTGTATGTAGCTGGAGATCTTGTTGTGACGATGCGTGTATTCCGTCGGTGCAAGGATTGTGCAACCAACAATAATGTGGCTGACAGTTTCATCTTTTTTGTTCTACACTCTACACTTGCTGTCAACGTCTAGGCCAATTATTCTCTTCTGGTGGTACGGAGTGTTACCTGATCCTGAGCTGCCACTATAAGGCACTCTGTCTCACCCTTGAGTCCAGCGCTTATCAGCCATGCAAAAGTTTTCTCCTTATCTACCCAGCAGTTTTGCAGACTTCGTAGAAACTGTCCATGGAGGGGCTTTGACTTGACTCTCTCTAGTCTTTCCTTGAGTATCGCTGATTTGAGTTTCCCTTAGCTCTTTTCTCGAATTACGGACACAGGTTTGAAATATTTGTTTTTTAATTCGAAGCTTTGTTTAGTGAGTGAGTGCACTTTCGCCTTGGTCCCCTCATGCTCCCTAACCATGCGAGTATATCTGTCCATACCTTTGCTGATGTAGTCGGAGAGGCCCACAATTGTGCGGTAGTATGCACACTCAAGTTCGAAGAGACCACGGCCGCCGCTACTTCTGGACATGTACAGTCGATCAACGTCAGCCTTTGGGTGGTGGCATCCATGGGTCCTGAGCAATTTCCTAGTTTTCCTGTCCATTTTCTGGAGCTCAGAGAGCAACCAGTTAATTTTTCAGAAACTATATTGCGGTACAGAAACTACCAAGGTGTTGATGGCCCGGATCTTGTTTTTGGAGTTTAATTCCGTACCGAGGACGAGTCTGATCCGGCGATAGTACTCTTTGCGCAACCTCTCCTTCATCTCCCTGTGCCGAATAGCGTTTACCCTTGGACTGGACTCTAATTTCCCCTTTTTTACTGATACCTTAGAGCATTCGTCCAGTCCGAACTCCATCGAGATATCATCGCTGAAAGCTTTTACTATCTCAATTTCCAGGTCTAGCTGTTTCTTATTCTTTGCATACAACTTTAGTACTTAACCAAGTAATTTAACGGTAGTTCTTTGGGTTCTGTGAGTCCTTGCATTTTGGTAGCAGAAGAAATGTTACTCCGGAAGTAAACCAATCCGGCAATGCACCTGGATCTTAAGCAGCTTTACTTAGAACTTTTGCTAAGTGGAGGTGTAAAGCATCTAAGTTTTTTATCCAGAAGTTGTACACTTTGTCGGGGCCAGGCGCTTTCCAGTTGGCGAGCTTTTCAACGTTGCTCTTTAGCTCGGCCAACGTAAAGTCATTCCGGCTGCTGGATGTTACTGCTTTATATGATTCCGATTCACGTTGGATCCAAGGGGCGCGAGTGTTGTGCGACCTAACATCCTCCAGAATACCTCGCCAGAACCGGTCCACATTCTCCCGGGAAGGCGGTTCTGTTGCAGGGTTTTGTTTCTAGTTTAGGCTCCTTTATAACATCTTAGTATCAGTGTAAAACAGTCTGTTCTGGTAGAATTGATCTGACCTTTTGGTGTACCTCCTCAGCCGCTGAAAAATTGGCAGTAGCTTCATCTTTTGGCGTTCCTTTGCGGAACTCAACTAGTACGGACACGTTACTGCGATAGAGAGCGATTTTCTTTTTTTGTCTTGCTTTCCCTGCTAGTCTTTCAATATTTCTGTTACGAGGCACTTTTAATTGTATCTCCTTGGCAATCACTGCTGATGTTGCATAAATCAGTCGGTTTAGTTCTGTGAGGGAGAGATGTTGTTCATCTTTACAGATCCGCTCCAGGGCCTCATTTCCATGCTTCACGCTCCACGCTTTTATTGATTTCCAATTCTCGGGACTAGATATTAGTTTATTAGTACGTTTGCGGTCCGTGACACTGAGCATCTCATTTTCACAGAGTGTGAGTCTAATCTCCTGCTCGATATTTTGAGAGAGTGCTGAGATTTCTAACTGTTGGTTGGTTGACAGTCTATTTGTTGTTATTTTCTTTCTCCATTAAGGGGAGCTCGGGCGTAATATCCGTTATGTCAGGCTCAATTTCATTTTTTTGATCATCTTCTTGCTGGTGTGACGATCTGATCTCTGCAAGAATAGCATCAATTTGTGTTCTTGTGAACGATCTCTCAATCACTCGCTGTTGGGTTGCCAGTTTGTTAGGGTCGATGTTCGTGAGGAGCAGAGGATTTATTCTTCTCCATACTTCGTATGTTCCTTTTGTTTTTGGTGCAGGTAAATTGTTGGCGATCGCATAGTGGAAAGCCCACATAACTTCCCTATTTTGCGCTGGGGTCCAAGAGTATTTCGTCTTTTGGGACCTGGACGATGTTGTGCTCTGAGAACCAGGTTGAGAAGCCTCGTTTTGGAAGATCTCAGAGCTGTCAAGCGTTCCGTCTCGTTCGGTGATCACCGGGGGACGCGTGTTGTGTTCAGTATCGGCTCTGAGCACGCCATAATGGTTCCTGGGTAGTTTATTCATTTTTTTATCTTTCTATGCCCTTTTTTGGGAGGAGTAACATGTATTAACTGACAATTGTCAGAAATTCACGGCCGACTTTATTATTATTATTATTATTAATAAATTTCTGATCGGGACTGCTGCGAGCTCTGACCCTTCGCAGCAGCCGCGCCAGTGTCCAAAAGTTAATTCTACAACTACCCACCCACCGGTCGGTGAACAGCTGTAGGTTCCAGAATCGTGTGCCCTCAGCAGACGAAGGGACCCCAGGACGACAGCTTTCTGCATGCGGGAATTATTTTCAACTCCGAAAGCCGCGAAGAACGGATTCCACCCAGAACACCGATGATTAGGACGACAAGCATGACATCGTGGTCAGGGTAAAGCTTGTAGGTTATGTTACGGAACACAGTGCTGACCGTCCGATCCGTGATCAACGTGAACGTCTGAGCATGACGTCACTTCTGACGTCATAACATTTTCAGCGCAAACGGTGAGCGTTAAAAGCACAAATAGGACCGAAAATTGATATGCTACGAACGCTGTGATTCCGATTTCCGTCCTGGTGATCATTCGTAACTCATGCTTAACACCCAAGGGATAATCGAGTGTTCGAATGATCCAGAATAATCGAATAATTCATCGAGTACTCGAACGATTTAGAATAATCGAATTATCGATTATTGTCACCCCATTATGCCCATATCTACAAGGTACCCGGGTACCTTTTGCATTTTCAATTAACAAAGGTGTATTTTACGCATATAAAACGTTGTAAACCATATTTCTTATGCTTTGACCCCGTCAATCCATTCACATTATTGTGAGGAAGCTTAAACATTTTTTACACCCATAATATATTGAAGTTACCCGGGTACCTATTTGTGTTTTGTATGATATTGCAACAAATATTTCTAATTTCGTACTCGATATACTAATTATAAATTAAATAATAAATATTTATCCAAATGTTTTATTTAGATTATATTCTGTATTTATAGAGAATTAGAACAACTCTCGAAGCAGGTGTTACATATTGAACTAGTTACTGCATCTTCATCACAAACTGGTCTTCTGCAATTAGTGCAAGCTTTTCCCGTTTTTCTTTAGTTGCGTTTGAGTTCTCGGCATATGAAGCAACTTCCAACAATTGCAACACGGAATAGAATATAATTCTTGGCCAAACACATCCTGCATTGCAGATCTAACATGTAATTTTGAAATCACCATGGAATTTAATCATCTTTATTTTATATTTTCACGACACAGTTGTAGACTCAAGGATTTCAAAAAGTTTCTACGTTTGTCACTTGAGACAATTTGACTTCATGTAAATGAGTTGAGCAATGTCAATAGTATTGTAAAAAAGTGCTGCATTTTACGGAATATATATAATCTCCTAATAGATTATCCATGTTATCCACTTCACTTTTGGTTTTATTATAATATAATTTTTTTTCTGGCATTGCAGTTTTCTTATTACTTTTAATAACTGATAACATGTGCATCGATGGCAACATTATTACTGCATTATTCTTTTTGGTACGTAAGAGCATATAGTTGCTGCTCTGCTAAAAGCGAAGTTCTGACAATAAATCCCCGTTCTTGTATGCTTGCATGTTTGTAGGAAGAATTCTTTCTCAAAGTTCCAAATGTAATGTTCCAAGAATACACGGAATGAGCCAGTTAAACTGATGTCAAAAAATTATCTGTTGTTACATTCTGTCCAGAATTTTTATATTTAGATAAAAGATCTTTTTGTACATTCTCCGACATTTGTTTGACGATTTGTGACCAACACTTGATTTTCCAGTAAATATTTTTTCATTTAGAGGATAGGAATTATTTGCATGACAAGCCCAGAATATTTTTATTCCACATTTTTCAGGTTTCGATGGCATGTACTGAGTAAAGCGAGTTCGCCCACGGTACCTCTATAGCTGTTTGTCAACTGTAATATATCACGTGGCTTATAATTTTTATTTAAATTTGATATGTATAAGTCCAAATATCTTATATAACGGCTGCTTTATCAGCTAACAAACGCTCAGGATCTGCAACATCATTATAACACTCTATGAAGCGTAACAACAATTTGTATCTATCATTGCACATTGAAGCTCGAAATAATAGTAAGTGATAATAATAGTAAATCAAATACTCTCAATTAGATCTATATATTCCAGTACAAATTAGTATTGCCAAATTGTGAATGGTTTTGTGGGTGATACGCGGTAGAATACATATATCACTCAGGGTTTGCAGAGGAATTTATTTACATTGACGATATATATAAATATACAAAAGATACAAACACTGTTGAGGGACTGAGTGGAGCTGGACTCGACTGATCTGGTTGACTGACTGCTGGCTGAGTCTGGTTGAACTGGCTACTGGCTGAGTCTGGTTGAACTCTCTGCTGGCTGAGTCTGGTTGAACTGGCTGGACTGAACTGAACTTGTGTCACTTGCTGACTGTGAACTTCTAGCTGATTGTGAGTCTGGTTGACTGAGTCCACTGGCTGGACCTGTGTGACTGAGTCCACTGGCCGGTCTGGTGTCACTTCGATGACTGGGTCCACTGGCTGGACTGGTGTGTCTGAGGCCACTGGCTGGACTGAACTGGAGTCGTTGGTTGGTTGCGCCTGACTGTCCTGTTTTTTCGGGGTTCCAGGTATTTATATTATGTCCAGGTATACTGGTCCCCCATCTGGAGGTGATTATTTTTCTATATTCGGCTATTTGTTTTTTTGGCGAATACCGATTCTGGGGAAAAACATCTTGTCGTAATTTCCCCAGGGATTACACCATTGACCCTAATAAAATATTTTTGAAAATTCGTCCGAAAATATTTTGGTAATTATTGTAATACCCTCATAAACTAAGAAATAAAAATGGAACGGCTCGTTGCCGCTACAGTTTGAATGTTTTTTCTTTCGGTCGCTTGCTCTTATCAGGTAAATTTTCCATCAGTTTATTATTATTATATTACTTCAGTAATCTTACTATTGTATTGTAAAGTTTACTGAAAGATGCTGCTCCGCCCCGTTGATGAAAAATGTTTTGACGACTACTTGGAAGTGGATCAAGCTGTCACTAAGTTCGATCTATTACAATAAGAACATTTTCAGATAATTCCCCTTCAAAACTATCCGTGGTCTTGGTTTTGGTTTTGGTCTTGGTTTAAGATTGTTGATTGTAGATATGGTGGTGACGACTTGTACTGCAATCTTTATAGATCTATTGTAAATCTATTGTAAACTTACCCTCCTCTTAGAGCGCCTCCTCTAGTCCTGATTCATTTAGGAATTTGGTTTAGCAATACTCGTTCCAATATTCATAATGAAATAATTAATATTAATAAATAAACAACAAGCACGATACATTCAATGAGTGTTTCTTGTGCGTCGATAACCATGTACCACACTCTATTGCTTCCCCGCTTGGTTCACCTGCTTAGCTTTACTAAAATAATAATAATCAAAGTAAGTGTAATGTAAAAGCTGAACTTGATTACATTACCAGTAAACTGTATGAAGTTACCAGGTTACCTCGACACTCTGATGAAGTTCTTTTTTGTCACTTACATAACGGTTTCATTTCAAAATATAAATTAATCTAGAGCAGTTAACCTTAATGTGGCTCGCACTTGTATAATGTGGTTTGTAGGTGAGGATGCTGAAAAATAATAATAAAAATTCTTTCTAAAAGACACTATCAATATGTGTCTTATTTCAACTGGATTTGTAAAAGAAATTTACTTAATTTTATCAATATGTTTATCAATAATCATTGAGGAATTTTGAAAATGAACTTTTAGATACATTTATTTAATCATATCAACGATTTTAACATAAATTCACCAACTTTTTAAATAAATGTGTAAGCCTTTTCTATTTCTATTTTTATATTTTATATGATTTTCTATTTCTATTCCTATTACTATTTCTAGTGAATCAGTGACTCAAGTGATATCTAGTCTGAAGCATGACATACAGTGTGTCCGCAGATTGAGGACGCAATAGGGCAAAAATAGTAAAATTTTCATTTTACAGACCAAAAGTCATTTTTTATAAAAAGTTTTGCTTGTCGAGAAAATGAATGGACGATAAGAAAATGTTTGATCAAATGTCCATGGTGTTAATAAATTAGGAAAGTTTGAAAATGCTTTAAGGCATAAGCTACATTTTTTATTATTTTTTTACAAAAAAATTATATAACAAAGTTGTTTATAAACTAACATACAGTATGAATAAAATTTTTTAAATAAAAATTCGAAATTTGAATAATTATTCTACATAGACAACTATCAACTCGACACATTTTCCCGCTAACTTAATAAATCTACCCTATACTTTACGAATGGTTCACAGCAGATTCAGATCATGGACTGCTTCTTCTACGCGTAGCTTTAATATTTCTCTATAATGTGGAAGATTATCTGAATCCCCCTTTTGTTTTAAGACACCCCACAAACAGAAATCTAATTAAGAAAGTTCTAGCTGGGTAATGGTTTGGATCAAACCTCCTCCCCCCCCCCCTATCCACTAAAATGATCATGTAACTATTATCTGACCAAGGCTGTGCAATGTGCAGGGCAGCCGTGTTGTTGCCCAAACAAAATATTACCTACTTCTGGCTTTAATGTACTAAGAAATGGTGAGACAAAATGTTCAAATACACGTGCTGGTTTAAATTTCCCTCAATAAAATATGGGCCAATGATCCGATAAAAAAAAAATTCCACACCATAAATTAACTTTTTTGACTCGTAAGCCCAATGACGACTATCGACGACGATCGGTGAAGATACTTATCCGTTTGTGCAAAATGTCGATTCATCGGTACAAGAAATAAATCTATGAAATCTTTAGTTTTCTGCGAAATTTTATCCTATTCATAAAGAAAACTCTAAACGTCTCTCTTCATCAACAGGTTCAAGTCTATGCCGCATCTTTGGCTTAAACGGTTTAATTTTGTTTCCCTTAAAATTTGTGTATATAATACCCTTTTCCATAAATACAGTGTCGCTTCCTTAAAGATAATTTCAGGTTATCTAAATATAAATAATGTAAAATGCAAATAAATAAAAATTATTTATTATTTTATTATTAAAAATTCGAATTTTTATTTAAAAATTTGTATTCAGACTTTATATTAGTTTATAAACAACTTTGTTTTATACATTTTTTGTAAAATATAATAAATAATGATACTTATCCCTTGAAGCATTTTCATATTTTCCTAATTTATTAACACCCTGTACATTTGATCTAAAATTTTCTTATCGTGATTTCATTTTCTCAACAAGCAGAACTTTTTATAGAGAATGACTTTTGGTCGAAAAAAAAAGATGAAAAAGAAGATTTTTGCCCTATTGGGTACCTTAATCCGCGGACACAATGGTTGGTAGGTAGCTATGCAGAATAATTATTAAAAATTCCAACTTTTATTCGAAAATTTGTATTCAAACTCTACGTTAGTCCATAAATAACTTTGTTTTTTTAAATTTTTGTAAAAAATAATAAATAATGAAACTTATGCCCTGAAGCATTTTTTAAGTTTCCTAATTTATTAACACCCTGTACATTTGATCTAAAATTTTCTTATCGTCCATTCATTTTCTCAACAAGCATAACTTTTTATAAAGTATAACTTTTGGTCGTAAAATGAAAATTTTACGATTTTTGGCCTATTAGGTACCTCAATCCGCGGACACACTGTATTATGTTCGAATAATCTTCGAAAGTTCGATAAATTTGAAATTTATTGTCCTGATCCAAATTATTGTTAGTATCATGTGATATGGAGTTTAAATCTCGAGAAATCCAATTTGAAAACGAAAAATAATATATTAACAATTAACATGTCTTTAATTTAAGTGTTTAGCCTAAATATTGAGGTACCAAGATGATATCCCACACAATTCAAACTATAACCTATTGGTCAGTAGACCCTTGTGTACCAAATATAATTTCCAAATATGTTTTAACAAATATATTTTCTCTCTTGAAACTATAGTTTATTTTTTGTCGTAATAAAATAATCTGAACATTATAAACGCTTATAAATTAACAAAAATATAGCTAGTATACTATACTTATAGTATACTATACATATAAACTTGTATATTACACATATAAACATATTTCTTGTTTTCTAACTTTTCTCTCCAAATATATTATTTAAAACTTAAAAACCGCTTGCTCCTTGAATAAAATAAATATTGAATATTATTAGTTCTCATCGCCCTTTTCGGATGGCCTGGTAATCTCTAGGTCTGAGAATAGTCGCTTTAAAGAGCAAATATTTATTAATCCGAAGGTGTCGAGGAACTTTAAAGTAGTTTGTTTGTAAATAATTAATATTTATTAGCCTCGCCGTAAGAAACTGTCGAGTAGTCAGAGGTAGTCATCCGGAAATCTTAAAGAAACCAGAATAACTTTACTGTAATTTACATCGTTATAAGTTATTCAATTAGAGTATTAAGACCAATAATTTATTCAAAAATACTGTAAGATATTGACAATATTAATCTTTATTTATAAAAGATAAAAACATAAATTGTTTTAAACTTTCAAATTTATTGTATAAATACAACATATGTTTCTCCAAATATTGTAGTATTGTATTTTCACAATAAATTTGAAGCTGTAAAACAATTTATGTTTTTATCTATTATATTGAAAGTTTCAACAAACTCCAATTAATTATTTTATTTTTATTTATTTCGAGCTTAATATTAATAATACCATTCATGATTACTTCAAAGCTTAAGTCAATATATACTTACAATTAAACTATAAATATTGAAATATACTCTTAGTAGTCCTCCTCATCTGACCGTGGATCTTGTTTTGTGTATATACAATTAGCAACCCAACCTTGTTTGTAGAATCTCTTTGGCCTAATCTTGTCATATCTATGTAATTTTGTCTTGCTCGTCAAGTCCTGTTATTCTTATAAATAATAATTATAAAATATTCTTATTTTACCTGTCGTAATCTTGTCTACTCTACTCAGTATGGTCTTGTCTCTCCTGCCACACCTTATCCCATTACTCTTATTTTGCCTGCCCAATCTTGTCTACTCTTGTAAGGTCTTGTCTTGTCTGTATAGTGTTCCTACTCTACTGTTATCTGTCTCATTCTACCTGCCTAGTGTTACCTATCTAGTCTTTCCTGTCTAGTGTGTCTTCATTAAATACAGCTGCTATTTATTACTAAATGAAAACGTAGAAAAGCTAGAATAGCTAGAAAACGTAGAAACACTACGAGAATTAACTAGAAACTAGACTTTCTAGGAAGAAAGTACTAATAGCTGCAGACTTCAACGCCAAGTTCCCTTATTAGGGACTTTCAAATCTGGATAAGAAAGGCGACCTGGTCAAGAATTGTGCAAGAGAACTAGAGCTTTATTTTGACAAAACAAAGGGGTTGCTTATACGTTCGTTAGGGGAATAAACCCTACATTCGCATCAATTTTAATATCCCATATGTTCCAATATTAGTCTTGTCTGTCTAGTCTTGTTTGTCTAGTCTTATCTGTTTTATCAGTCGGTCTCTCCGGCCTGGAGAGTGCTCGAGAGAGAAAGCCTAAGCGACCATCGCTACATTCTCTACAACATAGAAGGCAGGAAGCAGATACGCCATCATAGAATTGTCAGATGAAATCTAAGGAATTTTGATAACACAAAAATGGAAGCAAAACTGACCAAAACTGGCAACATACTAATAAAGAAAAAAGGACAATCAAGCAAACAAATGGTGTATTGGTGAAAGGATGACATTGCTAGGAAAATTTGCGCTCTGACTGGACACACAAGACTAGAGAGACAAATCTTGTCTATCTAGACTTGTCTGTCTGGAGCCGCCTGTCTAGTCTTGTCTGTCTAATCTTGTCTACCTAGTCTTGTCTGTCTAGTCTATCTAGTCTTGTATGTCAAGGCTTGTCCGTATAAACTTCTCTATTTAGTCTTGCCTGTCTAGTCTTATCTTTCTAGTATTGTCTGTCTAATCTTGTTTGTCCATTCTAGCATGTCTAATATAAAAGCAAATATAAAATAGACATAGTTATAGGACTATAACCCAATAAAAATAGAAATGATACTCATGAATACCACGATATCAACTGTGACACTTTTATTTACGTTAAGAATGGAAGTTATAAAACATTTTAGTAGCAATGGCTTCGTATGTGTGGAACTACCCGGGATAGTAGCTTATTCATGTTAGTTTTCCCCAAACATCTACGGGCATCTGCACACGGATAAGAGGATGGCACGTAGTGGAAAATTAAAAAAATATGAGCAACCACTTTACAATACGGTTTGATATGGCATCATCTAAAATTCCGAAAACAGCAATGTAAATTACCGGATGGCGAATCACTTCAGAGAGGTGGGCTAAAATTACCGACGAATGTGGGAACATATTCGCGGATCAAGAAGAGGAAAGTGGAATAGAACGGCATACTCTAATTGAACGTGTTAAAAAGAAGTGTGAAAAAACCTGCTTCCCCCGGGAATCATACCCAAGGCATAGGTGGCCACGGGCATACTGGTGGACACCTACTATAGCGGAAAAAGAAGACTATGTATACATAAAAGAAGACTACTAGTTAGAATAAATATACAGCTGGGGACTCTGCACAGAAAGAGGTAGCCCATGAAGCATACAAAAAGGCCCGACACGAACTGAAACTGGCCACCAGTAAAAAGAAAAAAGGAAGCCTGGAAACAACTATTCAATGAACTGGACGATATCTGGGGAAAAGCCTACCAGATTGTCCAAAGTAAATTAAATTTGATTCCACAAACGACCCTGACGGACGCTGAAACTCTGAAGCAAGTGAGTAAGCTCTTTCCAAGTCATCCAGTTAGAGAGTGGCCGGAAGTAATGGTACACGAGGAGGAGATAATACCCTTCGAACCAGCCGAAATCATGGTAGCGGCTGCTAAACTCAGACCAAAGAAAGCAAGCGGTCGGATCACATTCCACCGGAGATAATCAAAGCCGTCGCCACGAACAACCCGACGATCTTTGCAAAGGTTATGTACCGTAGCCTTACCCAAGGTATCTTTCCGGACACGTGGAAGACAGTTCGATTGTTACTTATTAAAAAGCCTCAAAATGTTCCCCTAGCACCGACTACGTACAGGCCAATATGCCTATTAGATACCACAGGAAATCTTTTGGAAATACATATGGAATTAGAGCAGAAAAATACTCTCCATGAGAACCAATTTGGCTTTAGGACAGGTTTTTTAGCTCCACTATCCACGCATCGAAGAAAGTAATGGAAGTACCAGATAAGACAAAGGTGAAGGCATATTACATTGTACATTATATTGTAACAGCTGGTGGGGCACGTAGAAGGACAACTTGTGGAATGTCGCAGGGATCCGTGCTCGGTCCGACATTATAGCTTGCTTTTACGACAAATGATTAAAAACAGATATACATACGGGTGTAACACTGGTAGCATATGCAGACGACCTTGCCATTGTGACATCTCCTCGGACACCACAGATCCTGCAAGAACGCGTAGAACAAACATGCTATTAACAAAATCAGCCAGGAATTGAGGAAAATGGGTGTCAAGCTTGCCCTTAAGAAAACAGAGATGGTCCTCTTGTAAGCTGGGCGATACAAGATTCTCAGCCTAATAACTGAAGTAGAAGGAACGCTGGTTCAGAGCGTAAAATCTCTGAAATATATGCTTCTAGCAAGAATGATGCCAAATATTGGAGGGCGAAGATCAAGGTGGCGTGGAATATTTGCGCATGTAGTCTCTTCTATACTTTTATACGGGGCTTTTATACGAGGGAATGCTGGAGAGTATTCATTGAAAGTTAGCAATACGTGTAGCTGCGGCCTATAAAACCGCCGCCGCCACGGCCGAACTTGCAATTGCAGGAATACCACCTATTAATCTACGCGTCCAAGAAAGAATTTATATCCACGAGAAAGGAAGGCGAAAAGGGAGAACAGGAAGGAAGAGAAATAATGCTGAACCAACACAAATGGACAGAGTTTACAGGGTAGACAAGAACCTTTATTAAAGATATTCGCAAGTGAAGCAATAGGAAGTGGGATGACTTGGATTACCATTTAACCCAAGCATTAACTGGTCATCGCGTCTTAACCACATATCTGAAGAGAATTCGGAAGAGTGAGACCGATGAATGCTGATGCGCGATGTGGGATAGGATAAGAAGTGTTTCCCACAATAAATGTGCAAAGTTGCCCACAATAAAAGTGCAAGTGACGAAAGAAAACGTGGCAGAACTGCTGCTCCAGACGAAAGACGGTTGGGACGCTGTAACAGAGATGCTACAAGAGATTATGAGAGGAAAGGAGGCTGAAGAACAAAGACGGAATTTCCTGAACGATCGATTGAGTAAAACAAAATATGACAACGACGATATACGACGATATATTCCAGGACGACGCGGGAAGTCTAACAGAAGATCTCCACAGAATGGTTATTAACTTACTCTGTACAGTATTTTCTTGCAAATAAAAAAAAACTCTGGTATGTCTAGTCTTGTTCGTCTAGTCTTGTCTGTCTAGTCTTCTCTATCTATACTTGTCTGTCTAGTTTTGTCGGTATAGACTTTTCTGTCTAGTCTTGTCTGTCACCTTGTCTAGTTTTATCTGTCAGAGTCTTGTCTGCCTAGACTTGTTTCCCTAGTCTAGTCTGTCTAGTCTTGTTCGTCTAGTCTTGTCTGTCAAGTCTTCTCTGTCTAGACTTGTTTGTTTAGTTTTGTCTATATAGACTTGTCTGTATAGTCTAGTCTGCCAATCTGTCTAGTCTTATATGTCTAGTCTTGTCTGCCCAGACTTGTTTGCGAGGTCTAGCCAGTCTAGTCTATATAGTTTTGTCTGTCTACTCTTGTCGGTCTAGTCTTATGTGTCTAGTCTTGTCCGTCTAGTCTTGTCTTTCTAATATTTTCTGTCTAGTCTTATCTGTCTAGTCTTGTTTGTCTAGTCATGTCTGTCTAGTCTTGTCTGTCTAGTTTCGTCTGTCTAGTCTTGTCTGTCCAGTCTTGTCGGTGTAGTCTTGTCTGTCAAGTCTTCTCTGTCTAGTCTTGTCTTTTTTCTTGCACGTGCTGGAGGTGAAAATCTGCAAACAGACACCACCCGACCCGTCCCGAGTGGTAGTGTGGGGCTGCCCCCCAAAAGAGGCGACCCACTAAAAAAACCCCACCATTCAGACCCCCCCAGCCAAAACCGGAGAAAACGTGATGGAATCCAAAATTTGACATAACTTCATCACGTACGTCCCCCTTTCATATCCAAAGCATTCATCCGCATCGTTATGCCGTGCGCGCTGTTAATCGCCGTGCCCGCTCTCACATCAGAGTTTACAATAAATTTGAGCGCCCCCATCGCACTAAGGGGGGGCCGGGGATGGCACGCTCGGCTCGCGTGTAGCATCCCCTCGTCCCGCCTCTTTCGCTCGTCTCTTTCATCCTTCTCCTTTCTCCTCATTATATATCCTATCATTCCAGTCAGCACACCCCATTTTTACTCACTGCGGAGCATGATTCTCACCATACTCTCCTTGTTCACATTCTCTCCCACCTTGCATTCTGCGGCGCTCCTCATTCTCTCCCATCTCGTACACTCGAAGATGGTATGCTCCGCAGTGTCCTCAGTCGCTCCACAATACCTACAGTGCGCCTCAACCACTTTCCCGATGCACACCAGGTAAGACCGAAAGCAACCATGCCCCGTAAGCGTCTGGGTGAGTTGACAATTCACCTCCCCGTGCCCACGGTTTACCCATTCATTGATAGTAGGAATCAGTTGTCTGGTCCAGGCTCCCTTTTCCGACCCCTGCCATAGCTCTTGTTATACACGCATTGTTTTTTCCCTTTCATTTCTAGGGTCATTACCTCCCAAAACTCTCACCCTTTCATGCGCCAGAAGGTCTAACGGGATAACTCCAGCAACGACCGCCACGGCGTCTCCAGAAACAGTCCTGTATGCGCTGCACACACGCAGCAGCATACACCTTTGCATTCTCATCAGTCTCGCTCTATAACATTCAATCCTGAACGCATTCATCCATGCCGGTACCCCATACAGGAGAATGGAGTGCACGACCGCATTTTAAAAACCTAACCTAACCTATGTGAAAAGGGGCGCCGATCTCCATCCCACGGGTTCCAGCCAGTTCATTCGGTTATTTACTGCGAACAGCTTCTTGACCTGCGTAATTAAGCTATCCCTCCGGAGAGTATTAACCCTTTGCGCAATTTTCCTGGTGACGATCTTATAGCCGTCACCCCAGATGTTATTATTCACCTCTTCGCAGAGCACTCTCCAAGCTTCTTGCTTAGATTTCGCGATGGCTCTGCGAAGTTCTCTGCGCGCCAAGTTATACCTCCTTCTGCACTCCTCACGCACTTCCTCATTTGCTCGCCTATTACTCCTTACGATGGATCTCCTTTCACGCAAACAGGTTTTACGCTTTTCAGCTACCTGCTCATTCCACATGCTCATTCAAACTGGCCTCCTGCCTCTGACGCCCCTCCGTTTTCTTCGCAGGAGCTCCGCAATCCATTTTCGAGGCCTGTCCTTTCAGCCAGCTCTTTTATGAGGTTTCACAATCTTTCTAGTAGACTCTTGTCCACTCTCTATCCATTCGTTCCAATT
Source organism: Phosphuga atrata (assembly GCA_944588485.1). Classification (NCBI taxonomy): domain Eukaryota; kingdom Metazoa; phylum Arthropoda; class Insecta; order Coleoptera; family Silphidae; genus Phosphuga; species Phosphuga atrata. The sequence continues at coordinate 64,189,988 of OX155893.1, read as the reverse complement.
GCAACCGGTCCCTCAGAAACATCCTCTCGTACGTAGAAGAGAATATCCTGGTGATCACTCAGATTCTCTCCCTCTCCGACACGCCACTCTTTTACTCTGCCTGCAATCCGTGAGGTGCTAAAAGTGATGTCTATAAAAGACATACTTTCGCCCTGCACGAAGGTTGTGAACCACCAGGTCCTCCTCTGCCAGCCACTCTTCCATCATTCTCCCTCTCTCATCCTCTCTAGGAGTTCTGCACCAAGCGGCGAAGGGGGTGCGCGGAGGGTCCAGTATGGCTGTCGTCACTCTTCCAGTAAGAGCGGCACAAACCATTCTGGAGAAAGGCAGATCTCATGCACCGTCTTCCATACCAGCTGCATTGCAGCCGCACTCCTATTTGAGTTCGTCTGCAATACTAGCATATTCTCTTTCTTTGGGACGTCCCTTTCATACCTTCCCTGCACAGTTTCCTGTACGCAGGGCAGTCCATGGAGTCCGCCCTATGCCCACTCACTCCGCACACGAAGCACTTAGCCTCTTTGGCCGTGCACTCGTGTGCTTTGTGCCCACTTTCATCGCATCGCAAACACGCATTCTTTCGCTTTATTAACTTGCATGCTGCCGTCAGGTGCCCCAAGCCAAGGCATCTGTAGCACCTGATCGGCTTATTGTCTTCGGTCACTCAGCACATGATCCATCCAACTTTTATTCTGCCTTTTTCCAGTATGGTTTGTGGCGCTCTTACTGGAAGAGTGACATCTGCCATATTGGCCCCTCCGCGCACTGTGCGGAGAGACTTTACCACACACACCCTACATTCAGCGGCCTTCTGAATGGCTCCTTTCACCTCATTGGTGGTGGCAGCCTCATCCATGCCCCTAACAAGGACACTTCTGAGCCCCACCTTCGTCCTGACATCCCTTACAGCCTCAGTCACTAGGGCCATTCGCTCTGCCAATCGCTTCTTTTCCCCATCATCATTCACTCTGACGATGAGGTCCCCAGCGTCGGTTTTCCTCATCGCCCTTACATTTATATCATCCATATCAACTTCCTTCTTAAGGACATTCACCATATGGGCGTAAGAAACACCCTCTGTCCTCCTCACCAGTAAGGTTTCTGCCTTTCTGGTGCCTCCGCCCCTTCCACTCTGGGCTTTTGGCCCTCCGTATTCATCCAGCACAGGGTTATCTCAGCTCCTGTGTCACGCCACACGCATTCAGCCATCTTTCGTACCAGCCACATATTTAGGTTACCAGCCACACCGATAGCGAACCTCTTTCTCTCAGTCTTCTCACAAAGAACTTTCATCCTTGATAAGGTTTCGAACGCCTTTTCTTCGGCGCCCTCGACCTTATTATCATCCAGGCGGGCGATGAAGTGGTACTTCCTCTCGGAGTCCAACGACTCATCGCCTCCCATGCATAAAACATTCTCGCTCTTGATGTAGGCCACGGAGCCTACATTCATGCCTTCAGCCACCCGCTTGGCCTGGGGGAGCTGGTCGAGCATCCCCCAGCCCAGTTTTCCACAGGTATCCCCTTTCTCTCCTGCAACCAACAGGAGTACATCCTCGTCCCTGGCCAGAGGAGAGCCCTTAGCCATCTTCACCACAGTGAAGGCGTCCTCGGACCACCTCTCCCTCGCCAGGGACATGTACTCCTTCACATTCATGCCCGGCTTCAGCGCACTGGCGATACTGCATTCAGCCTGCATACTACATCAGCCTACTACATTTGGTGCTGACTTCCTTGCATGCCACACTTACAGTTTGGACTTCGGTGTCGTATAACACCTTTTCAACGGGCAGGAAACGGTGCTCTTCCAGCCAAGTGGTCACGGAGTTGCGGGAAAAGACGTTAGTTGTCTTTTTAACTCGTGCTGCCGCGTCTTTAACTTCCTTCTTAGTGCCTCCAGCGATAGCCCTTTCCAAGTCCTCAACTTGTTTGGTAAGAGCTCCAATCGCTTCCACGATTGTAAAAGCGTCCACATCGTCCGTGGATCGGTCTGCCACTTTCCGTTTTTTATTGGTTTCCCCAATAGATTGGCTTCTCGCCCGACTGTCCATTTCCCCTACACCCCTACATACTTTTTGTTTTGTGAAAAAATCCATAGTGAATCCTCCACAAAACCAAAAAGGGTATTTCCATAAAGGGTATATTTGGTTTTACAGGTCTGTCTTGAAAATATGTTTGTGTACTTTTTACCTGTTGTAACTGTTGTTAATCGTCTTTGGCACTCTTCTATTAAGCTCCGCAAGCAAAAATTAAGCCTGTACGTTGTTTTTGTTGAAATTTTTTTTTGACATTTTTAAGATTGCAGACAGTATATGTGAACGCAATTATTTGGATGTTGCCACGTTTATTCTTGCCCGTTTATATCAAAGAGGATCCGATCCTCTTTACTTTTATATGAAAAACTAACTATGGCAGCATATATATTATTTTAAGCGTCGTATTGAATTTGCATTCATATTTCAACCAGATTTTAACGAACAGCTACGGTACAATGTCTCGTGTGGATTTTATTGGTGGTTTTACCTTGGTTAGATTAGGTTGTCCGCCGCGAAGCGGGAAGATAAATCAAGACAACATACGCGCGGCAGCGCGAACTCTTGGTCCAGTGTAGGACAAAGTGGCAAGGGCCGTTGGTTTAACCCTGGTTAGATTGGGTTGCCCGCCGCGAAGCGGGAAGATAAATCAAGACGACATACGCGCGGCAGCGCGAACTCTCGATCCAATATAGGACAAAGTGACAAGAACCGTTGGTTTTACCTTGGTTAGATTAGGTTGTCCGCCGCGAGGCGGGAAGATAAATCACGACAACACGCGCGGCAGCGCGAACTCTCGATCCAATATAGTACAAAGTGGCAAGAACCGTTGGTTTTACCTTGGTTAGATTAGGTTGTCCGCCGCGAAGCGGGAAGATATATCAAGACAACATACGCGCGGAAGCGCGAACTCTCGGTCCAACGTAAGGTTTTATCTGTTTTTTTTTTAATTTAAAAATTTAGTTTGTATTTTCCAGATGGAGGATCTGGCAATTTTTTTTTATTTAATTTGATGAAAATCTTAAATTATTTACATTTTCCCCTGGATATATTACAAGTTTTCCTTTTTTTTTATTTCAAAGCAAATCTGTTGATAATTAGAAAAAAAAATAAACGTGGCAATATCTAGTTATTTGCGTTTACGTCGACTATCTGTCACGTTGACAATGTTTACAACTATTTCAAGAAAAACACGAATATTTATTGAACCAGATAACTTAGAAGCTTCATTTTTGCTTTCCGATCTTTGCGACCTTTCCGTTAACCCGTGCCAAGGACGATTAATAACAGTTACACCAGGTAAAAAGTCCATAACACTAAATTTCAATAGACCCGTAAACTCGATAAATTCCAAAATAAATTCTGAAAATTCTCCCCTCCTGGAGGTGGATGAAAAAATTTGCCGCAGATAAGTGCTGCAGTAAATGCAAAAACGTCTGCTGCGTTGAATTATCCTTATCTCCGTATACACGAGATAAGGAGTGAAAGAAAAAGAGTAAGAATTTTAAGAATATAAAAAACTCACGCCACGTGCTGTGACTCAAAACTATTTAGTTTAAAGAAAACTAAAAATCGCCGTTACTAAAGCAAAAGAAACGAACCAAAATGCACTAACCTGGATTGCAATTAAATAAATGATAAGTAAAAACTTATAAACCAACTTATTAATCACAAACATGTGGAGCACTCGGTTACACGTCTACTCGCTTCCGCGTCTCGTACGCGTCTGTCTTGTCTATCTAGTCTTGTCTGACTACTCTTGTCTGTATTGTCTTGTCTGTCTAGTCTGGTCTGTCTAGTCTTCTCTGTCTAGTCTTGTGTGTCTAGTCTTGTCTGTCTAGTCTTCTCTCTCTAGTCTTGTGTCTAGTCTTGTCTGTCTAGTCTTGTCTGTCTAGTTTCGTCGGTCTAGTCTTGTCTGTCCAGTCTTGTCGGTGTTGTCTCTCTGTTCTTGTCAGTCTAGTCTGTCTATTCTTGTCTGTCTTGCCTTGCCTTCTCTTGTCTATTTGTTCTGTCTATACAGACTTTTCTCTTGTATTTATAGATGTTTTTTATCTGGTAAGTCTAATTATTTAAGTTAACTTTAACTTCTTTACTGTCAATAAATCCTTGGCAAAAAATCAAGTGAAACAGATATGTAAGAAGAATGAATTGTATTATGCTTCCGTAAATTGAATGGAAAAATAAAACTGTTCTCGAAGAACACAATGGATTTGTTTTATTAACATGTTGAACATAAACTTAACATTTATTCCAAACAAATCTAAACCATTCTACCGATATGTTTTTCACTCGTTTTTCCTTTCATCGGCGCCGACCGTTATTAAGAGCTGCTTTGCCGGCTAAATGAAACATCCCCTACTGAATGTCATTTTTTTATGTTTCAAAGAAACAATCTTTACCGCAAAACACGAAATACTTGGAATATTTGAGGCATCTGTTGACTAATAAGATGAGATGACAAATGAGGTCATCAAATAAGGTATTTTAAAAATCATACGCTTCAGAACATTTACAATGTATAAATAGGCTGACTGATTATCCAAGTCTAAAGATAAAGAATACATTTTGAAATTTTTGTATAATATGATATAGAATAAGCTAACAGATAAAATAATTAATACAATAATTGTTATCTTAGTACAAAGTATATCCAAAACTTGGAGCTGAATGTGCCAGTCTCTTCCTCCTGCCCATTTTCGTCTCCCTAACCCTATCCTCTGCCAATGCAGCGGCTTCCAAAACATTCCGAATAAACTCTTTCAATCTAGCATTGTCTTTCAGCAAGAAACATCTTTCCTCTCGCATTTCCACGTAGTTAGCATAAACATTATTGTAGGAGATCCAGAAAGTATTTAAACATTCTAAATGTGGAAAGTATTTCATCAATATTTCGCTGGGTTCTAACTGAAAATCTGTTGATTTAATAGAAGAGTTAGTTTTGATCGAGCTTACAGATCTTAGTGAACTTGCTGATTTGTAAGAATTCGTTGAACTAGAGGATCTGTGTGGGGTTGATGATTTTATAGAGTGGCTTGGAAAACATTTTGATAAATGTGTAGATGTATATGATTTAACAGAAAACGATTCAGTAGAACTTACGGATTGTGCAATCGATGGCAGTAAATGCCCAGTTCTTATTCCAGTTTTTGGTCTTAAAACTTTGAAAAACGTTGGTTGCGGAAATTTCGAAATTAATTTACTTTTACCTTTCCCTTCAGATTTCTCACTGTCTATTGAAATCGAAGCTATATCTTCACTCTCTTCGTGTATAGCTAAATCCTCTTCGTTAACATTTTCGGCAAATCGTAAAACTTTCTCCTTTTCAGTTTCAAGTTTTCTGCACGTTCGGCTTAAATTTATCAGTCTCTGACCTTTCGTGTTCAGTTTCTCTAAATGTTTTATGGCAAAATTCGAAGAGTCCGTTAAGATTATTAATTGCTTCTCGTCAAATCCTAAGTCTTTTTGGAGCTGCTGTTTAGATTTTAAAAATATTTCCTTTACAATAACGACAGAGTCGTTAAGCTTGGCTATTTCTTCCTTGCGACTGGTTGTTAAATCTTCGAAATTCTGTTCTAAATTAATTATTTCAGCCTAGAAAAAAGAAACAATATAAAAACAACATAAAACGCTAATTGATAAACCTAGTATACAAAAATACTTAATGGTTTCTAATAAAAACATTTTTCATCATTCATTATATGGCAGGAAATATTATCTTTTTTTTTTTTGTAACTACAACTAAGCCCGCTTTTTCAGATCCCTACATGCCGGAGAAGCCGGGACAAGTCCGAAGAAGCTCGGACAAGTCCGAACAAGATCGCACAAGTCCGGACATGACAGGACAAGACGGGACAAGACGGGAGAACACCGAACAAGAACAAGAAACAAGAACAGTCCAGGGTGTTTTTGTCGTCTCGTGTAGTCGTTTTGTTCTTGTACGATATTGTCTGGTGCTGTTCTGTTTTGTTTTATCTGGTCTTGCCTATCTCATTCTGATTAATGTTTTCTAGGCTTGTCTATTTTGGTGTAAGTTTGTGCATTTGCTTACGTATCTTCTGGTTTTATTTGTTTTTCTGTTATCTAGTGTGATCATAGTCTACTATAGTGTTACAATAAGCAGACAAGACTTTTGTCCTAAATATAGTCTAGTCTATACTATAGTGTAGTCCTAATATAGTCAGTCATTTCTTGTAACTCGTATTATTTTTTATATAGTGTTTTACTAATAACAGATTTTGTATATTATTCAATTTTAATTAAAAGTAATATTTTGAGAAATTCAAAATTTATAGAAACGAAAGCAAATATAATAAAATATTTTTTATCAAAATATGTTGTTATAAAATAAAGATGTCAATGGAATGCAGTAAGGCAACATCTTGATATGTTCTATATTCCTGTTATTCTGGAATACGTAAGATCTTAGCAATCCGGTGAAATTCCACAGGAACTAGCTATAAAGCGGAACGCGTTTCGCAGGTTTGCCATTCTTTTCACTCCTTGACTTTCTGCAATCCGGCTACTTAAAATCCTAAAGTGGGAAGCAAAAGCGGCGCTAGGGAAATGTGGTGAGGAAATTATCAATTTTGTGGTTGTGGTCTCGACACGGGGATGTTTTACTACCTCTTTGCGCCTGATGGTTTCCTCATTTCTTGCGATCTCTGCGGCGCTTTCGGCGTCCAACGCGTGCAGCTCCGCAAGATGCGCCCGCTTTGTGTCTGTACTCTCGACGTAATCACGCACGGTAGACGCGATTTGCCGCCACAGATCGGTGATCGCGGATTCCTTCGTCCGCCGCACTTCATAAAACTCCTTCGTATTCTAGAAACATATGGTAATTATTAACAAATATATTAGAAGTTGAATAGTATAAATAGAATAACAAATATTAGCATATACCTAAATTTGTATGATTTTTTTCATATTTAATCGTTTTTGTCTGTGGTTTTGTCTGTGATTTATATATAAAAACATATATTTGAATAGACTCCTTTATTGTGAAAATGTATATTTCCTTCAGACCAAACAAAAGGTATTTTTTTAATCATTATATTTATATTGAAAAAACCTTATTCTTATTGTTAGTTTCCTTTACTATAATGATTTCGTTTACTATGTAAGGCTTGTCGCAAATTGGGTCCGCTCGTCTCCGCTCGGCTCAGCCTTTCAGCCCAGAAAAATATAAAACCCGTGTATTTAAATAGAAACGCACTTAATGCGTCCGCTCAGCTCCGTTTGGTTCCGTTCCGCTCCTCTTCACTCCTTATCCTGTGTTTGTGAAAAATACTAAGCCGGAGGTCGGATGCTGGCGGATGGTTCACGCAGGCGCAACACTAACGTTTTCATATATGCGCTAAGGCATTTATGCAACCAGGATAGCAGCACATATTTTACTCTCCCGTTGGCGGGAGGGGATTGAGTGTGTGGAAAAGTGACGTAGCTAAGCGGATGCAATATGCGAAAAAATTACGGAGCTGAGAGGAGCGGACCCGATCGGATCTGATGTGAGCTGAGCGGAGCGGATCCAGTGTGCGACAAGCCTAAGTGAATGTTTTTCAAATTCAATTCAATCTTCATGCTTCATAATTATTTATAATTGTATAAGTTATGACCATTCTACAATTGTAGGGATGTATTGCGGGTGTTTACTAACCATTACTACGTTGTCGAATGCACTTGTTCCAATAAAACAAATGTTGACGTATCACCTTTGCAGAAAATATATGAGGAACAAAAAACTGATTGGACAGAAACCTTCGAAAATAAAACCTTCGCTATGATTGGTAGCATACAATCTTGGTACCTTATCATAAACAATGAGAAATAGCCGTGGTAAAATGGTCACATGCCGTGGTCAAATGGTCAACGGTCAACGCATGCCGCATGCGGCTCTTCAATAGGTTTATTGTGTTTCAACCTATAAATGAAAAATGTACGCAAAATTAACACAATCCAGTGGTTTGGGAGATTAACCACTTGCACTGGAAAGACATTTAAAACAATTTTCATAAATAAAAATTATAAAAACTAAGTCATTTAAAGAGTCACAGAGTCATTAAAGTTTTAAATTTTATTCGAACCAACGCAAAAAAATGCCGTAGGTTTCGTAATTTTATTGACGAACTCGATTGAAATGAACAATTAAATGATTTATCGTTATACTGCATAGTGGTTATTGGCGTAAAATGTATTGAACAGGTTTGTAGTATTGTTAGAATCTAATATTGCCTCTAGACGCAATCTCTAGAATAAAGCAATCATATCCGCAATTAAAAGACAAAGATTGAAGACGAAGATATGTCTGAATGTTTTTTACCGATACAATAGAATATTAAAAAGTTTAAAAGAGTTTATCACTGCAAGGTAAAGATATTCAGTTTTAAAAGAAAAACTACAACTTTTTCAAAAATATGTGATATTAAAGATATTTAATCGGAAGACAACGTAAAAGTTTTCAACAGTAGTACATACATTGGTCCGGAAATATCAGACAATGGCTAAGAAGACGCAAACGCATATCTTCAGATCACACACCATCCATCGAAACATTAAATTAAAATCTTAAATTAACAGTTTACGCAACGATAATTAAGCCTGTAAACTGCTATGGGAGTGAAGCCTGGGTATGTGTGCTATGGGTTAATTGCAAGAAGAATCCTTGCACCAGTGCACGATAATGGCACCTGGAGATTAAAGAGTAACAACGAGTTCTATGAACACCTAAAAGCGTCAAGGCTGCCAAAAAAACATCAAGATCCTACGTCTGCAGTAGGGTGGCCACATAATGTGAATGGAAGGTACTAGACTGCCGAAGAGGATAGTAAATGGGACGATTCAAGGAGATAGAAGAAGAGGTAGGGGGAAAACTTGGAAAAGAAAACGGCAAATGAGCACATTCGCCAGCTTTTGATCATTAAATTCTGGAAGAGAGACCCTAAGAACAGGAACAGGTAGCGTCAGAAGCTGCAGGAGGTCAAGGTCCGATCGCGGCCTCTAGAACCAACGGAGAAGAAGAGATCACGGTTCAAATGTTCCATAAATCGGCAAAATCGATTAATTAATTTTGGAAATGTGTACCAACAACTAATTGTAAGTAGAAAAATTTAAAAAACGCAGAACGCTGTCGATTTTTGGATCGGCATATGATGTTGAATCATTGTACTCAACAATGGAATTTATTTAATCGAAGTTTCATTCACAGTTGTGCAACAAGCACCTAAAGAATTAATAAGAAGTTCAATTTGTAATTATCAACCTTATTATACAAAATTAGTTTCAATATTACAAATTCATATATCTAGAACTAGCAAAAAAAATATTTTCTTATACCGTAAACTTTATATTCGGCTCCCAACAATTTTCAGGTAAGAGACTTGCTGCAAAAAGTCTGGCCATCTCTGCCATATACTGGTAAACCATATAAAATATTGATATTATATGCCAATATACCATCTACCAGTAGACTATATAAAAAAATGAAGGATGGCACAATCCTTGTACTGGTACCATATCAATGATATGTAGCGGTGACAATCCGTGAACAGGTACCATATCAATGATCCAGGGCGCCACAATCCTAGTACCATATCATAAATCTGTATCAAGGGGGAAAAACAAACTTTCAAAACCTTCACTCCTTAGTAGTTTCTCCTCTCATACAACTTACTCTTTGTAAAAAGAGCAACATCCAATGGATGAATTTAAAAAATCTGGAGCAAATAAAATAGTTCACACAGCCGCAGTGTTTTAACTCGGTATTTTAACTCGCAGGGCAGAATAACTCGGTAGCCACATTAAGGTTAATTTTTTTTTAAATCCTGACTGCTAAAATTAGTATAAGTCGAAAACTCATTGAAACTAAAACTTATTGGACTTAAAACTTATTTTGACTAGTGTTTTCACAAGGGCTAGGGTTGATTTTTTATTATTTATCATTTTAATAGTTACATTTGAAAGTTGTTCTGAAAGGAATTTCGTTTTTTTCCACGAATGTAATAGTTTTATTTTTCAGTAGTCAACTAATTACAGGATCGATGAGAACGGCACCTTCAGCCGCTCTGGAAACAATGTTAAGCATACCTCCCTTGGATATTATATCACAGGTGAGGCTAGGATGGGAGCTTTCAGAAGCAAGTGCAACAATACATAATACACCTTGGCAAAGTCAGGGCATACCACAATAACGGATGTACCAATCTTTAACAAGGAGAGTCAATGCATCAAAGGCTTTCATTCGAAATACCTTTCCAAACACAACTACAGTAGACAAAAGGAAACCAAAAGAAAAGTCAATGAGACCTATTCTGGTACACAGACGGCTCCAAGAAGTCTGCTCCCTGGAGCGCAGCCCTCAGGGGAGCTCATTTTGTTTAGTTAAAAATTTAGGCAAGTTTTAAAAGATTTTATAAAGCCTTAATTAACGAACTCGTATTGTATTGTTACGTTTCGTACATAATAGTTACTACTAAGTTCAAGCTTAAATGTATACATAACTTCAATTACACTTCCAAAGTAATGTGTTGTTTCTCTTCAGTGTCGGGGAGCGCGAAATTAAAATCTTGCCAGGGGCGCTCATGACCCCAGCTACAACGCTGCCTAACATAACTGCCTAATTCTAGCAATCGAGACATGTATACGAGAACATTTTAGAATGTATCTACTCCAAAACTAAAAACATCTATATTTTCACGGACACTCAGGCTGCGATAATCGCCGTAACATAGAATAAAATCTAGGACAGGCACGTCTGACACAACACAACAGCGTTACGCTTGCGCGGGTGGCTAGTCACATGGGTCTGGAAGAAAACGAAAAGGCGGCGAACAGATTGAAACTGTAGCAGATCTTTTAACGGGACAATGTGCACTAAGAGGGCGCCTGCAGCAGATGGGCATCTGGAGAGACGAACCATTATGCAGACTCTGCAATGAGGAGAACGAGACTGCCTCCAATATCATCTTCCATTGTGAAGTAATCACGCGCAGGAGAATAAAACTCAACATCACAGCTGAGGGACTCCAAGCTGAATCACAAAATACGTAGACTTTGGACCTAATACAGGATCTGGATCTATTTGCTTGAATGGAAAAATGTGAAAGAATACAATAGGCCTATAAGGCCACAGTGTTTAAAGGGATGCAAACATTGTCATTATATACCCTAACAGGTGATATTTTATAGGAAATTTTATAGGAATTAAGTTTATTTATAGGAACCTTTTTTTATTCTTTTTTCGAATCGTATCAGTGAAAAATAAGTCAAGTATTTTCGGAAAATTTTCCTTTTTTTACAAACAGGAATACTGTTAATTTTGTACATAAGAAAATGTTAATTTTATGGTGAATATCTGATTTGCAAAACTTCATTTTAAGGCAAATTGAACTTGCTATAACCAGAGTAAAGGTATTATTTGAAGTAAATCGCCTAATAACAATATGAATTCGACCATTCACAACTATGCAAAAGGCTCGATATTTCGGTTTTACCCATTCTCAAAGAAATAGTTTTGTTCCGTCGCATTGAGAGCAGTCATTTTCTGCTCAAACGTGAAGAAAATCAACTGTCTATAATAATGCTGATTGCAATAAATCATGGAGTAGAAGGGATAAGCTTGCTTAAGCATTTGAAAGTGTTTGGTGGGATTTCAAGCATTTTTCAAAAAAGATCCAGAACAAATTAATAGAAATGTTTCTGAAAAAAAAACGAAATTACTTTCCGAACAATGCAATTTTTATAGTTTGTTAATTATTTAATGATAATTCTACGAATAACAATTTCTATGAATACTTGTAATATATTAAAATTAGATTGTTTACTTAATACATAATTGGAATAATTTACCCATCCGAAAATGATAAGTAAATTATCTGAAAACTTGATACAGCTGACAAAATAATGAGATAATTAAGTTGTAAAATTATATCCTCTTCCGTAAAATTTCAATATTTATACGAAGTAGCAAAAAATGCGACACAAAATGTTTCACGTCATTCTCATTGTAGCCATTTCTGCAGCAACAGTAAATGTAAGTTAAATTTTATTCTATTAAATCTTGTGACCTAAATGCTATGTGCAATTTTAAGACATGAGAAAAGACTGGACAAACTCGCAGAAATAGACGAGGCACGACTACACAAAATCAGACTAAACTAAAACATAAGATCAGAACATAAGATCAGAGTAGGCTAGACAAAACTTGATAAAACCATTAAAGAATATGTAGGAACAGGCAAGTATACAAAAGACCAGACAAGAAGAATAGACAAGGCTTGACAAGACCAGACGAGATCACTCACACCTTATTAACAAACATTTTATAATCAAACCTGTCTTTGTTTTTTACTTGCAAACAAACCTCTTATTTAATACTCCAAGTCTATACATATTTTTTACCAGTTTCTGCTAGTTGTTCTTGATAGTTTCTCGAGCTTTAAGGCTTACATGAAATTATATTTAATAATCCTGATAAATCTTAGTAATATTATGAATGGTTTGAGACTAATGCAATGACAATATAAAAAATTACGCATTCATCTTATAAATTGACATTATTATTAATTGAATATGATATTTTTTTAATGTTAAGAATAATTTATTTCAACACGCCAACTTTATTCTTTTTATTGTTCATTTAAAAAAAATTTTAAATGTATTTTTTATAAAAGCGTTATAAAGAATGGTCTTAAATTAGTATGGTTGTGAACTTCAAACAATTAATTAATTATCGCAAAATGTAAAACCGCAGGCTTTAGAATGTGGGATTATAACTGGCGATAGAAACAAAGATATTAATAAAGTAATTGCCAGTTGCTCGGTTCTCGCCGTACCTGTTCCAGTGGAAAAAACTGCAAATACTACTCGAATTCCAGATGGTTCCGATGAAGACGGGTTGGAACAGATACCAGCATATGGTAAATACTGTTTAATTAATTCATAGATATTCCTTCAATCGACGATAACTAATCTAATCTATTTTTATGTGTCTTTAGTTTTATCTGTTTTATCTTGTCTGTCTTGTTTTGTTTAACAAGTAATGTCCCTCTATATAGTCTCGTCTGCCTAGTCTTGTCTGCCAAGTCTTGTCTGTCTACTCCAATCAAATTAAATTTATTTTAAGATAAACTTACATAATATATACTTTTAAATCTATTCTATAAAAGATTCTTCTAAATAGACTTCTTAATAGACATTATGATTCATAAAATTCTTCAAGTGTGTAGGGTTCAATTCCATTATTATATTTAAAAAATTGTTTGTATGCTTTGATGATATGGAAAGTCTTGAGATAATGGGGCAGCTTATTTTATTATTTCATACAGGTGTTGTGAATGGGAAGTATGTAGTCTGAATTATTTTTTCTAGTATGCTGATTATTTCTTCTAGTATGCTAATTCATTATTAGTTGGTAAATTTCTGGAAAAACTGAAACGTGCTCTCATCATTCCAATTTATATGGCGGGAGATAAAAATGAGATCGGAAGCTATAGGCCTATAAGCATCCTATCTATCTTCTCAAATTTTTTTGAAAAAATTGTATGTGCCAGAATAATTTCTTTTCTAGATAAGTATAATTTAATAAATTGCCATCAACACGTCTTTGTTAAAGGACGTAGCAGAGAAACTGTATGTTTCCAATACATACATACAAAAATAAAAAATCTAGAAAATTTTGATATTCGTAGGATAGTTGCGACCGTTACTAACAAGGGGAGCTTCAGACGTCTGGATCACGGATTTTCTTGAAACTTTGTACACTTTTAGTAGCCCATTACGACATTATGTGCAAGTAAGGCGTACTATTTCGGAATTTTCGAGAAAATTGCAATTTTCTCTCTTCGAAGTTTTCCGCGTCGAATATGTACATTTGCATTGCATCAATGTGTATAAGATGTATAATGTCTATGTATATATATATATATATATATATATATATATATATATATATATATATATATATATATATATATATATATATATCATCAATCCGCGGATACACTGTATGTATCCGCGGATTGAGGTACCCAATAGGGTAAAAATCGTAAAATTTTCATTTTACGACCAAAAGTCATTCTTTAAAAAAAGTTCTGCTTGTCGAGAAAATGAATAGACGATAAGAAAAATCAATCAATCGATCAAATGTACAGGGTGTTAATAAATTAGGAAAGTTTGAAAATGCTTCAAGGCATAAGTTACATTATTTATTACTTTTTACAAAAATTTTATAAAACAAAGTTGTTTATAAACTAATTTAGAGTCTGAATACAAATTTTGAAATAAAAATTCCAATTTTTAATTATTATTCTATATAGCTACCTACCAAGTCGACACACTTTTCCGCTAACTTAATAAATCTACCCTATACTTTACGAATGTTCGCGGCAGATTTAGACCATAGATTGCTTCTTCTATGCGTTGTTTTAATATTTACCCATCATGTGGAAGATCATCTGAACACATCTTTTATTTGAAGACACCTCACAAAAATAAATCTAATAATGAAAGCTCAGGCGACCTAGCTGGGTAATGGTTTGGCTCAAACCTCCCTATCCACCTTTCGCCAAAATGATCATGTAACCATTGTCTGACCAAGGCTGTGTAATGTGCAGGGCAGCCGTCTTGTTGCCAAAACAAATTATTACGTACTTCTGGCTTTAATGTATTAAGAAATGGTAAGACAAATTGTTCCAAAATGTTCAAATACACGTGCTGGTTTAAATTTCCCTCTATAAAATATGGGCCAATGATCCGATAAAAAAAATTCCACACCATACATTACCTTTTTTGAAATGTTGACCTCGTTTGTTTATTAGGTAATTAATATTCTCGTAAGCCCAATGACGACTATTTTGTGAAGATACGTATCCGTTTGTGCAAAATGTACATTCATCGATAAAAAAATAAATCTATGAAATCTTTCAAGATTTCAACTATCCATAAACAAAACTCTAAACATCTCTCTTCATCAACAGGGTCAAGTATATGCCGCATCTTTGGCTGACGGTTTAATTTTGTTTTCCTTAAAAATTGTATAATACTCTTTTTTTTTAAATTCAGTGTCGCTTCCTTAAAGATAATTTCGGATTATCTAAAACTGACCGTTTTACTAATAATGTAGGTGCATTGCTAATAATGTAAAATGCAAATAAATAAAAATCTGTTATTATTTTATTATAAAAAATTCTAATTTTTTTTTTCAAAATTTGTATCCAGACATTACGTTAGTTTATAAACAACTTTGTTTTATAAAATTGTAGCGGCAACGAGCCGTTCCATTTTTATTTCTTAGTTTACGAGGGCATTACAATAATTACCCAAATATTTTCGGACAATTTCCGAAAATATTTTATTAGGGTCGGTAATGTAATCCTCGAGCAGATAAAGAAATATTTGTATTTTTAGTTTTACGAGGGCATTAAGGTGATTACACAAATATTTTCAGACGAATTTTCGAAAATATTTTATAAATTTGCGGGAAATTGCGTCAAGATGTTTTCCCGAGAATCGGTAATCGCCAAAACAACAAATTGCCGGATATAGAAAAATAATCACACTTAGATGAGGGACCAGTTACCTGGACGTAATATATATATATATATATATATATATATATATATATATATATATATATATATATATCTGGACCCCCGAATACACACTACAGTTAGGCGCAACCAGCCAGCAGGTCGACTCCAGTTCATTTCGACAGTCAGGTGCAACCAGTCAGCAAGTCGACTCCAGTTCAGTTCAACAGTCAGACGCAACCAACCAACGAGTCCTATTCAGTCCAGCCAGTGGACTCGGACACCAGTCCGACCAGACTCAGCCAGCAGCCAGTTCAACCAGACTCAGCCAGCAACCAGTTCAACCAGACTCAACCAGCAGTCAGTCAACCAGACCAGTCAAGTCCAGTTCAGAGAGTCCAGCTCCACTCGTTCCCTCAACAGTGTTTGTATCTCTTGTACATTTATATATATATATATATATATATATATATATATATATATATATATACGCATATTATATAAAGATTAATATATACGCGAGATTAAAGTGAATTAAATTATGTAGACATTTTAGTTAATATTTTTAAATATATTATATCCTACAATTTGTTAATCATGCCGATGGAATTAAGATCAAACATTCTCTAAAAAACAACTCGACATTTTCACAAATTTTCTGCAAAGTCCGGAGTTTGAAGAATTTATGTCTGGATTAATTAAAAAACAGGTTGAACCCTTGCAAATTAAAATTTCAGAGCTAACAGAACAAATAGGGATTATGGCCGAAAACAACAAGAAAGTGTTAAACCCATCGAGTACGAATACGCGGGAACAGCACAAATATCCGCAAGAATCGATCGAAACGGAGAGAGCTGTACTCACTAACAGTGATAGTGGCCCAAGTGAACGGCCTGATATGCGTGAAAAAGTTATCTCTCACACCAAGGGAAAAAACAATAAAAAAGCGAATACAATTGTAAACGAAATTCAACACGACAAAATAGAAGAAACTGAGAAATGGGAGACCCCGCGATATAATAGACGGACTACAAGGAGATCTAATGTCATACACGGTTTTAGTGATGATGGAACCCAAATAAAAGCAGCTACGAGACTCTATCATCTACACGTGTACCGTCTGGACCCAAAACTCGAAGAAAACGACATAATTCTGTATTTCAAAAATAAAAACTTTAATCAAGTATCATGTGAAAAGCTGCTGTCAAAACATCCAGATGAGTATTCGTCGTTCAAAGTTTCGGTCCCAATGGAGGACTCAGAAAAAATAATGCTACCCGAGTTATGGCCACGAAATACCTGCCTTAACCGTTTTTTACTGAGGCTACAAAAAATGACCAAGAAAATGTAATCATCCCTAAAGGCACTGAATCTTTAATAAATAAAACGCTCAAGAGGAATAGGTCATCTAACAAAAATGTTGTTCTTATAAACCAAAATTGTCAAGCAATAGGAGATGCAATTGATAATCTGGAATATATGTTGATGAACTGATCATTGGAAAAGCGTAGAAAAACTAGAGATTCCGAAAATAAACAATTTCAATCTGTGCACATACATGTCTGCAGACAACAAGGTGCACATGGAGGAGTAGCAATATATACTAAAAATGGAATAATATCAAAAACTAAAATGGATATAAATAGCATGGCGGAGCAATTTGTGTTTGAATGCGCAGCTATAGAGTTATTAATAAAAAGGATTTCGTAGTAGTTGCCATATACAGAGCCCCACTGACGAATAACCATTTGTTTATAGAGAAGCTAAATGGACTATTATCGCTACTATCGAAAGAATCAAAACATTACATAATAGCAGGCGATTATAATATAAATTTGCTAAAATTAACAAGGATTAGCCAACAATTCATATCCCTACTATCATCATTTAATGATGCCTACCTCAAGGGAAGTGAGCCACCCGGCAACGAAAACATGTATAGATAATATCATCGTAAATACAAATTCAGTTTACAGCGTGATGACTAAGGATTACAAATTATCCGATCCGGTAAAGAAGCAACAAACTTCAATTATAAGTATATTAGAATATTTAATGAAGAAAATCTTAAACATTTTAGTAACTGTATACAGGAAGTAATTTGGGATGACGTTCTTAGTAGGGAAAGATCCTATGTTCTAAAACCACCGCCACCACTGTCATGCGCATGAGCGATGACCTTTGACCCTAACCTAACCTTGACCCCTAACCTCGACTTTGGCACTTCCAGTTGCTACTTCCGGTTTATATTTCCGGTTGCTACTTCCGGTTGCTACTTTAGGTTGCTATTTCAGGTTGCTATTTCCGGTTACTATTTCCGGTTGCTACTTCCTGTTGTTACTTCCGGTTTTCGGTTTTGACTTTTGGCCGCCATTTCCGGAACTTCCAGATGCGCGGGAAAATTCAAAAAATAGACGCGAGGCGGGAAAATTCAAAATTAGATGTCGGCGGAGCAAATTAGGTGTGTAGTTGGCTGCATATATCACCGAGACTAGATAGACGGGGCTAGATACATGAGACTAGATAGATGGGGCTAGATACATGGGGCTAGATACATGAGACTAGATAGACGGGACTAGATATATGAGGCTAGATAGACGGGACTAAATACATGAGACTAGACAGACGAAGCTAAATACATGAGACTAGATACACGGGGTTAGATACATGGGGCTAGATACATGGGGCTAGATAGCCGGGGGCTACATATATGATTCTAAATTCACATTTTGTAACCAGATAACACATTTTGTAACCAGATAACTAAGAATCCGTAGGTTGGTATCACCCCTTAACCTACTTTTATAATCAAATAACCAAGGGCCCGTTTAGGTTGGTATCACCCCTTAATCACACTCAATATTAGAGAAGTTTATTAGACTAGACAGACAAGACTAGACGGACTAGACTAAACCATTTTTCAACCATTTGATGGAAAAAATCAAATCTGGTGTCAGAACGGCTCTAGCATGTGCCCTCAGTAGATGACGTCATCCGCCGCGGCAGATATTGCTAAACTAATTACCTCGATGCTAATTAGTTGATTAACAAATAAATAATTGCAGTTGGCCTTATGCCTCAATTTATATGTAATGGACAAGACTAGACAGACAACACTAGATAGACAAAACTAGGCAACCAAGAATAGACAGACATGCGGAGAAAATTCAAAATGAGTTGCGGGCAGGTAGCGGGTATACAAGATTGATTGCAAAGATATTACGGTTTGATTCAATTGAGATTATAGGATTTAGACCGGACAAGAATAAACAGACAAGACTAGACTAGAGAGACGAGACTAGACAGACTAGATTAGACGGGCAAGAGGGGGAAAATTCAAAATGAGTTGCGGGGGTAGCGGGGAAACGAGCATACAAAATTTACTGCAAACATATTACGGCTTGATTCTATGAGATTGTGAGATTTAGACCGGACAGGACTAAACAACCAAGACTAGAGAGACAAAACTAGACAGACTACATATTTCCAGTGATATTTATCTGAATAATTTCTTATGTGTAAGTGAAATTTCTTAAACTTGTCTGTGATTTAGATCGATAGAATTATTTAATATAAATAAAAAAGTATTTCAGCAATTAGGTTTAATTTTGAGTGAGAAATGGAATATATTGTTTCTTTTGCAGTTTACGTAATCAGTTTAGTATTTGAACCTGAAGCTTTTAAATGTATGAGAAGGAAATAACATCCAATAATTTTTATTACAACTTCCACGATAGAAACTGTTTATGTAACCACACGTCTAGATAGGACCGAGCGTGTAGCACTGATAACAGCCCTGTCTCAACCTATCTGTAAACACATGTGGAGCAAATAAATTATGAAGCGCGGTCTAATTAATTTCTTGAAATTATCCCGTATTTAATTTTATAAACATGTTATGATTTTGGTTTATCGGTAGTCGGTTAGGTGTGACTGATCGTCTTAAATTATGAAACGTAGTGTAATCAATTTATTAGGATTGTTTTTCGTTTTTATTTTGATTTATCGGTAGTCGGTTTGATACGACTGTTCGTCTAGCGGTGATAACAATTTCTCGTCTCAACTTGTCTGGATCACGTGACACATACGAAGTATTTTGATTGGCTCATTGAAAATCCGTTTGGGTATAAATAGGAGACAAACTACTAATAATGAATTAGTTATATCAACACAATGTCAGTATCAACAGCACCCATATCAGATTCGGGTATAAGTTCACCTACTTTCTTGGATGACTTACTACAAGATTTCAATGAAGAAATTAAAAGTGAATGCCAGCTCATAAACGAAGTTAGCTGCCCAATATCCAAGACATTATCAGCTTCAACTGAATTCAGCGCGGTTAGAGGCTATTACCTAGTAATTATTTTAATTATTCAACCCCCAAAGAAGTTTCACATTAATTCCAATCGAATGGTTCGCATTAAAAATTGAATGGCAAAAGGTGAATACGTTCTTTTCAACATCAGCGATTAAACCGCAAAGAGGAGTTAAAAGGAAGCGTCTCAACTGCAACCCTTTGCTAGAAACTCAAAAGACGGAAATATCATATACCGAAATAGTACCCGCTTGCGATAGCTGCACGATAACTTTTCACCCATCAGCTAAACGGAATAGAAGCATATACATCACATTACAAAGCAGAGGGGTTCAGTTCGATCTGCATCAAAAGGCAGTATGCAAGTTAGATGTTTTTTCTAAATTAATTGATTATCGTTTGGAACGTTTGAAAACATTAAACTTTGCCGATTATTACAACGAGTGGCTGCTGCATTAAAAACCTACCAAAAGATTGTGACATCGCATCAACGCTTGAAAACCTACTACAAACATCTTCAGCTAGCCAGCAGTTTGAAAGCGTAGAATATATGTATGAGATATTGGCGTACAACAAATGTAAATAATTTAAAGATATAGAATCAATCCAACAGTGTAATGGTTAAGATCGCCGACGATGCAGTAGAACGGTTAATACAAAGAAAAGCACGACTGGAACAACACATTAAAAAAAATCAACGATTAAAATTAACAATTTAAAGATATCAAGATGCTAAAAAGTGCTATCAACTTTTTTCTAAACTGTGTACCAATGAATAGGTGTTGTGCTTGCTGTAAGCAGTATAAACTACATTTAATGACACATATTACATCCAGGGAACTACTATCGATGTGGGATACGCTTCCATCACATTTTCAAGAAGATGAAGATATAGTCGCCTGCCTACCATGTTACAAACATTACAATCTACCAACTGATGTAGATCATATTGATGGACCCCCACCACCTCGATATAAATGTTATAAATGTATTGGTGAAAAAAAGATTTTGTAATCTGCAATGATATTTTACTAATTATAATAAAAATAATAATTTAACAATGTATATCGTTTTTCTTAACCATTTTATCCAGTTTCAGGATTACGGGTAAAAATAAAACCAAGTTATTAGTAGAATAAAAATATATATTTATTTACAATTACAAATAGAATCACTATTTTACAAAAAGTACATATTTTTTAAAGTAACACCTTCGATCCTTTACGACGCGACACTCCAACAACAACATCTTAACGACAGCTGATGTTAATTAAGAATATCATCGTCAAATATTACTCGATAAGTCGGCTTCTCTTAAAGCGTTTTCGAAAGCTTGAATCTCATAATCCTTGGATTTGTTTCCAAATTGTTGCGACTTTTTTAACAATCATAATCGTTCAACCAACTCGTTGGGATCATTCCATTCAATAAACGGGTCAAACGACTTCCCGTGAGGTATTCCATGTGAGGTATGTTCCCTTCGAAATCATAGTCTGTGAAAACACTTTCTTCGTCTTCTTCTCTCTTATTAATGCAATTTCTTGGAAATCCTGCGGAGATGTTCTGTTTACATATTTGAGAATTACTAATATCAAATTGATGACCCCATAAATCCAGGTAATTTAACAACTCTTTAAAGGAGTCAGCTAATATTGAGACGTTTATTCTGTTTTCTTTTATTGCCGCCATTAAGTCATTATCTATAGCATGATATTTATATACATCTGCTTCAATATCTTCAGCAACACTTTTATCCAAACTGTTTTCTTCCATTAAGCCATTGTCTATGACATTATTTTCAGATAGTTTCGCTTCCACTTTCTTTACTTTACTTTCAATCAAGCTGTCATCGTTTTCCGATTGTTTCGCTCGCTGTACTTTCTTTAATATTATGTCTCTAAATTCTTCACTCCAACGACACTCCAACAACAACATCTTAACGACAGATGTTGTTGTTGGAGTGTCACGTCGTAAAGGATCAAAGGTGTTACTTTAAAAAATATGTACTTATTGTAAAATAGTGATTCTATTTGTAATTGTAAATAAATATTTTTATTCTACTAATAACTTGGTTTTATTTTTACCCGTAATCCTGAAACTGAATAAAATGGTTAAGAAAAACGATATACATTGTTAAAATATTATTTTTATTATAATTAGTAAAATATCATTGCAGATTACAAAATCTTTTTTTCATCAATACATTTATAACATTTCTATCGGGGTGGTGGGGGTCCATCAATATGATCTACATCAGTTGGTAGATTGTAATGTTTATAACATGGTAGGCAGGCGACTATATCTTCATCTTCTTGAAAATGTGATGGAAGCGCATCCCACATCGATAGCAGTTCCCTGGATGTAATATGTGTCATTAAATGTAGTTTATACTGATTACGGCAAGCACAACACCTATTCATTGATACACAGTTTAGAAAAAAGTCGATAGCACTTTTTAGCATCTTGATATCTTTTAATTGTTAATTTTAATCGTTGATTTTTTTTTAATGTGTTGTTCCAATCGTGCTTTTCTTGGTATTAACCGTTCTACTGCATCGTCGGCGATCTTAACCATTACACTGTTGGATTGATTCAATATATTCAAATAATTTACATTTGTTGTACGCCAATATCTAATACATATATTCTACGCTTTCAAACTGCTGACTAGCTGAAGATGTTTGTAGTAGGTTTTCAAGCGTTGATGCGATGTCACAATCTTTTGGTAGGTTTATAAAATGCAGCAGCCACTCGTTGTAATAATCGGCAAAGTTTAATGTTTTCAAACGTTCCAAACGATAATCAATTAATTTAAATAAACCATCTAACTTGCATACTGCCTTTTGATCTAGATCGAATTGAACCCCTCTGCTCTGTAATGTGATATATCTGCTTCTATTCCGTTTAGCTGATGGGTGAAAAGTTATAGTGTAGCTATCGCAAGCGGGTACTATTTCGGTATATGATATTTCCGTCTTTTGAGTTTCTAGCAAAGGGTTGCAGTTGAGACGCTTCCTTTTAACTCCTCTTTTCGGTTTAATCGCTGATGTTGAAAAGAACGTATTCACCTTTTGCCATTCAATTTTTAATGCGAACCATTCGATTGGAATTAATGTGAAACTTCTTTGGGGGTTGAATATACGGACACAGGGGTAATAGCCTCTAACCGCGCTGAATCCAGTTGAAGCTGATAATGTCTTGGATATTGGGCAGCTAACTTCGTTTATGAGCCGACATTCACTTTTAAGTTCTTCATTGAAATCTTGTAGTAAGTCATCCAAGAAAGTATACTTATAACGTATATATACGTATAGTATAACTTATACCCGAATCTGATATGGGTGCTGTTGATACTGACATTGTGTTGATATAACTAATTCATTATTAGTAGTTTGTCTCATATTTATACCCAAACGGATTTTCAATGAGCCAATCAAAATACTTCGTATGTGTCACGTGATCCAGACAAGTTGAGACGAGAAATTGTTATCACCGCTAGACGAACAGTCGTATCAAACCGACTACCGATAAATCAAAATAAAAACGAAAAACAATCCTAATAAATTGATTACACTACGTTTCATAATTTAAGACGATCAGTCACACCTAACCGACTACCGATAAACCAAAATCATAATATGTTTATCAAATTAAACACGGGATAATTTCAAGAAATTAATTAGACCGCGATTCATAATTTATTTGCTCCACATGTGTTTACAGATAGGTTGAGACAGGGCTGTTATCAGTGCTAGACGCTCGGTCTAGCACTGATAACAGGCCTGTCTGTTATCAGTGCTAGACGGAGCATCTTTCTTGTCACAGTTCTTGTCACATCCGGTGTTCCACAGGGGTCACATTTGGGTCCCCTGTTGTTTAACATTTTTATCAATGACGTAGGTACCGTTTTTAAAAATTGTAAATATATCTCCTTTTTGCAGACGATTTGAAATTATATATAGACATCTCTAATTCAACTGATGGTAATAAACTTCAGGAAGAATTAAATTCTCTGGTAAAATGGTCTGAATCAAACGGAATGTTGTTAAATCCGGATAAATGCCAATGCATTACCCTCAGTAGAGCAAACAATATAATCCAAAATGATTATCATATTGATAATAAGATCGTTAAAAAAGATGTCCGTTGTAAAAGACCTTGGTGTACTACTTGATGAGAAACTTACATTTGTCCAGCATATAGATTCTACTATAAGCAATGGTTCTCGAACACTTGGATTTGTTCTGAGAAACACTCAATTATCAATACTTTCCACAAAAACTGTATACATGTCACTAGTAAATTCTTGTCTCCATTATGCCTCTTCTGTATGGAGCCCCTATTATCATGTTCATATCCACCATCTTCAGTGTATACAAAATGAGTTTTTGAGATGTATTGCTTATAAAATGGGCTTAAATGGGCACCAAGATACTTACAAATATTGTTAAATCTTGCACTATCTTCGGATGTTTACCTTAGAAACCAGTCGGAATAGAGCGGACTTAATTTTATTATTCAGGCTGATTTGAGGTATAACATCATGCCCAGAATAGTTGTCACTAATTAAATTCAAGATTATTACAATACCAACTCGTGTGAACCAAAGTGTGAACTTTTTAGCATTTCCATACACCATACTAATTACGGCTACAATAGTAGCATATTCCGCATTATGAGACTGTGAAATCTAGTTAATGCAAATGGTGTATGCATAACTGGGGTGAGCTTGCATACTTTTAAAAAATCTCTTAATGGGGTAGCTAATGTATGAAATCTAGTGTAAAGGGTAGATATATTTGTCGTTACATTATGTTATACTGTTTACATTGTACTATTTCTTGTAAAGAGGGGTTTGCCCGTTTGTATAAATAAATAAATAATAAATAAATAAATAAATTAATATATTGTCTCTAGTTAAATACTTAAATTACAAATTCTTAAAAGTACCAACATATAACATTCATAGTATTTTTTTTACTTATTGTTAACATAAAATATTTTTAAACATATCCAACTAACTATTTAATCACTGTGTTGTCACAAAGCAGTCTTTAAGACTAGTATGTACCTAGATGTAGTTGGTACCTCTTTAGTTTTTAATCAGTGAGTAGGATTAGCTTTTAAAAGAATTTTAGTAATATATGGATAATATGGATAATCTTTTTTTGTCAATTTTTTGAGGCGTTTTAATTTTATCTTTAATGTCACTTATTGGGTACAGATTTAAATCTTCTTTATCAGGCCAGTTTCAGTTTTTGAATGACTTTTGCATCGATTTCAGCAGTATAGCCTCTTCAGATGTTGATTCTATCTTTCCAACAGAATAAGAACCTTCGTACACAAACATAACATAATCCAATATTATAATTTTGTCTCCAATATTGTCTCCAATATCCAATATTGTAATTTTGTCCAGATATCAGTTGCATTTATATCAACACATTTAGAAAGGGCTTTCTTGCAATTATCAAATGCTAAGCTTACGGCATGTTCTCAGAGACAATTCGTTTTGGTATCGCTTCCTAAATAAGCTTAGCCAATAATCTCCAGTCATTTTATTAGTATCCCAGCTCTAAGGGTATTTTTTTCCATTTATTTTTGAAAATTGATATGCAAGTAAAGGGGTAAACGACTAACTTCACACTAGATCGTCTGCAGTGACGTATCGAATAGCACATACGAAATATTTTAATAGCGCGGCAACATTTGAAACGAACCAACGGGCCTAGGTACAACGGGTTCCCCAATATATATATATATATATACAAAAACCTGCACCAAAACCACTCAACATTGACAAAGTGGTTTACAATCTTTTTGACCAGCCCCTAGACGAAGCTACCAAAACCGTACTGGCCAAGGGTTTTACCTTTGCAATAGCACCAACTCGCCTTAGACATAATCACTGGTGTCGAGACTGCTATCTCACAACTCCTTGCCACATTAGCCGAGACAATAAGACAGGAAACATGCCACATTTTAAGATCTGCCAAACCACCGACAAGAAACATCTTATACGAGGAATTCAAAGCCCTCAAGGCACTAAGAGAAAACAACAGCATTGTGGTCCTACCAGCTGACAAGGGAAATTGCTCTGTAGTCATGAACAGTGCTGACTATAAACAAAAAATGACCACAATCTTAGATGATCCAGCTTATCTACCCAGTACAACGCACCCCACAACCTATCTTGAGAAAACTACCAGACCAAAGATCCTAAGCTCTAGCATTGACAAGGAAACAATGAATTATCTTATACCAAGGGAGAAATCTTCACGGTGTCCCAAGATATATGGTTTACCAAAGATCCACAAAGATGGAGCCCCACTACGACCAATAGTAAGCTCCGTTGGTTCGCCGGTCCAACTTCTTGCGAAACAATTAGCAAAATGTTTACAACCATACGCCGAAGATTGTGATTCCTATGTCCGCAATACTGAACACTTCATAGACATACTGAAAAATCACCAACTCCAGCCCGGCCACCTCCTTGTGAGCTTTGACATTGTATCTTTATTCACAAAAGTACCGGTCCCTGAGGCCTTAAACATCATAATATCAAAAATAAAACCAGAAAAGTATGTATCAGATCTGGCAGAACATTGTTTAAAGAATACATACTTTAGGTACGATGGTCAAATATACAAACAAGTCCTAGGAGCACCAATGGGTTCACCTCTATCCCCAGTAATAGCCAACATATTTCTTACAGATTTTGAGGAAAAGGCAATCTCATCTGCCACACTTAAACCTACACTCTGGTTAAGAGATGTTGACGACACATTTGTAATCTGGCCCCATGGCAGACCAGAGCTGGACAAATTCCTTAACCATCTTAACTCCCAACACGACGAAATTAAATTCACAATGGAGATAGAAAAGCATCAACGACTTCCTTTCTTGGATGTTTTGGTACAGAAGAAACCTGACGGTACTTTGAGTCACATTGTGTACCGGAAACCAACCCACACAGACAGATATCTGAACGCTTCTTCGCACCATCATCGCAAACAACTAGCATCTGTAGTCAACACTCTTACCACCCGATCCAAAAGACTAGCCGACCAGTTTAACTTACCGAAAGAAGAACTTACGGGAAGCTCTTTCTTCAAATGGATATTCAAACAGCTTAATATCCAGAGCTTTCCGTCGGACAGAGAACAGTAGCCAAAGAACTGAAGAACGCCAGAAACCCGTTAGCACAGCATACCTACCATATGTTCATGGATTAACTGACAAAATCGCCAGAATACTTAAAAGACACAACATCGACACCATTTTCAAACCTAACCAAAAAATATCCTCCAAACTACGCAGCTTTAAAGACACCATCCCGTTAGAATTCCATGGAATTTACGAAATACCTTACGGAACATGTGAACGAAAATACATTGAACGTACCAATAGAAAAATATCTGCTAGGATTCAAGAACATGTAGTTTCAGTCAGACACAGAGACAAAGTTTCATCGGCACTTGTCCAACACACAAACACCGGTCACTGGATGGACTTTAGAAATTCAAGGACTGTTGCACAGATTAGCCACGAAATGTCACGAGTATACAGAGAAGCCATAGAGATAGAAAAACGAGACTACTGCATGAACACGAGAGACGATTCCTTGAGACTGCCCCCAACATGGCGACCGATCATATCCACCCTCAAAATTCAATCCCAGACACCCCAGACTCATGTACGACCAACAAGACAGACAAACAACCGAACCGAAGCACCGCACACTACGCGCATGACCCGAAGCCAGACAGCTATAAGTAGTCGCTTCGCACGAACGAGCTCTCAGTATACGTCTAACGGTTGACCTGCACGGACGCATATATCTCTTGAGAATGGCGAATGATAGTTCGCCGAAACGTCGAGAATCCGGTTCTTTTCAGAGCCAACCCTCAGCATCAACGCGGTATCCCCGAGAAAACAATACAACACAGGTATCTATCCGCGAAAACCTCAAATACAACATATATATATATATATATATATAAATATATATATGTATATATATATATATAATATATATATATATATATATATATATATATATATATATATATATATATATATATATATATATATAATATATATATAGGTGAGCACAGTTAATCCACAAGTTAACTTCGTTAATCGTTAAAGCGTTAAAATTTCGATAATTTAACGCAAGTTAAAGTTAACCGTTAAATATTAACCATCCAAAACGTATACTGCTTTTGGTACCTTTTGGGATGGTATACATTGGTAAATAAAACAAAAACAAGCAGGTAAATTAACTGAATTAATCATTACAAACGTCAGTGGCGACCGGCCCTGGTTCGAACGGGTAGCAGAGCATATACACTCCTACTATGGAATAAACAGGCTATTTATTGTATTATTAATAATTTGTCATTAGTTGTACGTTTATGTTGCCTTTCATGAACATAAGCAGATAAAAATTGTCACCTGAGAGTGATGAGCGTTTAGCTCTCAAAATATCTTTCCCTGTTGAAAAGAGCCGTTTTACTGTAGCGCTTGATGGGATTGCAGAGCTATAATATATTAAAAAATGCTTCTTTTGAATTTAAATCTAGCCAAGTTCCCACCAAATTCTGTATTCTAACCTATCTTCGTCACACTGAGTAACAGAGCTGAAAAAATCTACTTCTTCTTCATTATTGCTGCTTTCGCTAATACTGGCACTATCCTTTTCATTTCCTCTTGCTTCCCTTTCTCTATTCAGAGCGTCTTCAACTTTTGCTTCCATAAGTTTCGTGACTGTTGATAACTTGCTGCTATCATACTTTTACAGCCACAATAGTCGGGTAGAAGGTTGCAGCCAGCTGGCATTATTCATCTTCCATAAACCGTTCAAATCTTTTTTTAGGCCAAATAATAGAGCATTGGCCAAAGGGGCACAACAATGAACCAGGTGACTAGGATCTTTCAGTTTGAACACTGTTGTCGCAATAACTGGTAATAGAGTCCCAAGATATGTTTGAGATTCAGCTTGAATTATGGCAAGCGCTCTAGCCACTGGTAACATGACCTGAAAGTAGCCGCGATGCCAAAAGATTTACAAATGCTTTGTTCACGTAATCTTTTAACAGATTGAGGTTAAAACAAATCTCTTTTACTGCTAATGCTGTCTGCATCAGAGAATTCAAATTCACAGCACTTGATGAGTGCTGAAAGGAAAACCGTTCTGAAGGTTTTCTTTTTCCCACGAGTTGACGCTGCTTTTATTTTTTCTTCAAACTGCACATATTTATTATAGATTTTTTCTTCAAACTGCATATATTATTAAGACTTTATATATATCTAAGATGTGAGCCTTTATTGTATAAACATTAGGAAAACACAGTTTGCATTTATAGATCAACTTATGTTCTCAAAGTTTTGATTTGAATACAATGTAATCATTCAAGTGTGGCCAAGGATCTGATTCAGTTTCACTTTTTTAGTGTTCATGATGTAATCTTGTAAATAATGTAAATGTTACACCATCCACTATTTCCACCAAGAACCAACGAAAGGATAAATAAATGAAGAAAGATAAAATATAAATGAAGTTAAAAATGACGCTAACGCTAAAAAAGTCCGGTTATAATAACCTCTCGTATTCACTAGCACAGAGCAAATAATCAACAGGGTCGCTTTATTTTTTTCGGCTCTGGATTTTTGCCCTATTGAGCAGTTGATGTTGTGCCGGGCGCTGGTGTGCCCGCGTGGTGCGTAATTCAAACAAAAAAAGACAACATGTCAACAAACAACCAATGTAACGGACTAAAGTTAACGGAAGTTCAATTTAACGGAAGTTAACAAGATTGTTAACTTTTTTTTGAGTTAACTTAAAGGTTAATCAGTTAAGCATTTTGTTAACTTCGTTGATTAACAATTACCGGATTAACGAGTTAATGCCCACCTATATATATATATATATATATATATATATATATATATATATATATATATATTATATTTAGAAAACCTACCAATGTTAACTGTACAATCCTGTTTTCATCATTTCACCCGATAACCCACAAATTAGCTGCCTATCATTCAATGCCACATCGAACTTCCTCAATCCCCCTCAACTCGGAAAAGAATCAAAGAGTTAAATACTATCATTTGAATCGCTACAGAGAATGGTTTTTCAAGAAAACTATCCGATAACCTCAAGTTCAGACAAATCTACCTGACATATTTTGGCAAAACAAGCGAACAAATCGCAAATGTCCTTCGAAAGCAAAATCTTCAAGTAGCATTTAAACCTTCCTCAAAGTGGTCCCACATAATGTTTAATGCTAAAACTAAAATGGACCCCCTCAAAAAATCCGACGTATAAGAAATTCATTCTTCCGAATGCCATATGCGTGTACGAAGGTCAGACAAGAACAAAGTTTTTCAACAAGGTTTTCAGAACATTCTCGCGCTTCTCATCTGAGAAAAGACACTAGTTCTTTTTCAAACCATTGTCTCAAATGTAATCATAAATTCCCAGAAATAGACCATCTAAAAATCTCCTTAATCTCCTAGAGTCATTAAGGTAAACCGACCTAATCATCTCGCAACATTTTAATCTTGCTCAATCGTCCCCAGATAATTTCCTAAATACAAAAAAAAACAACCCCCCGCCATACCCTCTGTACCAGTATATAATAGATAACCAGTACCCCCCAAGAATACAAATTAATAACGAAGACCTCGAGGTACAATATTCTATTAGGCTCCTTGGACTATATATAGATAAATCGCTCGATTGGACGACAAAAAGTCCGAACAAGGAATTTTTGTGCAATGAGATCTCTTCCTAGGTATGTGGACACTGGAGCTCTTATAAAGATGTACTTCGTCCCTTTTTATCCCCACTTCAAATTTTGTATTATATTTTGTGGAAATAGTATCCATATCAGAAGCATCTTTAGAATACTGAAGGAAGCCATTTGTACTCAATGAACAATTTACATTACAGAGAATCCTGAAAAGGCCAGTTCAAACTTGCTAATATTTTAACAACAACAGCTACCTACATTTATGAGTCTATACTTTTCATTCATATGGAATTATTTGGGAGTTTTAACAAGCCTAATCTAAGGAGTACTAGATTTTGTAACAAAGTCTTTCAACTGCCCCAACATAGGCTGACGCTAACTGAAAGAAATCCACCGTCCAGCAAAATGAAATTGGGTATTTGAATCATTTTTTTTTGTCATAAATCGAAAGTTCATATATAAGTTTTACAACCAAACTCTTTTTTGTTTTCTTTTTTCGTTGTAATTAAAAAGTTATAACAAATTGAAAATATATTTATCTACGACCACTATTATAATTGCCCAATATTGTACAGATCGTGGATTATGTAAATATATCTTACAACACACGTATGTAACAGTCCGCGATTAATGTTATTTAATGATTCAATAACACACTAGTGCGTTTGGTTTACAATTCGTTGATTGGTTGAGAGCTGCTACTATCATTAATATAGGCAACCCAATACATTCCTTTATTTGTCAAAAAAAATTAAACGTCAAACTGATGTCCAGTGATAGCGAAATAGAAAATGCTACTCTGCCCGAAATTGTTGAAAAAGCGAAACAAGCTGCCCATAATTTGCTACGGATTAAATCTCGGGATTGATACGAGGATGCATATAGAAAATTTATGGACCGGAGAATGAAGCATAAAGTTCAATCCTTTTCAGAAAATGTTTTATTATACTTTGATGAGTTATCTCAAACAGTGATTTTCACTTTGGGCAATTTATTGAATGGTTCGGACATCAATTAATATAATGCACAACATCGACATTTCAAAACATTCAAAGTTAATAGCTTTACTAAAGAGAAAATCTGATGGATTTAAAAGCAACAAATAAAAAATTTTAACCATTCAAGAAATTCAAAAGTTTCCTCAATAATTCGCCGGATAAAAAATATTTATTGATGAAGGTATTCATTACTTTTTTATCTTATAATGCTCTCTAATGGGCATAACGACATATTTTTTATATAATGTTAGGTTATTCTTATCATTGGCATTAGTGATGCATGCAGAAAACAAGAACTACGAAATGTCAAACCCTGCCATATAGAAGACACCGGAACATCTCTGATCATTAAAATTCCTGATTCCAAAACAAAAACTTAAAGATCTTTTGTGCTACCGAAAGAATTTTACCAAACCTCTAAAAAATATATTTACCTACGCCCACGAAATATGGACAAAACTCAGTCTTTTTTTTTAAATTATCAAAATGAGAAATGCACTAAGCAATGGAATAAATAAAATTGGCTCTATTCCTAAACAAATTGCCAATTATCTTCATTTGCCGGAAGAAAATCTTTCTTTATACAGGACATTGTTACAGACGTTCGTCAGCCACCATTCTTGTGGATTCCAGTGGTGATTTATTGTCACTAAAAAGGCATGGTGGCTGGCGTTCGTCTGCAGTAGCAGAAGGCTATACTGCTCCATGAAAAATCAAAACGATACTGCTACAAAACAGTAGGTATTAATAGGTATTAATGAAATTAAACAGATTATAAATTATTAAGTAAATATAAATTATTTCATTTGACACTGACACTGCGTACATTGTGTTGCCTATATCGATGAATCACTATATCAGTTACATCAAACATAATTTTCTTATTAAATAGAAAAAAATAGTGTGGTCGTAGATAAAGTATAGTACATAATTCGAGTTGTAAGGCAATTACGTACTCGCGGAATTACGCGCTCCCCGCTACGCGGGTCGCGCGTAATTGTTCCGCTCGTACGTAATATGCTTCTTACAACTCTCATTACGTAATATACTATTTTAAACTCGGTACCGAAAAGGTCGGTCGCGATGCGACGCAAAATGGGTAATTTCTACCCGCGCCTGACTTTGTTGATACAGTAGCTGTACTAGACATGTCAAATATTAAAAGTCAAACATTAAAAGTCAAATACTAAAAGTTATCGTGCTTGTTTCGTACCATCTTGTAAGAGTATTACAAAAACAAACTCCTCAAAAAATGTTTTTAAATGTCCCACATTGTTAAAGGTTGAAACCAATGGTTTTAAACAGTGCGCCGAAAAAATCCTAAAACGACGATTTTATAAAGAATGTTTATGTTTGAATGAAGTTTCACCCCTTCGACGTCATAAACAAATTATAGCGCGTTTGGAGTCACATGATTATTTTCAAAATTTTATCACTTTTAAATTGTATATAATTAATTGAAATTTTTTTTTTTAACTTTTTCGCATCGCACATCCCAATTATTTATAATAAGGTCTTAAAATACATAAAAAAATCGATAATTGTTTTTTATTCAACAACCCAATTGTACAACATACTACCAAGTGAGATTAAGCAACTAGTGAATTAATTCCTTTTCTTTTACAAATTTTATTTAAAACATTTTTTTGTATGCTTAGATAATGAAATATACTTATTTTGATTTGATTTGATTAGGGTCGGTACGGCGGATTACCTAGATATTTGAGTATATGTAAAGGGTTGGAGGATCAGTCAACGTTGGCAAGATTCAAGTGTGGTAGTGAATAGCGTGGAAGGAGGTGGTATGTGGGATGAATGTGGATATTTGGAAACATTGGTTGCAAGAATGCTCGAAGGCTTAGCGGAATGACCAGGAGAGAGCGCTAGGGAAGGAATATAGTGAATACATGGACAAATGGACTGTCATTTTTAAGTATAGTCAGAAGAAGGAAATATGTATAGATAAGATGGAAAGATGTATGTATATGTGTATAGGTATGTACATATATGGCTGTATAGTTCTTGTTTATTTTTGATACCAATAAAGGTTTATAATTAAGTAGTCTGTTTAGTTTTGTCTGGGGTTAGTATCACGGGGTTAACTTGTATGGTTAACCGTAAGGTACCATCTACACCCCATATAAAAAAACTGTCTATCTGGTCTTGTCTGTCTAGTCTTATTTTTCCCTTCTGTATTTAGTTTTCTGCCTACTCATGTTTGTCTAGTCTCGGCTGTATGTTGTTTTCTGTCTACTCATGTTTGTCTAATCATGTTTGTTTAGGTTTGTCTTTTCAGTCTTATTTGTATCGTTATATCTGGCTATTCTTGTGTGTCTAGCCTTGTTTTTTTTGTAGGTCCTAGAAGAGGAATAATAAGACGCAACAAAAGATCTGATGAAACTTCTCCACATTTTGTTAATGTAAATTCAACTATGTCCAACACAAATAAAACAGAGAGAAAGGATCCGAAAAAATGTATTCCCCATTGTATATTGCAAAAATTAAAACTGGTAAGTTATAAAATGAGATTTTATCCTTGCATTTTTGTAAAACTAGTATTTGTAGCTGGATGCAAAAGAATATCCAGAACATGATACGGTTTCTCATTTCTTAACAAAAAATTTAGAAAATCGTGAAATGCGAGATTTCGTCCAGGATTCTGTTGATGAATGTTTTCAAGTAATGCTCGATTATTTAGGTGAGAAATCAAAATGATATATAGCTTTTAACTAACAATTAGTTTAAATTAGATAAATTAATTAGATAAATCTATTTAGTATCATATCTAGATAGATAGAATATATTACAATTAAAAATTTTATTGTTTCCTTCTTAGTTAAAAAAAGATTTCATTTATTTTTATTTTTTAGTTGAGGAGAGGGATACTTGTGCTTGTGCTGCAAAACTAGTAATATGCTTAGCCGAAAAAGGCAAATATAATTGCGCCGACTGGCGGGTGGGCGAACTGCCTTTTCCACACAACATTTGAGACGGAATAATCTTATCGGATAAATGCACAGAAATCAATAAATAAATATTAAATTACTTGCCTCCCTCATAACATCATCCGTCCTCTGCAGATAATAGTCGTAACTGTCGCGTAGCTCTTTCTTGGACGTTTGTTCTTGTTGGTAGATTACAGTTTTTAGATAACTTATATCCTCGTAAGCCGTTTTAAGTATTGTTGTTTGCTCTTGACTTGCTACTTCCATAAGCTCTGAGAGATCCGATTCGTATTCGTCATTCATTTCATCGACACTTTTTTTACTAAATTCTATAATTAAAACAAATGAATGTATGAATATTTAAAAAATATAAAATGATGCGAAAAAGGGTAAATATATATATATATATATATATATATATATATATATATATATATATATATATATGTAGAATTTCAGGTAGGGTATAAGGATATATACATTGTACAATAACACATTCTATAATTAAAACAAATGAATGTATGAATATTTAGAAAATATAAAATGATGCGAAAAAGGGTAAATATATATATATATATATATATATATATATATATATATATATATATATATATATATATATTTGTGTGTAGCATTTCAGGTAGGGTATAAGGATATATACATTGTACAATAATATAATTTTACACCTAGTGCAGCAAATGTTGTTCCAGTTAAATTGTGCATCCAACATGAAACAAAATGTAGTGGAAATGTTAGTGTCGTTGTCTAGTTGCCTATATTTACATAAATAAATTTGATTTTTTTTTCCTAACGTATTTTTTTAAATATTAATACAACTCTAAAACTATATATGAAGTTGTACATGCGCCAAGACAAAAAGCAGGTATCAAATCAAATCTGTAGAAGAAAGATCAACTATGTAGAATTGGTGAAATCATCCTACGTTATAGCAAATCATACAAACGAACGATTTAAAACAAACGGAACACACCCTGAATATATAAATATATTCAGCCTTTCCGGAGCTCTATAACAATTATTAAGTCTTTTTAGGACTACCAAAACAAATCTCACATGAAATTTGTAAGTTATTTTATAGCTTTCAGTCCACCTTCGTGCCACTCAACAAAAACCATAAAAATAACATTGTTTTTAAGATCATGTCTTTCCGATACCTTAAGTGGATAGCAATCTGTGGACGCGTTTCGTGATTTATCTCTCATCAGCACAGCTTTGTTGCCATGAACAATAATTTTTAAACCACTTATTGAGCTCCGGAAAGGCTGAATATATTTATATATTCAGGCTGTGTTCCGTTTGTTTTAAGTTTGTATGATTTTCTATAACATAGGATGGTTTTACCACTTCTATCTTATCAGTTCAATCAATAACCTGCTAAGTTCATGTCTCTCTCACAATATGTCAAAATTATAAACATGTAACCCCAAACACCACATGGGTTTGCAAGTGAGTGGTTTACAAATTATTGTTCATAGAAGCAAAGCTGTGCTGATGAGAGATAAATCTCGAAATGCGTCCTCAGATGGCTATCCACTTAAGGTATCGGAAAGACATGATCTTAAAAACAATGTTATTTTTATGGTTTTTGTTGAATGCCACGAAGGTGGACTGAAATCTATAAAATAACTTAACAAATTTCATGTGAGATTTGTTTTGGTGGTCCGAGAAAGATTCAATAGTTTTATAAAAATAATATTAATTCTCAAACGAATGTCAAATATGACTAACACCCTTGCAAAATATAATAATATATTTAATCATCAGTTTAAAAATGTTTTCAAAACCTAAATTGTTTAAGCCAATTAAAACATCTTTAATGACATTTGGTAATTATGATGTTTTATAAATTTTGATTGAAATCTTACATATTATGAAATATCAAATATGACAAAATATATCATGTCTATAAAATATCAATTGGCACGTCAAGTCTATTTAGTAATTTTAAAATGATTTTAAATCTGACTTATTTTAAATAAGTCGGCCTTCATTGTAAATATGAATTTAACAATGTTCCTTTTTAGGGTTCCGTACCGAAAACGGAACCCTTATAGGATCACTTTGTTGTCCGTCTGTCTGTCTGTCTG
This sequence comes from Phosphuga atrata, assembly GCA_944588485.1. Taxonomy (NCBI): domain Eukaryota; kingdom Metazoa; phylum Arthropoda; class Insecta; order Coleoptera; family Silphidae; genus Phosphuga; species Phosphuga atrata. The sequence goes on along the minus strand of OX155893.1, from coordinate 64,153,301 downwards.
TCTGTCTGTCTGTCTGTCTGTCCGTCTGTCTGTCTGTCAAGACCATTTTCTCAGGAACGCGTAGAGGTAACAAGTTGAAATTTTCAACAAATACTCGGGTCTACGGTCACTTTCGGCTGCGAAAAAATCAAACTTGTAAGTCAACGCGATCAAAAGATATGACCGTTTATGTAGCATATTTTGCGATTTCACAAGGGAATCAAAACCTATAGGGTACTTCCCGTTGACCTAGAATCATGAAATTTGGCAAGAAGCGGTGTCTTACAGCACATGTAAAGGGAAAAATCTGAAAACCGTAAATATGTAGTTTAATTACAAGAAAAATGCGAATTTACTATTAGAAACTTATGACAATACACTAATGTTGTCGTAGTGGTATTGTCAGGCTCCAGAAGCATATGGGTTGCATACAGTTAGGTCCTAAGGTTAAAAAGTATGTGTTGGCACCAAGCTGTTTATACTGAAATTTATTTGTTTATATTCGTTATGCATTTCATCACGTACGCTCTATATCAGGGATGTTATGGAGATCCGTAACCGTAACCGAATCCGATATAAAAGTTTCGAATAATTTCGGATAATTTTTACTGATATGTTGTAATAATTCCTATAAATATATTTCAATATCTAATAGAAAATATATAATAGACAAAAAGGAATAATGTTGTTTTTGTTTATTATAATTATGATTTTGCATTTTTATGTAGATAAAACTTATAAATATTAATAACTTATATATCTTATATGACATATAATTGTAGTACCTACTTATATTGTTGTACTTAGTTGTATGACATATGATTGTAGGTAGTACAAATAATAACATAGAAATAAAATCAATTTTTTTACAAATTAGCATTCTACTTTTAACATTCCTTAGAAATCTGATATCCGTAACCGAAACTATCCGAAACTAACGGATTATCCGAAAAAAATTCTTATCCGTAACCGTATCCGAAACCGGTATATCATTATTCCTATATCCGTATCCGCATCCAGATCCGAAATTTCATATCCATAACATCTCTGCTCTATATACATAATATATACAGGGTATATATTATGTCTAAATTTTGCTTGTTTCTAACCGACATGCGACATACTCAAGTCCCGTAACATCCTGTATATATTATATTTCGTCTAATTTTTCTTTATAATCTACATAATATGTTGATAATCTACATAATAATACTATACTATAATCTACATAATCTACATAACATGTTGTAGATAATATGATTTAAGTATATTATACTTAAATCACGTTCGCCCTATATTTTTTGGTAGTCAATTGCCCAAAAAGCAGTCAATTCAACAACTGAATGTTAAGAGTATCGAAATAGATTTAGAAATAGTTAATATATTAGTTTATATTAGATCTAGAAATAGTTACATCTTAATATAAGTTAGTGTATAAGTCTAATACTAAAATAAAGTTTTCTTTTTATAAGTTTAAAAATATTCGCGTTATTAAAAAAAAATACCCTGTATACCTTTATACAGGGTATATAGGTATACAAGCAAAATTGAGCAGTAAAAACAAATAGTGAAGTTCCAGAACCCCTAAACACTCATAGTGAATGGAGGATGTATGGTAATAAAATAGAGGGTAGAATTCCATCGTACGAAAACGACATGTTGAGGTTATGCTTGCAGCGGTACTAAGATGGTCGTGATTTTATGAGAGCCACTTGTCAAGTTAACTGAATGTGCTTGTAACGTCCTCCACAAAAAAAGATACCTTACTTACAAGTTTGTACGGAACCCTCGGTGCGCGAGTCACAACTCGCACTTGGCCGGTTTTTTTTAAACAAAAATAGAGTTTTTTACTTTACGAGATTCCCGTGGCTTAAAATGAAATAATATATATATATATATATATATATATATATATATATATATATATATATATATATATATATATATATGTATATATATATATATATATGTATATATGTTGTATTGTTTTCTCGGAGATTCCGCGTTGATTCTGAGGGTTGGCTCTGAAAAGAACCGGATTCTCGACGTTTCGGCGAACTAACATTCGCCATTCTCAAGAGATATATGCGTCCGTGCAGGTCAACCGTTACACGCATACTGACCCGCACGAATGCATATATCTCTTGAGAATGGCGTATGTTAGTTCGCCGAAACGTCGAGAATCCGGTTCTTTTCAGAGCCAACCCTCAGCATCAACGCGGAATCCCCGAGAAAACAATACAACACAGGTATCCGCGAAAACCTCAAATACAACATATATATATATATATATATATATATATATATATATATATATATATATATATATATATATATATATATATATATATATATATATATATATATGTATATGTATATATATATATATATATATATATATATATATATATATATATATATATATATATATATATATATATATATATATATATATATATATATATATATAAATTTATATTATTCAATTAAATTGTATTGTCACATCGGGTTTGTATATATTTTAGCAGTTTTTTAAAAGCAATGTGATTCATCAATTAAAGACTTTTTTCAACTATGTGCAAATTCATTCATTCATCAACTTTATACATTTTGTTACGAATTCACACAAGATTTTTGGAAAAATTGTCCTGTTTTATTGAAAATAGAAAAAACTTTCAATCATTGCTTTTGAGTAAAAATCTTTTCAACCAGCCAAAACAGACACAGTACAAGTCACCACTCATATCTACAAACTACATCCAACCTAGAGATTATTTATACCACGTTTTCTTAAGTCGACTTCGTATTCGTACTTACGTCCATTCTCTTGTACATTCGCTTTCCGTTTGTTTAAAACTAACTTCCTGATGAGCTAGAGATTTTAAACATAGCCCAGAACTGGATGAATGGGTGCAATATTTTAATACTTTAGACACATTTACAGACAGTTTTAGTTTAACGATGTATTTTATTAATTTTATATTTCTGCGGGTCAACAATGGATCAAAGGAGGCAACCATGTTTGCACGAATTAAAAGCAAATATAATAAAATTTATAAAAAATCTTATAATTCAATTTAATAAAAAACACGTGTTTATTAAAATGCAATAAAAAGGAGATAATGATTTGTTTTCTGTGATGACTACAAATAAAAGCGTGGAGCGTCCTAAAAGATAACGTCTTTTAATAACATGTTTTTAATGAATAGGATTGTTGAGACCGTTACTACGTGGCAATCCATACTTACTTTGAATTGAAAACTTCACTTAACATAAGTTACGTTAGGTTAGGTTGATTTTATTTATAGTCAACACAGAAGCAAATTATTCTCTCCTTTTTGGTAAATTTTATTAAAAAAGTTGTTTTTAAAAAGTTTGTTTTATATATTTTCTATGTATATGTAAATCGTATTGAGACAAATCCACTTTTTTTATTTTTTTTTGTAAATTACTATCTTGTTTATTATTATCAAAACATCTTTATAAATTATTAATTTCATAAAAGAGGTTTTAAAGTAAAATGTGATTAAAACTAATATAAGTAAGTATACATGATACATTCAATAACAGCCATGAATAGCTTCTGAGTAGAAAATAAGAATAGAATAGTTATTTACATTAGAGTGTGGAAACTTTGCGCTCTAGCTAATGGGCTCCAGCGCTCCAGCTACTGGAGAACTCGCCCTTCGGGCTCGTTCCCCAGACCAGCTGTCGCGTTTTAAAATCATTTCCTGACGAAATTTGTATAAATTTTTTTGGCCGAGAATTATTATTTAAGAAACAAATAGACCTTCCGCCTCCACTTCCGGTACCACACCCCTCCCCCCCCCACTTCCGGTTCCCACCCACTTCCGGTTTCCACCCCAACATCTGTTTCCCACCCCACTTCCGGTTCCAAAATTTTCTTCACTTATGGTACCCACCCCCCATTTCCGGTTCCAAAAATTTTCCCACTTCCGGTTCCCACTTCCACTTCCGGAAGTGGGGTGGGAACCGAAAGTGTGAGCGATGTTGAGGGCCGGAAGTAGAGGTGGAGGGTCTAGAACGAACCATCTTTCCTAACTATTTAGATTATTTACAATATTGAAAATTATTTTTTACGATGCGGTAAAGTGACCAGTAAATTTCAACCTTTCAGGGACACTTACAAAATAAATTAAGTATAAGACAATAAAATATAATTAAAAAAACGCTACTTTTCACCACATTTGTCACGATAATGTAAAAATAAGAGATTTTTTTAATTTTACTGTGCGTCTGACATTTGGTAAAATGACATAACCAAACTAATACATTTGAATTAGTAAAAATGTCAAAGTTTGTGAGTACCAATATTATAAAATTAAATAATTTCCAATATTGTAATTAATCTAAATCTATTTGTTTCTTAAATAATAATACTGGGCCAAAAAATCTTATACAAATTTCGTGCGGAAATGATTTTACAATTCTCCAGCAAATGAGGACCCAAAATGGTGACAAAAAAAACCCAAACGAGCTGTTGCATTGTAAAATCGATGTTTCCGCACTCTAATGTAAATAAATATTATTTGGCACAATGCGGGAAAGTACGGTTAGAATGCGGGAAACTTTACCGCATTGTAGCCGGACTTTGCAACATAGTGAGTAAAATTCTAGTTTCGCTAGATGTATACACGATGTCAAAGCTAGCTTTACAATTCAGGAGGCCAAAAAGTATATTTACTTGCTTAGTTTAATAATGTTTTGACCTTAATTGCAAAATAATAATCTCAATAAAAGCTGTTTTTTATTAATGTAGCCACTTCTAATATTGGTTGCCATATATGTTATGTATATAATTAATTAAGCAATTTTTATAAAAAAATGAGATTAAATCTGTAAATTAAATAAAAATGTATCAAATGTGACAACAGCTAGTATTAATCATATTTATCCTTTGACATCATATCTGACAATGGCATTTGCAATGATCATAGACTTGCGTGTATAGAAATCGGCCCACTTTTGACTTTACACGTGTTTTTTTTTTAATGCAACCTAGCGAGGAACCAAAAGTGGCATTTCTCGTACTAAAAAACGTGCACCAGATAATACTTTTAACGCATGAATAAAAAGTTATTTTTAGTTGAAATAGAAAATATGAAACATTTTTTATCGAAATTTTACAAATATTTTCGAAAAGTCCTGAATAAATCATTTTAACAATTCTCCATGTTAATTTTTTATTGTCAATATTTAGTAAGCATTTTACAAAAGACAATTTTTAAATTATTTACTAGACTTTAATATCCAGTTTGTATATTGGGCACATACTATTCTTCCATTTGAAATAATTGTATATAAGCAAAATTTATTATTTAAATTATACTACTACTTTAGTTCTGTTAATTACTACTACTTGCACACCTAAATGAACACATTAACTATCTACTCGCACTACTAGCACTATCTGCTCGCACACCAAAATCAACACATTAATAAGTAAATTATTGTATATGAGTAGATGCCACTATTATAATCGCGTGTAAACGTATCCAGATCGTGCGTAAAAATCCAATGTAATTCAAATGGAGTTTTGTTATTTGTTTGTACTCGCACTACTAGCACTATCTGCTCGCACACCAAAATCAACACATTAATAAGTAAATTATTGTATATGAGTGGATGCCACTATTATAATCGCGTGTAAACGTATCCAGATCGTGCGTAAAATTCCAATGTAATTCAAATGGAGTTTTGTTATTAAAAGATTTCTGGGGATTCCAATTCGAGCGGTTGAGCGGAGCGAACGTGTTTTGTGAAGCGGGTTTAGCGGATTGAGCTTTTTTATTGTGACGCGTTTTTTTACGGCGCGCGATAAGGAAAAAATGAAAAAAAGTGAGAGTGAAAGCGACCGAGACGAAGATTATAAAAGAAAAAGAGAAGAGGGAAGAGAGTCAGAAGAAAGATTTAACCCCTTTCTAAAAAGTAAGAAACTGGAAAGATCACCGGCTAAAAAGGAAATGGGTGAGGAAATGAAGATGCTGGAAAAAATTATGGAAGATATAGGGGAGATAAAGGAAGAGGATCGGAAGATGAGCCGGGAAATGGAACATTTGAAAAATATGTTAGAGGAAAGATAAAAAAATATGTTAGATAGAAAGATAGAATAGAGAAAAGATGGAACTAAATGATAAAATGAAAAGACTGGAGGAGAAAATGGAAGAGATGGAAAAAATAATGAGAAAAAAGATTATTTTAGTAATGGGACTGGACGAAGGGGAATGTGAGAATGAGAAGAATCTGGAAGAATGGATAAATGTAGAATTAGATTTAAAAGTGACGGTGAAAGAGATGAATAAAGTAAGTGGAAAAAAAATGTTGGTGGCGGAACTTGGGACCTGGGGTGAAAAGCGGAAAGTTATGGAAAATAAAAGGAAACTAAGAGAAAAGAGGGAAAAGAGAGTATACATAGAAGACGATCTGACGAAGAAGGAAAGAGATACGGAAGAGATACAGAAGGAATTAAGAGCGCTAGCCAAAGAAGAGCGACAAAAAGGACGGCGGGTGAAAGTCGGTTATAAAAAGATATGGATAGACGGAATAGGCTTTAAGTGAGATGATGAAAAGGGGGAGTTAAATACAACAAATTTTTGAATAAGAGCATAAGGAAAAGACGACAGGACAGAAAACGGAAAACGAACACGGAGAGGAATAAGGAAGAAAAGGAGCAATTAAGAATAGTATACTGGAACACAGCGGGGATAAAAAACAAAGACAATGAGTTTTGGGAATATTTGGGAAAATTTGATGTAGTGGGATTGGTAGAAACGTGGGTGGAAGAGAAGGGGTGGGAAAAATTGTAAAAAATAATGCCGAAAGAGTTTAAGTGGAAGTGTCAATTTGCAGAGAGGGTAAGCAGGAAAGGGAGAACTAAAGGGAGGATAATAATGGGAGTGAAAAAGGGTTTGGAAGAAGCAAAAAAAAAAAAGAGGGATTATGGAAAGAACGGTGGAAAGTAGACAGAGAAAATGGAGAATTATAACAATATACAGCAGAAGTATGAAAGAAACGAAGAGAATGATAGAAGAGCGAGTAAAACAGCAAGACGAGGAAACTCTGGTGATTGGGGGGGATTTTAACGCAAGAATTGGGGAAAAAGGAATACGGATAGACGAAGAACAAACAACAATAGAAAGAAGAGACTACTGATTAATCTGGTAGAAGATATATATATATATATATATATATATATATATATATATATATATATATATATATATATATATATATACAAACATACTTAATGGAAACAGCATAGGAGATGAGATAGGGGAGTATACATATATCGGACCAAGAGGGGAGACAGTTATTGACTATGTTATGGTGAATGAAGAAGCATGGGATGAAATAGAAGAATTCAAGGTGGGAGAAAGAGTCGAGTCGGATCATATGCCATTGGAAGTGAAGACAAAAGGAAGAGAGAAAAATAGAAGAAGTGAGAAGGATGTTAGAAGAAAAATTGTGAAGATTATCTGGACGGAAGAAGGAATAGAAAATTATGGAACAAGACTTAGGGAGGCAAGATACGAAGAGGAAGGGATAAACGAAAAAGTGAAAGAACTGGGTGATCACGTAAAAAATGCAACAGAAAAAAAAGTGATAGAGACAAGAGTGAAGGTGGGGTCTTGGAAAAACGAGTGGTGGGATAAAGAATGCAGGGAAGGGAAGCAAGCAGTAAGAAAGAAATTAAGAAATTGGAAAAGAGGAAAAGCAACTAAGGAAGAGTACAAGAGAGCACGCAAGAGGTACAAATTCGAATGCAAAGAGAAGAAGCAAAAGAAACGGATGGAAGGAGAACTAAAGATGAAAGATATAAAGACGGAAGAAGAGGTATGGAAAAACATAAATAGGGAAAGAAAGAAAAAAGTAGAAATAGTGAGTAATAGAATTACTATGGAGGAATGGAGAAAGTACTACAGTGAGCTGCTGGGTGGTGATGAAATCAGACAAGAAAAGAAAAAGAGTCAACACAAAGTGGGAGAAATAGAAGAGATAACAAGAGAAGAATTAGAACAACAACCGAGTAAACTGAAAAAGAAAAAGGCACCAGGGAGGGACAGTATATAGAATGAATCGTGGACATATGGAACGGAAAGGGAAGCTGACAGGTTGTTAGAGATAATGAATGGAGTGTGGAAGGGAGAGGGCTTCCCACAGGAGTGGAAAGAGGGGATAATATGCTCCATGTATAAGAAAGGAGAAAGGGAAACAGCAAGTAATTATAGGGGGATCACAATGCTCAATACGGCATATAAGATATATGCAATGATTGTGGAAGAGAGATTGTCGAAGGAATTGAAGGTGCGATACCAGACGGGCAGGCGGGATTTAGGAAAGGGAGAGGGACCATGGATAATGTATACATCTTGAATCACATAGTAGGGAATGAGATAAAAAATGGATGAAAGAAATGATAAGAAACATGGAGAAATATATGAGGATTAAAAATCTGACAGTGAATGGGGAGAAGTCCAAGATGATGGTGTTTAGAAAAGGGGGTGGCAGGAGAAGAGTAATTGAGTGGAGATGGGAGAAGGAGAAAATTGCAGAAGTAAAAGAATTTAAATACCTAGGGTACGTGTTTAATGATAGAAATACTGAAATAGCACACGTGAGAGAGCTAGTAAAGAAAGCTAATGAAATACTAGGAGCGGTATGGAGAATAGGAGAGAGAAAATTTGGACACGGCTATAGAAGGAGAGTGATGATGTTTGATAGCCTGGTGAAAAGTGTGATTATGTATGGAGCGGAAATATGGGGATGGAGAGAGCAAGAAGGGCTGGAAAGAGTGCAAGAAAAATATTTGAAGTGGGTGCCAGGAGTAGGTAGAGAGACTCCGGGGTATATAGTGATGGAGGAAACAAAGAGAGATGGAATAAGAATAGAAGCAGGAAAGAGAGCAATAAGTTTTGAGGAGAGAGAGGAGAGTGCAGAATTCTGCAAGAGTGCCTCAAAGAAAAAAGGAAAGAAATAGGAAAGAGGGTGCGGAAAGAGAGGGAGGCATATCTAGAAAGAAACGGGTATGCAGGAGCGGATATAGAAAGAATGAGAGAGAGAGGCAGAGTAATGACAGAGGAATTAGTCCAGAGAGATAGAGATGTACAAAGGCAAGAAAGGAGAGCAAGAATTAGGGAGTCTAGGTACAATGGGAAATATAAAAAAATAATAATGGAAGAACTGCTAAAGTACCTAGGAAGAGAGAGTAGAAAAGAGAGAGTGACAATGGCAAGATTCAGATGTGGAAATGAAGAGAGAGAGAATAAATTTTGGATGGAGGATAGGAATAGAGTATGCAGGATGGGTGGAGAAAACAAGGAAACAATAGAGAAATGAGAGAAAGAGATGAGTGTAGAGAAGAGATTTTAAACGAGGATGGAAGAGGGATAGATTGGATGAAGAAAGTTGAGGAGAGAAGAAGAGCAATATGTGGGGCGGGAAGCTGGTAATCGGTTTAGGGATTGGAACTTAGTGGCTTTCTTTTTTTTTGTTTTTAGTTTGATTAGCATATGTTTATTTTTTTTATTTTTTCTTTTTCTGTATTTATTTTTATTTTGATTTATATTATGTACTATATTTGTTTTATTTATATATGTATTGGGTGCAAAAATTTTGGAACCAATTTATAACCTTGGTTCCAACGGTTCAAACTTTGTAGCTGTGATTTGGAGTATTTTTTCTATCAAAATTACAATTTTGCAATATTATCGATAAGAAACAATTATTGTTGTGTAGATTCAATAGGATTTTAAAATGCTTCGTAGATAAAATAATATATGATACACGCGTGTGAAAGGCTTTTGTGCGCTCATTGTGATTAAAGCACTCGCCTTCAACTCGAACTTCGCAGCTCATGCACAGAAGCCCTTCTTCACACATTTGTATCATAAACTACTATTTTGAACTACAACGTTTACTTTTGAAACTTACCAATTATATCACTGATATGAATTAAGTGAGATTGAAAATTATTCATATATTGCTCATCAGAATCTTCCAACTCGCGTAATAAATTTTCTATCGTCCGATTTTTTAAATCAAATACCCGGCGAAAATTTTCAGCCAGGCGCTAAAAATAAATATGATATAAAACAATAACTTAGATAGTAAAAATCAGTTTACCTCAACCAATTCTTTCATCTCCTTGCACTTGTTCTTCCTCAAAATCTGGTGCCAGTTCTGATTTATCTTCGCTAAATTCAAACGAGCAAATCCATCCTCCTTTTCTATTTTATTCTTCAAAAAGATTTAAAATATTTAAATATTGCAGTAAGTATATGATTGAATGAATAATATTTGATACAATTTCATTCATTCCAAAAATTCAAATTCAATACATAAAGAAACAAAAATAATATACATTAGTTCAAAGATAATTCACTCCAGATTCATATATAATTCTAGTGTATTTAATTTAAAAAAAAGTAAAAACGATTACTTTCAAAAATGTTGAAATCAGTTGCTCCTTTCTTCTTGTGGCTTCTTCCTCTATGTCTAATTTGTGCTGGAGATATCGTGCTCTTTCGTCATCGGACATTTTGGCTAGACGATTTGCCAATCCTTTCTTCTTTCCACCCATTTCCTATTCGAAAATAATAACACTCTCAAACATAGTATTAGTTAATTTCAGCTTAATGTTAAGCTTATACAAAAAGTATAATAAATAGAATATTCTAAATTATGAAATATTTTTTTTAATTTTAATTAATTCTTTTGTATTTGATTTGATTTTCTGTCAAATGATATGTAAACATGTATTTTATTTAGCATAGAAAAAGTATACGCTTTTAATAACTACTGATAGTCAGAAATCTTCTCTTTGGAGTAATAATAATAATGTCCATCCCAATATCTTCTAATTTTATACTGTTATATTTGTTTCTCTAACAAATAAAAACAATTTATTTAAAACATAAAATTTTGTTTCATAATAATAACAAAAAGTTATAATAGACTTAATAAATGTTCCAATCAATAATATGAGAAAACAGTCTGATAGGAGAAGTACTGTCCGCCTACAGTTATCGGTATAGTCATGTCTCTCTAGTCCGGAATTTCTTGTTTTACCTATCTATAGGCTTGCCTGTCTTTCAAATCTGGTATTATCTCTCTTGTTTGTCTGTAGCTCGTTTATTTAATCTTGTCTGTCTAGTCTAATTTGTCTCATTTTGTGCCTCTAGTTTTGTCTATCCCGACCTTCCGTTCGGTATATATGTCTAAAAGAAGTCATAATGCTATCAGAATATTGTCAGTTCCTAAAAATGTTAACTTTAAGAGCTCTTCGATCGACTGTCTACTAGTACTATATGTCTTGACTATCTAGTATTGTCTCTCCATCTATCATTGGGCATTGACGGAGGCCTATGCAAGGCCGAAGGAGAAAATGCTATTACAGGCACCAAAAGTAGGTAGAGTTGCCTATCTCAAACGCACCGTCGGCATACCAGAAGAAAACGGAGAAAACAAAAAGAGTAACGCTATGTACATCAAATGGTTACCAAGAAGTCTCAAAAGGATAAGACAGGAAGAAGCTAGCTTTCCATCGACCCATAGATTCTTACTGGCAAATTACTAAGAAAGAACTTGAATTTATATTTTCCAAGACTAATATAGAGATAAGAGTATAGTATCCAATCAAACCCCAAATCGCAAATCAACAGCAAGAGCTAGTAAAGAACCACAAATATTGGACGGAAGTAGTCAAAAAGGCAAACCAACTACTAATGTAAAAAAGAAAAACAAACCAGGAAGGAAGAAAGAGCAAAACAAACCAGGCTGTCATGGTTAAAGCCGACCTCATCAAAATGGTATGATCAAACGTTGACCTCAATTCACCTGACACGGTTATCACGGAAGCCAGGAAAGCTAAAACAGGCAAATTACTTCTAGTGATGGAAAGCTGGAAAGCCCAAGGCCTAAGAGACTAAATAAAAAGTAAATGCCCGGTAGCTGCGGTACGAGTAAAAAAGGATCCGGTCTAGAAGCGGTAACTACCCAGGAAGAAATTCTACAGGCAAAAAATACAAAACTTTGTTGTTTTTTTTTGCAAAAAAAATGCAATTATTTCAGTCAACAAAAGAGTAGCAGCAAAGCTAATAAAAAACGCTAGAATACAAGTGGGAATGATTCAGTGCAGGATAAGAGATAGAATAAATATAATTAAATGTCACAGGTGTTGGCAATTTGGCCACTTCGCCAGCGAATGTGAGGGTACAGACGGGCAAAACGATTGTCTTAAATGCGGGCGTAAAGGTGATATTGCCCGTAACTGCAATGCAGATGAGTTTTCTCCTATGTGCAATGCAAAGGGCCACAGAGCAGATTCGGGAATGTGCCCGATTTTTAAGAAGGCGCTGTCTAGGGCTAGGCGGAAAAGTATCGGGCAGAAATGAATATACAGTGCATACAAATAAATAGCATGAGATACCGTGCAGCATACGAACTCTGAATCGCAACGGCAATACAACTTAAAGGAGACATATTACCGGTAAGCAAACCAAATGAGAAGATGGTAGGGAAAGCAGACTGTTTGACGGACAATAGAAAGGACACCGCCATCAGAGTCATAAATCGCAAGACACCTGTGATTAAGACAAGAGGTGGTCCTGGTTTCGTATGGATAAAGCTGCAGAAATATATTATATACTGCTGTTACTAATCATCAAATAAAAATATAGAGAACCTGACTGAAGGGCTAGAAGCAAGACATAAGGGATCAAAGTAAAAAGGAATTTTTTGCTGGTGATGTCAACGCCAAGTCTCCCTATTGTGGTTCTCCAAAGGTAGACAAGGGAGGTGTATTATTATATAATAATATAAATTGTATTATAAACAACTATTATTAATATGTTTTATATTTACAATGTTTTTTAATATGACTTAACACAAAGGTATATCTAATAATAATGGAGAACATCTCGTTGATCAGGGCTACCAACTCTTGGAGGGAAACCCGATGCATGAGCAGCTTGGGCGTTCCATTACATCCCCCTTTTTCAGCGGTAACGCAACGGTACCTTAATGACACGACCGCTACTAGTCGTACTCAGGGTTGGTTTGGTCGCATCTGTAACTGGATGGCTGGCAGGCGACGGTGGTGTCGTGATCGGCATCGGTATTGGCTGAGCAGTCGCTGGCTCAGTGTCGACTGGGTTCTCCTGAAAACCTGTAGAGGGATTCCCATTGTCTGACCAGTTCGATGGTCCGGTTCCAGCGACATGTTTAAGATGCCAAGAATTTCTGCGATAAGTTGCTCCCTCTTTAGTTTTGACATTGTAAGATCTGGGTGCTCCCTGTTCTGTGTTTATCACCTTGGCTGGAATCCAATTTTTGTGATCTTTTCGTAGAAGTACCTATAGCTTCTCCTATTATAAATTGTTCATTTTCCTTTTTTCCCGTATCTGCATTTTCCTTTTCTTTCTCCTTTATTGTTTTCAAATTCTTAGTAACATTTTTTATAATTTTAGGTGTAAATAACCTAAAAAATTACTGGTAGGTAATAAAGTCTTGGTTCTTTTATTCATTAGTCCTTGACATGGTGATCCTAGGTCGAGTCTGGGCGTATTTCTGTGGTGTAGCAGAGCTAAGTAAATATGTGAGCTATTTTCTGAACATTTTTTGAGTAGATTTTTTGCTTTCTGTACATATCTCTCAGCTAAACCATTGGATCTGGCAAAATGTGGACTTGAAATTCGGTGTTCGAACTGCCATTGTTTAGTAAATTATTTGAATTCATGACTGCTAAACTGTCTGCCTCCATCTGTTTGAAGTGTGTCTGGTATTCCAAATGTAGCAAACCATGCTTTCAAGACTTTGATAATACTGGTGCTATTTGTCACATCCACTTGTTTGATGTCAAAAAATCCTGACTAAGCATCTGCTATTAGTAGATATTCATTTCCTTGAAAATGGAATAAATTAGATGCGACAATGCTCCAAGATCTTTTAGGTGGTCTCTGTTGTAACAAAGGCTCCATTGGATTATCTTTCTGAATTTTACTATTACATATTCTGTAATGTCTTTTGTCATTCCAGGCCAGAAAACGTTGTCTCTAGCAAATTGTAGCGTTCCTTGTACACCCTTGTGACTCAGATGGCAGTGCTTCATTATTAACGGTACTAATGATGGTGGAATTAATACTCTGTCGCTTTTGAAAATCAGATTATTAATGACGCTCAGCGTTTCTCTATATGTCCTAATATTTTTTTAAGTTATTTTTCACTTCTTCAATTTTGTCAGGCCATCCTTTTAAAATTATTTCTTTTAGTATCTGTATGTCTTTTCAAGTCTTTTGTAGGTGATTTGGTGAATGGAACAACGGCACATATCTGAAGCGTTCCATTGTGCATTTCTTCGCAGCTTAGATTCTGGCAGTCTCTATTTAGTGCATCGGCGACGTACGTCTCTGAACCTTTTCTATAAATGATTTTAGGGTTATACGGCAGTATTTGATATACGAGGGACTTCTTAAATATTGTTTCTAAAGGTTTATGGTCAGATTCGATGGTAAGATTTTTACAACCCCAAATGTAAGTATGAAATTTTTTACAAGCTACCAATATAGCATTTGCTTCTTTTTCCAGTTGACTGTATCCTATTTCTGTGGTAGTAAAAGACTTGGCGCAGTGGGCAATAGGTTTTCCTTTTTGAATCAATACTCCACCGCAGGCATACCTACTTGCGTCCACTGAAAGTAGTATAGCCTCTTTTGGATTATAATATCCCAATACGGGAGGCTGTTTCAGTAAATCTTTCAAATTTAAAAAAGCGTCCTCTTGCTCGTTGTCCCAATACCATTATGTGTCTTTTTTTCAGTAATACTCTTAATGGTCTTGTTACATAAGCCATGTTTTTCCATGAATTTTGAGAGGTATGTTACTAACCCAAGGAATCTTTGCAGTTGTTTTACATTTTCAGGTCTCTTTATTTTATTTATCGTTTCTAATTTTTCTGGGTCTGGCTTCAATTCTTTGTTCGTCACAATATGTCGTAAGAATTTAACTTCTTGTGTACTGAATATGCATTTTTCTTTATTTAGTTTTAACCCTGAATTTCGAAATTTAAAGCACTTTTTGTGTAATTTTTTCTAATTTATCTTGTGGTTCAGCATGTATAAGTATATCATCCATTAATACCTCTGTGTTTTCTATGTCCGTGAGGAGTGAGCTCATGACTTGTTGGAACACTTCAGGTGCAGATGCTAAACCAAATGGCATTCTCAGGCAAGAGTATCTTCCAAATGGCGTGCTGAATGTTAAATATTCTGATGTTCTTTTTGTGACTCTAAGCTGCTAAAAACCTCTTTTGCAATCTAATAAAGTGAACCATTTTGATCCGTGTATTCTTGAAGTTATTTCTTCAACCGTGTTTAAAGGGTAGTGCCTTCTTCTTAGGTTTTTATTTATAACTGATGGATCTAAGCACAATCGTATTTTTCCATTTTTTCTTACTACTACCATAGGTGAGACTGCTGGTGTTTTTGTTCGACCATACTCTCCAGTTCTTTTTTTACTTGATCTTTGATTATATGTGGTACCTTTCTTGGTGGGCATATCGGCAGCATAGGGTTGTCTATCAGGCCTATATCGTATTTAAATTGTTTCAGGGAACCAATTCCATCAAAAAGTTTTTCGTTTATCTTTGACAATACTTCAACTCGTCTCACTAAGTTGGGGTTTACACAGCTTGTTTCGCCGGGTATTGGTGTAACTTCCTTCTCTACTATTATGTATTTGACCGCTAACTTTTTATTTTTAATTTGTGTTTCGATCCATGCCTCTCCTAATACAGGCATTTTGTGGTTAGAAAATTACATCAAATACCTGGTAGTGGACTGCTCTATGATGGCTCTAGTTTTATCTGCTATACTTTTACTTAATACGTTGCATTGGCTACCTGAATCAAGTTTAAATTTTACCTAAATTCTTGACAAGCTTGCTGTCTCAACTCAGTCCTTTTCGTGACCTGTGTCCTTTCCGATTTCAGAGACATAGTAATCTGCATCACTTATTTCCTTTTCTTCTTCCAGTGTTTGTACATTTTTTGTTTCATTTCTTTTACAGTACTAAGTGAAGTGATTTCTTCTATGGTATATCCCACATGTTTTTCCAAATGCTGTGCATGCCCTAACTCCATGTCTCGTACCACATCTTCCACAGTTAAATTCTCTTTCTTCGAATTCACTTTTTTCTTATTTACACTGTCTGTCTTTATCACTACTATTAATATAATTATTTTTCTTTTTATAAGTAGCTGTTTCTACTGACGCTGTATTCTTCATATTTTTCACTTGTTGTTGAACCTGTTCCACTGAGTGACAGATATCTACTGTTTTTTCTAGGGTTAATTCATATTCAGCCAGGAGTTTTTCCCATGGAGTGTCACTTTCTATGCCGATTACTATTTTAACCCGAATTATGCTGTCTTCAAGAATTCTATAACCACAATTTTTAACTTTGGTTTTGAGATTAGTAAGAAATTCATCAAAATATTGTCCACTATCTTGGGTCATGAGGTTGAACATATATCTTTCTTAGGTGTCATTAATTCTCGGTGTAAAGTAGTTTGTAAATTTACTTTTAATAATTTCGAGTGATTGGGACTCAGATACAGATACTACAGATACTACAGACAGCAGCGTCTGGACCAATACTTGTCATGAAAATTGCAACCTGTACTTCTGCTTTCCTTTTGCTTAAGTTAGTTGCAACGGCGTACCACTCCCACTGTTGTAGCCACTGTTTCCATGCTTCTGCGATGTTTTCTATCGTTGTAACGAAATATTTCGGCGGTTTTATATTTGCACTATCTTCCGACATTTTAACTTGGTTTCGGCACCATGTATTATTATATAATAATATAATTTGTATTATAAACAACTATTATTAATATGTTTTATATTTACAATGTTATTTAATATGACTTAACACAATTGTATATCTAATAATAATGGAGAACATCTCGTTGATCAGGGCTACCAACTCTTGGAGGTGACCTGTTCATGGACTAGGTAGCTAAACTAAAACTCGTCGTACAAGATAAAGGAGCTACGCATACGCTAGTCAAGGGAAACGCTCAATCCATAATAGACCTTACTTTTACAACAATTGGATTATCTAACAATATCCTAGATTGGAGAGTGCTGGAGAGAAAGATCTTAAGCGACCGTCGCTACATTCTGTTTAGAAGACATTTAATAGAAGAAGCCAAAAAGCAGGTAAGTCATGGAAGAACTACTGGCTGGAGTTTAAAGAAATACAATAAAGAAAAAGTGAAAAGCAACTAGGCAAAAAAATAGCAGGCAAGCACACACGGAGTGCGAATACTCTGGTTACTGAAATATATACTAACTGGAACGAGCGCTGCCTTGTCGCTTGTGCGGGCCGCAAGAGAGCATCACCAGGGGTCTCTCGTATCGCTCTGTCTTCGTCTAGTAAAGTCTTACAAGGGGACCATCAATACTGTAAATCACGAATTTTGATGCGTTTCAAATATGTTGTAGGGGTATATGCAAAGAGTATCTGCTTTTCGTCCAACGGGCCATGGTTTTCGAAAAAATCTATTTTGAAATTTTCCCATCGTATTCCAGCTTTGTATACCCGTAACTTCATCTATTTTCCAATCAAGCGTTGTTAAGTCAATCAGTTGTAAGGTGTACGGTCTTCCGCGGTAGAGGTACCGAGTTCAAGTCCTGTTCGAGCGATATTTTGGTTTAATTTTGTTTTACAGATTATCAACAAATAGTGTAAATTATAGAATATTATTAAGGAATATTGAATTTTCAATTTTTTTTAATATGCATTTCGTTCGTAGTTCGTGGTTGTTTATTAAAAACCCTCATCAAAGAATTGAAAACATTTACACTAATGTAAATAAACAATCGGCCGTAATTTTCGAATTTGCATTTATTACCGTGTTGTTAGCAAATACCATAAAATTGTCGGCTTCGCTGGGAGGGAAGGGGGTTGAAATCAGTAAAATAACATCGTATAGAACATAAACGGACTTTAAATAATTGTAAAAAGAAATTTTAACATTACCCGTGAAATACATGGAGCTGTAATATTTGAATGAACATAACAGAGATCGGGGTGTAGGTAGGAACCGTGGTTGAAATGTTTGAAACTTCAACCACGATTATTACTACGAACTACGAACGAAATGCATATTTAAAAAAATTGAAAATTCAATATCCCTTAATAATATTCTACAATTTACACTATTTGTTGATAACACTGGTCAACACAAGATTTGTTACCTTTATTTTTTTCTGTTATTGGGTGTTTCTATGGCCCTGACTATGAAAAAATTACTGGGAGATTGCTAACAGCTTTACTTTTTGAAATATACAGTTTTATTATTTTGACAAAAAAATACATAAAAATAATACATTATGTTGACAAAATTTCTATTGAACACTAGCAAATGATCTTTTATAAGATTTCCTTGAATGAACGACTTTAGGTAGATCTCGTTGCAAACTCCAGCAGTAGTCTGCCATCATATGTAAGCCCCACCGCCCCTGATAACGCTCTTCCATTGTCCGAAGATCCTGATGAAATATTTCACCCTGCTCCTCACTAAAATCACCCAGATTTTGTGGAAATCGGTCTATATGCGACTACAGGTGAAAACACACAACATCTTCTTGGCGAAGCCATATCGAAAAACATAACAAAAAATATTTTAGTGTCCAATAGAAAACGAAAATCTAAGTAAAAATGGTATCTATAACTTAAAAACAAAAGCTGTTAGAGAAAAATTGTTGCCATATTTAAAAAAAAGCGTCAATTTGAGATAGAAACATAAAAAAAATCACAGGAAACAAACAATTTTATTTTTTTTGTCGACCAGTGTAATCTGTAAAACAAAATTCAACAAAAATGTCGCTCGGGCAGAACTTGAACTTGTTACCTCTTCCGCGGAAGCCTTACACCTTAACCAATTCGCTACCCACGCTTGGTTGGAAAATAGATGAAGTTACGGGTATACAAAGTTGGCGGTAAAATTTCAAAATCGATTTTCTCGAAAACCAAGGCCCGTTGGATGAAAAGCAGCCAGGTACTCAGGGCATATACCCCTGCAACATATTTGAAACGCATCAAAATCCGTGATTTACAGTATTGATGGTCCCTTGTTAGTAAAAAACCTAGTGTATAGTATAAATATATCTATGTTATTTTATACATGTAATATATAATACAAAAGAAAATTATTATATATATAATACTAGTAACACTAGTATTTATATAGTGTGGATAAATACTTGATTTGGTTTGATACAACTAGCTTTTCGCTCTGACTGTATCACATCCTCCCACTCTCGAATTCACTGTTGGCCAGACAAGGAGGCCGGCTCCCCTTGGGACCTCTATCGCTGCCCGCACAAGCTTAGAAGCCAGCGCTCGTTTCAGTTAGTATATATTTCAGTGACTCTAGTAAAAGTAATGAAAAAGGCGTGTAACGAAACCCTAAAAAAAAATAGAGAACCACCAAGGTGGAAACTAATACATTGGTGGAACGGCGAAATCGCTAGCATGAGGGCTGAATATGTTGCAGCAAGTAGAAAATATCAGCGACACCGTACTAAAAAGGGAGATGACATAGTCCCAAAATTAATTAATTCACTTTATAAAAATTCTAAAAGGGATCTACGTTGCCTAATTAAGCCAACTGGTAACTACTAATGGACGAACTTACAAGGAGACGTATAGCACCTTACCTACTACGGAAGTTGCCTCAGCAACAGAAAACTAGTTCTGGAAGCCCTAAACGGGACGGTTGATGTAGAGGTAAGCTGTTGTGTCCCACAGGACTCTATACTAGGGCTCACACTATGAAACGTCTTATACGACGATATTTTAAGCCTAAAGGAAACGCTAATTGGTTTCGCGGACGACTTAGCCCAGGTCGTAACAGTAAAAATGAACAAGGAATAATGCGTACTGCTAACCATGTAATCTGTATGGTAATCCATTGGAGTGGATTGGAGTGGATTACAACGAGGAAACTAAAGCTGGCGCTCGAAAACAAGGAAGTCTTGTTGACAGGGCAAGGAAAACTTCTGCCAATTAAATGTAAAGTGGGAACTACAGAAATAAACCCAAAACAACAAATAAAATACCTGGACATTATAATAGATAAAGGGCTTACATTCTCTGCACACCTTACAGATGCTGCAGCAAAAGGACTAAAGCCAAACGTGGGGGACCCAGCAGCTCTAAGCGCAAACTATTAGCTACGGTAGCACAATCCGCTATTTTATATAGAGCTCTTTTGTGGGCAGAAAAAATGAAAACAAGAAGTTTCAGTTCAACGTAAAATTTTATTTCGTACATGCAGTGCATACCATAAAAAAAAAGTGCATACCATAAAGTATCTAGAAAGAAAACATTAGTAATCGCCTCTATTACACCCATCGATTTGCTTGCAGAAGAAAGAAATAAACCGAAATAAGCAAAACAGGCCACAACAAACGCAGACAGAAGGCTCAAAAAACTCACTAATGCTATAGAAACATTTATCTATTAAAAACAATTTCAAGCTTCTTCTGAAAGCGTTGTAGTTGCATAGATCTTTAATTTCCTTGGGAATATGATATTATATATATATATATATATATATATATATATATATATACATATATATATATATATATATATATATATATATATATATATACATCTGTCTTGTCTTGTCTTCATCTTGTCTAGTCTGTTTAGTCTTGTCTGTCTAGTCTTGTCTGTCTAGTCTTGTCTGTCTAGTCTTGTCTGTCTAGTCTTGTCTGTCTAGTCTTGTCTGTCTAGTCTTGTCTGTCTAGTCTTGTCTGTCTAGTCTTGTCTGTCTAGTCTTATCTGTCTAGTCTTGTCTGTCTAGTCTTGTCTGTCTAGTCTTGTCTGTCTAGTCTTGTCTGTCTAGTCTTGTCTGTCTAGTCTTGTCTGTCTAGTCTTGTCTGTCTAGTCTTGTCTGTCTAGTCTTGTCTGTCTAGTCTTGTCTGTCTAGTCTTGTCTGTCTAGTCTTGTCTGTCTAGTCTTGTCTGTCTAGTCTTGTCTGTCTAGTCTTGTCTGTCTAGTCTTGTCTGTCTAGTCTTGTCTGTCTAGTCTTGTCTGTCTAGTCTTGTCTGTCTAGTCTTGTCTGTCTAGTCTTGTCTGTCTAGTCTTGTCTGTCTAGTCTTGTCTGTCTAGTCTTGTCTGTCTAGTCTTGTCTGTCTAGTCTTGTCTGTCTAGTCTTGTCTGTCTAGTCTTGTCTGTCTAGTCTTGTCTGTCTAGTCTTGTCTGTCTAGTCTTGTCTGTCTAGTCTTGTCTGTCTAGTCTTGTCTGTCTAGTCTTGTCTGTCTAGTCTTGTCTGTCTAGTCTTGTCTGTCTAGTCTTGTCTGTCTAGTCTTGTCTGTCTAGTCTTGTCTGTCTAGTCTTGTCTGTCTAGTCTTGTCTGTCTAGTCTTGTCTGTCTAGTCTTGTCTGTCTAGTCTTGTCTGTCTAGTCTTGTCTGTCTAGTCTTGTCTGTCTAGTCTTGTCTGTCTAGTCTTGTCTGTCTAGTCTTGTCTGTCTAGTCTTGTCTGTCTAGTCTTGTCTGTCTAGTCTTGTCTGTCTAGTCTTGTCTGTCTAGTCTTGTCTGTCTAGTCTTGTCTGTCTAGTCTTGTCTGTCTAGTCTTGTCTAGTCTTGTCTGTCTAGTCTTGTCTGTCTAGTCTTGTCTGTCTAGTCTTGTCTGTCTAGTCTTGTCTGTCTAGTCTTGTCTGTCTAGTCTTGTCTGTCTAGTCTTGTCTGTCTAGTCTTGTCTGTCTAGTCTTGTCTGTCTAGTCTTGTCTGTCTAGTCTTGTCTGTCTAGTCTTGTCTGTCTAGTCTTGTCTGTCTAGTCTTGTCTGTCTAGTCTTGTCTGTCTAGTCTTGTCTGTCTAGTCTTGTCTGTCTAGTCTTGTCTGTCTAGTCTTGTCTGTCTAGTCTTGTCTGTCTAGTCTTGTCTGTCTAGTCTTGTCTGTCTAGTCTTGTCTGTCTAGTCTTGTCTGTCTAGTCTTGTCTGTCTAGTCTTGTCTGTCTAGTCTTGTCTGTCTAGTCTTGTCTGTCTAGTCTTGTCTGTCTAGTCTTGTCTGTCTAGTCTTGTCTGTCTAGTCTTGTCTGTCTAGTCTTGTCTGTCTAGTCTTGTCTGTCTAGTCTTGTCTGTCTAGTCTTGTCTGTCTAGTCTTGTCTGTCTAGTCTTGTCTGTCTAGTCTTGTCTGTCTAGTCTTGTCTGTCTAGTCTTGTCTGTCTAGTCTTGTCTGTCTAGTCTTGTCTGTCTAGTCTTGTCTGTCTAGTCTTGTCTGTCTAGTCTTGTCTTGTCTGTCTAGTCTTGTCTGTCTAGTCTTGTCTGTCTAGTCTTGTCTGTCTAGTCTTGTCTGTCTAGTCTTGTCTGTCTAGTCTTGTCTGTCTAGTCTTGTCTGTCTAGTCTTGTCTGTCTAGTCTTGTCTGTCTAGTCTTGTCTGTCTAGTCTTGTCTGTCTAGTCTTGTATGTCTAGTCTTGTCTGTCTAGTCTTGTCTGTCTAGTCTTGTCTGTCTAGTCTTGTCTGTCTAGTCTTGTCTGTCTAGTCTTGTCTGTCTAGTCTTGTCTGTCTAGTCTTGTCTGTCTAGTCTTGTCTGTCTAGTCTTGTCTGTCTAGTCTTGTCTGTCTAGTCTTGTCTGTCTAGTCTTGTCTGTCTAGTCTTGTCTGTCTAGTCTTGTCTGTCTAGTCTTGTCTGTCTAGTCTTGTCTGTCTAGTCTTGTCTGTCTAGTCTTGTCTGTCTAGTCTTGTCTGTCTAGTCTTGTCTGTCTAGTCTTGTCTGTCTAGTCTTGTCTGTCTAGTCTTGTCTGTCTAGTCTTGTCTGTCTAGTCTTGTCTGTCTAGTCTTGTCTGTCTAGTCTTGTTTGTCTAGTCTTATCTGTCTAGTCTTGTCTGTCTAGTCTTGTCTGTCTAGTCTTGTCTGTCTAGTCTTGTCTTGTCTGTCTAGTCTTGTCTGTCCAGTCTTGTCTGTCTAGTCTTGTCTGTCTAGTCTTGTCTGTCTAGTCTTGTCTATCTAGTCTTGTCTGTCTAGTCTTGTCTGTCTAGTCTTGTCAGTCTAGTCTTGTATGTCTAGTCTTGTCTGTCTAGTCTTGTCTGTCTAGTCTTGTCTGTCTAGTCTTGTCTGTCTGGTCTTGTCTGTCTAGTGTTGTATGTCTAGTCTTGTCTGTCTAGTCTTGTCTGTCTAGTCTTGTCTGTCTAGTCTTGTCTGTCTAGTCTTGTCTGTCTAGTCTTGTCTGTCTAGTCTTGTCTGTCTAGTCTTGTCTGTCTAGTCTTGTCTGTCTAGTCTTGTCTGTCTAGTCTTGTCTGTCTAGTCTTGTCTGTCTAGTCTTGTCTGTCTAGTCTTGTCTGTCTAGTCTTGTCTGTCTAGTCTTGTCTGTCTAGTCTTGTCTGTCTAGTCTTGTCTGTCTAGTCTTGTCTGTCTAGTCTTGTCTGTCTAGTCTTGTCTGTCTAGTCTTGTCTGTCTAGTCTTGTCTGTCTAGTCTTGTCTGTCTAGTCTTGTCTGTCTAGTCTTGTCTGTCTAGTCTTGTCTGTCTAGTCTTGTCTGTCTAGTCTTGTCTGTCTAGTCTTGTCTGTCTAGTCTTGTCTGTCTAGTCTTGTCTGTCTAGTCTTGTCTGTCTAGTCTTGTCTGTCTAGTCTTGTCTGTCTAGTCTTGTCTGTCTAGTCTTGTCTGTCTAGTCTTGTCTAGTCTTGTCTGTCTAGTCTTGTCTGTCTAGTCTTGTCTGTCTAGTCTTGTCTGTCTAGTCTTGTCTGTCTAGTCTTGTCTGTCTAGTCTTGTCTGTCTGGTCTTGTCTGTCTAGTCTTGTCTGTCTAGTCTTGTCTGTCTAGTCTTGTCTGTCTAGTCTTGTCTGTCTAGTCTTGTCTGTCTAGTCTTGTCTGTCTAGTCTTGTCTGTCTAGTCTTGTCTGTCTAGTCTTGTCTGTCTAGTCTTGTCTGTCTAGTCTTGTCTGTCTAGTCTTGTCTGTCTAGTCTTGTCTGTCTAGTCTTGTCTGTCTAGTCTTGTCTGTCTAGTCTTGTCTGTCTAGTCTTGTCTGTCTAGTCTTGTCTGTCTAGTCTTGTCTGTCTAGTCTTGTCTGTCTAGTCTTGTCTGTCTAGTCTTGTCTGTCTAGTCTTGTCTGTCTAGTCTTGTCTGTCTAGTCTTGTCTGTCTAGTCTTGTCTGTCTAGTCTTGTCTGTCTAGTCTTGTCTGTCTAGTCTTGTCTGTCTAGTCTTGTCTGTCTAGTCTTGTCTGTCTAGTCTTGTCTGTCTAGTCTTGTCTGTCTAGTCTTGTCTGTCTAGTCTTGTCTGTCTAGTCTTGTCTGTCTAGTCTTGTCTGTCTAGTCTTGTCTGTCTAGTCTTGTCTGTCTAGTCTTGTCTGTCTAGTCTTGTCTGTCTAGTCTTGTCTGTCTAGTCTTGTCTGTCTAGTCTTGTCTGTCTAGTCTTGTCTGTCTAGTCTTGTCTGTCTAGTCTTGTCTGTCTAGTCTTGTCTGTCTAGTCTTGTCTGTCTAGTCTTGTCTGTCTAGTCTTGTCTGTCTAGTCTTGTCTGTCTAGTCTTGTCTGTCTAGTCTTGTCTGTCTAGTCTTGTCTGTCTAGTCTTGTCTGTCTAGTCTTGTCTGTCTAGTCTTGTCTGTCTAGTCTTGTCTGTCTAGTCTTGTCTGTCTAGTCTTGTCTGTCTAGTCTTGTCTGTCTAGTCTTGTCTGTCTAGTCTTGTCTGTCTAGTCTTGTCTGTCTAGTCTTGTCTGTCTAGTCTTGTCTGTCTAGTCTTGTCTGTCTAGTCTTGTCTGTCTAGTCTTGTCTGTCTAGTCTTGTCTGTCTAGTCTTGTCTGTCTAGTCTTGTCTGTCTAGTCTTGTCTGTCTAGTCTTGTCTGTCTAGTCTTGTCTGTCTAGTCTTGTCTGTCTAGTCTTGTCTGTCTAGTCTTGTCTGTCTAGTCTTGTCTGTCTAGTCTTGTCTGTCTAGTCTTGTCTGTCTAGTCTTTTCTGTCTAGTCTTGTCTGTCTAGTCTTGTCTGTCTAGTCTTGTCTGTCTAGTCTTGTCTGTCTAGTCTTGTCTGTCTAGTCTTGTCTGTCTAGTCTTGTCTGTCTAGTCTTGTCTGTCTAGTCTTGTCTGTCTAGTCTTGTCTGTCTAGTCTTGTCTGTCTAGTCTTGTCTGTCTAGTCTTGTCTTTTTTTTTTTTTTTTTTTTTTTTTTTTTGCACGTGCTGGAGGTGAAAATCTGCAAACAGACACCACCCGACCCGTGCCGAGTGGTAGTGTGGGGCTGCCCCCAAAAGGGGCGACCCACTAAAAAACCCCCACCATTCAGACCCCCCCCAGCCAAAACCGGAGAAAACGTGATGGAATCCAAAATTTGGCATAACTTCATCACGTTCCTCCCCCTTTCATATCCAAAGCATTCATCCGCATTCATTCGTTGTGCCGGGCGCGCCGTTAATCGCCGTGCCCCCCCTCACATCAGAGTTTACAATAAATTTGTGCGCCCCCTTCGCACTAAGGGGGGCCCGGCGATGGCACGCTCGGCTCGCGCGTAGCAACCCCTCGGCCCGCCTTACGCTCGTCCCTTTCATCCTTCTCCTTTCTCCTCATTATATATCCTGTCATTCCAGTCAGCACGCCCCATTCATACTCACTGCGGAGCATGATTCTCACCATACTCTCCTTGTTTACATTCTCTCCCACCTTGCATTCTGCGGCGCTCCTCATTCTCTCCCATCTTGTACACTCGAAGATGGTATGCTCCGCAGTGTCCTCAGTCGCTCCACAATACCTACAGTGCGCCTCAACCAGTTTCCCGATGCGCACCAGGTAAGACCCAAAGCAGCCATGCCCCGTAAGCGCCTGGGTGAGGTGATAATTCACCTCCCCGTGCCCACGGTTGACCCATTCATCGATAGTCGGAATCAGTTGCCTGGTCCAGGCTCCCTTTTCCGACCCCTGCCATAGCTCTTGCCATACACGCATTGTTTTTTCCCTTTCATTTCTAGGGTCATTACCTCCCCAGACTCTCACCCTTTCATGCGCCAGAAGGTCTAACGGGATAACTCCAGCAACGACCGCCACGGCGTCGCCAGAAACAGTCCTGTATGCGCTGCACACACGCAGCAGCATACACCTTTGCACTCTCATCAGTCTCGCTCTATAACATTCAATCCTAAACGCATTTATCCATGCCGGCACCCCATACAGGAGAATGGAGTGCACGACCGCATTCATAACCCTCCTCTTGGAGGCCAACGGCCCACCTATGTTGGGCATCAGCCGTCCAAGGGCTTTCACGCATGCTGTAGCCTTACTCACCACCCGGGTGACCTGATCGGACACCCTGAGATTTCGCTGAAGCTCTACCCCAAGGTATCTTACAGATTCCCGAGCCGGTACGTCAACTGTCCCCATTCGCACGGTCAGTTCACGCAGCTTTCTTCTTCCAATTAGCAGGACCGCCTCGGTTTTGTGGGGAGCCAGAGCAAGCCCTTTTTCCCCCATCCACCGATCAATCCTACTAATTGCCTCATTCATTATCGCTTTCAGACTTTCTTCCGTTCTTGCGACAGCGACCACCGCTAAGTCATCAGCGTACCCTACGAGTGTAACCCCGTCTGGCAGCCTCAATCTCAGAACCTCATCATAAAAAATGTTCCACAGTATCGGCCCAAGAACCGAGCCCTGTGGAACACCCGCACTCATTTTGAAGATTTTACCTTCCACAGTCACTATCTCCCTATCATTCAAGTAGCTTCCCACCATCTTTCGAAGGTAGGGAGCTACCCCCTTTAGTTCCAAAGCCTCCATGATTCCGCCCCATGGGACCGAATTGAAAGCATTTTTCACGTCCAGGGTTACAAGCACGCAGTAGCTACGGGTACGCCATGGACCCGTATTTGCTAACCTTGCTCTCTCTATCACACGCATCATTGCGTTCACCGTAGTGCGGCCGCCTCTGTACCCATACTGTTCCTCTGAAAGACCCCCTGCCCTCTCGAGATCCTCATTTATCCTAGCTCCGATCATACTCTCAAACATCTTCGCTATCCCATTCAGTAGGCAGATTGGCCTGTAATTGGCTTCCTCTCCTTCCTTTCGCTCTTTTTCAATCATCACCAGTCTCGCTCTCTTCCACTCTTTGGGGAAACTGCCATTCATCAACAATTCATTCATCATGCTCAAGCACATGTCCTCGCACACATGCCCAAACACCTTGCACGCTTCGGGTGGAACACCATCAGGACCCGGCGCTTTTCCCTCCTTCATCCGGCCAACTGCACACTGCAGTTCGGCCGAAGTAAAAAGGGGCGCCGATCTCCATCCCACAGGTTCAAGCCAGTTCATTCGCTCATGTACTGGGAACAGCTTCTTGACTTCCGTCATTAGGCTATCCCCCCGGAGAGTATTAACCCTTTGCGCAATTTTCCTGGTGACGATCTTATAGCCGTCACCCCAGATGTTATTATTCACCTCTTCGCAGAGCACTCTCCAAGCTTCTTGCTTGGAGTTCGCGATGGCTCTGCGAAGTTCCCTGCGCGCCAAGTTATACCTCCTTCTGCACTCCTCACGCACTTCCTCATTTGCTCGCCTATTACTCCTTACCATGCATCTCCTTTCACGCAAACAGGTTTTACGCTTCTCAGCTACCTGCTCATTCCACCAGTAAACTGGCTTCCTGCCTCTGACGCCCCTCCGTTTTCTCCGAAACACCGCATCACAGGCCTCGTGAAGAACTGCTTCGCAGGAGCTCCGCAATCCATTTTCGAGGCCTGTCCTTTCAGCCAGCTCTTTCATGACGTCTCCCAATCTTTCTAGTAGACTCTTGTCCACTCTCCATCCATTCGTTTCAATTGCAACCGGTCCCTCAGAAACAACCTCTCGTACGTCGAAGAGAATATCCTGGTGATCACTCAGATTCTCTCCCTCTCTGACACGCCACTCTTTCACTCTGCCTGCTATCCGTGAGGTGCTAAAAGTGATGTCTATGAAAGACATACTTTCGCCCCGCACGAAGGTTGGCACATTCCCACGGTTGTGAACCACCAGGTCCTCCTCTGCCAGCCACTCTTCCATCATTCTCCCTCTCTCATCCTCTCTAGGGGATCCCCACCAAGCGGACTTGGCGTTGAAATCCCCCCCGACAACAATCTCTTTGGACCAGCTTTTCATACTGGTCCTTAGCTCATCCATAAAAGCTACAAACTGCTCTAACGTTATGTTAGGCGAGATGTAGCACCCATACAGGACCCAGTTTTCCCATTCAGCCCACACATATCCATTTCCACATCCACACTTAACCATAGGATTTTCCGATTGGAAAATCCTCATAGCAACATTCTTACACTGGTCCACGTGCCAGCCCCCGTTACCAATAGTCCGAAGATTTGGTTCGGAGACAATGGCCACATCCACTCTCACATCATGCACCGTCTTCCATACCAGCTCCATTGCAGCCGCACTCCTATTTGAGTTCGTCTGCAATACTAGCATATTCTGTTTCTTTGGGACGCCCCTTTCATACCTTCCCTGCACAGTTTCCTGTACGCAGGGCAGTCCATGGAGTCCGCCCTATGCCCACTCACTCCGCACACGAAGCACTTAGCCTCTTTGGCTGTGCACTCGTGTGCTTTGTGCCCACTTTCATCGCATCGCAAACACGCATTCTTTCGCTCTATTCCCTTGCATGCTGTCGCCAGGTGCCCAAAGCCAAGGCATCTGTAGCACCTGATCGGCTTCTTGTCTTCGGTCACTCGGCACATGATCCATCCAACTTTTATTCTGCCTTTCTCCAGTATGGTTTGTGCCGCTCTTACTGGAAGAGTGACAACTGCCATACTGGCCCCTCCGCGCACTGTGCGGAGAGACTTTACCACACACTCCTTACATTCAGCGGCCTTCTGAATGGCTCCTTTCACCTCATCGGTGGTGGTAGCCTCATCCATGCCCCTAACAAGGACACTTCTGAGCCCCACCTCCGTCCTGACATCCCTTACAGCCTCAGTCACTAGGGCCATTCGCTCTGCCAGTCGCTTCTTTTCCCCATCATCATTCACTCTGACGATGAGGTCTCCAGCGTGAGTTTTCCTCATCGCCCTTACATTTATGTCATCCATATCAACTTCCTTCTTAAGGAGATTCACCATATGGGCGTAAGAAACACCCTCTGCCCTCCTCACCAGTAAGGTTTCTGCCTTTCTGGTGCCTCCGGCCCCTTCCACTCTGGGCTTTTGGCCCTCCGCATTCATCCAGCACAGGGTTATCTCAACTCCTGTGCCACGCCACACGCATTCAGCCATCTTTCGTACCAGCCACATATTAAGGTTACCAGCCACACCGATAGCGAACCTCTTTCTCTCAGTCTTCTCACAAAGACCTTTCATTCTTAATAAGGTCTCGAACGCCTTTTCTTCGGCGCCCTCGACCTTATTATCATCCAGACGGGCGATGAAGTGGTACTTCCTCTCGGAGTCCAACGACTCATCGCCTCCCATGCATACAACATTCTCGCTCTTGATGTAGGCCACGGAGCCTACATTCAAGCCTTCAGCCACCCGCTTGGCCTGGGGGAGCTGGTCGAGCATCCCCCAGCCCAGTTGTCCACAGTTATCCCCTTTCTCTCCTGCAACCAACAGGAGTACATCCTCGTCCCTGACCAGAGGAGAGCCCTTAGCCATCTTCACCACAGTGAAGGCGTCCTCGGACCACCTCTCCCTGGCCAGGGACATGTACTCCTGCACATTCATGCCCGGCTTCAGCGCACTGGCGATACTACATTCAGCCTCCGTTTGGGTGCTGACTTCCTTGCATGCCACACTTACTGTTTGGACTTCGGTGTCGTATAACACCTTTTCAACGGGCAGGAAACGGTGCTCTTCCAGCCAAGTGGTCACGGAGTTGCGGGAAAAGACATTAGTTGTCTTTTTAACTCGTGCTGCCGCGTCTTTAACTTCCTTCTTAGTGCTACTGCCTCCAGCAATAGCCCTTTCCAAGTCCTCAACTTGTCTGGTAAGTGCTCCAATCGCTTCCACGATTGTAAAAGCGATCGAGCACTCCGTCTTCTTGTACGCGCCCACATCGTCCGTCGATCGGTCTGCCACTTTCCGTTTTTTATTGGTCTCCCCAATAGATTGGCTTCTCGCCCGACTGTCCATTTCCCCTACACCCCTACATACTTTTTGTTTTGTGAAAAAATCCATAGTGAATCCTCCACAAAACCAAAAATAAATTCAGAAAATTCTCCCCTCCTGGGGGTAGATGAAAAAATTTGCCGCAGATAAAGTGCTACAATAAATGCAAAAACGTCTGCGGCGTTGAATTATCCTTATCTCCGTATACACGAGATAAGGAGCGGAAAGAAAAATAGTAAGAATTTTATGAATATAAAAAACTCACGCCACGTGCTGTGACTCAAAACTATTTAGCTTACAATTAATGAAAACTAAAAAACGCCGTTATTAAAGCAAAAGTAAATCTCTACAAAGAGAAAGAAACAAACCAAAATGCACTAACCTGTATTGCAATTAAATAACTTATAAATAAAAACTTATAAACCAACTTATTAATCACAAACATGTGGAGCACTCCGCTGCACGTCTACTCGCTTCCGCGTCTCGTACGCGTCTGTGTCTAGTCTTGTCTGTCTAGTCTTGTCTGTCTAGTCTTGTCTGTCTAGTCTTGTCTGTCTAGTCTTGTCTGTCTAGTCTTGTCTGTCTAGTCTTGTCTGTCTAGTCTTGTCTGTCTAGTCTTGTCTGTCTAGTCTTGTCTGTCTAGTCTGATCTGTCTAGTCTTGTCTGTCTAGTCTTGTCTATCTAGTCTAGTCTGTCTAGTCTTGTCTGTCTAGTCTTGTCTTGTCTGTCTAGTCTTGTCTGTCTAGTCTTGTCTGTCTAGTCTTGTCTATCTAGTCTTGTCTAGTCTTGTCTGTCTAGTCTTGTCTGTCTAGTCTTGTCAGTCTAGTCTTGTATGTCTAGTCTTGTCTGTCTAGTCTTGTCTGTCTTGTCTTGTCTGTCTAGCCTTATCTGTCTAGTCAAAATCAAATCAAAATCAATTTATTTCACTAATAAAGAATATTTACAGAAAAAAAAATAATTAAAGTTAAATGTGTCAATAGTGTTGTTACTGAGGAGTACACAAATGTATCCATTAGGACAGTACAGTATACATACATCTATATATATATATATATATATATATATATATATATATATATATATATATATATATATATATATATATATTATATATATATATATATATATATATATATATATATATATATATATATATATATATGTATATGTATGTATGTATATACATACATACAAAAATACCCACAGAAATAAATTATTATATACTTTTCACTTTTGTAACAAATTCACCAATATTATATGGTTCTATATTATTCAATAAATTAAAAAGTTCAGTTTTTAGATTCTTCAGATTTCCAATTTTCTTGATATCCTTTGGGAGAAGGTTAAAAATATTTAAGATGCTGCACGGTGGATTTCTTTCCGTCATGGTCAATTTATGTTTAGGAAGGTCGTAGGTTACTTTGTTAGGTTTAGTTTTAGATTTACTGAATTTATTTATGTTTAAATAAAAATATGGCGCTTTCATTACGTAATATACGTAAATAGCTGTGCATGTTAATATGTTATTTCTGAAGAAATGTCCCCTGCAAGACTCTCTGAATTGTAGGTTAAGTAGGAATGTAGGAATGCGTAGTGCTTGTTTCTGAGCTGAATATGGTGTTAATTTGAAATCCATTGCCCCAGAATATCGAAGCAAATCTAACATGGGACTGGAAATTTGCGAAGTATACCATCTTCAAAATACTAGAATCTACGTATTTACTCAGTCTTCTTAAAGCTGCTTTATTAAGTTATACTGCTATTTAAGTTTCTGCTATATACTGCTTTATTAAGTTTCGCTAAAACTTTGTTTATGTGTATTGACCAGTCCAGGTTACAGTCGAAATAAAGCCCCAAAAGCCTGACAGAGAACTGAGTCTGAATATCTTCATACCCAGTTGTACACTCATAGGATTGTTTCTGTAGATCGCATCGTTCGGAAGAGTATTATATTAGTTTTGTTTTTATTTATAACCAACCTGTTTTCTGTAATCCAGAACTCATGACACGATTGACATTGCCAATGTCCTATACAGATTTATTACTAATCAAAACGGTGGTATCGTCATCATAGTTCACTAGCAAATTTTGTGGACCTATAGATACTTGAGGTAGGTCATTTATAAACAGAGTAAACAGCAAGGGGCTAATAGTGCTTTCCTGCGGAATACCCATGTTTATGCCTCTTGGTGTGGATTTAACCATACCATTCTTAGTAACTAATTTCGCTATTTGCACTCGGTTTGTTAAAAAGGATTTTATCCAATCCAGTGCGACCCCTCTGATTCCATAATTATATAGCTTTTGAAAGAGTATGCCATGGTCCACCAGATCATAAGCTTTGGACAGATCCATTAGCATACCCATTGGAACATTTTTTGTTTCCAAATTTTTCATAATGCCACTAATAAACTCATAACAGGCTGTGTCGATGCCTTTCCTTTTCCCTTTTCGACAGGCTTGTTTTGTTTCTCGGATAAGAGGGAATGCATTGTTGCCCACCGAATATTAAAACCCGTGTAGTGTAGGGCTCTCTGATCGAGTTCCTCGTGACCAGCATTCGTACTAAACCCCTCCTCTGTCTCTTCACTACACTCCACCTGAAACTGCGTGAGCATTACTTCAGGTGGGTGGTGGTGTTTGTTCCAAATCTTTCCATATCCTTCTTTTTGTTGTCCTTTACTCGTTTCGATTTCGTCTTCTGTCGTATTAGTTATGTAGTCGTGTGGTTAACTATTTTTCGGTCTTTTCGTCACATATCTAGTCGTCCATGTTAGCTTCCATGTATCTCGTGCGATATTATGATCGCCTTTAATTCTATCTCCATTTGTTCTTTTCCCATCATGATTTCGGTTATGTAAGCTTGTACTGCATCCCACTTATGCTTACTTTCTAACATAACTTTCATGATGTTCTGTTCTTGTTTTGTACCACCTAGTGTCTCCGCGAGTCGAGTTCTTTCGTTCTCTGATTCTGTACACATGAAGATAGTGTGTTGTGCGTCGTCTGGGATATGACCGCAGTAAAAACACACCGCAGTGTCTCTTTTTTTAAACCGTTCGAGGTATGCGTTGAAGCACCCATGACCAGAGAGCGCCTGTGTAAGATGGTCTCATATGTCCGTGTGACCTTTGGTACCATGCTGTTACGTTAGGGATAAGTTTGTGTGTCCACCTTCGACTAGTGTCATTATCCCATCTTGTATGCCATCGGTCCATGAGTCTCTTACGTGGTCTCTGCTTGGTGGCTGCCCTCTCATGTTTTACTACGTTTTTCGCTCTGTGTTATTGCAGGTCTTCGTATACTTCTTGTTTCTCTAGAATCAGTAAGTATATTGGGGGGCGTGCTTGCAAGTACCAGCGCCGCGGCCTCCCAAACCGTTCTGTAGGCAGAAATTACTCTTAGGGCACTTCTTCTCTGTACTCCTGTAAGTAGTTTTCTCGCTCCAACCTTTTTCGTTACGCCCGCCCATATTTCCGCCGCGCAGAGAATTTTTGACTGTACAACATTGTTGAGAAGTTTCCGTTGCAATTCCCGCGGCCCTCCAATGTTCGGCATCAACCTTACCAGAGCTGTCACTGCAGACGCTGCCTTTTTCGCTGTTTTGGCTATATGGTCTGTGTATCTCAGACCGCTATCGAGTTGGACGCCAAGGTACCTCAATGATTTCGATAAAGGGATATTTTGCCCTTCCAGAACAGGTTTCGGTGGTGGGAATAGTCTCTTGTCCGTGATAAGTAGCGCTTCTGTTTTATGAACGGCCATTGTTAGACCCTGCTCTTTTAACCAATTATTTGCCCGCCGGAGGGTTTCATTAGTTGCTAGTTCTAGTGTGTCTATTTTCTTTGCAGTCACCACCACTGCGGCGTCATCTGCGAACCCGCTGTTCTAGGCAAGTCCAGGTTGAGCAAACCATCGTACATAATATTCCACAAGAATAGTGCTAAGACCGATCCTTGTGGGACATCCGCTATTACCTCATACTCGACTTCACCTTCGTCCGTGTGGTATATCAACCGTCGGTCGCTCAAGTATCTGCTTATCATCTTTCTCAAGTATTCTGGTGTCTGACTTGATACGAATGCCTTGATGATTACATCCCACCTGGCTGAATTAAAGGCGTTTTCTGCGTCAAGGGTCACTAATGCACAATAACTTTTCGATTGCCGTGTTCCAGTTTGAACCTCTTCTGCTGCTTTAATTACTTCAGCAATAGCGTCCACGGTTGATCGACCTTTTCGAAAACCATACTGCCATTGGGACAGTCCTCCGTTGTTTTCGATGTATGTCTCAGGTTTCCTAAGTAATAGTCTTTCAAAAAGTTTCCCTATGTTGTCCAGAACGCATATCGGTCGGTATGACGATGGTTTTTCCAACAACTCTGGCCATATTTCCACCACATCTTCGATGATCTCATTTGGGAGATTTTCTGGACCAGGTGCTTTCCCTGACAGTAATCGTGTCCTAGCCTCAAAGATCTCAGAAAGTCTCAGTGGTTTGCCATTTTTCTGCCGGTCTTCGTTAGTGAACTGGAAACAGCGTGGTATCTATTTCTCTTATCCGTTGTGGACACGATATCCCAGGTATCAGTTGTCTACCCACTAGTTTTTTCGTAGCATTTCGATATGGGAGGCCCCATGGGTCTTCATTTATGGATCGGCAGAGTTCGAGCCAGCATTTCTGCTTGCTATTTTTGATGCCCATGCGCAATTCCTTTCTCGCTTTTTTGAAATTCGCGTCCAGGTGCCAGGTTCTGTGGTGTTGGGCAGACCTGCGTGCCGTAACGTACTTCTTCATTAGGTTATTGATTTCAGCGTTCCACCAGTAAACTGACTTTTTTCCATTTAAGGCAAATTGGCGCTCTGGCATCGAAGCATCGCACGCTGTTATAATGGTTTCGACCGCATATTCTACAAGTCGATCTATCACGTCACCTATCTCGGAGAGTCATTGCAACTCTCCATGCATCTTACAATTAGCTACTTCCAGCGTCGCTCTTAGCTGAGTGCTATCGAGTTTCTTCACCAGCCATCTGTCTACGTTTCCATGTTCGATAGTAGTGTTTCTCTGTTGACTCTCTGGGTTCGTTTTCAGACTAAATTCCAGATATTGGTGGTCGCTAAGGGTGGCGTCCTCTAGTACTCTCCACCTCTCCACCATAGGCGCGATGCCTTCCGATGCTATTGTAACGTCGATAACCAATCCAGTATTTCTTCTTAGGAATGTAAAGGAGTTTCCCTCGATAAGGATCACTAGGTCCAGCCTCGCAATAATTTCAGACAGAACTTCAATTCTTCTATTCATTATTCTTGAGCCCCACTCTGGTGATTAGCTTAAATTCACCTGCCTGTCTGATTAAAATCACCTGCCACAAGAATTTCACTGTTCGCCAATCACAGATTTTCTTACAGCTCGTCTATCTGTCTCAGGAAATCTTCGTGGACAAGATTTGGTGCGATATAGCAGCTATATACTCTTAAACCTTCGATATCGATCCATACAAAGTTGGATGTCTGCTTACTGACTTCCCTAATTCGTAGGTTCTGATTCAGCTCGGCGATGGCTGCTCTACCTGTCTCATTCTGGAACCATGAGCCTGTATCCAGACATCTATACTGCTCGCTGATTATTAGGAGATAATAGTCTTGTCTGTCTAGTCTTGTCTGTCTAGTCTTGTCTGTCTAGTCTTGTCTGTCTAGTCTTGTCTGTCTAGTCTTGTCTGTCTAGTCTTGTCTGTCTAGTCTTGTCTGTCTAGTCTTGTCTGTCTAGTCTTGTCTGTCTAGTCTTGTCTGTCTAGTCTTGTCTGTCTAGTCTTGTCTGTCTAGTCTTGTCTGTCTAGTCTTGTCTGTCTAGTCTTGTCTGTCTAGTCTTGTCTGTCTAGTCTTGTCTGTCTAGTCTTGTCTGTCTAGTCTTGTCTGTCTAGTCTTGTCTGTCTAGTCTTGTCTGTCTAGTCTTGTCTGTCTAGTCTTGTCTGTCTAGTCTTGTCTGTCTAGTCTTGTCTGTCTAGTCTTGTCTGTCTAGTCTTGTCTGTCTAGTCTTGTCTGTCTAGTCTTGTCTGTCTAGTCTTGTCTGTCTAGTCTTGTCTGTCTAGTCTTGTCTGTCTAGTCTTGTCTGTCTAGTCTTGTCTGTCTAGTCTTGTCTGTCTAGTCTTGTCTGTCTAGTCTTGTCTGTCTAGTCTTGTCTGTCTAGTCTTGTCTGTCTAGTCTTGTCTGTCTAGTCTTGTCTGTCTAGTCTTGTCTGTCTAGTCTTGTCTGTCTAGTCTTGTCTGTCTAGTCTTGTCTGTCTAGTCTTGTCTGTCTAGTCTTGTCTGTCTAGTCTTGTCTGTCTAGTCTTGTCTGTCTAGTCTTGTCTGTCTAGTCTTGTCTGTCTAGTCTTGTCTGTCTAGTCTTGTCTGTCTAGTCTTGTCTGTCTAGTCTTGTCTGTCTAGTCTTGTCTGTCTAGTCTTGTCTGTCTAGTCTTGTCTGTCTAGTCTTGTCTGTCTAGTCTTGTCTGTCTAGTCTTGTCTGTCTAGTCTTGTCTGTCTAGTCTTGTCTGTCTAGTCTTGTCTGTCTAGTCTTGTCTGTCTAGTCTTGTCTGTCTAGTCTTGTCTGTCTAGTCTTGTCTGTCTAGTCTTGTCTGTCTAGTCTTGTCTGTCTAGTCTTGTCTGTCTAGTCTTGTCTGTCTAGTCTTGTCTGTCTAGTCTTGTCTGTCTAGTCTTGTCTGTCTAGTCTTGTCTGTCTAGTCTTGTCTGTCTAGTCTTGTCTGTCTAGTCTTGTCTGTCTAGTCTTGTCTGTCTAGTCTTGTCTGTCTAGTCTTGTCTGTCTAGTCTTGTCTGTCTAGTCTTGTCTGTCTAGTCTTGTCTGTCTAGTCTTGTCTGTCTAGTCTTGTCTGTCTAGTCTTGTCTGTCTAGTCTTGTCTGTCTAGTCTTGTCTGTCTAGTCTAGTCTGTCTAGTCTTGTCCGTCTAGTCTTGTCCGTCTAGTCTTGTCTGTCTAGTCTTGTCTGTCTAGTCTTGTCTGTCTAGTCTTGTCTGTCTACTAGACGCGTACGAGACGCGGAAGCGAGTAGACGTGTAGCCGAGCGCTCCACATGTTTGTGATTAATAATTTAATAACGGTGTTTTTTAGATTTCTTTAAGCTACATAGTTTTGAGTCACAGCAGGTGGCGTGAGGTTTTTATATTCTTAAAATTCTTACTCTTTTTGTTTCCACTCCTTATCTCGTATATACGGAGGTAAGGATAGTTCAACGCCATAACAACGACATAACTGACGTACTTGCATTTACTGCAGCACGTTATCTGCGGCAAATTTTTATCCACCCCCAGGAGGGGAGAATTTTTTGAATTAATTTTTGGCTTTGTGGAGACTTCATTCACCATGGACTTTTTCACAAAACAAAAAGTAAGTAGGGGTGTAGGTGAGATGAACAGTCGGCCGAGAAGCCTATCAATTGGGGAAACCCATAAAAAAACGGAAAGTGGCAAAGAAGACGGAGTGCTCGATCGCTTTTACAATCGTGGAAGCGTTTGGAGCACTTACCAGACAAGTGGAGGACTTGGAAAAGGCTATCGTGTTAAAAAGACAACTAACGACTTCTCGCGCAACTCCGTGACCACTTGGCTGGAAGCGCACCGTTTACTGCCCGTTCAAAAAGTGTTATATGACACCGAGATCTAAACGGTAAGTGTGGCATGCAAGGAATTCAGCACCCAAACGGAGGCTGAATGTAGTATCACCAGTGCGCTGAAGCCGGGTATGAATATGCAGGAGTACATGTCCCTGACGAGGGAGAGGTGGTCCAAGGACGCCTTCAACGTGGTGAATATGGCCAAGGGCTCTCCTCTGGCCAGGGACGACGATGTACTCCTGTTACTTGCAGGAGAGAAAGGGGATAACTGTGGACAGCTGGGCTGGGAGATGCTCGACCAGCTCCCCCAGGCCAAGCGAGTGGCTGAAGGCTTGAATGTAGGCTCCGTAGCCTACATCAAGAGCGCGAATGTTGTGTGTATGGGAGGCGATGAGTCGTTGGACTCCAAGAGGAAGTACCACTTTATCGCCCGGCTGGATGATAATAAAGTCGAGGGCACCGAAGAAAAGGCGTTCGAGACCTTATTAAGGATGAGAGGTCTTTGTGAGAAGACTGAGAGAAAGAGGTTCGCTATCGGTGTGGCTGGTAACCTTAATATGTGGCTGGTACGCAAGATGACTGAAAGACTAGAATGCTTGTGGCATGCCACAGGAATTGAGATAACCCTGTGCTGGATGAATGCGGAGGGCCAAAAGCCCAGAGTGGAAGGGGCCGGAGGCACCAGAAAGGCATAAACCTTACTGGTGAGAAGGGCAGAGGGTGTTTCTTACGACCATATGGTGAATGTCCTTAAGAAGGAAGTTGATATGGAGGATATAAATGTAAGGGCGATGAGGAAAACCCATGCTGGGGACCTTATCGTCAGAGTGAATGATGATGGAAAAAAGAAGCGACTGGCAGAGCGAATGGCCCTAGTGACTGAGGCTGTAAGGGATGTCAGGACGGAGGTGGGGCTCAGAAGTGTCCTTGTTAGGGGCATGGATGAGGCTACCACCACCGATGACGTGAAAGGAGCCATTCAGAAGGCGGCTGAATGTAAGGAGTGTGGTAAAGTATCTCCGCACAGTGCGCGTTGTATCAGTATGGCAGTTGACACTCTTCCAGTAAGAGCGGCACAAACCATACTGGAGAAAGGAAGAATATAAGTTGGATGGATCATGTGCCGAGTGACCGAAGACAATAATCCGATCAGGTGCTACAGATGCCTTGGCTTCGGGCACCTGGCGGCAGTATGCAAGGGCATAGAGCGAAAGAATGCGTGTCTGCGATGCGATAAAAGTGATCACACGAGTGCACGGCCAAAGAGGCTAAGTGCTTCGTGTGCGGAGTGAGTGGGCATAGGGCGAACTCCATGGACTGTCCTGTGTACAGGAAGCTCTGCAGGGAAAGTATGAAATAGACGTCCAAAGAAACAGAATATGCTAGTATTGCAGACGAACTCAAATAGGAGTGCGGCTGCAATGGAGCTGGTATGGAAGACGGTGCATGATGAGAGAGTGGATGTGGCCATTGTCTCCGAACCAAATCTTCGGACTATTGGTAACGGAGGCTGGCACGTGGACCAGTGTAAGAATGTTGCTGTGAGGATTTTCCAAACGGAAAATCCTATAGTTAAATGAGGATGTGGAAATTGATATGTGTGGGTTGAATGGGAAAACTGGGTCCTGTATGGGTGCTACATCTCACCTAACATAACGTTAGAGCAGTTTGTAGCTTTTATGGATAAGATAAGGACAGTTATGAAAAGCTGGTCCAATGAGACTGTTGTCAGGGGGATTTCAACGCCAAGTCCGTGTTTCCGAGAAAACGCAGGGGCGGCAGAGGCAGGAAGACAGTTTACTGGTGGAATGAGCAGGTAGCTGAAAAGCGTAAAACCCGTTTGCGTGAAAGGAGATGCATGGTGAAGAGTAATAGGCGAGCAAATGAGGAAGTGCGCGAGGAGTGAAGAAGGAGGTATAACTTGGCGCGCAGGGAACTTCGCAGAGCCATCGCGAACTCCAAGCAAGAAGCTTGGAGAGTGCTCTGCGAAGAGGTGAATAATAACATCTGTGGTGACGCCTATAAGATCATCACCAGGAAAATTGGGCAAAGGGTTAATGCTCTCCTGGGGAATAGCCTAATGACGGAAGTCAAGAAGCTGTTCCCAGCACATTAGCGAATGAACTGGCTGGAACCCGTGGGATGGCGATCGGCGCCCCTTATTACTCCGGCCGAGCTGCAGTGTGCAGTTGGCCAGATGAAGGAGGGAAAAGCGCCGGGTCCTGATGGTGTTCCACCCGAAGGGTGAAAGGTGTTGGGCATGTGTGTGAGGACATGTGATTAAGCAAGATGAATGAATTGTTGATGAATGGTAGTTTCCCCAAAGAGTGGAACAGAGCGAGTCTAGTGATGAATGAAATAGAGCGAAAGGATGGAGAGGAAGCCAATTACAGGCCAATCTGCCTACTGAATGGGATAGCGAAGATGTTTGAGAGTATGATCGGAGCTAGGATAAATGAGGATCTCGAGAGGGCAGGGGTCTTTCAGAAGAACAGTATGGGTTCAGAGGCGGCCGCACTACGGTGAACGCAATGATGCGTGTGATAGAGAGAGCAAGGTTAGCAAATACGGGTCCATGGCGTACCCGTAGCTACTGCGTGCTTGTAACCCTGGACGTGAAAAATGCTTTCAATTCGGTCCAATGGGGCGGAACCATGGAGGCTTTGGAACTAAAGGGGGTAGCTCCTTACCCTCGAAAGATGGTGGAGAGCTACTTAAATGATAGGGAGATAGTGACTGTGGAAGGTAATATCTTCAAAAAGAGTGCATGTGTTCCACAGGGTTCGGTTCTTGGGCCGATACTGTGGAACATATTTTATGATGAGGTTTTTCATAAAATCAGATGAGGAACATATTTTATGATGAGACTGAGGCTGCCAGACGGGAATACACTCGTAGGGTACGCTGATGACTTAGCGGTGGTCGCTGTCGCAAGAACGGAAGAAAGTCTGAAAGCGATAAAGAATGAGGCAATTAGTAGGATTGATCGGTGGATGGGGGAAAAAGGGCTTGCTCTGGCTCCCCACAAAACCGAGGCCGCCCTGCTAATTGGGAGAAGAAAGCTGCTTGAACATACTGTGCGAATGGGGACAGTTGACGTACCGGCTCGGGAATCTGTAAGATACCTTGGGGTAGAGCTTCAGCGAAATCTCAGGGTGTCCGATCAGGTCACCCGGGTGGTGAGCAAGGCTACAGCATGTGTGAAAGCCCTTGGACGGCTGATGCCCAACGTAGATGGGCCGTTGGCCTCCAAGAGGAAGATTAAGAATGCGGTCGTGCACTCCATTCTCCTGTATGGGGCGCCGGCATGGATAAATGCGTTCAGGATTGAATGTTATAGAGCGAGACTGATGAGAGTGCAAAGGTGTATGCTGCTGCGTGTGTGCAGCGCATACAGGACTGTTTCTGGCGACGCCGTGGCGGTCGTTGCTGGAGTTATCCCGTTAGACCTTCTGGCGCATGCAGGGGTAAGAGTTTGGGGAGGTAATGACCCTAGAAACGAAACGGAATTTTTTCAAAGTCTTGTCTGTCTAGTCTTGTCTGTCTAGTCTTGTCTGTCTAGTCTTGTCTGTCTAGTCTTGTCTGTCTAGTCTTATCTGTCTAGTCTTGTCTGTCTAGTCTTGTCTGTCTAGTCTTGTCTGTCTAGTCTTGTCTGTCTAGTCTTGTCTGTCTAGTCTTGTCTGTCTAGTCTTGTCTGTCTAGTCTTGTCTGTCTAGTCTTGTCTGTCTAGTCTTGTCTGTCTAGTCTTGTCTGTCTAGTCTTGTCTGTCTAGTCTTGTCTGTCTAGTCTTGTCTGTCTAGTCTTGTCTGTCTAGTCTTGTCTGTCTAGTCTTGTCTGTCTAGTCTTGTCTGTCTAGTCTTGTCTGTCTAGTCTTGTCTGTCTAGTCTTGTCTGTCTAGTCTTGTCTGTCTAGTCTTGTCTGTCTAGTCTTGTATGTCTAGTCTTGTCTGTCTAGTCTTGTCTGTCTAGTCTTGTCTGTCTAGTCTTGTCTGTCTAGTCTTGTCTGTCTAGTCTTGTCTGTCTAGTCTTGTCTGTCTAGTCTTGTCTGTCTAGTCTTGTCTGTCTAGTCTTGTCTGTCTAGTCTTGTCTGTCTAGTCTTGTCTATCTAGTCTTGTATGTCTAGTCTTGTCTGTCTAGTCTTGTCTGTCTAGTCTTGTCTGTCTAGTCTTGTCTGTCTAGTCTTGTCTGTCTAGTCTTGTCTGTCTA
Source organism: Phosphuga atrata (assembly GCA_944588485.1). Classification (NCBI taxonomy): domain Eukaryota; kingdom Metazoa; phylum Arthropoda; class Insecta; order Coleoptera; family Silphidae; genus Phosphuga; species Phosphuga atrata. The sequence goes on along the minus strand of OX155893.1, from coordinate 64,111,406 downwards.
GTCTTGTATGTCTAGTCTTGTATGTCTAGTCTTGTCTGTCTAGTCTTGTCTGTCTAGTCTTGTCTGTCTAGTCTTGTCTGTCTAGTCTTGTCTGTCTAGTCTTGTCTGTCTAGTCTTGTCTATCTAGTCTTGTATGTCTAGTCTTGTCTGTCTAGTCTTGTCTGTCTAGTCTTGTCTGTCTAGTCTTGTCTGTCTAGTCTTGTCTGTCTAGTCTTGTCTGTCTAGTCTTGTCTGTCTAGTCTTGTCTGTCTAGTCTTGTCTGTCTAGTCTTGTCTGTCTAGTCTTGTCTGTCTAGTCTTGTCTGTCTAGTCTTGTCTGTCTAGTCTTGTCTGTCTAGTCTTGTCTGTCTAGTCTTGTCTGTCTAGTCTTGTCTGTCTAGTCTTGTCTGTCTAGTCTTGTCTGTCTAGTCTTGTCTGTCTAGTCTTGTCTGTCTAGTCTTGTCTGTCTAGTCTTGTCTGTCTAGTCTTGTCTGTCTAGTCTTGTCTGTCTAGTCTTGTCTGTCTAGTCTTGTCTGTCTAGTCTTGTCTGTCTAGTCTTGTCTGTCTAGTCTTGTCTGTCTAGTCTTGTCTGTCTAGTCTTGTCTGTCTAGTCTTGTCTGTCTAGTCTTGTCTGTCTAGTCTTGTGTGTCTAGTCTTGTCTGTCTAGTCTTGTCTGTCTAGTCTTGTCTGTCTAGTCTTGTCTGTCTAGTCTTGTCTGTCTAGTCTTGTCTGTCTAGTCTTGTATGTCTAGTCTTGTCTGTCTAGTCTTGTCTGTCTAGTCTTGTCTGTCTAGTCTTGTCTGTCTAGTCTTGTCTGTCTAGTCTTGTCTATCTAGTCTTGTATGTCTAGTCTTGTCTATCTAGTCTTGTCTGTCTAGTCTTGTCTGTCTAGTCTTGTCTGTCTAGTCTTGTCTGTCTAGTCTTGTCTGTCTAGTCTTGTCTGTCTAGTCTTGTCTGTCTAGTCTTGTCTGTCTAGTCTTGTCTGTCTAGTCTTGTCTGTCTAGTCTTGTCTGTCTAGTCTTGTCTGTCTAGTCTTGTCTGTCTAGTCTTGTCTGTCTAGTCTTGTCTGTCTAGTCTTGTATGTCTAGTCTTGTCTGTCTAGTCTTGTCTGTCTAGTCTTGTCTGTCTAGTCTTGTCTGTCTAGTCTTGTCTGTCTAGTCTTGTCTATCTAGTCTTGTATGTCTAGTCTTGTCTGTCTAGTCTTGTCTGTCTAGTCTTGTCTGTCTAGTCTTGTCTGTCTAGTCTTGTCTGTCTAGTCTTGTCTGTCTAGTCTTGTCTGTCTAGTCTTGTCTGTCTAGTCTTGTCTGTCTAGTCTTGTCTGTCTTGTCTTGTCTGTCTAGTCTTGTCTGTCTAGTCTTGTCTGTCTAGTCTTGTCTGTCTAGTCTTGTCTGTCTAGTCTTGTCTGTCTAGTCTTGTCTGTCTAGTCTTGTCTGTCTAGTCTTGTCTGTCTAGTCTTGTCTGTCTAGTCTTGTCTGTCTAGTCTTGTCTGTCTAGTCTTGTCTGTCTAGTCTTGTCTGTCTAGTCTTGTCTGTCTAGTCTTGTCTGTCTAGTCTTGTCTGTCTAGTCTTGTCTGTCTAGTCTTGTCTGTCTAGTCTTGTCTGTCTAGTCTTGTCTGTCTAGTCTTGTCTGTCTAGTCTTGTCTGTCTAGTCTTGTCTGTCTAGTCTTGTCTGTCTAGTCTTGTCTGTCTAGTCTTGTCTGTCTAGTCTTGTCTGTCTAGTCTTGTCTGTCTAGTCTTGTCTTGTCTGTCTAGTCTTGTCTGTCTAGTCTTGTCTGTCTAGTCTTGTCTGTCTAGTCTTGTCTGTCTAGTCTTGTCTGTCTAGTCTTGTCTGTCTAGTCTTGTCTGTCTAGTCTTGTCTGTCTAGTCTTGTCTGTCTAGTCTTGTCTGTCTAGTCTTGTCTGTCTAGTCTTGTCTGTCTAGTCTTGTCTGTCTAGTCTTGTCTGTCTAGTCTTGTCTGTCTAGTCTTGTCTGTCTAGTCTTGTCTGTCTAGTCTTGTCTGTCTAGTCTTGTCTGTCTAGTCTTGTCTGTCTAGTCTTGTCTGTCTAGTCTTGTCTGTCTAGTCTTGTCTGTCTAGTCTTGTCTGTCTAGTCTTGTCTGTCTAGTCTTGTCTGTCTAGTCTTGTCTGTCTAGTCTTGTCTGTCTAGTCTTGTCTGTCTAGTCTTGTCTGTCTAGTCTTGTCTGTCTAGTCTTGTCTGTCTAGTCTTGTCTGTCTAGTCTTGTCTGTCTAGTCTTGTCTGTCTAGTCTTGTCTGTCTAGTCTTGTCTGTCTAGTCTTGTCTGTCTAGTCTTGTCTGTCTAGTCTTGTCTGTCTAGTCTTGTCTGTCTAGTCTTGTCTGTCTAGTCTTGTCTGTCTAGTCTTGTCTGTCTAGTCTTGTCTGTCTAGTCTTGTCTGTCTAGTCTTGTCTGTCTAGTCTTGTCTGTCTAGTCTTGTCTGTCTAGTCTTGTCTGTCTAGTCTTGTCTGTCTAGTCTTGTCTGTCTAGTCTTGTCTGTCTAGTCTTGTCTGTCTAGTCTTGTCTGTCTAGTCTTGTCTGTCTAGTCTTGTCTGTCTAGTCTTGTCTGTCTAGTCTTGTCTGTCTAGTCTTGTCTGTCTAGTCTTGTCTGTCTAGTCTTGTCTGTCTAGTCTTGTCTGTCTAGTCTTGTCTGTCTAGTCTTGTCTGTCTAGTCTTGTCTGTCTAGTCTTGTCTGTCTAGTCTTGTCTGTCTAGTCTTGTCTGTCTAGTCTTGTCTGTCTAGTCTTGTCTGTCTAGTCTTGTCTGTCTAGTCTTGTCTGTCTAGTCTTGTCTGTCTAGTCTTGTCTGTCTAGTCTTGTCTGTCTAGTCTTGTCTGTCTAGTCTTGTCTGTCTAGTCTTGTCTGTCTAGTCTTGTCTGTCTAGTCTTGTCTGTCTAGTCTTGTCTGTCTAGTCTTGTCTGTCTAGTCTTGTCTGTCTAGTCTTGTCTGTCTAGTCTTGTCTGTCTAGTCTTGTCTGTCTAGTCTTGTCTGTCTAGTCTTGTCTGTCTAGTCTTGTCTGTCTAGTCTTGTCTGTCTAGTCTTGTCTGTCTAGTCTTGTCTGTCTAGTCTTGTCTGTCTAGTCTTGTCTGTCTAGTCTTGTCTGTCTAGTCTTGTCTGTCTAGTCTTGTCTGTCTAGTCTTGTCTGTCTAGTCTTGTCTGTCTAGTCTTGTCTGTCTAGTCTTGTCTGTCTAGTCTTGTCTGTCTAGTCTTGTCTGTCTAGTCTTGTCTGTCTAGTCTTGTCTGTCTAGTCTTGTCTGTCTAGTCTTGTCTGTCTAGTCTTGTCTGTCTAGTCTTGTCTGTCTAGTCTTGTCTGTCTAGTCTTGTCTGTCTAGTCTTGTCTGTCTAGTCTTGTCTGTCTAGTCTTGTCTGTCTAGTCTTGTCTGTCTAGTCTTGTATGTCTAGTCTTGTCTGTCTAGTCTTGTCTGTCTAGTCTTGTCTGTCTAGTCTTGTCTGTCTAGTCTTGTCTGTCTAGTCTTGTCTGTCTAGTCTTGTCTGTCTAGTCTTGTCTGTCTAGTCTTGTCTGTCTAGTCTTGTCTGTCTAGTCTTGTCTGTCTAGTCTTGTCTGTCTAGTCTTGTCTGTCTAGTCTTGTCTGTCTAGTCTTGTCTGTCTAGTCTGTCTAGTCTTGTCTGTCTAATCTTGTCTGTCTAGTCTTGTCTGTCTAGTCTTGTCTGTCTAGTCTTGTCTGTCTAGTCTTGTCTGTCTAGTCTTGTCTGTCTAGTCTTGTTTGTCTAGTCTTGTCTGTCTAGTCTTGTCTGTCCTGTCTTGTCTGTCTAGTCTTGTCTGTCTAGTCTTGTCTGTCTAGTCTTGTCTGTCTAGTCTTGTCTGTCTAGTCTTGTCTGTCTAGTCTGTCTGTTTACTCTTTTCTGTCGAGTCAGAATCTCTCTAGTCTTGTCTGTCTAGTTTTTTCTGTTGAGTTTTTTCTGTCTAATCTTGTGTCTCTAGTCCTGCCTATCTTGCAAGCATTTTCCTATTGTAAGAATGTATTAATTTACAGGTCTTCAAGAAAATTCATCCTTGTAATATGGTTCATTATTATTAATAACGTCAAAAATGTCTTGTCTGTTTAGACTTGTGTGTCTAAACTCGCTACTTCATTCTTCTCTATATAGTTTTGTTTTACTAATTTTAACAATCTGTGGTTACTTTTAAGTTTTACTTAATTTTATGAAAACCTATATATCTTTACTCTTACTTACTTACTACACTTACTCTTTATTTTTCGAAGCGGGTATTATCTAGCACTCAACTTTAATACTCTCAAGCTAAAATTGTATTGTTTTATCTAGAATATATCATGAAAATCAATATTTAGGAACACAGGTCTCCAAGGAAACTTGTTTATTATTGACTGCATCAATTGTATTCTACCACTCTCGTACAGCTCTTTCAGTCTTTTAACCATGAGGTCCGACAGCAATTTACAAAGAATGTCAAGCAGTCGTCGGTCAAGCACATGTTTTGTGGAATCTTCAATGACCATAGTAGTAAGTTCAATCAACACACGTTTAATATATAAGATTATAAATTATGTTTATTGTTTAGGACTCCTTGGACGTAGTTGAAGCGGAAACGGGCTTAGTAGGAAGTGGAGCTTTTTTGAACGACATCCAGACTTTTAAAAAAAACATCGGACATCAAACCGTCATGGAGTGGCATGAATATAAAGGAAACTACGAGAGATCAATTGGAAATGCAGATTCAGTCGGAGAGGGTGTTAACTATTTTAAACAAAGCCGTTGAACAAATTGAATGCATTGTAAGTAAATTGATCAATTATTTTGTAATGAACCGTTTATCTGATTCTGAAAGTGATCCCAGTAAAAAATCTGTAAAAGTTTACCTTTAATACCGTTACCGTTTAACATAATTTATATCGTAGCAGGCAATATCCCTGGCAATATATACAAAATTGTAGTAAATATTAGTAAATTTGGTTAGATACTACCTTTGAATATGAATTGGTTTTACAAAAATTAATTACAAATTCTTTATTTTATAGAAAAGGCTTATTTTGGAAAAAACTAAACTTTAGAAACTAAACTTTAGAATAAAATGTGCTTCAACATTAAACAATGCATAAAAATATTAGATAACAACTGACAATAAAAATAACACCAATGGCTAATGCAGGAGTTGCAGGTTGCAGGTCTTGTTTGTTCTTGTCTAGTTTTGCAGATAAAAATAAATTCCTCCTTAAATCTTGTCTACTCCCGTTTAATCTTGTTCAGGTCTTGTCTTAAGTTAGGTTGGTGTATTCTTAAAAAGTATAATAAACTAAAATTTAATGTCTAAATGTCGTGGGTGTACCGCCTAAAGTGACCAGGTCAAAAATTGACAAATATTAGATACTGCGCACAAGTCGTTTTAACGCCTATTACTTTTATGGAAAAATTAGTCCAAGCCAATATACATATCGAATAATAACCTTCTAACATGGATCATAAATGACATTTGGTTCATTTGGATACAGATAAACTACAGATAAAAGTGTATAGTTGTCTAGTTATTCATTTTGGCCAATTTTGGACTTCGTCACTTACATCACATTTTTGTACTTCGCAAAAATACATCTTCGATATGTTTATTTTAGGGATATCTGTCATTCTTCCTGAAAAATGATGGTGAGTTGATACGCAAGTACATGCCAAAGGAAAAGGCGGATCTGGTGTTGAGGAAATGTTCTCCGAAAAATATGGATTTGGATTTAGATTTTACCAAAAAACAGGTTTGATGTCAAATTACTTCAAATACGATTTTATGGCAATGAGTACACTTTTAGTCCAAATTTCAAAATCTTGTTGGTTGTCCTATCGAGTTGGAATTACAGCAAATATTGTCGTATTTGACTGAAAACGAGTGTTTGAAAAAATATGCCCGTGTTAAGAAATTGCAGATGGACGCATTCACGACACAACTAGTAAACTATTTAAGGAATCTTATTGACTTGTTGAAACTGAAATTGGAAACCACAGCGGCCGAGGAAAGGGAGAGAGAAAGTAAATTGAAAACTGCCTTGATGGACACAAAAGAAAAAACTATCAATATAAAAAGTAAGCAACTTTATTGTAACTTTAGAAATATAATGAATTGAATTCATTTTGATAAACAATTCGGTTTAGGATTGGAGGAAAAGTTGCTAAAACAATATCAGGATATGGAAGTTAAATTGGCTGAGAAGGACGTGTGTATACAACAAACTGAAGAAAAGATTAAGGACGTGCGTTCTAATTTTATGCAAAAAATCAATGACATAGTGTGAGTTAAGTAATTCTAAATGCATGCAATGCTTGTTTTTCTATTCTACTAGCTTAACTAACAGGCAGCTAACTTCACTGCCCCCATTTGATGTTAGATAGCTCCCGTAATATTTCCATGCTTAAATTACACTTACAGTGAGTCGATAAACCAATCAGATGCGTGGAAAGTTTCACCTGATTACAAAGGGTGACAGTCTGCGACAAATAACTCTCTATGTTTGGCAGCAAACATATCATTGTAACACCATATCATTGTAGAAGTTTTTAGCGAACGAGCATTCTAACCCGATAGCTGGTCTGATAGTAAAAGGCATTGTGTGAATCTTCTTTAACTGTGTACAAACTTTTGCAAAACAATTTAAATTTGATCTATTTTATATTTTAAAAACAGAATATTTCGTTTTTTTACTCGAAATCTACAAAACTTAAGTTGACTAACAATAAAACGATGGGTATCGAATTCAAAATGTGTTTGAAGACGCTAGTTGCACGGATGACGTATTTATAAATAAATAAATGTAAAGAGCCCTCGGTGACACAAAAGTTATCATCCAATGTATAATTTCCTTTTTGTACAAAATTTATAAATCTTTAAAATACGTTTCTTATTGAAAGTCTAAACTTATAGGTAAAGAAAATTGGCTTTTGCACTAATAAACCTCACTATTTATTAACTATCCTGAAAAGGGGAGGTAAAGGAATGTAGATCTCAAAATTTTTCAATGTCATTGACTTTTCTTTTAAACTTTAATTCCTGGAAAGTAAATTCAAGCTATTTAGCCATCTAAAAATATAATAATTTTATATATTTATTACACAAAATATCTAATCATAGGCAGGCATCTGAGAAAATTATGATAATTGAAACAAACCAGAGTGATATTCGGCAAACCGATTTATCAGCAGAAGCAAAAAATGCCCAACAGGAGTACCAAAAGTTATTAGATCAACACTTAGCGGAGGAAAAAATATTACGGTCAAAACGGCTAAAAGTTGAAGCCCAATTGGCGAATTGGTTATCAAAATTTGATCAAGATATTGGTGATCGACAAGCTCAGATGGATGAACTTATGGAGGGGTAAGAAAATATAATAATCTATTATTAAACTCATTAAAAAAATCAAATAATAAAATATTTTTACAAATTTTGGTAATTATAATCGGCCGTATATGCAAATTGTGTGTGAAAACTATTTAATAATAATAGTAATTTCTTGTAAACTGTGTAGATATGAAGCTGAAAAAGACGAATTAATGGAACTCGAAAATTTAATATCAGATCAAGATTTGATATATGATGAATATAAAGCAGAAAAGGACGATGAAGAAATAACACAATTTAGACACAAGGTTGAGATCTTTGCTTTTACTAGATCAGCTAAAATTATTCAGAGATATTGGAGAGCTTACAGACGTAGGAAGTTAGCTCGTAGGAAAGCTCGAAGAGGTAAAGGTTATGCAGGTAGTATTTTATAAGATCTAATATTTGTTTTTGTAGAGAGAGCTAAAGCAAAAGCCGAAGCAAGAGCTGCTAGGAGGAAGTGAAACTACAGTTTTTTTCCACTATATATACTAACATTTGTTTGTACAATGTTTTATTCAGTATAATAAATATTAGAAATTCTTGGTAATATTATTAAAAGTTGAATATAAAATAAAAAAATATATGTGATAAGTTAGCACCGTGATTGTTTTTGAGCATTTCGTTTAAAACATTATTTTTGATTTAATAAATGATGTCTTTTTAAATAACTTTTTACTGATTTCTTACATTTGGCGGTTTCAAATTAATTCAATTTAGTCTACAATTTTAATTTAATTTGCAATAAAGATTTCTTTATCCATTCGTTATCCATGTGGATGATATTCTCATTATTTATTTTAAAGTTTGTATGTATTCTTTAATTCATTCACTTTTTTGACTAGTTCATATTTATATTTTTTGCTTATGCCCGATGAGACGTCATATATTTACATTCTCGTTAAAAATATTACGTAAATTTTTGTAGAATTTTTTTTGTAGAAAATTAACAATTTCACCATTATACATTCGATAAAGAAATAGAAGAAATATTTAAAATCCAAATTTTAAATCCACCTCAGAAAATATTTTATCAATTTCTGGTGTTCTTAAAAGTCTTAAATTCTCAAAATATATAAACTGCAAAGTGTTACTGCTTAGAAGTTCTTCTTAAGGATGAAGTTCGAACTTCAAAGAGTAAAGGCCGTTCTTTAGTGCTAGGCATAAAAGATTGAGCTCGTCGAACTCTTTCACCTTCCCGCATTGGAACAAATTGTAACAATTTTGCCTCTAAAATTTCTTTCCTGTCTTCAGAAAGTCGAATTTTACCATTTGCCAATTTCAATTCTTCGTCTAATTTTCGTCTTTCTACTTCCAATTCTTTCAATTTCAATTCAGCATCTAAAAATAACAGAGTTTACATATTAAAAAACAATCCCCTTAAAGTAATTTTAGTTTAAATTTACCATAAACAGTTGCATCTTTTATAACCTACTAAGCTACATACGTACATTTACTGACTAGGCATTAAATAAATTTTAAGCGAACAAAATTATGACGTAGGTAACTAGGAATCAATTTTATTAAAGTGCTTCTTGACATTTGCAAAGTAGTAGATTTCAAATATTGACAAATCCAAAAATTTTCCGATACATTCTAACATAAGTTCGAAAACCATATTTGTTTGGCCCAGACTTGTTCCTTTTACATAAAAAAAACAATGTACTATAGTTTACAATAATTACCTTTAAGTTGTTGTTCTTTTAACTTTTGCAAGTATTCAAACTCTTGCCTTTTCCCTCTTTCCTCATTCAGCAACAAAGCTTGTTCCTCTTGTAACTTCTCCAACTCTTCCCTTTTCTGCCATTCTTCAGCCAAAACTCTCGCTTGCAAATTCCTTACAATCTCCTCATCCCTTTTCGCCTGAGTTTCTTCTTCCAATAATTTCTGTAAATTCTCCTTAATCTCATTTAGCTCGCACAGACGTTTCGACTCCTCTTTAACGACAGCTTCAAGTTCCTTAGCTTGTCCTTCAGCAGCTTTTCTTGCAGTTATTTCTTGTACCAACTGAGCTTTTGCTCTTAACATTTCTTGTAATCTACCTTGCCGATTTAAACGACGTTTTGTGGCCTGTAAACGTTGATAATTTTGAAACCCACCGGAATGTTCAATAGCTATTTGTAAAGCGGATATCCATTGCAGTCTAGTCATGTGGTCACTAGCTGTTAATTCAAAATTTCGTTCAGATGTATGAATTATAATTTTATAGTCAGGTTTAGTCTCAATTCGACTTTCTGATTCTAAATAGATATTACCACATTTATCTTTCTCTGATCTTGTTTTGTAAAAATTTAGTTCACTAGGTCGCAAAACGAACCAATATTCTCGTAAAGTAGGTAATATGTAACCTTTTTTGAAGAGATTTCCTTTTTTAATCACGTCTTCAACGAATGTCTGATAGAGATCCTTAACGGCCTCGCTAATAGCGTCTGAATCCTTAATATTTTCCAAACAACGAGTTTCTAGTATCGCTATAAAAGGAGCTAAACGGAATCGTCCCATAGACACACTTAAATCGGTAAAATCTTCGTCGTCCCAACGACAACCCAAAGAGGTTGCCAAGGCCTGTGCAACGTTCGACGCTTCGCTTGGGTGAAGCAAAACTTGGTAACTCTCATTATCGTCCGGAATTAATTCGCCTAGGAGACAAAATATTCTAAATATTTGGTATACGCATTCATCGCTGAACAAATTCTTCTCGCGCTGCAACACCTTCTTACGGCAAATGAGCCAGCAAATTTCGGAAATTTTTGATTCATAATCTCGTAGGTCGAACAATTGGATTTTCTGGGGTAACGCGTTGAAAACTTCACGATTGAGGTAATGTTTGAAGCAATCGAAATTTAAAGTATTTGTACTTCGGAAATGATCTAGACCTTTCTCTACGCCGATTAGATCGAGAATTGTTCCAATATTTGCTGTTAAAACCTAAAACAATTTTTTTAATAAAATTAACAAATTAATAATAGTAATTAATTTAATTAAGTTTTATTATAGGCAGATCCAGATAATAACTATAAAGCTTATATATGTAATGTCAAAATGAACACGATAATATAACAGACATGTAGGCATCACTATAATAGATATACTAAAGGTTATACAGACTAAACAAGTTAGATAAATTAAGCATTTCTTTACTTGTTTACAAGTTTTTACTATTATCTATCGATGTTTGTCCATCTAGACTTACAATCTTGTGTCACCTATCTAGTCACGTCTCGCTAACATCATCTGTCCTAATCTTGACCGCCTAGTCATGTTTTTTAGTCTTTTCTATTCCATCCTGCCTATCGAGTCAGTCTAGAATCCTTGATACAACATATTCGCATATTTTTTCTTATCTGTCTAATCTTGTTATTTTTATCTGTTTACTTTATTCTGGCGTCTCGTTTGTCTAGGTTTTCAATAGTTTTCTTTGTTTAAATAGGTACGACGGATAGAGAAGCAGGTTAGCTTAATTTTGTCCTATACACTTTTTATATAGACTTTTTACTCTAGATTACTTTTGTCTAATTTTATGTATTTAGTATTGCTGCTCTAGTGCTGTCTGGCTGGTTTTATCTGCCTAGTCATCTATGTCTACACTCTTCTATCAAACCTTCTTTGTCTAGCCATCTCTAAGTAGCCATCTATTTTGGCTAACTTGTTTGTTTAGACTCGACTTACTTGCCTTGCATATTTAGTTTTATCTATTATGTTTTGTAAGTTCATATATATATATATATATATATATATATATATATATATATATATATATATATATATATATATATATATATATATATATATGTATGTATTTATCTCAACTTTGTGTGGAATTGTCGACCATGTCAAATTAACTTAATCTGTCAGTTTTGTCTTTCCGATGTTGCCTCGCAAGCTTTACTCTGCAATCCAATAGTATTGGCTTTCTAGTCTCATCTTTGCTGTCTATTCATGTCGTGTTCGTGTCTATCTAATTTTGTTTGTCTAGTCATGTTTAATCATTGTAGCCTTGGTTTTTATTTAGACTTTTCAATTTGTAGAATAATCTGTACGTTTCAAAAATTTAAAAATAATATTTTTCAATATGGATATAAGCATATAAGTATTTTTAGTTTGTAGTTAGTGTTAAAAAGTTTGCGTATGCAATAGCATGTAATTACGGCGTTCAAAATATGACAAATCTTTAAAATTAATTCATAAAAGTTTAGATTAATTCAAATAATTTATTTATTTTATAGATTCGTCAATCCATAAAATAATTTAATTATTTTATATATTATTTCTTTCGATATTTTATGGATTGTTAAGCAATATTTTGCCAAAAAGGTAAATTTCTGCTGTAGCTTTCATAAATAAAAGTTGAAATATTAACATATGCTAATTTTCCAAAAATGTTTAGACAGTAGGAGTATTTAATTTAAATGAAATACATAATATGAACATAAACAAATACGTCTTTTAACCTTTTAAGTTATTTTAGAATTACAGTTTATCAGATTTACTTTTGAGTTACATTACAAACATTTATATACTTCATCTAATATAGTAATATTTTTAAAATGCAAATTATATATTTTTTATTAAATTTTGATTCTGTTATATTGGTCAGGAAAGTAATTTCGGTTGTCACACATAACGAGCATTATTTTAAATTTTTCATAGTCATATTGAGATTAATTGAGAAACATGTGGTGTGTGATTTTAAGTGTAGCTGTTACTTGAGGGTGAAGTTAGTTTGTTAGTCTGTTAGTCTGTCCGTCTGTCCGTCTGTCCGCACATGTGGTTGTTTATAAAATCGTAGCTCCTAAAGGAATGGACCGATTTTGATGCGGTTTTTTTAAGCTGACGTGATCAAGAAGGTTCTATGACGTGATAAAGAAGGTAGCTATAGTTTATGAAGATCTGTTCAGGCGTTTGATGATCATCAGCTCATTTCCTAGTTGAGATCATTTTGAGTTGCGCTGTTACTGTCCATAAATTACAAGAAATCACCGTAGACAAGGCTGTCGTTTATTTGTGAAGAAGTACTTTTGCAAAAGGCCAAGGTTACGTGGCCTTTAGTAAATCGTGTAAAAAGTTTGCAGTGTGCACTTTGTGAACTTAATCAAAGACAGCTGTTTAATAATCCTCATGACAAATCAGCTTTAGCAGAACTGCAGAGATTAAGAAACGCATTACCATTAATAAATTTTATAAGAACATAAATCAAACTTAATTTTTTGACCAAAACTTAATTCTTGTTTGAAAACAATCCCCACCAATCACGTATTTGCGAACGAAATTTCAAAGAGGTAACATTAATCACTAAAGGTCGCAACTTTATATAATTGCCTATTTTTTTTCATTATAGGCAGATGAGAAAGATAAGCAAATAAATCCTCTATAAAATAAATGATTCTCTATCGTTTTACACTAGTTTTAAAAAACCTATTTTGCCTATTTTGCTGTTTTAAATTTCTGCCTAAAAGATACCTAATGAGCTTTTATAGCGCATATTTGTGACCTAAAATAGTGAAAAATTGTTTATTCATAAATTCTTAGTCTGTGTAAAATTACGGAATGCATATTATCTTTTTATCTACGCATTAGCAGCAGGTACCACTTGGCACCAGCAAACGTGTTCTCGTCGTCTTCTTCACGGATTTGTGAATCCTAACCTCAAAATTACACACACAAAAAGTTTACAAAGCTACCTAGTTTAATAAGTTTTTTAAGTTTACCTAGTTTTAAATTTTAATACCTCTGCAGGGACCGTTGTTTGTTGAAATGGTTGTAATGCAATTTGACTGTAGCTGTGAGGAGTCTATAAGCAAGGCACAACATTGTTTTAAAACTACAGACATTACAAATTGTCACATTTTAACAGAAATAATTACAAAATCGGAAAAAAAAAACTGGAACGCCATTAACAGAGAGTCTGTATAATTGGTGAACAATGTGTTAAACCAATTGAAAACTGCACCAGGCAAAAATGAACGAAGTGCATTTTTAAAACTTGAGGCCATTTTACAAAAAAAATCCAGACTTTTCTATTTTACGAAACGTAGGAAAAATTTAAAGTTTCGAAAATGTAGAGCTTCCTGAAAACATAACGCTAGAAACACCGGTAATGTTGAAGTATGCACCGGTAACGTCATGCGATGTTGAACGTTCTTTTTCCGCATATAAAGGGTCCGCCAATTAGCGCGCTCGATCTTTAACAGCTGATGGCGGCCATGTTGTTTGTGGTAGAGTTATCAAACCTAGTTGTTATTATTCAGTGTATCTTCACAAATTACCATGAACCAATTCAGCCGCGAGCAACATGTGCAAATCATTAAAATGTATTACGAAAATCATTCATCGGTTCGGGCAACGTTCCGCGCGCTCCGCCAATTTTACGGTGCAATTGGTCGTCCTGCTGAGTCGACTATCCGTCGTTTGATAAACAAATTCGAGGCAACCGGTTCGGTGAACAATAAGCCAACACAGACGCGTCGTCGAAACGTCCGATCTGCCGCGAATGTCGCCGCTGTGCGCGATAGTGTGCGTGAAAATCCGCGACAGTCAATTTCACGTCGCGCACAGGAACTCAGCCTTTCGGAAACATCACTTCGCCGAATCTTGCATCTGGATTTGGGCATGCATTCGTACAAGATCCAGCTGACACAAGAGCTCAAAATAAACGACCATAGACAGCGCCGTATCTTCGCTGATTGGGCTTTAGAGCAGTTGGAAGTCGACCCCGAGTTTGGTCGCAAAATCATCTTCAGCGATGAGGCACATTTTTGGATAAATCGGAATGTCAACAAGCAGAATTGCCGTTATTGGGCCGAGAACAATCCACAGGAGGTCCACCAGGTCGCAATGCACCCAGCAAAGGTAACTGTTTGGTGTGGATTTTGGGCCGGAGGCATCATCGGGCCGTATTTCTTCGAGAACGATGATGTTGTGGCCATCACGGTAAACGGCGAACGATACAGATCCATGATAACGAACTTTTTCTGGCATGAAATCGACAATATGGCTGTCGAGGATATGTGGTTTCAGCAGGACGGCGATACGAGCCACACAGCGCGCGCCACAATGGATCTTCTGCACGAGCGCTTCGGAGGAATGGTTATCTCGCGCGGAGGTGACATCAACTGGCCACCGAGATCGTGCGATTTAACCCCACTAGACTATTTCTTGTGGGGTTTTCTTAAATCACAGGTCTACGCAAACCAACCACAAAACACTGATGACCTCAAAGTCAACATACGCCACGCCATCGATGAAATGCAGCCCGATTTGTGCGCCAGAGTCATTGGAAATTGGACTTCTCGTATGCGCGCCACCAAGCAAAGCCGAGGTGGCCATTTGAACGATATTATTTTCCATACATAATGCCTTCGAATACTCTTTCAAACAAAAAATAAATTTCATTTATACCTCTCACACAACTTGCTTTATTTTATTTTAAAGATCGAGCGCGCTTATTGGCGGACCCTTTATAATGGTTTTATCTGACAGATGGCACAGCTTCACACCAGACAATTTAGAAAAAAGCTAGCGGCAGTGTATTGCAACAGAAAATATAACACTGAAAATATAAAATATTAAACTGGTGCTGCCATTTGTTAGTATTAGAAGTATACTTTACGTTCCACTGTATAAGATTGGGGAAAAGTACGTTAGTCTCTGAGGTGATTATGTGAATCCAATGTATCAAAAAAATGCCCCTTCCCTAGAAGGAAAATAGGTGTTTGAAAATCACTTCCTCGCCAAAAGTAGCGCACAAAAACAACTTTTATATGTGAATATAAAGATTCTAGTATAATTTGGGAGCCTTAAAGTCGGAGAAACAAAAAGAGACAAACACAACAACGTTCAGTTAAACTGACAAATTCCTACAATGGCTTGTTACCTATAGCAAAGAAGAAGTTTGATGATCTTCAACATCTCAAAAATATTGAAACAAGACAAAAACCATCCACGTTGAATAAATTTCTGTAAAAATTAAAAAAAAAAAAATTTAATAACCGTTTTTTTTCTCAATCTTTTGGTAAAGAATGATTATCAAAGGACGTTTTTCAAGGCAAAAGTTAATGGGAAATAAAAAAACAGCAAATCATTGTTGCCAAGCAAGGACCATTATAGGTACAATTTCTAAAGTAAAATACATTCCCAAAATAGGTATGTAGGATCAGATAATTTCGGTACATAACCTTTCTTGAACTCACACCCTTCAAAATTATCGGTACTTAATTTCGACTTGTGGATTATAAGTCCGTGGATTATAAGTTGGACTTCCGTGGTTTTTCCCTACAAAAAAGGTGTTTCGAGACGTTATAGACTTTTTTTAGTCAAGTATTAATATTTCTAAGACATAGAATCTTAAATACCAGTAAACAATAATATTTAGAAGCAGTTTGCTTTTCTAAAACTGTTTTATACTCTCTAGAATATTGGCTACGCGACTTTAAACTTTAAATTTCGTTTTTCTCAAAACTAATCTAGGTGGACATGTGTGCTTTTTCCCCTGTGCCTTTCAAATGTTATAGGAAATTTTTTATTTTCATGATTATTTGAAATTATATTTTTAAACATGATACGTTTCTTCTAATATTTATTAATTGGGTATTTGAATTTATAATAATTGATATAAAAAAAATAAATTATTAATTTTGTAAAAGTAGCAACATTTGTGTACTATTTAAATTTTCTTTCTCATTTAATTACATAATGGCACACATTATTAGGTAATAATACTAGGCTTATATTTACTAATTGTTACTATAACATCATTTGTAATATTCAGCTAATTCGATGATCAATATTAGATGACAAGGTAATACTGGTACCGGCATAATAAAATTAGAAATATAAAATAATTCAAAAATAATGAAATGAGTACGTAACTAAATGAAGAAATTTACTCGCCTTTTGCTATATTTGCCTTTGCTATAATTGGGTAAAAAGTAGATAATCAACAAATTTTAATTGTCAAAGACGATAGTATATAGAAGTTGATTCCAAAGACTTATATGAAATATATACTCAAGGGATTTTCTAGATTGTCAAAATTTGTCTGGGATAGTAACGTAAGCACACGCTAGCGGCCGCACATCGCCGCGATTTTGCCGCACATCCAGTTTCTTGTGTGTTCGGTCAATGATTTGCTTTTATTCTGTTGTTGCTTCAACTTGCTTTCTTACTTATAGCTATTTATTTATATATTAATTAATTTCATATTATTCATATTAATTTAATAATTTATCAACGAAGGATATAATAAAATGGAATCTATTACCTAATGTAATTTAACTATATTTTATGATTCATTTTTATACGATGTCGTGTTTTATAAGGAACTAGTAATATAAAAAATGAAACCAAGGTATGATTCAGTTTCTAACACAAAAGCATTTTCATTTGTAACATAATACTTATTTCCATATTTATTTATGAATATTAATAAATCTAGAAAGGAAAAATTGCAGAAGTATCTCAAATTTTATTTAAAAACTTTAAAGGAAACCAGTAAAACGAACGATAAAATAAAACAAAGATTTTTTTGTATAAAACAATTCCAAAAGTCTATTACACGCTATCGACAAAAGAGCCGCACACTCGTAGAAGACTAATCAAGAGTTCAAACCACAGCCACTGCACAGTTTTGCGGAGGGCTTATTGTTAATTCAGAAGAAAGATACCTTGAGTCACAGCTGACAATAGTGCAGGGTTGCGACACTATTTGAAGGTTTTTTAAATGGGGAAAAATCCCCGCTTAATGATGTGTGTACTTTAGAAATATAATTCAATAAATATTCGAAGGGCAACCTTTTTTTGGATAAATCTAAATGCGAAGGTTAAATAAAATGTTCATTTCAAGTAATTTTCTTTTTTTTTAAATTAAAATTCAAGTAATCTTTATCAAAGATAAAGTTCTGTAGCCAAAGTAATTTAATAAATTCGAAGTTAATTTTGACAAGAAACTTAACTATTAATTTATTGAAATATTATTTTAGAATTTGTCTTGTTTTTATGTGATAAAAAACAACCTTGAATTTTAATCAAATGCTCTAGCAACAAATATTTCGTTTAATAATTATGAATTTAAAATAATACTCCAATAAAATAGTAGTTTATGATACAGAGAGGTTTTTGACACAAGTATCATACATTATCTTATCTACGAAGCATGTTAAAATACTCTTGCATTTATAAAAAAATAATTGTTTCTTACCAATAATATTGAAAAATCGTAATTTTCGCAGACAAAAAACTTCAAATCACTGGCACAAGGAGGTTAGAACGGTCAGCGCCTCCGTGGCAAAAATTGCTAACTAGCAAGAAACGCAAAGTGACAGTGAGGATCACTCATTGTCGATGTAATCTAGATTTAATGTAGATTAGGTTAAGTTAAGTTATATTAGAGCTAGATAAATCCAGACTGCGAGGCAGAGACTTCTTGATGCATAATAATAACAAATATAAATCGTTTAATAATGAAACTCCATTCGATTTACATTGGACTTGATTTAAGCACGATTTGGATACTTTTATACAAGATTATAATAATGGCATCCTTCACATACAATAATTTACTTATTAATGTGTTAATTTTGATGTGCGAGTAGATAAAGAATTTATATGAAATATTTGTCATATTTTAGGATATATTTATTGTATTTGATATTTTAATAATTTTTTAAATATTTTTTTGTTTTAAATTAAAACTAAAAGCAGAAATTATATTTTGTGTGCTACAAATTAAATGTTTTTTTAGAGCATTTGAATAAAATTCAAGGTTGTTTTCATTACATCGAAACGAGACAAATTCTACAAAACTATTTCAATAAATTATAAGTCAAATTTCTAGACAAAATTATCTTTGAATTTATTGAATTGCTTTTCCTACACAACTTTGTCCTTTGTCAAAAATTATTTTTGCCCATTT
This sequence comes from Phosphuga atrata, assembly GCA_944588485.1. Classification (NCBI taxonomy): domain Eukaryota; kingdom Metazoa; phylum Arthropoda; class Insecta; order Coleoptera; family Silphidae; genus Phosphuga; species Phosphuga atrata. The sequence continues at coordinate 64,093,194 of OX155893.1, read as the reverse complement.
ATACTTATTTAGATTTTTTTTTTTTTGACTAGATCTTGACAAAATCAAGAAACGCATTTAATTTGCTTTGCTAAATTATAAATCAATATTTTAATTAACCTTTGCATTTAGATTTATTTAAAAAAAATGTTGTCCTTCCAATATTTAAGACACACAAATTGGCTATTATTTATTTATTGATCAAATATCAAATATCAACTTAATCATATCAAATATGAACTTATCATTAAGCGGGTATTTTTCGCATTAAAAAAAGTTCAAATAGCGCAGCAACCGTTCAGTATTCTACCGTCATAGGGAACGACACAGTAACCACGTAAATGTTGAAACAGAGGAAAACGTCATAGACTAAAATGCTCTATGCCCAGGTGTGGCGAACCTTTATGTATCAACGTGCCATAACTTGAGTGTTTCCGATAATTCCTTGAACTGAGAAAATCTCGCTGAAAATTCCTGTAGATTGAAGAATCAATTAAAGAAATTCTTCAGTAAATTTTTCTTCGCCTGGTTTCTCATGTACATATAAGTCGTTGATTTTTTTTTCAGGTTTGCGAAATAATTGTAGTTTTTTGTAATAATATCGTTTCTGAAAACATGCAGTTTAACGTCAAATATGCGAATGAGATATGTCATGACTGTTCTAACAACCATTCAAATTTTGTCATTTTGTATTTTACGTTCATTACACTGATAATTGCATTCATTGCAATTATCAATCACTATGACAACACGATTTAGTTTGACAACTTAATCCCAAATAAATTTCAAAATATCCCGTTTTGTCAATGCGAATGTTCAACGTATAAATGCGTTAATCAAAAAAGAAACTTACAGTCACAAAAACATTTGGGGAATATTTAAGGAATTTTGCTGCGAACGAGAATATGAATTAAATAAACATAGAAGCTTAGAAGAATTGGCGTTGATATTAAAAGATATCAACTGAGAGATGACCGCCCGTCAATATGAGAAAGAAAGACGGGACCGAATTTAAAGAAGCAACGGCAAAGACAATGTGGAACGTTTCGTGCAAACTTTTGCAAGAAAAGTACAAATAGTATGAATATAATATTATGATTGACCCATTTATCAATATAGTATTTAAAAAAAACTACAAGCAGGTCCATGTAAACGTAAGTCCAGTTCAGTTTCGTTAAATTTGTTTGAAGTTAACAAAATGATATTGTTATGGGATGAAAATACTCCTCAAGGTCTTATGTGTATATTTTACCCTATTGTAAAATTAGAGTGGCGAGGAGGAGAGGCAGTTGCTTGTCTGAAGGATTTTTTTCAAATCCAGAAAAATAACGATGACTCTCCAAGAAATCGCATTGAATACAAACCGGTGCTCAGTAAAACGTGCCAAGGTGGTTCTAAAACTGTACAAGAAAGACAAAGCTGCCCTGTACGTCTCTTTCATAAACTGATGTCAAAACGAGGCGACAATATTACCTCACCGCGACTGTTCTTAAAACCAAGTCGACACTGGAAAAATGAAACTGACAAATGGTACGATAATGTACCTGTTGGAAGAAATACAATAAATAGATGAACTAAATCTGCTGCTGAGGCAATTGGCTTGAATGTAAAGGACAAAAAGATAACAAATCAATTGGCAGAAAGTGGTGTAGAAGAACAACAATTGCTGAAAATTACTGGTCATAGCAATCAAAATTCTATAAAACCATACTTAAATCTCGATTAAGAATACAACAACAAGATCATAAATATTATGCGTGGTAATAGATCTTCTATAGTAGAGAACAGCAACGAATCTAATGTTAAGTTAAATTTTAATAATTGTACTTTCACTAACTGTACTTTTAATAAATAAATAAAAATTATTATTTATTTAAAAATATAAATAAATAAATATCCCTCGAACATTGACAAATGCCTCATAATTTTATGACAAATTTCTCAAGCTCGTTGCTTGGTAACAGTTACCAAGGAACGAGCTTTCGATTGTTATATAATTATCTCGTCTATTATCAATAACTGTTCAATAACTGTTACCAAGGAACGAGCTTTCGATTGTCATAAAATTATCTCGTCTATTATCAATGTCCTAGGGATATTACTACTGATAATTGTTTTCTTTGTGCCTTGAAACTTTACGTTCAATTCATTGAAATGTGGGCATATGTCTGTAAAAAACATCAATTTTGAAAGCCACATAACATCCAACTGTGGGTATTGTTCAATTTTTCCCTCATTTTGCGGAAACAGTCTGATTTCTTCCAAGCAGTCATCAAATCTTTGAAGTACAATCCCGCGGCTCAACCAGCGAACATTATTATACATCAGTAAGTCATTATAGACCGAGTTGACTTCATCCAACAAAAAAACAAACTTTCGGTTATTTAAAGCCTGGGACGATACGAGGTTGTCTATTTTTGTGACTACCCCCATTACATTATCAAGAGATATTAAACCACTCTTTGCACACGAGGGTTGTTGGTGAATGATGTAATGGAAATGAAGAATCGAATGTCCTACGTCTGTTTGAAATAAACTTTAAATAAATTAAACCATTTATTTTTGCCCGCCATACTTGGAGCACCATCTTCAGTTGTTACTGAAAAAACAGCCGTATAAATATCTGTGCTTGTTAGCATCTGTGTTATTGCAATGAATTCTTCCATAATGACGTTTCTAACGCAATATCGAGCAAAATGAGCTAAATGTGCAGATTTAGTGACGACAGTACTTTCGTCAAGACATAGCGATATAAAAGTTTTAAGATTCTTTCTTTTGTGTTTGTAGATAGATGATCGAGTATCTTTGATTATGAATTATATTATCTTTATTACCGAAATCATCAAAAAGTGAGGGCGCGCATGCTAACCAGGCTTTCTTCAAAAACTCTCCCTCTTGAAAAGGTTTCCTATGTCGAGCAATAACATTTGCAACCAAATAACTTGCCGCGCTCATATGACAATTTTATATGACAAACAAGCTGCCGCCCCGTTCACTGCGTTCGATCACTCCGTAGCGTAGGATCACTCGCATTCGTTTGTAATATAACACTTCATATATTATTTTGAATTAAAATGCAAACCGTTTTGATCGGTAGCGTGCCCAAAATATTCTGTCGCGTGCCATCAATTGCACGCGTGCCATTGGTTCCATCCCTACTTTTACATTTTTTACATAAGCTTTTACATTAGCTTTACAATTTCTTTCTTCCGCTATTAAATTTATTCGATTAAAATATGTTCTATATAAGAAAATACATACTACTATTTAATTAATTTTGTTGTTGAAAAAGCAAGTTTGTCTTTTTACTTAGTGTTCAATAGATTCTGGAATTAGTTTATACTAACAATAAGTAAGAACATAGCAAGTATGTTTACTTGTGTGGCGGAACGAGAATTTCTGCTAAGAAGTTATATGCTAGTATATTATATGATGATAATGTGAATAAATAGATTCTAATGAATATATTCTGAGAAAAAAGCAATTTAAAGTGCCTTAGATCTCGAAACGCGTCCACAGATGGCTATCCACTTAAGGTATCGGAAAGACATGATCTTAAAAAGAATGTTATTTTTATGGTTTTTGTTGAGTGCCACGAAGGTGGACTGAAAGCCATAAAATAACTTGCAAATTTAACTGAGATTTGTTTTGGTAGTCCTAAAAAGACTCAATAATTGTTATGATTTTGTTGAGTTATTTGATGTAACTATGTATGTAACTATCGAAATTAAAAGCCCATTTCCATAATGGAAAACAACCGGAATTTAAAATGTTACTACTATTTTTACAGAGCGACAATAGTTCCTGTTTGTTATTATGAGAGAATATTAGATCGTCGACGTAAAATGAAGTTAATATTATTTGAGATATTTGCTAGGACAATCTAACGCTAATTGCCGTAAACATCTCATAGCTAGGTACGGGGCTGAAGCAGTACCATATGTTACTGTGTTCAGTTGGTAAACTTGTAATGGGTCACGTTTATTTTCCCGCCATAAAATTAATTCTAATGTACGGTGATCAGGCTGTACTAGAACTTGTCGGTACATTTTTTCTACATCCACTCAAGCAACGAACGCGAATTGTCTAAAACGTAAAAGTATACCGAATAAATCATTTAATAGCGGAGGACCCATCAACTGTCCATCAAACGATTTACCTGTAGTTGTTTTTGCAACCGCATCAAACACAACTCGCAACTTAGTTGTTGTACTTTCACTTTCAGTTGGTAAACTTGTAATGGGTCACGTTTATTTTCCCGCTTAAAATTAATTCTAATGTACGGTGATCAGGCTGTACTAGAACTTGTCGGTACATTTTTTCTACATCCACTCAAGCAACGAACGCGAATTGTCTAAAACGTAAAAGTATACCGAATAAATCATTTAATAGCGGAGGACCCATCAACTGTCCATCAAACGATTTACCTGTAGTTGTTTTTGCAACCGCATCAAACACAACTCGCAACTTAGTTGTTGTACTTTCACGCTGTACACAATGATAGGGTAAAAAATAATAAGGTGAAATGTATGTTTCAAGACGACTCATATGACCTACTCATATGACCTAACGCTAAATATTCATTTAGAAATCTGTATACATACGTTTTATTTCAGGAAAACAATCCAGTCTTCGTTCTAATGATAAGAATCTATTTTTTTGCTAGCACGTATGAATCGCCGAGAGAATCAGCTGATTCACACATAGGTATTCGCACCGCAAACCTACCGTCACTTTCGCGAGTGGTGGTTGAAGTGAAAAGTTCCTCACAAACCTTTTCATCAGCTGTGAGAATGTTTTGTGTTGATTTGCCGTTATAGACCTCTTTTCTCTTTGACTTCTAGTTCCCAGAAACGCCTTAATTGGTCATCTAGTCGTCTAGTGAGTTTGTGACTGTACAACAAACCATGTCACTTACCCTAGTTGGAATATTACAGGTTAGCGTACCCGATATAATCCATCCTAAGTATTTTGTAGGTAAGGCCCATTGGATAAACGCATCCGACCTTCCTGTAGCAAGCTTCAAAACAAATCAGCACCAATGAGTAAATCTATCTTTGCTGGAATTTGATAGTTGGGATCTGCAAGTGTAACGTTTTGAGGTATTTGTAACGATTGAACATCTATGATTGTGTTCGGGAGACAATAAGTAATGTTAGGTAAAACGGAACAATTTAAACGAGTACTAAAATTACTAATCTTCGATCGCATGAGGAGGTCACAAGACTGCTGTGAACGTGTAACAGTGTTACCTAACCCAGTGATAGTGAGTGTGGACTGTTTTTATAAAGTGCTTCGGTAACAAAGGGCGCGCGCAACGATGTGTGTGTTGTTGTGACACACTTCTACAACTGCAGTTGAAAGCAAAACCTGTTCTAATGGAATAGATTGCACGGCTTGATTCAAGTCATTTGTATGTGTGTTTAATGAATGTGAAACTGCGCAAGCACCGTCCAACGCGCTATTCACACTAGCGTCCGCGTCAGTGTGCATATGAGCAGGAACACAACTGATAGAATTACAACTTGCATTGCTATCTAAGTGAATAAGACTGTTATGTTTTTGTGAACATTGTTTACATGGACCGTACTGACACTCCTTAGTGGTATGACTAGAACGTAAACAGTTACTACATATGTCTTTTTTAGAAACGAATTTGTACCTATCATGGACAGATAGGTTAAGAAAACGAAAGCGCGAGTACAACGCATGATTAGCTTCGCACATAAGGCACTTATAAGTGCTAGCAGATTTACCTGACCGAGATGGTTGTTTGTTGTTTGAAACAAAAGAACGTAGTTGCGTGGAAGATTGTGAATTGTTACTATTTGTTGAGCTTTTTGATAATTCACTAGTCTGTCTGTGAGCGCTTTGTATCATATCTAGTACATCAGAACGAACAGAACAACAAATCTCTTAAAAACTGAATTAAGTCATCTAACTTTGCTTTCCTAGAGCCCTTACAAATGGAACTTTTAATATGTTCCCATTCTTTATTTGTAACTGGATCAAACTTGGTAACTACTAAATAAATTAGTAAAGTATCCCAGTGGGCTCATCCATAATTTTTAATGATATTAAGTTTTTTAAAACTGAGTCAATTAACTTTCTTATTTGAGTGGGTGATTCCTTTGTAATGGCTTACATAGAAAACAAAGCTTTAACATTATTACTTATAAGTAACCTGTTACTGTCAAATCTATTAGTCAACAGATCCCATGCAACTTGATAGTTGTCGGAGGTAAATTCTAATGATTTTATTACTTGTAACGCTGTACCTTTTAATGATGAACGTAGATAATGGAATTTTTGAATTGGATTAATGTCTGGTGCATTATGGATCAACGATATGTATGTGCCCCGATACTCTAGCTAGTTCTCATATGACCCGTCAAAGGATGGTAACGATATGGTTGGCAGTTTAACTATATTATTATTTGTATTGCCACTATGGGAACATAATTTGCTGGTCACAATTCTCTCCACGTGTTTGTTTGAAATACATTTAGCTAAAGAAATTGTTTTGAAATACTGTGTTTCAACCAATTCTCTAATCTCCAATTGTGGATCCAGTTCATCTTCACCCATAGTGTTCTCGATTCTGGTTTGAACAATTTGAACCTCATCGAAAATTTGTTAGGGGTTAGATATGCGTAACTGTATCTCAACAATTTGTTGATCACTTATTGAAATGTTTTCTAACGAACTAATGTATATACCAAAGAGTGTGAGTCTACCGCGTAAAATACCCCGTTTTTTATTTAAATCACGAATATCGAGATCGTCGCTATTGGAAATAGTACGAGGTGATTTAGTTCCTAAACTCATTGTGATGGCTGTGTGGGAAACGAAAGAGAGTACCTACTAGTAGCACCGAGTCTGATGTAGCTCACGCCGAATGTGTACCGGTAGCTCAATATGGACACTCGATGATTCGTGTTGAATCCTTTAGTTGAAAGTCAATTTCAAGATGTTTTCCTCAGCACGAAAATTCTTGGTAACGTGGGTTTCGGTTATAATTTGAATTTGTTTTTTACTGGAACGATACTTTTCGCTGACGATAATTCGGTTCGAAGTACCAATATTTGGAAGATAAATAACGTACTCCGTTGATGATTGATGATTGCAGTTTTAATGATTCTTTACAATGACAATGATTATGTGAAAATTGAATAATTAAGTGAAAATTAATGTCAATGACAGTGACAGTTACAGTGTCACTTGTTTGCGCGCAGTGGCGCCAACATATATTTAAGTTAAAATCAGACTTTTCAGTTATTGACAACCATCTTACAAAAATCACAAAACAAGTATAGTGTAATCTTGATAATCCGATACATATTGGACCAGACAACCGCCGCATTATCAAAAATTCCGGATTATCGGGATTAAATTAAAACAATAACAATTTTAAATATTTTATGTACAATTGTATTTCAGAAAGAATAAAATATATATGTATATAGGTAAACGTGTACATACAAAAAAATATGTACAAACCTAGAACAGATATTAAGACAATTGTAGAGTGTAGTTAGCTTGGTAAGAATGTCAATGTTTTCAAAATTAAAAGCAACGTGTGTTGGCCAGACCTTTTATCAAGAAGAGACTGGATGGTGTTGTTTTTGACTTTATTTTTCTGCGCCCGAGGTTTATATCCGAGGCGGGGCAGCGTAAAAAAAGACACGTGTTTCGCCAGACCGGATTACTGAAGTACACGATTAACCAACCGCCGGATTATCAAGATTATACTGTAAAGTCCTTGGCGTCACAAAGATAAATAAGTAATGTCAAATTTTGTCATCGGCATCATTGGTTTTTCAAAATTTCACAAAATAGCACCAGACTCATCAAATCTCAGTATTTTACTTCACATATGGTTAAAAACTCTTTATATGCAAAATCTGAAAGCTCGAACTCAATGTTAGAGACATGCAACAATTACTTAGAATCGTCGTTTTCTTCCAAGTGCCAATGTAATTGTCTCTATGCAAAAAACTTCTCACATTGTTGTTCAACTCAATATTTGAACCTGGAAAAATACCAACAGACTGGCTGAGGTCGACGTTCATCGCTCTGCCAAAAAAGCCGAATGCTTCTCAATGCGACCACCACCGAATGATAAGCCTTATGTCTCAAGTCCTCAAGGTATTTCTCCGCATCGTCCACACTCGCATATACGCCAGATGTGAGGAACAGGCTGGAGAAACGCAATTTGGATTTAAGAACGGAGTGGGCACGCGCGAGGCTCTCTTCTCTATCAATGTTCTCACGCAGGGATGCCGGCTTTATTGACTACCGAAAAGCTTTCGACTGTGTCTCGCAGCAGAAGCTCATTGAGATCCTAAAATACACCGGAGTCGATGCGGGAGAGCTGAATATCATCACGCAGCTGTACTGGCATCAAACTGCAGAGATTAGGATAGAGGGCATAACATCCGAAGAAACAGAAATCAAAACAGGTGTTAGACAGGGGTGTGTCCTGTCCCCTCTCCTCTATAATATATACTCGGAGGCAGTGTTCCGGGAGGCACTGGAGAATGCGAAAGAGGGCGTTAAAATCAACGGCACCCTTATTAACAACGATATTGTGCCGACGATATTGTCGTGGTCGCCGACAGCCTCCCATATCTTCTTGTTGATCTTATCGTTGAACATAGGATACAATATGATCTACACATAAACGTTGCCAAGACCAAGGTGGTTGTGTTCTCCAAGGCACCAAGATGGACGACCCTCCAAATTAACAACCAGGTTGCGGAACAAGTGCCGTCCATTAAATATCTTGGAGCCCACGTCAACGAGAACGTCACCCCAAAATGGAAATCAGATCAAGGATAGAACAGGCCATAAGGACATTCATCTCCATGAAGAACCTCTTTACCAGTAGAGACCTAAACCTACAGCTCCGCATATGCATATTGCGCTGTTATATCTTCCCAGTGCTACTCTATGGCTCCGAGAGCTGGACATTCTGCCAACCAATGGAGAGCCGCATTGACGCCTTCTAGATACTACTACTTGTACTTGTATCGCCGTATACTGCGTATATCCTGGGTAGACAGGATAACCAACGAGAAAGTGTTAAGAAGAATAGGTAAAGGTCAAGAACTGCTGACAACCATCAAAGAACGAAAGCTCCAATACATCGGACACGTTATTAGAGGGGAGCGGTACGAGTTCCTCCGACTCCTCATCTAAGGAAAGATCGAGGTCAAACGATCTGTGGGCAGACCGCAGAACTCAAGGCTAAGGGATCTGCGTCGATGGTGCGGACGGACATCTATAGAAATTTGCAGAGGTGTGGTTTCACGCACCATCATAGCCAGTTTGATCGTCAACCTTCGTTAGGGAGACGACGTCCTAAGAAGAAGAAGTTCCACAGGACCATGTACTTTGGAAATCATTACTTTTTCATTCATTCCCCTTTCATTATGCTTTTGATTTTGGATCTTACTTGGGATTTCTTCATGAATTTTCCTGTGAGAAATTTTAACCATTCTGTTACGACTTCTCCTGGAGCAATGTCTATAACCTTGAAAGGTGACGGTTTTATCCTCGAACTTTTAAGCAGTTAATACCAATGAATCAACTCATATTCTTATCACACTCAAAATAGCTGTGTCGTCTTATGGGAAAGGTTATTTTTAATGAGTCGACAAAATTTAATTTATGAGTGATTGTATGTATGAACCTAAACATGGTATAATTGTTGTTTCCACCCCAACAGGAATCACAAAATATAACAAGATGCCTTACAGCATTTTCCGTTTGATTGGAGTGAAACTTCATCATATCCTTTCTTGTCACATACTTCCGAATAGGAATAGAAATAAGACTGTCCAGTCGCCAGATTATGAATATGGAATGTGTTTATAGATAATTGTCTCGTAATAAATATCATTCGCAGTTTTATTCAGAAGAGAAATATTTTTTGGTCAATAGCTGTTGCTAAAAAATCCTTGATTCATACTTTGTTTTTTGACTCCCCTTTTCCTTTCATAAAAAAACATAGATAGATAGATAAAGATAGATTTTGTTATTTGAATTTTATTCGAATTTGAAAATTGATTGCTCTTTAATTCATCAAGTTTCTTTTCTTGCTCAAGTACCTTAGCCTTGGCTAAATAAGCATCACAGGAGCTGCATATATCACTTCTTGGGTAGCCAAAAGCTATGTTAAACTGTATCTTAAAGATATGCCTGTATGACTATACGAAATTAGTTTTTTAACAATTATTTTTAAAATAGATTTTTTCACAATCCCCCTTCTTTACCGGTATGTCATGGACTTTCCCAGTTATTCTCGCTTTGGGCACATCTAAAAACTTGTTCTTAGCGATATCTTTTGACTACTTGTAAAAACTAGTCGTTGGAAATGCAATTACCAAGACCTAGATTTGTTACCAGTACAAAACCAAAACAACAAAAAATTGTGATATTCAATGTTCCTTGCCTGAACCTTATTGAGTTCTTATTAAGACTAAATATTTTGAAAAAAAAAAATTTAAACAAAAAAAATTAACTGCCAAAGAATTTACCAAATCAATTTAAAAAATACAACACGCATTCAGAATTAAAAAAAAATATTATTGATGTTCCAAAATTTTGCAAAAAAGTTTTTTTATTGGCCGGAACCACGCCTTCAAGTTTTTGTAAAATGTCTTTTTTCTTATCTTCCGGTATACTGCACGCAAAGGAAGAATGGTTTCTTCCTTTGCGATGGGTCTTTCCAAAGTTTTTGTTGCCTTTTTGTTTAGAAAATCTAATTCTATCAATGACGCATGATATTCGTTTTGATACTGAAAAAGAACCTACTGTTTTAATGATACTGGATAAAGAAAATTATACTTTATCATGATGGTTCGCTTGCCCCATTCTACCTTTATATTAACCATGTCTGATGAGTATAGTCGCGGATTTAACTTATTTACTTTATATATAGAAATGTGGCTTTTCCAATAATAAAAATTTCTGAACTGCATTTCATGGACATCATATTTTCCTTTGTTGGATCGTATTCTTACTAACACAAAATCCCCAAAATCATAACTTTTCCCTTGGTGTTTCAACGAAAGTTCAATTTGATGGTGCAAATGGTTACAGCTCATAAAATTCAATAGATTTCATTTCTATTTCACGGGAATTGATAATATATACTAGGAATGTAAATAAAGCCCAGTTTTTGTTCTGACTGGAACAATTGTCTAGCCACAAGATTATTTTTTTTATACATATTTCTTAACATAAAGTTGTAAAATGTGCTGATTATGTCTGCTTTGAACATCACAGATACACCTTCATGCCAAAGGGCCGCAAGGGGCGTTACTTTAGATCGTTTACCTAAAGGTACATAGCTTTCGTTGTACACTCAAATGCGGTTAGTTAACACTACCCTTTTGAAAAAATCTATTTGTGGCAATATTATAACTTTTTGAAGGTTCGCAGATACACAAATAACATCATCTGTCTCTTTTCTTTCAGACCAGCGTCTATATTCTTCTTTGGCTTTAGTTGCTCGTTTTATGTGCTTTAGGCAAGCTTGGCAATCTTTACAATGTTTCCGTAAATTATTTTTTTTGTGATATTGTGATTATTTCTTTTTGTTGTGCAATTAGAACTCCTCACAAGTTTTGCATTCTTCATATCCTAATCGCGTAAAACTAATGTTATTTGTCCGTTTACGGCTATATTTTTAGGATATAGATCCTAGGAGCATTGAACATTAGTAAATTTTTCTAAAAAGTCCTTATGCATGCTTGCAATTGTAATATCACTAGGTAAATAACGACGACTCGGAGCATGTTCCCACTGATAGCGAGAAACGCAAGGATGGTAAGATTCTATGTGCCGACCTATTTCCTCCCGACTAATTTAATTTACTCATGGTTGCTTTCCGCGCCCATCTGGAAGAGGTTCATTTTTTTCCTTACTAGTTTTCCGAAGTACCGAATTTACCACCCAGTCATTACTCTTTTTATAACCTAACGTTGTTAAAAAAAAAGGTTTGCATACTGAATGGCGTTGTCTGCCTTGGTCTTATAACGAGAAAATGTATGTATTTTTGCGTTTAGGTGATGGTTTTTTAAAGTCAACTCTGCCAAAATAATTTAGAGTCAACGATCGTCGTTCTTTCTAGTTTAAATTCCAAAGTTGCGCATTAATATTATTTCTCTGCATCTCTGTAATTTTTAATAAGCACTTTCGCCTACATTTGACTGCATCACATGGTGGTGATGCTCTGATGACGGTGAAAACTCAGGATGTTGCTCTTTTAGAAGTTGCATTTGTTTTAAAGCTTCAGCATATTTCTTTCTTTTCCATAAATGTTCTTGCTTCGTAGGAGGTTGTTCTTCTAACCAGAAAAATTGCAACAATTTTCATTTTCATTCCCTTTGCCTAATCCTTTTTCATGATCATTTGGTAGCCTTTCATTATTTTGTGCTTCTGGTAATTTATGTCTATGTTTATGTATGTTTATGTCTTCTTTTTCATCAGATATTTCTGGCAGATAATATTGATCGAGTAAAAAGCTTCCCTGCCTGATTGAATATTATCTATATGAGATTTTTTTTTTAATTTATTGCCAATGTTGTTATAGAATTCAAAATGATTCGAGACAATTAAATGTTCTGATATTGGCTCAATGGCAAGATTTCGTTTATAACTTCAATAGCTAACTGGTTTTCTGATATTGGGCACATAGGAACAGTTTAGTTTATAATCCCAACAAGCAACTGGTTTATATCGAATTCTTAATTTAAATCATCGTTGATGAAAAAGTAGTTGCTAGTACAAGTGTTAAGAGTTGCGACAGTCTTATGTTCAATATAACCATTTGCTTTTCTTGGCACATCTTAATCATTTGCTTTCCTCGACTATAGTTCCTACTGTCCATTCTGGCATAATTAGAATTCCAATTGAAATTATTTTTTATCAATAGTTTTGAGAAAGAAACGTGTTTGAACGTAACCTCACATTATTAAGACTTGATTTTGATAAACTAAATCATTGTATGTAAAATCATTGTATGAGTAACACAACAATATATGTTAGTCCGTAAACTAAAAACTGAATTTACAACACTAAAATTTGAACAACTAACTGCAGTGTAACAACAACTTGCGGCGTGAACAATTTCACCAAAATTTGTTAAATTGCTTAACAAGAACATAGTTACTTACAGTTACTAAGCGAAAACACGGCAATTTATTTAAAATGCTGTGTTTTGTCTGGCATTTCTTCCGAGTTGATGCTACGAACTGTCAGTAACATCAACTCTGAAGAAATGCCAGACATCAGTATAGAAGAACTAAAAACTGCTCTCAAACAAATGAAGAATGGGCGAGCGTCGGGAGAAGACCGAATATCAAGTGATATTCTGAAGGTTGGAGGTGCAACCCTGTTAGAGGCGATCCGTATTCTGCTGAATCAATGCTTACTTGAAGGGAAAGCACTAAGAAATTGTCAAAACGCTGAAGTAATTTTGATCCATAAAAAAGGCAATAACGCCAAAATTGGAAACTACCGTCCTATTATCCTGCTGTCGCATCTTTATAAATTACTGATCAAAATTATTACAAATAGAATAACGAACAAATTAGACTTTTACCAACCGGTGGAGCAGGCAGGATTCGGGAAGGGCTATAGCACGACTGATCACTTGCCGACAATCCCAACCTTTGTAGAAAAATGCGCAGAATATAAAGTACCACTCCACCTGGCATTCATTGACTACCAGTAAGCTTTCGATTCTGTAGAATTGTGGGCGTTACCGAGCGCAATGTCCGCTGCAAGATTTAATTTAAGATATACAAACCTATTGAAGAACATATATGAAAATGCAACCTTAGTAGGGAAAGATGATATGTTCTAAATCCTCCTCCTCCTCAAACCTCCTCTGACCTTGACCCCTAACCTAACCTTGACCTTGACCCCCTAACCTTGACCTTGGAACTCCCGGTTTCGACTTCCGGTTTCCGGTTTCGACTTCCGGTTTCCGGTTTCGACTTCCTGTTTCCGGTTTCGACTTCCGGCCGCCATTTTCGGAACTTCCAGATGCGCGGGAAAATTCAAAAAATAGACGCGAGGCGGGGAAATTCAAAATTAGACCCTGTTGAGACAAATGAGGTGTGAAGTTGGTTGCATACATCAACGGGACTAAACACATGAGACTAGACCGACGAGGCTAGATCCATGGGACTAAATACATGAGACTAGATAGACGGGACTAGATACATGAGACTAGATACATGGGGCTAGGTACATGGGGCTAGATAGACGGAGCTAAATACATGAGGCTAGATAAGACTGAACTAAAATATATAAGGGATTGTTTAATTTAACTTAATAATCTAGGTTTTAATTTTGATTACTGCTCTGACTTGTTGATTAGGTTCGACTGGATGTTTGCTAGCAATAACAACTTTCTGTTATCTTATCAGCGGTGAGCGAGTGTTTCCAAGTGAATGAAAGGTTGCAAAATAAAGAAAACTCCACATAAAATTTATGGTTTTATTAAATTCTAATCTAAATACAATACATTTAAATTTACATCAAAACATACAAAAATACTTATATAAACAATTCTTGCAATACATATAGAATAGTCGCTAATATGATTTATACATACAATGGTTCATTTTAATTAGATTTTTAAATTAAACTATCCCCAACAAAGGGGTGTATTCAACGGCAGCTTCACATAAAATGAGGCAATAGGCTCGAGTGTTTGGTTTGAATGCTTGCGTAGCTTCAAATTCAATTTTTAAATCAACAGCAGATGATTTAATACTCTCATTTTGTTTAGATACATCAAACACAAAAAGAACATGATCCTTGAATTGAATCATATCTAATATCGGCTCATTTCTGCTTTCATAGTAACTGCTTTGGAAAGTGGCATACATGTAATAAAGTTGTGCATAATCACCACTTTCCATATTAAGATTTAAGCTTTCATATGGATATGAATCAGAGTTTAGGTTAATTTTCATATTTCGCAGCGATGCATTATCAAATTCGGACGCGTTTTTTCATGAGCATCTCTTCGCCCCTCTTGCAGTGCAATTATAACGTATCGAGGCTTCTCCAAAGTTGTAGATGTTTTTACAGACCAGATATCTCTGTCGGTATTTTTTAAAGCAGGTAGTTCATGCAACTCCCACCTACGAAACGGTATTAATATCGGTTTATCTTCTTCGAGTGTATCCAATACATTCAATCGAGCTTCGTCGTTGAGTTGGATATGGGGAATTCGCCAGTAAATTTGATCAATATTGAATCTTATATTTGCATCTCCTTTGTAGCAGTTCACGTCAGTTCTAGCTCGTAGTAGAATTAATTCCTGCTTTACATTAATTAACATTTTTGTATAATCCTCAGCAAAACCCAATAAATATTTCAATGCAATTAGAGCATAGAACTTTCTGTTATTATCAAAGTATGTAACATTTGTAGCATTTTCAGCCCAGCCGCAAAGGTCGAGTATATGTTGATCTCGCTTGGTGTTGGAGAGTAATCCTTTCATCGTGCTTGTAATTCCTACATCTCTATTCTTATCTACTTCAACTCCATTCAATTCATAGCGAATTGCATCAAACAAAAACGCATATGCGTTTTTCACAAGTTCAAAGTTGTGTGTAGTTGCAGGTGGAATGAGTTTCGGAAAATTAACGGTTCCGCTTACATAAATATAACTTTCGCTAGGATAAGTGTAAATATCCTGGTGTTGGATCCTAATACGAATCTCATCATTTTTTCCATAATTTTGAGCTATAGGATAATACGTGTGAAATTCACTCTTTGTAATAGTATCCTCATAGTCAACTTTGGAGAATATATCTATTTTATCCATACTGTCGCTTTAACTTATATCCTAGAGATAATAGTTTATTTTTTAATATAGGTGTTAACTCTTTGAGATGTAAATGTCGAGTGGTAGAATTGTCCGAAACAACCGCTTTTATACGTTTTCCGTGAAAATTAATTCCCATCTCTCTCTCTCTCTCTCTCACTCTCTCTCTCCCTCTCGCTCTCTCTCTCACTTAATACTCTGCAGCTCTAATCGGCTATGTGTAGCGTGGGGTCACATAGACCTCACACCCTGTTTAGCGTGGGGTCACATAGACCTCACACCCTGTTTAGCGTGGGGTCACATAGACCTCACACCCTGTTTAGCGTGGGGTTACATAGACCTCACACCCTGTTTAGCGTGGGGTCACATAGACCTCACACCCTGTTGAGCGTGGGGTCACATAGACCTCACACCCTGTTTAGCTTGGGGTCACATAGACCTCACACCTTGTTGAGCGTGGGGTCACATAGACCTCACACCCTGTTTAGCGTGGGGTCACATAGACCTCACACCCTGTTTAGTGTGGGGTCACATAGACCTCACACCCTCATTGATGCAAAGAACTCTGCACGATATAAATAGGGTTGGATAGCATTTATAATTTAGTGTTAACGCTGGTGTTTTACTATCAAGATGGGGATTGTATTTGGCGAGAAGCATGCCCGTAATAAAACCATCTATTGGACATCTATTGGACATCTATTCATCATCATATGAGACGCTTCCTAGACGTCAAAAGAATAATGTTGAGAGTTTTAATGGTGACTATGATAATAATAGAGAAAAATATGCACATGTTCCTGATTCAATAAACCAATCAGCTGTTTGTTCATCCAATGCTAAATATAGTGAACATTCCCTCGAGAAAGCGGATGTTAAAAGACGGTGTGTTGGTTGTTATAAAGAAAACCGAATGATATTTGGAAGACAAAAGGCCTCAAGTAAAACTAGTTGTGTAAAGTTTCGCTGTAATATGTGTGGAAGTCATTATTGCTTAAGCTGTTTCTTCCGAACGCATAACATATCCAAAGCATGACCACTATTTGTATTTAAATGTATTGATGTAAATTTAAATGTATTATTATTAGAATTTAATAAAACCATAAATTTTATGTGGAGTTTTCTTTATTTTACAACCTTTCATTCGCTTGGAAACTAACACTCGCTCACCGCTGATAAGATAACAGAAAGTTGTTATTGCTAGCAAACATCCAGTCGAACCTAATCAACAAGTCAGAGCAGAAATCAAAATTAAAACGTAGATTATTAAGTTAAATTGAACAATCCCTTATATATTTTAGTTCAGTCTTATCTAGTCTCATGTATCTAGCCCCCGTGTATCTAGTCTCATGTATCTAGCCCCGTGTATCTAGTCTCATGTATCTAGTTTCATGTATCTAGTCCTATGTATCTAGCCTCGTCTATCTAGTCTCATGTATTTAGTCCCATGGCTCTAGCCTCGTCTGTCTAGTCTCATGTGTTAAGTCCCGTTGATGTATGCAACCAACTTCACACCTCATTTGTCTCAACAGGGTCTAATTTTGAATTTCCCCGCCTCGCGTCTATTTTTTTAATTTTCCCGCGCATCTGGAAGTTCCGAAAATGGCGGCCGGAAGTCGAAACCGGAAGCAGGAAGTCTAAACCGGAAACCGGAAGTCAAAACCGGAAACCGGAAGTCGAAACCGGAAGTCGAAACCGGAAGTTCCAATGTCAAGGTTAGGGGTCAAGGTCAAGGTTAGGTTAGGGGTCAAGGTCAGAGGAGGTTTGAGGAGGAGGAGGATTTAGAACATATCATCTTTCCCTACTAACCTTTCGTGTCAAGTTAGATGAAGATATTAAGATTAACCAAATAAATATTAAAAGAAGCGTCTGGCAGGCTGACGCCATGTCCCTATTCACTCTGGTACTATCTTCAAGGAACTGGAAAATATTTTCAACGAACTAAATTAGGATGAAGGGGGTATAAACATAGAAAGCAGAAACTTGACACGCCTAATTTTTTCAGACGATATTGACCTTATGGGTAATAGCATTGAAGAAATACTTATCATGCTACCAGAACTAAATCAAGCTTCCAAAAAGGCGGAATAAATATGAACCTGAACGAAGCAAAGGTAATTAGCAACACTAGCCAACAGATATCTATTGGTGGTAATATCATAGAAACTCTCGACCAATACATATACTTAGGCCATCAAATTAAACTAAGACACATTTAAAAAAAAAAAACAGGAATGTCCCAATGTGCTTAAAAAGCATGGTGTTCAATGCATGTATACTGCCTGTAATGACCTACAGGGCTACCACCTTGACAGAAAAGAGGGCCCAGAAATTAACAACAATCCAACGAGCCATGGAAAGTGCAATGCTTGGAATACGCTTGAGAGACAAAGTCAAAAATGAAGTGGTATGCACTAGAACAGGTGTAACTAACAGATGTAATGCACCGAGATGGCAAACCTCAAGTGGAGCTGGGTAGGGTACGTCGCAAGGCAAGGCAAGACCGTTGGACAAATAGAGTTACACAGTGTAGACCATGCAGAAGTAAGATAAACGCAGGAAAAGATGGCTGGATAATGTAAAAAGACTAGTCAGCAAAAGATGGCACCAAGAAGCCCAAGACAGAAAAAAATGGAATAAATTAGAGGAGGCCTATGTCCAGCAGTGGACATTGAAAGGCTGAAGAAGCGGTGTTTTATGTATGACACTTTTTTTCTGTACTGATTTTTCTGGGGTTTTTTTACGGGGTTTTGTGAATTGGATTTTTCATGTATAGAGTTATTTTACCATGTTTTTACTTAGCGGGGTCATAGAATAACGCTTCATGACTGCCAAGATTTTTTGAGTCACTGTGTCTTCTATTATGACGGTAGTATTGTAAATTTGGCTCTAGCTATCTTTCTTCTGAATTAAGATACTTTTGTCAATAAACTGTACAGTGGTCGTAGTGGTTCGAAGTTTTAATTATCATTCAACGAGTGTGCGGCTGTTTTGCCGCTAGCGTGTAATAGACTTTTGGAACTGTTTTACACAAAAAATTCTTCACAGAATCAACTTCACCAACTATTGTCCTCATAAAAAATTACCTTCTGTAATTGGAAAATCAGTATCTGATGATTGGGGAATTGGTGTTACACCAAATGGCTGGATGAGTGCAGAATTGTTTTGTGACTATTTGAAATATATATTTTATCCCTATCTTATTAAAGAAAAATTAACTTTGCCAACATATAAACAATAAACATATGAAATATAACATATGAAAAAATAACATTTTATTCATAGATGGTCATAGTAGTCATGTCACTTATTACGTAAAATAATTCTCATTTGTCGTTATCCTAATTCAACAAGGATTTTACAACCTTCTGATCTTTCAGCATTTAAGCATATGAAAAGTATGTGGAAAAGAGTGTGTTAGAATGGAGACAGCAAAATCCAACACAGATATTAACATTAGATATAATGGCTCCACTTTTAAAAAATGCACGTCATAAGTTTTCACAGAATGGAGATGCTGTTAAACGCGTTTGGTTTTAAAAACGCTGGTTTTACCTTGTGGTTTGTATACTTGGGATCCAAATGCTGTAGATTATTCAAACTGTCTCGGTGCAAAGACTACAAAATCTGAACAAAACCCTATTCATCGACCATGTGCAGTAGTAATATTTGAAAAATATAGCAAAATGAGAGAGGTTTTATTGAAATAAATAGAATTATTTTCTTCTGATCTACTCAGCAGTGAAAATAAGTCCAAAGAATTTTTTTATCAATTACTAAAAGAATACAAAAAAATTGTAATCCTATTGAAAATAGCAATAACTTAGTCTGCGATACATATGTGTTGTGAATAATATTGAAAAATCAAATACAAGTGATGTTTCAAATAAGTTTTTTAAGGAAGTTTTAATAAGTTTCGTACTGCTATTATATGTAATGATGACACGGCATCATCGATGAGTCTAATTCTGTTAATATATTGAGAAATAATGAGACTGAAAATGCTATTAGTGATTCTTTAAGAGAAAGAAGTTTTTTTAATCCAAACGATAATATATTGGAAAATGGATCTAATTCTGATGTCATAAATAATGTAGATGTTATTAATATTGATATTTTAGCTGATGATTTTCAATTTTAAGATTTCTCGATTTATCCCTTCCTCACCGTAGAAATAACTCGAAAACTCTCAAAAAGTTTCTACCAAAACCACAAACACCGAAACGCCAAGGGAAAAAATTTACAAAAAGAAAATCACATGTAGTTTCTTCTTTACATTTCGAATTGGACAAAGAAAAAAAATGATACAATAGGGAATATGCAAGAGATTTAGATTTACTTGATTTTTTTTATCCCCGATACTTTATGATCTTGACATTACACCTATATCATTATTTTCTTATTTAGTTTGTATTTAATTCCAAAAATTATAATCAAAATGTCCAAAATATGCGAGCGAAATTCAAATTTGCGAAACGCATCACCATTGGTCGAACCGAAACCAGGACTGTCACGTGCACGTTATGATATTGATCAGCGTCGATATTCACTGTGCTGTTTTGCTATGCAATATTTCTGTAGTATTTTCCAATACCTAGTGCGATTTTGGTATATAGTAACATTATAAATGATCAAGAACAATGACTGAAGGTGTTTTTTTTAAGTACAATCGGACAATCTACCAAAATATACATGAAAGCATCTGTTGTAGCGCATGTGCAAAAGATGTGGATAGGGTGGACTATACACCTCGATTGGGACTTTATCCAACAGTTTATCTGGTGTACTTATAATAGTGTTTTTGCATTCCGGTACTAGACAATATCTATAAAATGTTTTTTTAGCTTTTTCCATTATCGAAATAATTTAAACTGAAAATCTTTAACTGCCTATGCAAATAGTAAACAACACTGAATGAAAACGAGAGCTGTGACGTCATCCAAAGCTCGCGATAAATGGGACCATTCAAACAGGTCAAATTTAATCGGTATTTTATATATTTAAAAAAAAATTAAACCACTTTCAAAACGAAGTAAAAAGTGATTTAAGCAAATAAAAAAAATTGATAAATATTCCCTATTGAAAAAAAAACCAAAAAGAACAAGATGCTAAAAAAACGGCAAACTTACAGAAAAAAAAAACTGGCGGACAAATTTAAAGAACAAAAATTTGGAAAAATTGCAAAAAATCATAGTGATGATTGAGGATCAAGAAAATATTGGTGTCAATTTAAAAAAAATGTATAATCATAAGGTTAATTAAAAATATATATATTTGAATTGTTTTTTTTTAACAATAGTGAAATATTTTTCTTTTATTGGATCACTGGAAAAAAACGTAGATTTTTCTAATAAATGGTTCATTTGTTCATGATAGTTTTTCATATTTTCATATAATTACTTTTATTTATTATAAAGCGTTGAATAATTACTGTAAATCCACTAGACAATCACTACTATGTTTTCTATGTCAATCACTACTATGATATCGATAACTATGTTTTTGGTGAATCAAATATTTATCTTCTTATTTTCTATAAAAAATTTTAATTTTTGATTAAGATTATTATTTAAATAGAAAAGTTTCGTGTTTTACAATTACTAGCACTATAATAATTCATAAATTCATTTTATACAAGCATGTAATTTTTTATTTTCATTGTTCGATTTATAAAAGGACCGATCACTGTACTGTTTACCCCTATAATTTACGCCATATTTTACACAGTTTCATTTTCACCGATTCTTTTTTAATAAACACGATTCAAATGATATATAAAAATATAAAATTATGGCTTCAGCGAGAATAGCAACCTTGAGATCGGCACTGAAATATAAAACTCACAAACACGAATTTCCATAAAAATATACAAATTAACTTAATATTTAATTAATAGTGAGGTTGCCACTATCCAAGAGCAAATGCGGACAATTTTTCTTAAAAGGTAATAAGAACACAACGTGAAAGTTTACATTAAAAAAACATGTATTGTTTAAATTCTTAAATAAACTTAATTTATAAAATAAATAATAAATAAAATTTCTAGAATTACGTTGGCAAACAAATTTTGTGAAGGACGTAATTTCTAAAAATATTTTATATTTATAAAACGTTTACTAATAAATTTATAAACATATTGTATTACAAAAACTCTCTTCAAACATTTCCTTTCAAAAAAACATGAGTGTAGGTTTATTAAAATCAGACTTAATTGACAATAAATATAGACTCCCATAAACAAAGTATCTAGATCTCTATAAAGAAAAAAAAAACATGTGTTTATGCAAAACACAATTTTAATAAATCTCCATATAAA
This sequence comes from Phosphuga atrata, assembly GCA_944588485.1. Classification (NCBI taxonomy): domain Eukaryota; kingdom Metazoa; phylum Arthropoda; class Insecta; order Coleoptera; family Silphidae; genus Phosphuga; species Phosphuga atrata. The sequence continues at coordinate 64,071,043 of OX155893.1, read as the reverse complement.
TTCATTGGCAATTTAGATTACATTTTTATTTTTGGAAAAGAAATAAATATTTTACTGATAATGAACAACATTATTTTTTTATATATGTGCTAATCACGCACACATAAGCATATGTTCAACAAAACTAGTTTTCAATCATCTTCAAAAACGTGTCAAGGAAAACAAAACATTTTTGCTTTTGTAAATACAAATAAAACACGCTTCGGCAGAATTACACTGGGGCATTTCAAAAACACAATATGAAGGCTATCAACAATATATAACACAAAGAAAACTCGTCAAAATGTTACTGGCAAAATGAATATTTATTTTAATAGTTGAATAGTTAAAAGGTAAATGATTATTGGTCGAGTTTAGGTTGAAAGAAAATCGTGTCTCTATATTGAACAAAGATTTTATGTAGATTAACCGCACGAAATTAGCATAAATTGGTAAAAAATATTGGAAACAGTATATTTAAATTCTAAATGCGACCTTAATTTCACAGAAAAAACCTTCTTTCATCAATTTTTGATTATGTATAACTCATACTTTATATTATTATGGAATAATTCTGCTTAAATGTTAATCATAGTCATTAACTCTGTATCTGCTATTTTAAGCCTACATTAGACTTCTCTATCTAATATTCTTATAAACACATTATTTATTAAAAATTTCTTCTTTCACATTTGAAACGTGAAATAATTGTATATAGCCGCAATAATACTTTTTATCTAATCAGTTATTTAGTCCAAATGCGTTAATACAATTAACATAAAAAAAACTGTAGATAGTAACAATAACAATTTTAAACTAATCAGTTACAAATTTATTTCATCGGAATGCGAAAAGTTTTAGAAACAGCTAATATAATTGCATAGTTCTAATTGAACAAAAATGAAATCAATTTACGTATGTGATAGGAGATCTAACTGAATTAGTTATATGCAATCAATTAATAATTAAAATCTAATTATTATTTTTCAGGGTTAGATATCTGTAAAATAAAAATTATTTTCGTAATACACGAATTTTAATATATTCTAGTCTGCACAACATTCAAAATTAGAATTAACGTTTTTGTTAGAAAACATATGCATAACTAATTTAGCGTATTTGTACACAAACCATCTATTTATTATCTCGTGACTCACATCATTTTAATTGAGTTATTAAAGTAAAATATGAAACTAACTAATAGTATTTCCAACGCACAATTTCTATACAAAGCAAAGCAAAAAATAAAACACAAGCCGATTAAAACTTTTCTTAAATTGTGAATCATGGACCTCAGTGCTCAAATAACTTTACATTGCCTTGTTACATTTAAATCATTATAGAGATTCAAAGCAAAAATAAACTTAGTTCTTCTATGATTATTTTGTAAAATTTGAAATTTTTAATGATGGGCACTTATACCTTCAATTTAGATTTTTGTACAACTCCTGTTTTATCCTGTTGTAAGGACGAGAAGGCTTGCCACACACAGTTGGTAACGTTTTCTAGTAGCACTGCCATGCTTGACTCAGTGACTCACATAGAACCGGATTATACAATCAGACCCGCCCACCTGTTACTTGCTCGAGAGCAGCAGAGAATTACACTGGTTGTGTTCTTGTTTGTTGTGGGTACCACACGTACGCATGTTAAACACTTAACGACTATCGGGTCAAATCATATAATCTATGATTCACTAAATTTATTAACATTGGATTTCCAGCGGTAAAACAAAGTTTTTGTGTAATATTTACATAAAAAAATTGATTCACTGTTTATACATTTTTTTCTTTTGAATCTTAAAATTTAACACAACAGTTAATCACGCATTATAAATAATTTGTACTAGAAGTTTTTTTATTCTTTATGAATAAATTATTTTTATATTAAACATATTTAGTTCGACATTCACCCAAACAAACTTAACATTTAATATATGCTTTTTTTTCTTTGAAAGTGAAAATTTGTTTTATACTACATTATTTCATTTTAAACTGAATTATTATTACTATCTGTAGTGGATGAATGACGGATGTAAGCGATAAGATATTGATTGCGTCCATTCTTTTTTTATTCTTATCGTTTGTTTGAAAATGAAGCGATTATAGCTGAGAATAATAACGCCAATTAAATTAAATAATTGCAATAAAACTGAAATAATAATAAACTTGAAGTTTGTGTTCTCAAATTGTTCGCAGGATGTCGCTGATTATGAGTGATAGAAGTTGAACTCTCTTTAACGATATAATTAAGATAAATATATCTTGTCTAGACGGTGATTTACTGTTTAGAATTTGCTATTTTATTATAAAGTTAAAAGCAGACTACGAATTTAAAAAAATGTTGCGTTTAGTGTATTTTAGCATATACATTAATTTTAAAATAATTTATATTTTATTAAAATTTATGTTTCTTTTAGAAACGATATGATTTGTTACGATCATAAATTACTTATAGTCAGAAAATAAGGTATTTAACCTAACCTTTTAAAGGAATGAATCACTCAAATAGACTAGGGGTGGCCAACTTCTTCATATATATGATCGACTATTATTCTTAAAAATGTTAAATATTTAACACATTCAAACATGCGGCTGGTGTACTAATGAGTGTTAAAAAGTGGTAGTTTCAAATTAGCGAGGGAGTTTTTAAAAGGGTAAAATATATCTACACCTCTAACCCTTTGTTTCAAAGAAATAATTCCCAACAATGCTTCTTTAGATGTATAATTTTTAAAAACCATGCGAATAAAAACAAGCAATTGTGCTGTGTCACGTGCAATTGTCGATTCATCAAATTTAATGGAAAAACAAGATCATCTGTTAATGTCGTTATATAACTGTTCTCTTATATTTTCACTCATTTTCTCAGTCCTTCGCATCACAGAATTTCGACACAATATTCTTTATTAGGTCTTATTCTTAAAATCATTGAAATGTGAATCTGACATTACGAAGAAAGTTTCTTTTATCATTTTTTGATAGCATATGGTTTACTTGGAATGATGCTTTTGATGATGATTTCAACATGGGCTTTTTAAAAACATGTTGTGGGGCTCTTAATTGAGCTTTAATTTCGCTAATTTTATTTTTTCGAGTCAACTGAAAACTTTTAACTGAAAAGTGCTACGAACATGGCATAGGACTACAAATAACGTTTATTGACTTTAAACAAGCATTTAGCAGCCTTAAGATTGATTAAGTAATAACAGCCATGAAAGACACAAATAGCCCAGAGAAACTAGTGAGGCTAACAGAAAAGACAATGAGGAACTCAAAAGCAGAGATAATGACACAGGAGGACACAATCGAAGCGGTCGAAAACAATCGAAGCGTACGACAGGGTGACGGGTTATCAACTACATTATTCATTCTAGTATTGCATGCTGCAATTAGAGAGTGTTTTTCAAAGGAAAAGAAGCCTAAAAATAAACCAGGAAAAGCAAGTTCATGGAGGTAAACAGGGAAAGCAAGTCCACAACTAACAAACTAGTGCACATAGGAAATTTCTAGTTCGAAATGGTAGACGACTTAAAATACCTAGAAATAATAATAAACAACAAAAATGACCGAAGGATAAATATCAACCACAGAGTGCAGGCGGGATATAGAGCGTACTACAAATACAAGATCATCATGCAAGAGCATAAGCACAAATACAAAATTGAAGCTATACAAAACAGCAATTGGACCGGTAGTTACCTATGGGGCAGAGACGATTAACCTAACTAACGTAGAACTGGGAAAGCTAAGAATCTTCGAAATAAATATTATTACAAGAATATATGATTAAAGAGATTCACTGAAGGGGAACACAGAAGACTAATAACTCGAAAATACAAATCATCCTAAAAGGAGAAGATATTGTTAAGGCGATAAAAGTACAAAGAGTGAAAAGTAATTTAAAGTACAAATTTAACGCTAGTTATGGCAGCTACCCAAGGACAACACCAAGTCTGCACCTGCAAAAGTGCTGAAACCGACTTTTAACTTATCTTTCGTATATAAAGATATACGGAGCGAAAAGACATTCATTATAATTTTAATCATTAATTAAGTTGAAACCATTATATAATTATTTTCATTCATTTTGTTAGTTTCAAGTGAGTGTTCCTGAATAAATTTTTGAAGCTTTTTAAAAACTTATTCGAGTGTTGAGAACCCAAAACTGGCGCAGTCGGTAGGATTTAGGCGAAACACTGTATCAAATAATTGTTTTTGGGTATCAACCCTTAAGCCTAACCGAAACAAGAAAATCCTGAAGATACGAAAACTTCCATCGAGAAAAAGTTGCAAGATCCAAAGGAAATTCCGGATTCCACAACAACACTCAACACAAAGGAACATCCTGAAGAAAGTCCAACTTCGACTCTATTCTGGAACTCGTTAGACCAAGAAGACCTGTGAAAAGGACAACTTCTCCAGATCCTATAGGCATTAGATTAAAAACAACCGAACAAGAAAAATATGAAACTCATCGCAGTAATTTTAATTTAAGTGTTCATTCCTTTTTTTTAATAATTTCCCAACCATTTTTGAATTTCTCTAGATTTAATTTTATTCAAAATAATCAAAAAAATTAATCAAAAACAATTGATCGCTCATAAGAATCAGAATAATATTATTTTAGTTGATAATTTATAAATATAAATCAAAATGGCAGTAAATGTACCACTATTACGTTACTAAGTCGATAACATCACTCACTTTGACGGCAACCCAAGACAGTTGCACAGATTTAAAAATTCATGCGAACATTTTTTTACAAACTTTCCAAAATGTTAAAAACTCAAACGACCCATTAAACATTTGTTTGCTTTCTACGGTCCTATGTAAATTAAGAGATCGTGCTGCCGATTTAATTAGCACCAGGACGGAATTAAATAGTTGGCAATTAATAAAAAATGCTTTAAATCAGACCTTTTCAGATCAGAGAGGTATAGACTGTCTAATACAAGACCTAATATGCATGAAACCTCTAAAAAATGAAACCCCTATCCAATTTGGCATGAGGATACATGACTCACGAAGTTTATTATTTTCCAAATTAAATTCTACAATTGAAAACGAAGAAGAAAGACAAATTCGGATTAACAATTATGACGACTTTGCTTTAAAAACTTTCATTCACGGCTTACCATATCAAACTCAGTTAGTAATCAGATTAAGAAACCCCAATTCGATTGAACAAGCTTTAGCCTTTGTTACAGAGGAAGAAAATTTGAAATATGTTAATACTGGATATAACCCGAATTTACAGCAATCTACTTACAGACCGCAACCACTATTTAACCCCAATTATTCGAAACCCAATTACCCAATAGAAAATGTCTCAATAAAAAATGTCAGACAAAATTATCCTCCAAAATCTCAACCAAATTTCCAACAGATATTTCAACTCAGCTTTCAAAGTTACCAACCAAATTCTCAACCCAATTACGAAAAAGATACCAACAAAGATACCAACCAAATTCTCAACCCAATTACCAACAAATATACCAACCAATTTTTCAACCCAATTACAAACAAAGATACCAACAAAATTTTTAACCCAATTACCAACAAAGATACCAACCAAATTCTCAACCCAATTACCAACAAAGATTCCAATCAAATTATCAACCAAGATCCACTAACTTCCCTATTTCAAAACCGAACTTTCCACAACGTCAGCCATTTAATAATCAACCGAGACCATCTCCATTCAATCCAAAATCCAGTCACATGACTAAGAATTTTTCACCGACTAACTATAGACCTGAACCAATGGACACTAGCTCTGGAAACACCTCTAGACATAGACAAAGCTTTGCAATGGAAAAATTATTTACTCAAGAAATAAATCAAGAACCGGTTAACCTAGACGAACCATATAATTTTGATCAGAATGACGAAAACGACCAACAAAACTATCAAGACTCTTATGACCAACAAGACTATCCAAACTCATATAATGCTAACGCAGAATGTGATAATAATCATAATCTAAACTATCAACCAGAAGAAACCCCCCAACAGCCAAATTTTTAAATGACACCCGAATCCCGATCAGACATAATAAAACTAAATAGCATTCCTACAAACCTTCCCCATATTATTATTCCCGCATTGAAAGCTAAATTTTTAATAGACACAGACAGTTCACGCAGCCTTATTGATCCCTCATTAGCCTATAAATTCTATAAAAATTATATTACCAACGAAAAATTTAATATTCAGACAGTACATGCAATGACTATTCATGACGAAATAGCCAAAATTCCTATGTTTAACACCTAAGCACCTGACATACGTCTCTCAGTCCCAAAGTAGCAGTAATTTTCACACCTGAGACGTATGGTAGGTAGTTAATATCTTTAAAATAAAAAAATCTCATAAACTCTACTTATTTAAATTTTCTGAAAATTACGACGGACTTATTGGAGCTGATTTACTTAACCAATTAGAAGCTAATATTAATATAAAATCTGGGTAATTAACAACACCCTTAACAGAAATACAAATCATTTACAATAACTTACAGACGTATTCAATTACAATACCACCCCGTACTCAAAAAATTGTAAAATTACCCGTAAAATTAAAGCAAGGAACTGGAATATTAAATTACACAGCTTTCACGAATAATACAGAAATGCCTCAAGCCATAGTAAACGTAGAAAAGAATTTTGCAATTACCACCATAATAAATTCATGCGAAAAAATAGCAAAAAGTGAGATTACTTCACCTTTTGAAATTAATGAAATAGAAAATTATGTTAATAAAATGGAATCAGACGAATTCCCTTCTTTTACTTCATATAATACGCTAAAATTAAATTAAAAAAATTTAAGGCGAGAACATTGTAATTCAGAAGAACGAGAATCAATTAGAAAATTATGTTTAGAATTTCGTGATATATTTTATTGCGATCAAATTCCATTGATATGCACAAACAAAATTTGACATAAGATCAATTTAAAAAATGAATCACCCATTTATACTAAGAATTATAGATATCCTGAAATACATAGATCCGAAGTTAAAGAACAGGTTTCTAAAATGTTAAACCAAGGGATTATTCAAAATTCCACCTCCCCGTGGTCCAGTCCAATTTGGATCGTACTAAAAAAATTAGACGCTTCAAATAAACGTAAATGGTGCTTAGTGATCGACTACCGTAAACTAAACGAACAAACAATAGACGACAAATACCCCCTTCCAAACATTACTGACATACTTGATAAATTAGGCCAAAGTCAATATTTCTCCCCACTAGATTTGGCCAACGGATTTCATCAAATTGAAATGCACAAAGACAATATACCCAAATCTGGTTTTTCTACAGAAAACGGACATATGAATTTTGTAGAATGCCATTCGGTTTAAAAAATGCACCTATGTACTTTCCAACGCGTAATGGACAACATATTACGTGGACTTCAAAACGAAACTTGTTTAGTATACCTTGACGATATAGTAATTTTTAGTACATCATTACAAGAACATATTTCACGATTAAGAGACATTTTCATTAGACTTAGAGAATCAAATTTCAAAATACAAATGGACAAATCTGAATTTCTACGTAAAGAAGTACAATATTTAGGACACGTGGTTACCCCTCACGGAGTTAAACCAAACCCCGATAAAATTTTAGCTATCAAAAACTTCCCGCTGGTGAGGTAAAAACACCCGTTTCATACAAAATTTTGCTAAAATTACTAAACCAATGACAACATGTTTAAAAAGGGATTCTAAAGTTAAACATACACCAGAATTTGTTCAGTCATTCGAACATTGCAAACAACTATTAATTAATCCACCTAGTTTACAATATCCCGACTTTGAAAAAAACTTCGTATTAAGCACAGATGCTAGCAATTATGCTCTAGGTGCCGTATTGTCATAAGGTAATATTCCAAATGAGAAACCAATTGCATACGCCTCACGAACTTTGAACGAAAGCGAATCACGATATTCCACAATTGAAAAAGAACTGTTAGCAATCGTGTGGGCATTTAAATATTTTCGTCCCTACCTTTTCGGTAGAAAATTCAAAATTTATACAGATCATAGACCACTGGTTTGGCTTTTTAACTTAAAAGAACCAAATAGTAAATTGATTAGATAGAGACTTAGATTTGAAGAATTCGATTATATTCTATATTAATATAGATATTATTCGATACATAATATTCAAAAAGGGAAAACAAAATACAAACGCTGACGCACTATCACGAATAAATTCAAATGCAATAGAAACCGAAAGTACCTTCAACAATTCAGGTGAAATTAACCACGACATTTTAGATTATTTACGACATTTATCTGAAAACCCTATCGAAAATACACAACCTTCCAGTAGCGGTACGCAAGAAAACATAACAACTTCCCCTAAAATCAAAATTTTACAAGACATCCAAATTAGACCCCCACAAATTCAAAATGACGAATCATTCCATTCAACTGCACATTCCAATAGAAATAGAAATAATATAAATAACGGAATACCTATTCTAGACGATATAATCAATAATAAATCAAATCATTATTTCCAAAAATCCTTATAATAAATCAGAAATAAAAACTGAAGACTTTGGCTATCATAAAATCCTTCTCGTTAAAATCCCCATTTCAAATAAAAATTTAATCCTTGAACTCTTAAAAAGCTACACCTCTAAAAAAAAGACATTTTATTTATATTTTCATACAGACTCGATGTATTTAGATTTTAATGAAGTTTATTTAGATCACTACTATGAAAAAGGACTTAAATTAGTAAAATGTACTAAGATGGTAAATACAATTTTAGACGAAGAAGAAAGAATTATGTTAATAAAACATTAACATGAAGGTAAATGTAATCATCGAGGGATAAACGAATCACTTGAAAAGAAATTATTACTGGCCCTCTATGAAAACTGACTTAACAAACTATATAAATAATTGTAACCTTATGCCAAAAATCTAAGTACTTAAGAAAACTGTAGGTAAACCCTTCCAATTTTTACACATCGATGTTTTTAAGTTTGACAACCAAAATTTCTTAACGATAATAGACGCTTTTTCTAAATTAGGACAACCTATACCAATTCAAAGTAAGACTATCGAAATTTGTAACGCATTGATTAATTAATTTTCTTATTACGGCCTTCCCGAAAAAAATACAATGGACAATGGTACTGAATTTAAAAACGAAATAGTTAAGTTTTAAACTTTTAAAACTACATAAAATTGAAATCCACTGCACCCCACCCCATTCTATCAGGAATCCAATGCACCTGTAGAAATATTTCATTCTACCTTAATTGAACATCTAAGAATATTAAGACAGACTAATATCACAAATAATGTTGTAATTCTAATGAAATATGCTATAATTGCATACAACAACTCTATACATTCTTCTACAAATTTTACGCCATTAGAATTAACTCTAGGACATACAAAAACACGTGACCCTTCCTGTTTATTCTGACTATTCTGACTATATAATGAATCACAAACAAAAAATCAATCACGTTTACAAAAAAAGGTTAACGAACGACTCGAAACTAATAAAGAAAAAGTACTAGACAAACGTAAACTTAAAGGACCAGAACAATACCAATTTAAAATCGGACAAACTATTTATAAAATGAATAATAGATGTAATAGAAAAGAAAAAAATTTTTTAGGCCCTTACATACTGACTGAAATACTAGAAAACATTAAAGCTAAAATAAAAAATAAATTAAATAATAAGATAGAAATTATCCATATGAAAGAATTACAAACTCCCTCTATTACAGATCATGTTCATGCTTCGCAACAGAAATAATACTACCTAACCCCGGACTATTACTACTAAAATTAGGAACTACACAAAACATCATCGACTATTGTCATTTATACAGATCCTTGACTTGACAAGTATAACCAATGAATTTTACGTTTTGCAAAGACAAATTCGAAAATTTAAAACTACAGTCAAAAATATAACAATGCATAAAAAAGAATACCATAACTCATACAATGTTATTGCTAATATAGACAATACAATAACCAATCAAATTAGACAAGTAAATCCTTCAATAAATAAAAGAGGTATAATTAATGGATTAGGCTCAATGATTAAAATAGTAACTGGCAAGCTTGACCAAACTCATGCTGAAAATATGATAAAGTTATCTCTATCATCTTAAATAACCAAGGAAAATCTAAAACGATTATTAAAGAACAAATCACACTCCTGCAATTAGCTACTAATAAATTTAATAATGAAACTCAAAAATTGGCACACAATCAAATAATATTGGAATCCCGTATTACGCAAATAGAACAAGAACTAAAAACAAAACATTCAAGTTATACAGAAATGTACGAATCTATGTTAGTACAGACAGTTCTCTTCTAAATTACAACATCACTACAACTAATTCAAGAAATATTTGAGAAATTGGAAACATCAATTTCTTTTTCAAAATCTAATGTGTTTCACAACTCATTAATTGAACCCTTAGAATTATTACAAGAACTGAAACTTGTTAACGATCAATTGAAGGAAATCAAATTGTCATTTGAACCCAAATTAGAAAATATAGTATTATTCGAAAAAGTAATGAAAATCAAAAGTTTCATTAGAGAGACTCAAATAGTATTCTTAATCCAAATTCCAATGTTGAACCAAATAGTTATAACCTTTATCGTCTATATCTATTGCCTACTCCAACAAATGGAAAATCCAACAAAACCATTTTACCACAAACCAAATATTTATTAAAAAAAATATTTATCATTAAGTGAACACTACTACATGCAATTCTATAAAAAATGTAATGAAATAAACCCCGAAGAAACCGTCAAGAAATGAAAAAGAAAATGAAATAGAAAATTAAAAAGAAAAGAGATAACCAAAATAAGTTTCTTGTGAAATACAAATGCTGAAGTTTGCTAAAAACATTTCAAGTTGTCACCAGATTTCCATAAATATTCAAAACCCCAAAGTACAGAAAATTGAAAACAACAAATGGTTATTAATCATCCCTAAAGAAATAGTGGCAGTGCAACAGTGCGGAAAAATTAAAGGTAGTTTCCCAATTACCGGAACATACATGTTAGAATTGAACCCATATTGTGGAATTAATATTGGAAGTATAAAAGTGAAACCTTATCAAAATTCAAAACCAAATTACCGAGTTATCGAAATTCCTTTTTAAACTTTGAAAATCAACTTAAAATAAATAAACAATTGCAAATAAAACACATAGAACTTGAATCTATAAATTTCAACTAAATTAATAACTTCGAACATATTCTAGACTAACAAAATAAAGAACTTGATTAAATTATGAATAAACCATTGTTTTCGGATAAACCAAGTGTGTAAACATTAATACTCTAAAGCTTTTTTTACGGCACGCGAGTTATAGTAAACTTTACATCAAATTTTAAATAAATATCTGTATACATTTAAAATTTATATATTTTAAATGTATACATTATTATACATTTAAAATATAAAAATATATTAGTTTTTTATATAACAGTTATAATTCAACCGTCTACAATAAGAATTATAAAAATGCTAATGGTTGTAATATGGTTGTAATATATAAATATGGTTGTTTTACAGATATATACATATATACCATATATGCATATAAACCTTCTGTTTTATGGTCATATATGGTCCTATTATGGTTTTATGGCGCGCTTCTTCTTTGCGCATTGACCGTTCTAGTCCGTCTCGAGTTTACATGGTAGCAGAAGGAGTGGTGGGGATTGTAGCCGCGGCTGCATTAAGGGGGGAAACCACATTAGGAGGCTGTTTAATACTGATTTTTTGGGTGGGGAGAATTAACTACAATTTAATCAAATTTTGATATCATTTCATTCATATTTCGAACAATTTTTGTGAATTTTTTTGAATAATTTCAGCCAAAAATAACAAAGTTACGGTAAATAACAAGTCGATGTCCGCCCAAGGTTGTAAGTATAGTTTTCCAATTGCGTGCAGTGTAGTAATTCCGATTTTCATGTGAAAGGTTTTGATTTTACATTAATAACTTATTTTCTAAGAATATGAACCTCAATGCAGGCGAAAAAAATGAGAATGAAAAATGTTGCAGGTGTTGGAACAATTTTTCTTTGATTTTCACGTTTTTTTTTCTCTAATTATGTAAGGAAAAATACCCTTAAAATCATATCATCTCACAAGTTGGTTCATATAATTTGATATTTTATAAAGAATCATACTATCAATTTTCAAAATGATCGGTTCTAGACTTTTTGAGTTAGGTTAGATTTTACTCAATTTTACTGTAGCCTGTACTCAATGTGCACTTGGTTCTATGCTCATAAAATCTAAACGAATGCGAATTTAGATTTGAAATTTTGACACCGTATTCTTGGATAGTTAAGCTACAGATCTATGCAATAAAAAAAGTGATTTTTTTAACCTCCTAATGTGGTTTCACCCCTTAAGATATCACTGTTGCCGAGAGCCGCTTATCTTGTACAACAGTAGTTAACGGACTTTTATGTTTACATCTACCGTAGGTTATTTGCCATTCTGTGAAATACAATAAAACACAATTAACTGAATTTCATATTTATTCGTTAATTGAAACAATCCTTAATTATGGGTGCGTCTAAGAAAAGAAAGATTGATACTGAAAATCGAGAATTTCAAGAAGGATGGCGGTAGATAATTTATGTATTCTCAACAAGGGCAAGCCACAGTGTTTGGAATGTTCACAGACTGTAGCTCTGTGCAAAGAATACAACTTAAAGCGCCATTACCAATCAATGCATGAAAAAAAGTATTATTCGTGCACAGGAGACTCGAGAATAGTATTTGCAAAAAACTGAAAAAACAGCAGAACTATCAAACGAATAATTTTACCCAAGTAACAAATTCTCAACAAGCATCAGTGCATCGTTTTGCTTAGAAATTGCAAAAGTAAAAAAGCCTCTTTCGGCTGGAGAACTAATTAAAAATGTGCCATAAAAATGTATCAAGCTTTTAATAATAACGAAATAGCAACAAAATTTCAAACAGTTTCTCTTTCTCATCCACCTGTAAGCCGACGTATTAACGAGATCAGTATACATGTCACTAATAAATTACAAAACCTAATCAATAATTGCTGCTATTTTTCCGTAGCATTGGACGAATGTACAGACATTTCCGACACAAGTCAAATGGTTATTTTTATAAGAACTGTAAATGTAAACTATTATTATTCAGAACAACTTTCAAAATTACGATTATTACACGGAACAACAAAAGGTGAAGATGCAGATATTTATAACGAATTAAAATGTGCAATAGCTCCGTATGGCGGATTTGACAAGTGAACCGCTATTGCCTGACGGCGCCAGAGCTATGACGGGAAAAAAATGGGCACGCAGGAATCTTACAAAAAGAAGGAAGAAATTGTCGAATGTTCCATTGTATTGCGCATCATGAGGCATTATGTGGTCTTTCACTAAAACTAAAACACGTAATGGAGAAGGTTTGCAAAATAACAAATTTAATTCGAGGCGGAAATCGTTCTCTTACAAATCGAAAATTTCAAACTTTTTTGGACGAACTGCAAGGTGAGTAAGGTGATTTGCTTTTGAATATGCATATTTTACACTTCGAAAAGAAATTCATCATTTTTTAACGGAAGTTTACATCTATGAAGATTTGACTGCAAATTTAGTTGATAAAATTTTTCTTTGTTCACTTGCTTTCCCAACAAACATTACAAATTATTTAAATATTTTGAATAAATGCTTGCATGGAAAAGATCAAGATGTGTGTTGTCTTTATAATCATATAACAGGATTCAGATATAAATTAAAATTGTGGTTAAATTTTAAAATAAAATTTGCAGGAAAATAATTTATTTCATTTTGAATGTTGCAAAGAGATGTATGAAGAAATGAACGCCTGTAACATAGAAGTGAATTTTAACATTTCTTAAATTAGATATGCTTATTGAGGATTTTAATAGAAGATTTTCTCAATTTGATCATTTAAAGATGACTACTAATTTATCTAGTGATTCATTCAATATCGATATTACCTCCGTTGAACCTATATATCAAATGGAATTATGCGACCTTCAGGCTGACCCATTCATTGCATCTACTGTAATACAAGTGCTGCACAACTGTAATACAAGTGTTCAAACATTTGGATAAAGAAAATATACAAAAATGAGAGATGTTGGACTTCAAATCATTTCTATATTTGGAAGTACATCTATATGCGAGGGTGCATTCTCTGACATGAACTAAAAATTAAAATTTCATGATGATATTTCATTTTAACAATTAATATAACGCAATATTTATTGTGCAAAAATATAAATTTTATTGTCGAAAAAATGTTATTATCTTTGACTTTTTCGTTAAATAAAATTTAATCAACTTTTGAGTTGACATGAACTGACTTTTCATTTACCTATTCTTTTCGGCCCGCGAAATATTTGCTAAAGAAAAAAATTACCCGCTGGCTAAGAGAAGTTGGACAGCGCTGCTCTATATTATATGTGTCGCAATAATTTCTTATCTGTTATATAAATTCTGGAACACAACTCGAGTTATCAAGAAAGAACATTCCAAGACCATGGACATCATCGTCTAATCTCGCACCTGGTACACTAGATGCTCGAACTTATCCCCGGAGGAATTATGGAAGCTACCCAAGGACAACACCAAGTCTGTCAGCACCTGCAAAAGTGCTGAAACCAACATTTAACTTATCTTTCGTATATAAAGATATGCGGAGCGAAAAGACATTCATTATAATTATAATCATTAATTAAGTTGAAACCATTGTATAATTATTTTCATTCATTTTGTTAGTTTTAAGTGAGTGTTCCTGAATAAATTTTTGAAGCTTTTTAAAAACTTATTCGAGTGTTGAGAACCCAAAACTCGCTGGTATGGCCACATATATCGGATGGAAAACAGAGTGGTAAATATGATGGAGACCAGTGATTAGCAGAGGTAGAGGAAGAAGAAGAGGAAAAGCAGATGGGAGGATCAGGTACAGGAGGACATTAAGAATCTAAAGATTGAGGAATTGATATATTCATATATATATATATATATATATATATATATATATATATATATATATATATATATATATATATATATAGGTTTTTCTTGCTTTAAATGACGCAAATTTATCAAGTCGATACTTTCTAATTTTTCTCTTTCCACACTTAAAAATGCCAGGTCACTTAGGCAATTTTGTCCCATCTTTGATCGTATGTATGTGAAAATTAATTTTAATTTGCTGAGTGAACGTTCACAGCCAGCAATTGATACTGAAATAGTAAAGAGTATTTGAAGTGCGACTCTCAGGTTTGGAAAAACGTCTTCGTTATACGCGGTTATAATGTTAAGAAGCTCCAACGGAGTTTTCGGTTCAATTTCTTTTCTACTGCGGAGTAACATCTTGCAGTAACATATTTCGTCATAGAGTTCTGTTCCATTAAAATGTGTATTATAAAATTCGTCCAATTTTTTACAGTTCAAGACTCTTATCATCATTATCTTTGTTTACAAAATTTTCAACTTCCAGTAAAAATCCAAATTTGGAATTAAGATCACTTTTTAGGTTTTAGTTTAGACTTAGACTTTTTAAGATCACAAGTCATGTAAATCGTGTACTTATTTCTTGCTGGAGACGATCAAGAGCACTGTTCATGACGCGAGAAATTTCACTTTCTGCGGAAAGGTCATCATTTCTACCCAATTCTCCTGGAATTTTTCGGCGTCTTCTAACACGGTTCATTATATCAATACCTCAGTTTTCACTGAGAGACTTAGCCTTTTCTATTGCATGATCACAGATCTTTTCTCGAATTGCCGCAAGCTCGGTCACTAATGATTCAAGATCATGGAACGCTTCTTCAAAATCCATTGTAATCTCAACTGAACTCGATCAATACTCCTCAGGATTTCATGCCAGAAATCAACTAAAGTTATAAAATTAAAATTTAATATATTTTGTAATAAAATTGTAGCTTCACTTCTGGTGTCACTTTTAGTAGTACCGTCCTCTGCTAATTTTTCTAATACTTCTACTAACCCTTTCAGCCCATCGACAATAATGATAACCGCTTCCGCTGTGGCACTCCATCGTGTTTCAGATGCACGTTTAACAGTTTTCATTAAAGATATTTTTAATAATTCCCATCATAATTTGGAACGTGAGAAAAAGAGATATATGCTTTCAATTATCCCAAAACATGTTACGATTGGATCTGGTGCTTAGCTGCAGTAACTCCTACTATATATAAGGAGTGGTTATCACAATTTACAAATAATGCTTTATTATTTTTTGCCAAAATTCTTTGTTGAACGCCAGATATGTGACCTGACATAACGGCAGCGTTATCATAACATTGTGATCTACAGTTTGTTAATGACATCTGATCGGAATTTAATTTTTCTAAAATTGTATTTTCAATGGAGAATGCATTTTTTGATTTCATTTTTGAATGCATTTCAATAAATCCCAAGAAAGATTCTTTGATAGAAACTTTTCTGTTGGTAAAATCAGTATCGGAATATAAGATCGATAATAAGATCGGTTAGTTTGAATTCCTTCTACTTCATTGCCGACTCGCCGATAAAACCAAGATTTTGGCTTTATACGATTAGCTGTTGGTGCTATTGCATTTAGACCGCATTCCTTCTTAAATATGCGGGATCCACAAATAATCATTTCGGTGCGAACTTGATTCGATATTATTGGAAGATTAATATTGAAATTTAAATAAGCATAATCTCTGACTCGCAACTTCAAAACGTCTGGAACTACAGTGTTTCTGTTGCATCTTCTTTATTTTGTATTATATATATTAGACACGGATTTGGAACTTCAGATGTAGTTGGGATCCAATATTCATCTTCAAGGTCTTGTATTTTTTGTGATGTGTTATCGCATAAAATTCTAGCAGCAGTAGGAGTACAACCTGAATCTGATTCTGACTATGATTCTACTTCTTCATGCTTCTTATCTTCTGATTTTTCTTTTTGCAATTTTTTTACTAAAAAATAGGATTTCATTATTATTTTGGATTTCTCACTTTCTTTTTCTTGCTTTAGTTTTCTTTTTCGATTCTGGGAACCGCTAAGTTTTTTTCCAGGCATTGACATGGTCTAAATAAAAAATAAATTGTTATTATATTAATTAAGATTACTTTTGAACAACTTACGGCATAACCTGTATAACGCAAAACTGTTATTTGCTAGCCCTGAGGAAGCCACAAGTGGTGTCGAAACGCCGCCTTTGTAAATAATAAAGGATTTTTGACAGAAAATCCGATTATTTTTATCTACAGCAGTTTAGGTTAAACAATAACTAACGTATATATAGCTCAACATTTTGAAACTATTACTACTGCACATTTATATTCTACACTACGACACATGTATATTATATATTGGTTATTTTATGTCGGAAAAAAGAAAGAAGATATGATTTCATTGGTTCAAAAAGATGCGGGAATTATAAATTAGCATGTCGATAGCATGAAGATGCGTGTAAAAATATAATTACAATTTTAGCAAAATAGTGTTCAGAAAGAAAGACGCCCGAAATTCCACCGTTTGTGTAGTAAAAAATACAAATCTTTTACTCTTTATCTAATAACGATCGCTGTTACCCCCTCTTTATATATATATATATATATATATATATATATATATATATATATATATATATATATATATATATATATATATGTATATTCTGATGATACCCAAGTGCATTATGATTCCTAAGCCACCTGCATACTAAAATATTTCAGGTTTTATAGTTCTATTTATCTAAGAAATAATATATTAAGTGATATTATTTTGTTAAAAATAGAAAATCAAAATTATCCATAAATTAAAAACAAATGGAAAAAACGCCAATCAAGGAAAAGCGATTTTTATCGGAAAACTCCTTAGCTCCTCAAGGCTTGTTCCAAAATCCTAGCTGTAGCTTCAAGTAAGAATTAAGGATATTCCGAAAATTTCTTCAGTTTACAAATATTAAAAATAATAAGGATAATAAGCGTAGAGGGAAAGTTTAAATAAGTTAAAAAAAAATTTGAAATATCAATTTATGTTTTTAGTTCTTATACAAACAAATTTACTTCATAATAAAATACATATAAAAGCTAAACATCGACAAATTGATTGAGTTTGTAAAATTATTTAATGTAGTTAGTATAACATGTATAACATTTACAAAATTAATATTATTATTTTTACAATTTATATTAGTTTACCTTGTTTTATACTCACTCGAAGATTGCCAAGATTGGCCTCGAAAGATTGAAGACTCAAAGACTCGAAGATTGACCAACAGGTCGAACGCGATGGACCGGGAGATCGCGAAGCGATTTTTGGTCGATCACCGCTTACAGGAGACAAAATTAGAAAGGGCGAAAAAAAGTTGTAAACAATTTGTATAATTTGTTTTCGATTTGGATTTTAGATTTTTTTACAAAATAATATCACTTAATATATTATTTCTTAGATAAATAGAACTATAAAACCTGAAATATTTTAGTATGCAGGTGGCTTAGGAATCATAATGCACTTGGGTATCATCAGAAATATATTGGGTATCATCAGAAATATTTCAGGTTTTATAGTTCTATTTATCTAAGAAATAATATATTAAGTGATATTATTTTGTAAAAAAATCTAAAATCCAAATCGAAAACAAATTATACAAATTGTTTACAACTTTTTTTCGCCCTTTCTAATTTTGTCTCCTGTAAGCGGTGATCGACCAAAAATCGCTTCGCGATCTCCCGGTCCATCGCGTTCGACCTGTTGGTCAATCTTCGAGTCTTTGAGTCTTCAATCTTTCGAGGCCAATCTTGGCAATCTTCGAGTGAGTATAAAACAAGGTAAACTAATATAAATTGTAAAAATAATAATATTAATTTTGTAAATGTTATAATAATTAGTTGTATATGTAAAACATTTTTACTTTTTAGAAAAAATTTATTTAACATTTAATATTTTACATGTAACAAACAAAACTTTCTTATTTCGAAACTCCTATTTAAAACTTAAAAGTTTTAGGTAGACTACCAACAAACCGTTAGAATCCGGAAAAAAAAATGTTATGCTAAAGTGGTTTATTTAAGCCAATATACGAAGATACCAAAAAATGCTGTTATATCACATTTAAAGGATCCTTTACTTTCATTCTATATAGCCACCCTGTGCCTCTATCGCCTGCTCGATCCTCATCATAAAGGCATAAAGCATAAGCACGCTGTTTTCTAATGATCGCTGTTCATCGCACTGAACTCTGTTGACTCCAAATTTACGTTAGGATGCCTAGACTTGTTGGTTATCGCTCGACTTTGCACCACATGTAGTGGTCCTGAGTCCTGAGTGATTAGATCGAGACTGTTAGGAGGCCAAAAGTCCACAAAATTGCTCTTCTAAGCAAGTGCACCATCTTGTTGAAAGAAATACGGTCTCCCAGAGGACACAGCCTCCAACCACGGTTTTATCCCTTTTCTCTAAATAAACCTTTTTCGGGACCAAAGCGTTGATTTCTGCATAACCTGTATTTTATTCCACAAGTGGAAGAGCCCTACTCGTACTTCTCTGAGGCTGTGTATCTCTAATACAACTTTGTTCCGATTCTAACTAAGCTTTTAAAAAATCTAACAGAACTTTTTGTATAAGGTTGCGGTTAATCCGCATAACTGTCGATATTGCTAATGAGAAAATCCCCATTGGATTCACTAAGGTCATATTTGGCACCCCCAAATATAAGATAGGCATTTTTTAAAATAGAATTATAGGTCATTATTTTATAAATTGCACTTTAACAACTCAAAGTTATTTAGGATTTGCCCCAAATCAGATGTTCCTTGTTCTCCTGTTCTTAAAGAATGGATATTAGCAAACGATATTTATATAAAACAAATATTCCCAAATAGACGGATTGCATAAATCCTCTTTTTTATTGAATAACCCGCTCGTTCACCAAACCCATAATCTGTTTGTCAAACGAGAGGTATATGATCTCAGCCAAATAATTATAATAAGATAAATAATTAGGATAAGATCCATTGAGATATATAGACATGATTGTTTGGTTTTTGAATAAATTTTACAAATACTCTAACTACATTAAATAATTTTACAAACTCAATCAATTTGTCGATGTTTAGCTTTTATATGTATTTTATTATGAAGTAAATTTGTTTGTATAAGAACTAAAAACATAAATTGATTTTTCAATTTTTTTTTTAACTTATTTAAACTTTCCCTCTACGCTTATTATCCTTATTATTTTTAATATTTGTAAACTGAAGAAATTTTCGGAATATCCATAATTCTTACTTGAAGCTACAGCTAGGATTTTGGAACAAGCCTTGAGGAGCTAAGGAGTTTTCCGATAAAAATCGCTTTTCCTTGATTGGCGTTTTTTCCATTTGTTTTTAATTTATGGATAATTTTGATTTTCTATTTTTAACAAACTCTCAACTTTAACAGCTCTCAACCAATCAACGAATAAACCAAATGTAAACCAAACAAGCAATTGTTATTTTTGAATTATTAAATAACATTAATCGCGGATTGTTATATATGTGTGTTGTATGATCTATTTACATAATCCACGAACAATATTGGGCAATTACAATAGTGGTCGTAGATAAATAGTATATTTTACAACGAGAGATGAGGGCGTTTTTTTTGGTGAGGTGAGAGTTTGATCACAGCGCCAGCGAGTTAGCAATCACACCGAACCAAAAAAAAAACGCTTTCATCTCGAGTAGTAAACGCAATTTTTTCTACTGATATTCAGTTGCAGAATCCATAATTCGACTTTAATAAAAGCAATTCGAAGCGAACTATCGGAACTGTCATTAAAAATTTAACGCTTAAAATTTATTCATCTAATATTCGATTACAAGTATACAAAACTCAACATACAATAAATGGATGAAGTTCTACAAAAAATGGCTGGATAAATACAAAATAAATTAATCAATCTAAAATTCGGGTACGTCGTACAAAATTAATTGTTTCATCCAGAAAAAGGTTAAATCATCCAAAATAAAATGTAATCATCCAATAATTGTTTTTTTAGTGCAAACTATGATTTTTCCTTACTATAATCGTACAACGTAAAATCAATTCACCCAACAAAGGTTTACGTGATCATAAAAAGGTTGTTTCATCCATCCATTTGATTGCTATTTACACAAAAACAAATTGTTTGATATAAAATTTTAAATAGAATCAAATAACAATTACCTATAATCTATTGTATGTAATATATTATGATTTATTTCATATTATATACTATACAATATGTAATAAGAGTAGCACATGACCGGCCAGATATTGTAGTGATTGATAAGAAACGAAATGAAGCTATTGTCATTGAAATTGGAATAACAAGCCAGGATCAACTGCAAACTGTTGAGACAACGAAACTGCATAAGTACGACATGCTAGCGAGTGAAATATCACCAACCGTGATGATTATCCCGTATGTGATGACTTGGGATGGGGTGGTTACAAAAAGCCACAGCAGATATAACCAGCAGATTGGAATAACACCAAGCATCGAAGCTTACATCCAAACTAGAGTGCTGAAGAGGATACTAGACCTGGACCTGGCTAGGGCGAAACACCCGAATCAGCAGTTGAGAGGTTGATGAGAAGAAGCGATACGGTGGCCAATGCGAGCATATAACAATAATAACTCCTAAAAACTACTTCTTAAATAAATTTATTAAACATATTGTATATGTAATTTATTATGTGTTAATTTTTTATATATTTTATATTTTAACTTCATTGACGAACTAATGCTGGCTTAGTTTTTGAAGGTCGTCCACGTTTTCGTTTCTGTCCCATGGAATTTATTTAAGTGTCAATGGAACCTTGTACAGTTTCAAGAGAATTCCGATTCTAATACTGTGCTTACATATGTAATTTTCATATACGACATATATGAACAGGAAGCTTCTTCCCATTTATTAATGTTCAGAGTCACTTTCCACATTGAAATTTGATATGATTTGCACTCTTCAGAACTATTCCAGTTTTTCAGGTTCTCTTTGTTTTGTACCCTGAAATATTGATTTATGATATCTTTTGACTGTTTGGACCGATGTAAAAAATTGATTGACCATTCATTCACTTCTTCTTTCACAACGGTTGGTGATGATTTAACCCAATGATAGGCTTTTTTGGAAATTTTATTCGTTTATTGGAAGAAATAATTGTATTTTGTATAAAAAAAATTATTTGTAAAGAGCAATTAAATTTTCGATGGATCAACCTTTTTTGTACAGTTAAACCTTTTTTGGGTGAATTTATTTTATTTTGTACAATTCCATCAATTATTGTACTAAACCATTATTATTTGTAAGAATAAATCGATTATTGGTGGTTTATATTTTATTTTGGACGAAGCAACCTTTTTTTGGATGAAGTAATCGATTTTTGTATAAATAAACCGAATTTTATATTTTTCCAGCTATTTTTTGTAAAAAACCATCTATTTATTTTACGCAAAAAATCCAAGCCCAAATTTAATCGTTGATTTGTTCGTTTCCATGGTAATATTGTTGCATTTTCATAGAAGGTGATACTTTTCAAGTCAAATGTCCTAATTTTATTTCGGTTTTTTAAATAGTTTCAGGCTCGTTTTACGTTTGCATTAAATATCCATTGAAATTGAGAATCCATTGAAATTTATGTAATTAATAAGAAAGTCCATGCAAATTTGGTTAGTTTAGTGTTTTGATCGAGAAAATCATAAATTTAAAATGCTCATTTTCATCTCTGGATGTGAAATAGTATATTTTACAGCAAGAGATGAAAGTGGCGTTTTTTTGGTGAGGTGGGAGTTTGCTCACGAGCGCCAGCGAGTTATCAATCACACCGAACCAGAAAAAAACACTTTCATCTCGAGTAGTAAATGCAATTTTTTCTACTGATTTCGTTGTAGAATCCATAATTCGACTTTAATAAATCCAATGCGAAGCGAACTGTCAGAACCGTCAAAACAAATTTAATTGTTAGTTTGGCCGTTTCCACGGTAACATATTGCATTCTCATAGAAGGTGATACTTTTCAAGTCAAATGTCCTAATTTTATTTCTGTTTTTAGGGTTCCGTACCGAAAACGGAACCCTTATAGGATCACTTTGTTGTCCGTCTGTCTGTCTGTCTGTCTGTCTGTCTGTCTGTCTGTCTGTCTGTCCGTCTGTCTGTCTGTCAAGACTTTTTTCTCAGGAACGCGTAGAGGTAACATGTTGAAATTTGTATCAAATACTCGAGTCTGCGGTCTCTTTCAGCTGTGAAAAAATCAAACTTGTTAGTCAACGCGATCAAAAGATATGACCGTTTATGTCGCATATTTTGCGATTTCACAAGGGAATCAAAACCTATAGGGTACTTCCCGTTGACCTAGAATCATGAAATTTAGCAAGAAGCGGTGTCTTACAGCACATGTCAAGGGAAAAATCTTAAAACCGTAAATATGTAGTTTAATTACAAGAAAAATGCGAATTTACTATTAGAAATTTATGAAAATTCACTAATGTTGTCGTAGTGGTATTGTCAGGCTCCAGAAGCATATGGGTTGCATACAGTTAGGTCCTATTCTATGTTTATTCTGAATTTTCTTTGTTTATATTTGTTATGCATTTCATCACGTACGCTTTATATACATAATATATACAGGGTATATATTAGGTCTAAATTTTGCTTTTTTATAACGGACATGCGACATACTCAAGTCCCGTAACATCCTGTGTATATTATATTTCGTCTAATTTTTCTTTATAATCTACATAATATGTTGATAATCTACATAATAATACTATATACTATACAAGTTTGTACGGAACCCTCAGTGCGCGAGTCACAACTCGCACTTGGCCGGTTTTTTTTAAATAGTTTTAGGCTCGTTTTACGTTTGAACATAAAATATTTCATTGAAATTGATGTAATTAATAAGAAAGTCCATGCAAATTTGGTTAGTTTAGTGTTTTAATCGAGAAAATCATAAATTTAAAATGCTCATTTTCGTCTAGACGTGAAAATATTTTCATCGCTAGAATGAAAAATGTCACTTTCATGTAGGGTAAGCCGTGGAAAAAATGCCATTTTCACATATATCAGTAGAAAAATATTTTATTATATGTCTAGAATGAAAAAATGTCACTTCCATGTAGGGTAAGCTGTGGAAAAATGCCATTTTCACATATGTGCCCATAATTATGAAAGTGGTCTAAGTAATATATTTCTGTTTTCGAGATATTTGTTGAATTGCATTTGAATAAATTAAAAAATATTTTTACATTTTGCGACATTTTAATATATGATTTTATTAGTCTTGAATAATTGAAATTTATTATGAATATGATATTTTGTGTGAATTTCATATGAAAATGTTATTTTTAAAGTTTGAATTGACTTATTGTTAGATCATTTTCAAAATTAACTGAATGTCCTATAAATGACTTAAAGAAATAAAGAACTATGAGTTTTATTTGAAAAAATAACTTTAATGAAATAATTCATGAACTCCGTTAATTATTTTTAAAAAGTAATCCCTTTTTACCATTTCGAGTTTTTAAGATTCTTAAAATGTTCTTGAAAAACTGGAAGGATGTATGATAGTAAACACACATATCTTTATGTTTTTCTTTCGTTACTGGTTTAGTGGTGGTGTATAATGGAAGTAATTTAATATTTCCGTATAGTTTTTATCTTTCTTTTTTAAGTGAAAGATCCAAAACTTGGAATTAAGAACCATCTAATGAAGTTTTATAGAGCATTTTATAAGACAGTTCCTAACTCGTTTGACATTTTGTAAATGTACATCATGACTTTTTTCTTATAGAAGTTTACATTTTAATGTTCTATTACTCATTATTGCATGCCCCGATTTTTCCAATCAGTAAATCGCATTTTGGGCATGTGTCTTTTTGAGGAGCATGGAAATGTATGTTACATTCAGCATTAAATATTTTCCTGTAGATCCATTCCTAACAAAGGATTGTTTATTTTCCTCATATTTATTTATAGGCATTCTATACATTTTACGAATATCTAAATCAGCCACGCGCCATTTACAAATTCTTCTTTATATAATTTCTTTAAATTTTTGACTTACATTATTAGACCACTTTCATAATTAACACTAAATGAATTCCATATAATGTGGAAATTATAACCACGATTTAATGGTCCATTTTTGACGATATCATAAAAGTTACATTGAATAAATTTAGTTCAAAATAATGTGCTGTGAAATAACTGATAAACTCATTTTTTTTTCATATATATCAGTAGAAATTTTTGTACATAATTCATAAATATACCATCAGATAATAAATGTTGTTGCTATTACAAAAAGTTATCATTAAAGTTATACCATATTTACTTTATTACATCGCAATAATTACGTAACTACATACCAACTAAAGAAAATCCAAATATATCCTATGATTTGTTAGGAATCCAAAGAAAACTCAAAATGTAATTTCCTAAGATGTTTTTTTAGTTTTTTACAAATAATAATACAAACTTTCTAGTTCGTTAAACTATTTCCAATGTTGATAATTCTTACGCAAAGAAAAAAGGTTGTGAAAGTTTAAACTATTTAGCACCCATTTATATTGTTTTTATTGTTGCTCTAAATAATTAATAATAATTTGTATTCGAGTTCAATAAAAATATTTATAAAAAAAATGTTTTTATATTACTAATTATAATGCTACGTAAATATTAGATACTGTCTATATATAAATATTAGGCTTTATAAATATTAATCTTCTTCGATATAATGAGTTAACAATAAAAATATAACATTTCAGAAGTTTTCCTAATGAGTTTCTGAGAAGCATTAAATTATTATTGAGATAATCTCAAATGCAGAGAAAGTTTCCAAAACACTCTTCGTGGTATAGATGGGGTAATTGCATAACGAGAATGCATTAGTAAGTAATGTTAATAGGTTTAGATGAAAGAAGAAGAGATTATAAACGCATAGAGGTGATAATATAAAAATCTTTATTTATTATAGCAATATATTTGATAACACGACGTATTATTGTAGAGGGTTATCACATAAACTAAATCAAGTACACTATAACTATGATATACAAAGGATCTTACATTGAAATTCGTCTTCACCGGGAAATAATATACAAGACTTGACAAGACCAGACAATACCAGACAAGAAAAGACCAGACAAGACCAGACAAGACCAAACAAAACCAGACAAGACAAGACAAGACCAGACAACACCAGCAAGACCAGACAAGACTAGACAAGACCAGACAAGACCAGACAAGACCAGGCAAGATCAGACAAGACTAGACAAGTCCAGACAAGACCAGACAAGACCAGACAAGTCCAGACAAGACTAGACAACACCAGACAAGACCAGGCACGACCAAACAAGGTTAATCGAGTAACACGTATCAAAGCCAGATTAGACTAAACTTGTATAAAGTAGCATAAAGAAAACTACACCAGACTAGACTGGATGTAAAGATCGCTAAATACTAGGCAATATTTAGGGAACGCCAGAGAGATAAAACTAAACACCGTTACATAAATATATCGTGGGAGCGCGTGTAGAAGGGGATATGTCAGAAAACGAGAATTTTGGGAAATCAAAAAAGAAAGTTTGATGTCACCTCGAAAATCTAATAAACTTTTTTTCCAATCAATTTTTACCTTTATATTTTTCTGATTTCATTATAAATCATGATATAAAATGGCTTTTGGATATTTTCAGCCGATTTATGGTAGTTTAGTAATAAAGCACACTGATCAAAAATAAATTGAAAATGTTTAATGGCTTTTTCTTGTAAACACAATTCGTACCAAACCTTCCTTCGTTAAAAAAAATTATATATTTTTGAAATAAAACGATTTGAACTTAAAAACATAATTTCTATCAAAAATAAGTAAAATATTCTAGAAAAAAATATATTTTTAGAAATAAAGCAAAAATGTATGTAAATTTTATTAGACGAAAACGATTTGAACATTTATTTTAAATTAATATTAAAACTATTACTATTATAACATTGTACTGTATTACTTATTGTTAGATTCACTTTCACTCTCGCTTGCCAAGTCATCTACATTAGCCTTCCTGGTCTTTTTCTTAAGCTTCTTTCCATTGTTGCTTTTAGCTACTTTTATGTTTTTATAATACTCCTTGAAGATGTTCGAGATAAATGGCAGCTGATGTATCAGATCTTTCTTTTTTTCAGCTGAAATTGGCTGAAATTGGCTGAAAGTGGCTGTGTAGAGATAACTCTTGGAGTTAATTTTGATCAATTTCCTTTTTTAGAAAAACTCAATGTTCTAAAGCTGCCCTCGTCGTCAAAAGAATAATTAAGAAGAAATCAAGGGACCATCGTTTTTAAATATCTTATCCATCTAATTTGTCTCCAGTTGATTTTATTATTTTCGACGTCTGTTTTACGCAATTGCAAGGATGATTTTAGTAAATCTGAGTAAGAAAAAAAATCTTCTTGAGCCATCTCTGTCACTATAAACGGCTTCTTTTTCCCTGCAACTCTTATAAGTTCAGCCCAGTCTCGCGGGCGTTCGATTGACAGGCATATTTTTTTTCATTTTCTCAATGACGCTGTGGTCCGTGTCACATTCCATGTGTGAGTGTCCAGGGACAAGAAACTTATGATTTATTTAAACCAAGCTTTTTGATTTTTGTATTACCGTTAAGCACATTGCACACATTGCAGCAAAGTGGGTGTTTCTATTCTGGCCTCCACATGTGTCACCGTACATTGTCAATGTCGCAATGTTTTCTGGAAGATTTTCGATATAATTTTAAACACACGATGCTATTTTGTTGGCCCCTCTTGCTGCTATTGTTTCATTCCAAAAGTAACAATATCCTTTTGAGTTATCGCAGTCATGCACAGTCAAATTGAAAACCCATAACGGGCGTTTATAGAAGGAAATACAGTGGATATAAAGATCGCTAAATACTAGGCAATATTTAGGGAACGCCAGAGAGATAAAACTAAACACCGTTACATAAATATATCGTGGGAGCGCGTGTAGAAGGGGATATGTCAGAAAACGAGAATTTTGGGAAATCAAATAAGAAAGTTTGATGTCACCTCAAAAATCTAATACATTTTTTTTCCAAGCAATTTTTACCTTTATATTTTTCTGATTTCATTATAAATCATGTTATAATATGGCTTTTGGATATTTTCAGCCGATTTATAGTAGTTTAGTAATAAAGCACACTGACTTTTTCAGCATTGGGGTTAGCAGGCATGCCTGAAGATCGAAAGATATTGTTTTTTTTAGGGGTCTTTTTAAGAAATTTCACTACCGTTAGTTTTTGAAGTGTACGCATTATCTGCAAGCATTAGATGTATTTCATATTTTTCTTCAGACACGTGTTTTTCATTATCCGTATTGCTCATTTTAATTTCCATTTGTAGACGATCACATGTCTGGCAAGTGTCTTTATTGGGTTGTTTAATAGAAAAATTTAACTTATGGAAAACTGAGGAGTAAATTTTTAATGATACTGCTTTGCTGTCTTCTATACGTTTGTATTCATTATACAATTCCTCAATAGTCAAATGAGAAGGCAAATACTTTTTTTGTGTCTCTTCTTGTATAGTGGCTCTCGTAGGCAGGAATGGAGATTAGATTCTGACGAACTGCAGCCAATCTATCGTCAGATGTCTTGTTCCATGAAACTGAACTTCCTTTGTTATCTCTATGTACTGTACCGCCTCCCGATTAACGTTTTTTAGATACAATAATTTCAACAAACTTGTTTGTTATTGCAAAACATTTTAACAAATCTGCTTTACAAATTCAATAAGATATTCCTTTTATATGTACTTTATATCGTAAAGAAACTTGTCTATGGTGAAATATATTAGGGTCCTGAACTCTTGAACGGGAAGCGACTTTCTCAGATATCTCTATTAATCCTGATATGCACATGCGTTTATCATGAGAATCTAAAGCATAGTACTCATAGTACTCTGAATAAGATTTCTGCGTCTTCAACAGTAATTCTTTCTGGACATTTCTTTCTGCATGGTCCAAGCTTAGATAATTTCTTTCTTTTTATTATCTTTCCCTTATTGGTGATGTATTCTTTACCATTACACATTGCATCTTTTCTATTCGTCCTACTTTCCCTGGTGTCTCCCTTTAAAATACGTTCGCTATTCCGAAAAGCTCTGGTTCTAATCACAGTATTTTGTAGCACCTCCACAATTGCAGTTTTCGCCTCTTGGTCTGCAATTTCAAATGCTATAACCTGGTTCATATTTAATGAGGAAACCTCCATTACCACATGTTCTACCTCCATGGCTACACTTTCTAAAACAGCATGATTCATATGTGTCTCCATAACTGCAACATATGCAACATCACATCAACATCAGGACAATCAATTATATTCTCGTTCAGGTTGACGTACTTTAACCAACCTAACCTAAATCAATGACAGTTAATATAACAGCAGAAGATTATATATCTATGAATGAACTTATAGACCGTAATCAACCTGACCACAATAGGAAACCTACATAAAGAAACGCACCTTTTCTATTATTTTGTTCCACAAGAGATCCACAATTCAAAATGTTTTTTTCTTTCTTTGAACTTTGAGCATCAGCTTAAGTCACCTTCTCAGATTGATACGTTTAAGGAGTTAAGTCAGATTTTTTAATGGCATTGCCTCTTAAGCGCAGCAATCTAGATCAGTGCTCAGAAAGATAAGTCATAACATTACATTACTAGAATGACTTATCCCCTTTTGCACAAACAACATTGGGGCAAGTCCAAACTACCTCCTAATACACAACCAAATTTAATATGATTGGGTCACATTTGACTTGTCTCCTCTTGCACAATGATGGAGAAAGCTTTTTTCTTTGGAATGATGATCAAAATGCACTTTTGAAAAAAAATGACTTATCCCCTTTTGCTCGCCCGCCCACGATATACAAGCTTAATAAGATAAATGTTTTGGATTTGTTGAGTTTGAAGATTTTTATATTAAGAATGGCACATTTGGGTCTTTTCTTTGATTATTTTTGTAATATAAATGCATTGTTTACGAAATGTATACATTTATATTACATATATAATTCTTGAAGAAAAGACATTGTTTCATTCTTAAGGCAAGATAAAACAATGCAAAATTAGTTAACGATAAGACTATAAATTCCGCTTTAAATTTATTAGTCGTACATGTATTTTTTAAAGATTTACAAAACTGCGTTTTCAGCTCATCAATTTAAATTCTTGTAATATGTAAGTTTTGATAATAATTTAATTGATTTTTAGTTTTAACACTGGACAATATAACAAACAAACAAATATGATATTAATATATACGAATCATCTTGTTCAAATAGAATATTTATAAATATCTTAAATATCTATGTCTAAAGTATTTATAATACCTTTAGAAAATTTCTAAAGTAGAGAATACAATCTATAAAGATCTTTTATTTAAATAACCCTGATAATAAAAAAAGTGAATATGAGTTATAAACAGATTGAATAATATTATTACAGATGATTCAATCTGTTTATAATTTATATTCACTTATTTTATTATCAGGAGTATTTAAATAAAAGATACTTTATAAATCTTATTCTCTACTTCAGAAAATTTTTAAAGGTATTAGGTATAAATACTTTAGCCATAGATATTTAAGATATTTATAAATACTTAATTTAAAAAAGATATATATTAATATATAACAAGGTATATATTAATATCATATTTGTTTTATATTGTCCAGTGTTAAAAACTAAAAATCAATGAAATTATTATCAAAACTTACAAATTACAATAACTTAAGTTTATGAGCTCAACATGTGAACATGTGAGTAGAAAATATATTATATTTTCTCCTCACATGTTTATACAACCACAAATACGTAGCTATTGAAACACGGTCTATATCACTTGGTTATTCTCGTTTGATTTCCTGGAAATTCCTGCGAAATGCATGAAATCAAACGATAATAACTAAGTGATATAGACCGTGTTTCAATAGCTAAGTATTTGCGGTTGTATAAACATGTGAGTAGAAACGTAAAAACTATATTCAATCTGTTTATAATTTATATTGAGTTTTTTTTATTATCAGTTTTTTAGATTATTTAAATAAAAGATCTTTATAAATCGTATCCTCTAATTCTAATTTTTTTTAAAGATATTATAAATACTTTAAACATAGATATTGATAAATACTATATTTAAACAAGATGTTTCATATATATTCAAACGATATCAAACGATAATAACTAGAGACCAGATTATATGCAACATAAAAACCCTAATATGCATGCAGATATGCATGAAACATGCCTAAAATGTGCATGAAAATTGTTAAAATATGCAACATTAGATATTAAAAAAAGTTAGTTTTAGATTTTTTATTTTTAATCAGCATACTAAGCAATGACTCATTCGTAAACTATCGATATCGGCAATAGTATAATAAAATTAACAACTATTTAACTTTTTGTTATTCTTGTAAACGTTAACAGTACCTGGTGTACTGTTTCAAATGTTCGGTAGTAAGATTGTGTCTTCGGACACTCAAAATGTTTTTATAAGTGGAAAAGGATCGCTCCACATCAACTGGGCAATATTTGAATTGGGTGCTATGTTAGCACTTATAGTTTCTGGTAAAAGTTCTGCCGTTCCATTAATGAAACTATCAATTTGGCACAAAGCTTCAAAGCCCGGCTTGTTTTTCAAAATGTTTTCAAACTTTTCTTTATGTTTAATATACTAGGGATGTGGCGGATGCAGATTTTTTCACATCCGCAGATGCGGATTCGGATATTTGAATGCTCAAATCCGCGGATGCGGATGCGGATCTTAAGATATTTTATAAGAAACTTTATTGGTGGAGAAATAAAATAATAAGATAGTCATTTTCAATATTTTTATTAAGTTATTAGTAATTAAAGTTAAAAATTGGAGCATTATATTTAATAAAAAGTAATATTGCCGCTTTATCGGAGTCAAGTCTGTTACGCAGAGGTTTATAAATTAATTGTTCGCTAGGAACACTAGCTGGTGGTGTCGATAAAAATCTGCGTGCAATTGGTGATAATAGTTTAAATTCTTGCCGATGAACCTCTCAAATGGCTCCACCATTTAAGAGGATTCTCGTCAACATTGGCTCTTTTCTAATACGCTATAATCAATTCCTTTTTTAGCACAGCTTCAGCGCTACCATTTTCTGGAGTTTCTTGACTCGCATCTTCACTTGTCGAATCCAACATCATAGCGAGATCGTCTTTTAAGCTTGACTTTCTGGCGAAACCGGACATCCTTGGTCCTAGTTGTTCCGTGTCTTTTTCCGAGGAATCTGTCATTCTCATTCTTTTAGCCCCTACAGAATCAAAAGAACCGTTATTTCATTATTTATCATTCTCATCATAAAAATGTCTTATTTAATCTTATCCTCAGTCACTGCTGTAAAAAACTTGTGTTTATAGCGAGGGTCTAAGTAGGTGGCGATGATATATAAATTGTTCCCTACCAAATTGGAAAACTTTGTTCAAAGTTCACTTTTAAGAATCGAGACGGCCTATCGAATTGGATCCTTCACTCTGGAAGTCACTTTGTCGCGGTGTGAGGGCGTAGTTTCGCAACATACCGTTGGACGTTGCGACTGGAACCCTACTCTGGTCGGAGCGGTCGCCGGAGAGCGAAGAACCAAGAACTTCCAAACCCTTACTCCAAAGGTGTCATGCGACCCGTGCTGAAGGGACTTGGTGGCCAAGGGCAACCGGCCATCGCTAACGGAGCCTCTCTGATACCTGGCGACATCAGATGGTATCAAGCCTTACCACATCAAGCGGGGCTCTGAAGTGGCGGACCTCTAGTTACCTTGCTACTAGTGGGATTTACATGAAAAATCCAAACAAAAATATAATTCTTGTGTGCGGGAACTAACCGGCACAGAATTGGCGGATCAGATGGAGCGTGAGCTCCACGATCCAAGAGATGGCACCAGTCGAGAGAGACCCACTTCCATACTGTTGCCAAAAAGCAAAGGCAAGATGGTCAGTAACACCGTTACTACCACCAAACCAGTAACCCAAGAGAGACCCGTTCCCAAAACGGCTTCAAAAAGTCCGGGCAATGTGACATCGTTACTCCCACCAAGCCTGCGACTAAGCAAGAGGAGACAAAAAGCCCAAGGAAAGTAGGAAGAATACGAGATGGGCACATCACTTGCCACCCCGAGGTAGTCCAGGCGGACTCGACGACCCACTGAGACAGTAGTAATATCCTTTATTGGCATAATTAACATAATTTACACAACCACACAAAACATGAAGAATAAGCAAAAAAAAGTTTTGAAACTAAAACTAAAACCTCATTAAAAAGAAAAAAAAAATTATAACTTTATAAACCTATACATCAACACCTGTACATTGGTCATAAGCTCATAAACCAAACCGCAACACTCAAAAAACTACCCCGTCGCATCCGCTCTTTCCATCTTTCCTCTGTGAATAAAAACGACAGTCCCTTCCCGCTCTCGTCCATACACTCACTCCAATCCTTTCCTC
This sequence comes from Phosphuga atrata, assembly GCA_944588485.1. NCBI lineage: Eukaryota > Metazoa > Arthropoda > Insecta > Coleoptera > Silphidae > Phosphuga > Phosphuga atrata. Next base: position 64,037,455 of record OX155893.1, on the reverse strand, counting down.
GCCTTCTCTCCTGTTCATTCCACTCCGCCATCGTGCATTCTTCCAACCAATGACTCCACATATCCTCCTTCAACCCACACACCATACACCTTCTACTTTCCTCATTCATCCAATGTCTCTTCATTACCACACCTAAATCTCGCCAACACTGACTGGTCCTCCGACCCTTTACTTGTCCTCAAATAACCATGAATACGGCCGTGCACTTGTATCTGACTGTAGCCTTGGTGATATTTTTTAGCCTCTATTTTGGATTGGAGCTCTTGGAAGTCCACTTCTAATAACCTCTCTCATAGCATCATTTTCCACTGAGCACCCGCACTTTTGTCCCTTTCTAACCCATCGAATGATAACCCGCCTCTCTCATACAGTTTCCTTTTATTCAGCCCCTAAATCTAAATCACTATCTCTTCTACTACTTAACGCCTCTTTATTCACTACTCGAAATATTTCCTTTATTCTCTCCTATCTCTTTATATATATTTAATATTTAATTTAATATTTCCTAATATTCTCCTTTTATCTCCTAACCCATCCACCCTATACTCGAACTTGATCATATTACCGCCACCTTGCACGCATTCACTTCCTGAAGGACAAGGTGACCAGACATCGACCCATCAAGTTTCAACACTTTCTTAAAAAACTTTAGCTGCACCCTTTCGATCTTGTCTTCCTCTTTCGTTCCCCAGACCTCACATCCATACAGTAACACGCTTTCCACACATGCCTTCCATATCGTCTCTGCTGCTCTAAAGTTTCCGTCAAAGTTTCTTTTCCCAACCTCCCAGATACGACCCGCCGCCACCCATGCCTTCTTTGTGACATACTCTATGTGCTCTTTATTACTAACTAAACTTACTAACTTCCTCTATTTCAGTACCCTACCGTTCAAACCTTTCCTTCCTATATCTCCAACCCCTTTTAAACCAAATCCATTTTGCTTCACCAACATTCACCCTTAAATCACTCTTGAGCCTCACACAGAGCCTTACAATTACGTCCTTCATCTCACTCGCCGACTTTGCAAATCCCACCATGTCATCCGCATATGCCAAGCTCCACACTTTCTTTTTCCCAATCACCACTTCTCCAACTTGACCGGCCTGTAGAACCTTCTCCATATCCGCCACATACAGATTGAAGAGCGTGGTACTCAATGGGAGCCTTGCCTCAGGCCCTTCCTCGCCTCAAAATAGTCCGATTCCCATTCATTTGCTACTACATTACAGACGGTTTCCTGATGTTCCTTCTTACACTCTCTGAGATACCTAGCTTGCCCAAACACTCATCCAATCTCCTCCTGCTCACCGAGTCATATGTGGCTTTCAAATCAATGAAAAGAGCAAACAGGCATCCCTTTCTTATTTCTTGGTCTATGATGACTCTTAAGGTCACCAGGTGTTCCACCGTGATCCTTCCCGACAGGGTCTCAGTGGAGCCGGAGTGAGATGGTATCTGCGCTTCTTAGCAGACGGTCTACAACCCGAGGAAGCTAAGGAGAGAGCAGTAGAGAAAAGGGACCTACACCACAAACGCAAGGAGCTGCCAAAAGAGGGGCTGATTCTATCACGCCCCAAGACAAGGCAGCTAAGAGACAGAAGGCGAATATCCAAACAGGGGCAACGGGAGTGGTCAGCTACCTCAGCTGCCCTCCCAAGGCTTCTGGACCGAGCACCAGCTACGCCACCACCGTCAATGTGGTGAGGGTTGGTGTGATGTCCAAAGACTATAACAATTTAAGTTGGTATAGGACAACCGAGAGGCTTCTCCTAGAACTTGCATTACGGTAAGGAAGTGCATTAATTACTTATGTCTTTCAGAATTTTTAACGCGGGACTTCCGATCCAGGCCCTCATCAAGACCGAGGGCCTCCACCGCGAAGTAGTTATCGCATCAGCATATTTCCCTGGTGATGGCAACAGCATACCACCCCTGGAGCTACGAAAGCTGGTCGAACACTGTACTATGAGAAGGCTGCCACTCATCTTGGGATGTGACGCGAACGCCCACAACGAGATGTGGGGCAGCACGGACACTAATAAGAGAGGTGAGTACCTTTTAGAATACCTCATTAAAGAAAACTTAATTGTGTACAACGTCTGGAACACACCACCTTTTGCTAGAAGAAGGCCAGAAAGTAGCTACTGGATATTACGGTAGGTAGCGCTAACGTAAGCAAACTAATTAAAAAGTGGAGAGTTTCAAGTGGACCCTCAATGTCAGATTATAGGATCATAGAGTTTGTACTGGAAGGAGCGAGTGAGGAAAACACCCCCTTTCGAAACACCAGACAAACTGTGTTGCCTATGTTTATTTCCCACCTAAAAGAGAAACTAGAGCAAGTGACAGTGGGAAGTAGAATCAAACACTACACCGTACTGAAGCAAGCTACAGGAGAAATAAATGTAGCGGCATTACGACGGCATTTGAATTCAGCTGCCCGGTAAAAACCGTGAAGGAGCATAAGGATAAAAATGGTGTAACAACAATTTGTCTACATTAAGAGCAAAAGTTAGGGTTTCTGAATATCCGCACTTTTTCATAACCGCGGTTTTCGGTTTTTGGAAAGTTTTTTTATATGTAGCTATTTCCTGCTTCATAGAATTAGAATAGCGATTTGTTTGCATATAAGTATTTTTGTTTAATACATTTTTAATAGCTTTTTGAACTTCGTCTTGCAAGGAATAATTTGGATTGGTCACTTCTTCTAATTCTTCTGAATTTGCCGAACATTCACCTTCGACTTCAACATTATTGTTGTCTGGATAATGTCGTTCAAAAAGATTTTCGACCAATATTAAAACAGACTTTGTTGGAACTTTCGAAGGATCTAATAAGCATCTAGCCAATTCTGTTCGATGATGTTGTTCCATGATATTTTTCATTGAAGCTTTGCTTATATCAGAACCAATTAATTTCTTTTCCAAGAATCAGCAGGACAATCTGTGCTATTTTTTCAATTACCCGGGCACCGTCATATGTGACCGTATCATTTCTGAAGCTGATACTAAATGAATCTAAATTTTTTCCAACACTTATTGCGATATTATTTGCAGAAAAAGTTCCTTCGATTCGCAGAAAGCCTAAATTGCAATAAAAATGTTGGCAAGATTTGGTTGGGAACCGGCCAGCTTTCCGAATAAATGCAGAATTTGAAATTGCTCGAACAGATATACCGATGGTTGCCATTTTTGCAAGAATAGTTTGAAATGTTTGAAAGAGCACTAATTCATTGTACTTTGCTTTTATTAATTTTTTGAAAAAACCGAAAACCGCGGTTCTTTATGACGGTTCTGTGCTTTCGGTTTTTGCACAGAAAACCGCGGTTTTGCGGTTCGGATATATCCGTACCAGAAACCCTAAGCAAAAGTACGTAGGCTTTTCAACAAAGCTAAGCAATACGGAAATTGGCTAGAATACTCAGAGGTGCATACCACCTACAACAAAGAGATCAGAAGGGCAAAAAGAAAAAACTTTAGGATCTTCTGTGAAAACATAGAATACACGCATGTGGCAGCTAGTCTGCACAAAGCACTAGCGAAGGATAGAGTGGAAATGACAACCACTCTCAAGAGACCGGATGGAAGCTACACGGAGGATGAATAGCAGAGAGCTATCCTCCTAGTAGGAACTAATGTTTAATTTGTCAGCAGATACAGGGCGGTTTCTATGGATTTCCCTGCTCTGTATACATGCTGACAGTTGTGTAGTGTAGGTTTTTTCAAAAAACTAATAAAAGCAAAGTACAATGAATTAGTGCTCTTTCAAACGTTGCAAACTGTTGTTGCAAAAATGGCAACCATCGCATTTATTCGGAAAGCTGGCCGGTTTCCCAACCAAATCTTGCCAAAATTTGTATTGCAATTTAGGCTTTCTGCGAATTGAAGGAACTTGTTCTGCAAATAATATCGCAATAAGTGTTGGAAAACATTTAGATTTATTTAGTATGTTTCAGAAATGATACGGTCACACATGACGGTGCCCGTGTAATTGAAAAAAATAGCATAGATTGTCCTGCTGATTCTCGGAAAAGAAATTAATTGGTTCTGATATAAGCAAAGCTTCAATGAAAAATATCATGGAACATATCCTCGAACAGTATTGGCTAGATGCTTATTAGATTCTTCGAAAGTTCCAACAAAGTCTGTTTTAAAATTGGTCGAAAATCTTTTTGAACGACATATCCAGACAACAATAATGTTGAAGTCGAAGGTGAATGTTCGGCAAATTCAGAAGAATTAGAAAAAGTGACCAATCCAAATTATTCCTTGCAAGACAAAGTTCAAAAAGCTATTCAAAATGTATTAAACAAAAATACTTATATGCAAACCAATCGCTATTCTAATTCTATGAAGCAGGAGATAGCTACATATAAAAGAACTTTTGAGAGAACAAAAAGATAAAATATTTAGTTTCGAGCTCTCTCTACAATTAAAGCTTAAATACCTACGACGAAAAATCATTTTCCCTAAGCCCCGACTTTTGGAGAAAACTAGGAACTAACAAATACCAGAAGTCTTTAAAAACCGAACCCGAAACCGCGGTTTTTAATTTCCAAAAACCGAAAACCGGGGTTTTGAAAAAGTGCTGATATTCAGAAACCCTAACTTTTGCTCTTAATGTAGACAAATTTTTGTTCCACCATTTTTCATCCCTATGCTCCTTCACGGTTTTTACCGGGCAGCTGGATTCAAATGCCGTGGTGATTGCTACATTTATTTCTCCTGTAGCTTGCTTCAGTACGGTGTAGTTTGATACTACCTACCACTGTCACTTGCTCTAGGTTCTCTTTTAGTTGGGAGATAAACATAGGCCACACAGATTGTCTGCTGTTTCGAAAGGGGTTGTTTTCCTCACTCGCTCCTTCTAGTTCAAACTCTATGATCCTATGATCTGATATTGAGAGTTCACTTGAAACTCTCTACTTTTTAATTAGTTTACTTACGTTAGCGCTACCTACCGTAATATCCAGTACCTCATTTCTGGCCTTCTTCTGGCAAAATGTGGTGTATTCCCGACGTTGTACACAATTAAATTTTCTTTAATGAGGTATTCTAAAAGGTACTTACCTCTCTTATTAGTGTCCGTGGTGAGTTGAAAGCCGCATATGACTCGGTGAACAGGAGGAGATTGGATGAGTGTTTGGGCAAGCTAGATATCTCAGAGAGTGTCAGAAGGAACATCAGGAAACCGTCTGTAAGGTAGCAGCGAATGAATGGGAATCGGACTATTTTGAGGCGAGGAAGGCCCTGAGACAAGGCTGCCCATTGAGTCCCACGCTCTTCAATCTGTATGTGGCGGATATGGAGAAGGTTCTACAGGCCGGTCAAGTTGGAGGAGTGGTGATTATGAAAAGAAAGTGTAGAGCTTGGCATATGCGGATAACATGGTGGTATTTGCAAAGTCGGCGAGTGAGATGAAGGACGTGATTAAAAGGCTCTGTAGGTATTTCGAAACGAGTGATTTAAGGGTGAATGTTGGTAAAACAAAATGGATTCGGTTTAAAAGAGGTGGGAGATATAGGAAGGAAAGGTTTGAATGGCAGGGTACTGAAATAGAGGAAGTTAGTAAATTTAAGTATTTGGGGTATGTCTTTGGGACTGGATACAGTAATAAAGAGCACATTGAGTATGTCACGAAGAAAGCATGGGTGGCGGCGGGTCGTATCTGGGAAGTTTGGAAAAGAAACTTTGAAGGAAACTTTAGAGCAGCAAAGAAGATATATAAGGCATGTGTGCGAAGCGTGTTACTGTATGGATGTGAGGTCTGGGGAACGAAAGAGGAAGACAAGATCGAAAGGGTGCAGCTAAAGTTTTTCAAGAAAATGTTGGTCACATTATCCTTCAGGAAGTGAATGCGTGTAAGGTGGCGGTAATTTGATTAAGTTCGAGTGGAGGGTAGCTGTTAACTAGATCTTAGATAAAATAAGCAATGACCACTGAAAATGGACTAAATATGCAAATGCATATAATCCGGTCTCTAATAATAACAAATAGTTTGGATATATATATATATATATATATATATATATATATATATATATATATATATATATATATAATACTAAACAGAAATGCCGCTTTGATTGTTTGGTAATATATGTGTCGTTCATTGTAAAAGTGGCGTAACTCCATGTTTTTAAAATTTTTATTTTTTTGCTTAATGGTATCACATTTTGTTATATCTTTCATTATACAAGTGAAGCAAGTTCAATAGTTGCATTAGAATCCCATAAAAGGCGTTACTTGTTTTTACAGGGAACTAAAACTCTAAATATTCATTACAAAAGTGAAGAAAGTCCATAGTCATTTTAATAGTGTAATTAATATATATTTGTGTGTGTATAAGTGTTTTAATAATTCACTTTGAAAGATTTAGATGATTTTAATGATTCCGGGTGGAAGAGGTTCTTAAGACATAGCAGCATTTCTTCTTAAGCACTTAAAACCTCATGCGGCTTTAGAAAAGCATCTCATTATGTATTTCGATTCTTGCACTAGACAAAACCGGAATATTAAGAAATTTTTTCTCTCTTGAAGCTTGTAAAAGACCCTGACACTATTATTGACACCATAGATTATAAGTTCATTGTATCTGGACACTCTTATCTTCCAAATGATGGGGAATTTAGAATAATAGAGAGCGCTAGTCGCCGCCGTGTAAAATTTATAGCCCAGACCAATGGGTCGCTATTATAAAAACAGCTAAACGCAAAAAAAACTATTTTGTTGTTACTGAAATGAAAAACGCCTAATTTTTAGTACTTTAAGTACTGACTTTAATTGGCTAAATATTAGATGGCTGAGGTTTTAGAGAAATTATCCTTTACAATTTCAATTTAAAGAAACACTAAATCCCGACACACCCTTATATAAAGTAGATTTATGCGAAAAGCAAGAACGATCAGCCCACTTGTACAATATTCGACAAGACCCACTCTATCCATCTAACGACTAGTTACTAACGCAAAGAAGAAAGATATTCTTGATCTTCTACCATACATTCCGCCAATTTACCACCATTACTACAAAAATCTGCCCTTAGATATTCCAAATCGTTCAAGCACACTTAAAGCTGGTGAGCGTTCATCTGATGACGAAATTACATATGATTAATACAGTATACACATGTCACTATAACAGTGATGTAACTCCAAAAAGTTTAAGTTTAAGTTCAATTATTAAATTAGTTTTATTTTGATTTTCTACTTTACTTCAAATTATTATATCTTTGATTTGTATTAAACAATAAAAAAGAGAAAACATTGAATATATCTATATATTTTTTCCTACACTTTAATTCTCAAAATGCTCGTTATTTTAAAATTCAGTTTCAAGGAGCGACACATATAATGGTAATTTTATTATGAAATAATTTAATTTAATGTGCACGGAGTAGTACACAATTAATAAATTTTAATACAAACAAAAAATTGTTTTATAAATTTATTTTTCAATGACCGAAAAAAATTGTTAATAATTTTTATATTGATAAAAAATACATTTTGGTTAATTTAATATTGAATTGTTGGAATTGTAATAATGCAAAAGAAAACTTGACGATACTATAAAAATATTCTATAAATTAAAAAAAAATCTTCTCGATTCGTCGAAAAAGGCGATCGGAAACAGTTAACGGGATAAGTGTGGTAGAAAAACGTTTGATTCCTTTGTTTGTAATTACTTTGAGTAAAAAATAATTTAATCATTCAAATCGTGATTCAATGTTTAGATATTGGAGGAATTTTAAAATCGGTCATTCACAAATATTTACAGAAAACACCATTTTTCTTCTATTGTGCTGCTAAAGTTGACAATTCAAAGGATAAACACAAAATAAAAATAGTTTGTCATTCCTTTAGTATGAATGTACTAGGAAACTCACGATATTTTGTGAAGTTATTAAAATTAGAATTGTACAAAAAGATAACAGGAAAAATAAAAACAAATATATCAAGGACTAAGCAATCATACAAGGAAAATATCAACAGGGTTAAATAAATCAGAATACATTATCAAAAACTGCCACCTTTGCATATGACACTACACTGATGGCAACTGGTAAAACTGTAGAACAAACATTAGAAATACTGCAACTAGCAGTAAAAAATGTGACCACCTGGACTCGTAAATGGCGAATCAAACTTAATGAAGTAAAGTACATACATCAGTAATAAACTACATACAGAAGTATACTACATACATCAATAATAAAAAACATACAAAAGTAAACTACATACATCAATAAAAAGATTGAAAACAGATCCCTCATTGTTAATGGTATAACTATCTAACCTGCCAACAACACACTACCTGGGCGCTTGACGAAAAACTCCTATGGAAGGAGCACATAAAAAAAACAAGAGCAACTTCAATTGAAATCACCAAATATGTATTGGCTACTAGGACATATCAATATAATCCAACATTATCAAAATAAAATGCTACGTCCCATTGCCAATGCCCCATGGTATGTGCGCAACAGCGACTTACACCGTGAACTCGGTGTAGAAACAGTCGATACCATCATTACAAGATATGCTATCTAGTACGATACACGACTCCAGCACCACATCAACGAGCAAGCATTCATGCTCTTAAACGTACAGAATGTAATCAGACGACATAAACGGACCAATCCACATGAGCTATGTAGAATAGACCCGCCGAACAACTGAGGGATCCAGTGGGAGCAACTCATTATAATACTACATAAATAATTTATTTGTTATAGCAAAACAGATCGTTAGTCTATATAGTCTATAGGAACTAGTTCTTGTAAATATTGTAAATAAAAATACATTGTCAAAAGTGTGACTAATATATTACGCTAAATTACAATAACTATTTGACAATTTAATGAAGAGAGAAGAGAAAAATCTCATGCAGTCCACAGACTATATGGAATAACAGTTTCACTGATAATATATAATAATACCGACATGCTTTTTTAAAACGTTTTTATTAACTCAATTTCTTGCTTGTTTCTTGTCTGTTCGGTGGGATTTCAACAATCGGCTTTAAACTTGCCGATGAGCTAGAAACCTGAAATTTTAAACATAGCTTAGAACTGGTTAACATAGATCATAAATGCAATTATTTATTATTATATTGTGGCAAGATTAAGAAAATATAAATTTAGCAATCTTGGTTGCCAGGTAAAAAGAAGAAAAAATCAGATTTTGAGTTTTTGTAATATATGATTTTTTAAGGGATTTTTTAAATTTTTAAGGGTTTGATTAAAAAAATAAAATAAAATTCAGAGAAATGTATGAAATCATTATTCGAGTCGGTAGAACGATCTATATAATTCAATGATTAAAGATGATTCCACGTAAATGTTGACCGCGGCTACGCCTCAAATGGTTCATACGCTGGGTCCAATTTTGGCATACTCTCTCCAACATATCGGCCGGTGGCTCACGAATAAATTCTTTAATATTGGCTTCCATTGCGTCAACAGTTGCAGGCTTGTCCCTATAGACATAAGCCCTAACATATTGTCACAAAAAATAGTCTAAAAGCGTTAAATCGCACGATCTAGGCGCCAATTGACCGGCCCCTAGTGAAATAAACTGTATACCTAACTCGCCTCTCAATTGGGCCATTGTTTCGCGTGCTATGTGGCATGTGGCACCGTCTTGCTGAAACCACATGTCAGCCAAGTCCAGCTCTTCCATTTTGGATAAAAAAAATTGTAATCATCGCATGGTGGCGCTCGCCATTCACAGTAACGTTCCTGCCACCGACCCATAATCCACACAAAAAGTGGATCTTCATCCAACTTTGCCAGCGCCCATTCACCTAAAGTTACCCATTGTGGTAGGTCGTGTGGCTTCAATTCCTGCACCAGATGTATTTTAAGGTTTTAGTGGAGTAACAGAGGCCCAATTACTGCGAACGGCGCCGAATCGATAATTCACGGTCTATAATTCCGCACTCTACGTATGCGTGTTGGTTGTTTAAAGTCCAATAATGTAAATTTTGTGCGAAATTTAGTTACAAGATTCCGAATAGCCGCCTCAGAAAGTCGCCCAAACTGACCATAAAATGGAAGAAGTGCACGATGCACTTTCTTAACCGAGCATGAATTCTGATAATAAAATTCAATAATCTGCAAGAGTTGTTCGTTTGTAAGTCGATTCATGATTAAATTATAGACCAAACTGAACATGGTTAACAGTAACATGATACACGAAAACATCTGTGCTTCCAAAAAGAAAGCTGCTAAAAGGTAACTCTATTAGAACGAAAAGGGATCTAACAGAGCACACAAGTAGAAGTTTCAGTTGATAAAAAATTAAAAATATCGCATAACTGCATTGGTGAAACCGACGTCATTTGCTCCATGAATCCAGGTACTGGTCCCAAAACTCCTATATGGTAAATTCCATGTTTTGTATTTTCTTACAATTAGTAATAATTTAAAGAATTATCGTCGTCATCATTATAAAAGTGTGTTAGATTGTAAAATATTCCGACGTCTTGGAGAACCAGACAACGTCGCAGGATTGCCTCGCGTGTCTTAAACGTTAATAAGTTCATTGAATCGAACATCTCGTTAGTCAAACCGGAAATGAAAACGTGGTTTTATAGTATTGCGTTAGAATGAGTTCTGTAAATTATACCTTCCGTAGATTTTTTCAAATGGTTTTTGTCACAATTAACGGGAGGGAATTCAAATAGTAATGAAGCAAATATTTGGCGCCGAGCTGCAAAGGATATCCGCTTATTATCCTTATAAAAATCTGCTTGATATAAAATGTAGAAATTGTAGACGGGTGAAATGGCGCGACGGCAAAATTTCCAAAGCCAAGCGAATTTTGAAGCTAAACTCTTTACGATACCGAAAATTGTTTTTTCAGCATTTTGATGGTTTCTTTTCTCGTAATTACGATTTGTTCAGGATATCTGAAGTAAGAAACTTTTTAAGCTGTTTAGTTCCTGGCTCAATAATATTGAGTTCTGTAGCGAGATTAAAAAATAAATAAAGTAAGACCAGGTGACCAAAAACAAAAAGGTATAATTTGTGTTTATGTAGGATAGGGTGGTCCAAAAATATATTTTTTGTTTTTTTGGTTTGGCTACCCCGTAAAATTGTAATTCGTATAAAGGTGCTCAAGCGAGTGTTATTTTTTAAATATTTGTGAAAAATAGTAGTTTGATTTCTTAGTTGCAGATTAGGTTTTCAGTGCCAAATAAATCACAGTAATAATGGAATAGAACTTATATAGTGTTAATAAACGAACGTCGAAGAAACTTAATTACTAGACTGTGAATCAGGGTACCATTGCATAAAGATGTGTTATTCAACACATTATAAAGATGTTATTTGTCTACTTATTGTGATGATGTTATTTGTCGGAATCTTTAGCCAGTACTAAGGTTAAACTAACCCCCAACAATAAATCAAGTTTTATTACGTTATCACCTGATATTACATGTCTCACAAAATGAAGGAATCTGCGTATATATATATATATATATATATATATATATATATATATATATCACGATTACACGATACATGATTTCATGTTCTGGCGTTTTCCCGCTTCTCTTCCTGTTGAGCTGTCGATTTTCTTCCAGGCTGTCGTGATGGTCTATCCTCAAACTTAACATTTTTGATTTTATTTCGGCACTCAGTGCGGTCCTCGATATTTTGTATGTTGACCTGTTGTAAGTCCCTCTGAACCTCGGTCAACCACTCAGTGCCACATTTACCCTATGCTATAACGTTGAGCAATTTCTTCGCCGTTCTGGAGTTTTCCATCCTGTAAATATGTGTATAAAACTGTGCTCGGCGTTTTCTGAATACGTTCCTTATCGTGTAGATCTTTTGGTAGAGTTCGTTTTGAGGTCTCTTCATCAAAATATCGTTATTATTAACTGCCCCGTAAATCTTTCTTTCCTGTTTTTCTATGTCCTTAATTTTGGAATGACCGTCGATAACCATTGTTTCGTCTGCGTAAGTTGCTTCCGGAAGAATCACCGTTGTATAGTGCCTTAATTTTGCATCTAGCGCGATTGCACTTCTTGTTGTAGTGAGCCCACGTTAGTTTGTAGGCCCTCTGTAGTTTGGTGATTCTTTGTTCATTTACGATTCGGTTTAGTCCAGAACACTGTATGATTTCACCAAGGTATTTAAAATGGGGAACTTGTGTTATCTTACCGTATTGTGTGATTAAAGCTAAGTTATTTTCTGGTCGTCTTTCTATATAGTGGGTTTTTCCATAAGAAATTTGTAGTCCGGTTCTTTGCGCAATTTCATGTAATTTTTCCACTGCGTGTATGGCTTCATGTCTGGTGTTAATAATAATGGCAATATCGTCCGCAAAAGCAAGGCACTTGACTGTAAGACGGTCCTCTTTTTTTATACCAATTTGAATGCCTTTCACATGAGGTTCCCATTTCGTAATGATCTTTTCTAGAACAATATTAAAAAGCATTGGGGATAATCCATCCCCTATCGAACTCCAGTTTTAATGAAAAAGGGCTCCGATATTTCACTCATGAATTTCACTTTGGACATAGTTCCTGTAAGCGGTCTTTCTTTCTATCCCGAATTCTTCTATGATTATAGAAAGTGTTTCACGGTCTACAGAATTATACGCTTTTCTGAAGTCGACGAATGTAATTACTGTATTTATACATTTTCTCATTTGTAATATTGTGGTAAGCTCTACACCTGTTCAGCACATGATCGGCCTTTTCTAAATCCGGCTTGGTATTCACCAATTAGTGGATCCACCTGGGATTCTAGCCTGTTTAAAAGTGCCTTGGAGAGGATTTTATAAGCAATCGGGAGCAGGGAGATTCCTCTGTAGTTATTGATGGCTGTTTTATCACCCTTTTTGTGCAACGGATGAATTAGAGCACATTTCCAGTCTCCTGGTATTCGCTCCATCATCCATATGTCTGAAATGACGTTATGAAGTTTCTGCGTAAGTTTAGGATCGTTTAGTTTCCAGAATTCTGCAATGATCCCATCTTCTTTCTCCTCGTGCTTTGTTATTCTTGAGCATTTGGATGATTTCCTGAATTTCTTATAGGTGAGGGGCTTATGAGTCCGGGTGTGTGGAAACCGGAGGGGTGAACGCAATTTTTTTTTTGGGTGAATCGCAGTTAAGAAGGGAGTAGCAGTATTGGGCTAATAATTTACAGTTTTCTTTCGCATTAGTTTCCAACGTGCCATCGGTTTTTTTGAAGCACAAGCTGGGCGCCTGATATCCCTTTAAATTTTCTTTAAATGTATTGTAAAAGTTTCTAGTATTATTTTGCTTGAAGTCCTGTTGGATTTGATTGAGTTTGTAGTAGTCGTTTTTCTTTACTAATTGTTTTGGAACCATGTTTTTGGGTTGTAAGAAAGTTCTCCCAGTTTTCCTCAGGTTTGTGACTGTTTCTCATTAAAAAAAAACTTTTTCCACGCAATCATTCGGTTGTCAACTGCCCGATCGCAAATTGCATTCCACCAGCGATGTTTCCTTGTGCGAGGAGGTTGTCCTAGTTTCATGACTTCCTAAATTTTCTTCGTTATTTTCTGCCAGTCTGTTGTCTATCATGTGCCAATCATGTTTCTCATCAATTTTTTTTGAATTTATATTTGAAATTGCTATATGGTCAATTTGGTATTCACCCTGTCTAAGATTGGGTGATCTCCATGTGGTTAACTTGTGTGGAGGTTTCTGGAATTGTGTGCTCATAATTTTCAGTTCAGAAGTCAATTAGTCTTTCACCATTCCTATTGGTACGTTCGTGCTTAGTATGGGGGCCTATGGTATCACTAAATTTTCTTTCCTCACCTAACTGGGCATTAAAATCACCCAATAAGATCTTCACATTGTGCCTTGGTATTTTATAGGTTGTTTCTACGAGAGTTTCTCAAAAATTGTCCATAGTTTTAAGGAATTTGTTGAGTTGATTTATGGGAGCATGGACGTTTATTATTATGTAAGCTTTATTGGCTGACTTTATTGAGAGAGATACTCTCTCGTTGGAAGAAGAGAAATCAATGACTGAGTCGAGTACGGAATTGTGTATTGCGAAACCGATTAAAATGTTCTTCATCCGTGAATCGTGTCTCTTGAAGTGCGGTGATTTTGTGGTCAAATTTTTCGAGGGCGTTAGTGAGTTGTTTTAATTAGCCTGTTTTAGTGAGGGTGTTCACATTAATGGTGCCAATTCTTACGTCGATTTTTCAGTGTGAAGAGTTCTTGAGAAGCTCCGATTCTTCTCCGCATGGTGTCCCTGATCCCCCAGAATCCGATGATCAGGTGAGTCCATTCTATCGACTGGTGCCTGGGGTAGTGATCCTTTTATTTCATCATTTTTTCTTCCATCATGCGCTAAGTTGAGTATATATATATATATAAAGAAAAAATGATGAAATAAAAGGATCACTACCCCAGGCACCAGTCGATAGAATGGACTCACAAAGGATAGGTAACATCAACATCAAATCTTCGAAAATGCTTCGCTAAAATTAATCAAAATTAGTAAAAATTAACAAACCTAGAAACTGTTGAAACCATGAAGGAGCAAGAGACAGTGAAATTGAGGGGGGCTGGTCCTGGATTTGGTGTGTCCTTCTGACCATCCGTATTGAATTGCTGATAGAGCTAAATTTTCGAAATGAAAATTAATTTAATGTCAAATTTTCGTTTTTTTTTCAATTTTCTTTGTGGGATTTTCTCTGTGAAATGATTAGCGTATATATATATATATATATATATATATATATATATATATATATATATATTTATATATATATATATATATATATATATATATATATATATATATATATATATATATATATATTAGGGTGGTTCTTAAGAATTTTTTCATCTCAGAAATGCCTTCCCATGGTTAGAAAGTGTTCCAATTGAAAAAAATATGACGGATGACGTGACCCGATGCTTCCCTTATCAAAACGCAGGCCGCCAGTTGGAGATTACATTATATACATATACATAAAAAGAACACAAAACACCCCTGGTGGAACTCTAGATGTGACTAACCTCCAGAGATAAGAAAATCTGCATTGCAGAAATACAATAGTAAAAAATCCAGTAAACAGGAAACAAAAATTTGATGAGATCCGAGAACAAGTATCTGCAACCATCAGGCAAGAAAAAAAAAACACATATAAGAAAAACTGGATTCAATTGAGGAAAACTTCAGAAACTACAGAACTAGAGATTTCTACAGAACCTTCAGAGAAAAAATCAAAGGATACATCCCGCAGAACCTATGCTTCAGGAAAAAGATGTAAAATTAGCCCTTAGTAATGAAGAAAACTGCAAAGAATTAGCACAATACTTCTCAGATCTTCATAATTGCCCCGAACCTACTGAAAGATTTCCTAAAGCAGCCCCCAGTTTCAGTTACCCAGAGTCACCTCCACCAAACCAAGAAGAAATCTTGAACAACACTAAAAGATTAAAGAACAACAGAACCTCGGGAAGCGATGGGATGCAGAACTCCTCAAGAACCTAGATACAAATTCACTCAAGAGACTTACATAAATTATTGAAGAAATCTGGAAAAACGAAAAACTCCCTAAAGACTAGAAATGTACTCTGATTCACACACTCCACAAAAAAAGAGACAAAACAGATGTAAATAACTACAGTGGCATCTCCCTCCTTGAAGTCGGCTACAAAATTTTCTCCACATGCCTGTTTAAAAGAATATAAGAACAACTCGAGCATAAGATTGGCGAATATTTTATAGTTTTTTATTATTATTACCTTTATTGGCATATTTACATATACACATACATACAACGAAACAAAACAAAAAGAAATAAAACACAATAAAAAAAAACAGATAACAGAACAGCACTAATAACCCGACCCAAAAATACCCCAAATACTCAAACTTAAAACTACACTTTAAAGAAACAAAAAAATAAAAATTCTTCGCCCGCACTAACTTTTCTCCTTCCCTAAACTCTTTCCACAATCACTCCCTTCCGTTCTAAAATTTGCCGCATTATAGGACACCCGCTACCTGACTCGTCCATGCACGCTTCCCAGTCTTTACATTTATTTTTCTTCACCACTCCCCATTTTTTAAAACCTTTCCTAAGTCAGATATAAAAATTTAAATAGGACAGGGCTAAGAGGACACACTTGCTTTAACCCTTTCCTGACCCAGAATCTTTCGGATTTTTTCCCACTAATTCTTACTTTGCAGCTTGTCTTGCCGTATAGATCTGTAACCGCCTTCACTAGCCACCCGCTAATCCCTTTAGCTCTCATGAGTTCCCGTAGCATCTTTCGGTTTACTGTGTCATATGCCGCTTTAAGATCTATGAATACAGCATACACCTTTCCACCTTGCTGTGCCAGCTCTTGCTCTATTATGTATTATAAGGTAACCAGCTGGTCCGTTGTTCCCCTCCTTTTCTAAATCCCCCTTATACTTCAGGAATCACTTCCTTTTCCTCAATTTCTTCCTGTACTTTCATCTCCACTACTTTTACATATATCTTATATGATGTATCCATCAGCGTGATGCCTGTAATTTTCTACTTCTCTCTTATTTCCTGCTTTGAAAATTGGTACGATGTCTCCTTCCCTCCAGCTTTCTGGAATTGCTTGCTGTCCTTTGAAAATCTTGTTAAATATTTCGTGGAGTTTTTTTTTGTATTGACACCGGCGCTAGTTTCCACGCTTCATTTGGGATTCCATCTGGACCTGTCGCTTTTCTTCTTTTCAGCCCACCCAGAACTTGCTCTATTTCCTCCCACATAATTTCTGGTCGATGGCCTTCTTCTTCTTTTCCGCCCTCTTCCACTGTCTCCTCTGCTTCCTTATCTTCTTTTCCGTCCAGCAACTGTATAAAGTGTGCTCTCCATCTTTCCATCTAAATTTCATTAACTTTCCGGGTTGTTTTTTGCCAATTTTTGGCAATAAACTTCAATATTTCTCTTTCACTATTGAGCTTCCTTGCCTCCTCCATTTGTTTTCTTTGCCACGTTCCTTTTTCGTTCTTCACAAGTTCTTTCATTTGGTCCCTCATGTTTTTTAATCTACCTGGTATTCCTCCGCTCTGTCTCCATCTCTTGACATCCTCTCTCAACTCTTTTTTCTTGAAAATATATTCTTTATCAACCCATGCGCTGTTATTATGATCACTTCTGACATTTTTCCATACTATCGCCTTCATGGCGATAAGATTGGCGAATATCAAGCTGGATTCCGTCCTCACAGATCGTGCAATTAGCATCAACCTAAAACCCGCTCTAAAATTTAGGGCCCTTGGAAACCTCCCAATCATATATGCCTTCGTAGATTTCAAAAAGGCTTATGATTCAATTGATCGATAATCTCTGTTCACCATCTTGAAAGAACTGAGACTAGACTCCAAAACACTAAAATTGACCAAACAGACCTGGTGTCCTGCAAAGAGATGGACTGTCACCCATTCTCTTCAACCTTGTACTAGATAAGGTGATGAGGGAATGGGAAAAAGAACTGAAAGCACAAAATATCTGGAACCCAATAAACATTGGGACACAGAAAAACAATCTTGTTAAAATGCTGAAATTCCATGCTTAACCTTCGCAGATGACGTAGCCCTTCTGTCCAACGATGAAGTCACAGCAATAAAGCAAATTGAAACTCTCCAAGAATGTGCTAAAAAAGTCGGACTTCCAGAAAACAGATTTTTTTGCTTCAAAACTAGACGTCTCAAGTGTAAATACGAAATATGGAGAGATAAACAAAGTCCGTCACTTCAAATACCTGGGTAAAATCATCGATCCAACTGGAAAAGAAAAAATAGCTCAAAACACCCATGTCCAAAAACTCTAGGAACAAAAAAACAACAAAAAAAATGTTGCTCCATGTTAAGATTAAGCATTACAAAACTGTAATCAAACCTGAAGCCCTATATACAGGAGAAACTCTCGTGCTCAATAAAAAAGGCGAGTTCTAAAAGAAGGTTAAAATTTTATGAACGTGTTAAGAGACTTCCTGACACCAGGTTAACCCACCAAATTCTCGAAATAATTGATAAACTAAAGACTTGGACACAACAAGTGTCCCTTGGACACAACAAGTAAAAGCAGATATGAGAAAAGCTCAAATCCAAGCAGAATAAATTTTTGATCGACACATATATAGAGGAAAAATTGACAAGTGGGTAGTTGTTCCAAAGAATGAAGTAACAAAAAGATCATGTATCAAGTGAACGGAAGAAAGGAAGAGGATCTTTAGTGCACAGATGAAAGCAACCTAGATCCTCCGCAAGTGAAATCATAAATAAAGCTTCAAGTGTTCCTAAAGGGATCATCCATGTAAAATAACAATAATATATGCTAAACCCTTTTGATGTAACCGTTGTGAAGGCTCCACACTTTTTTATAGTTAACTCGGAGAAAACATATTTTCTCCTTATTAGTGCAGTTTAATAAAAGCGGGGTTTTTAAAGAAAAGAAAAAAAAAATTTCACACCAGGACCAGAATTTTTCTCAGACTGAGTAAATTTTACGTAGTTCAGATGACATATATGTAAATATACATACAATAAAAATGTTCAGTTTTTTAGTATAGTGTGTTGCAACCGAAAACATTGCTTAAACAGCTAACTGCGATTTCTGCGATGGCTAACTGAGTAGATACTATATATAAAATATAATTATTATAAAATCGGTTGCAAAATTTCACACACACGCACAAGAATAAAAAGCTGAATATATTAACGAAAATAAAAAACTTTTAAAAAACTACGTTTTCATTAAAATGCACTAAAATGGGTAATTTTTTTTTTCCGTGTTGATTATAAAAAAAGCGTGGAGCAACGATTTACAATGGCAACGTCTAAAATTGCAACGTTTAATGGCAACGTTTAATGTTTATTTTTTATTACTCAGGTGTTAAAACTATTATCTGGTGCACGTTTTTTATTACGAGAAATGCCACTTTTAGTTGTATTTCCACGTAACTTGAGTAACGCACGCAAATATTCAATATCGCTAGGTTACATTAAAAAAAAAACAAATAAATAAAAATGAAGACGATCAAGAACTTGATATTAAAAAAGTGACGTGAAGTGTCAGAATTTTTTTTCATAACAAAATAATAATAACAATTAAAGAAAATGTTTTAAAGTGATTGTAAATTCTGTGGTGATACCGGAGACCGAGGAGAGTTCTTAAAACGAATATAATATATCGAATACCACCGGAGACAATTAAAATAGCAAATTCTTCATTTTTTTTTCCATTTTTTTTTGATGGCCCCTGGATCCCAAACTTGTAAGATACATCCCTTCGTATGAGTAATAAAAAATATTGTTTGTAACACGGGTGGAATTGTAAATTTCCCTCTCGAGCGAATTTCCGCACTTACTTCACTTCACTCACGAAAAAATTGACAACTTTCCGTCCTAGTTACAAAATATACTATTTTAACACGGAAAAAACTTATATTCTAATTTTTAGTGCATTTTCATAAAAACGGGGTTTTTAATAGTTATTTATAGAAGCGGATAAAACAAAGGTACAATGTTTTGCTTCTATTTTATAGTCCACTCAGAGATATATTATACATTTTCTGCTTTTTAATGTATTTTAATAAAAAACGTGTTTTTTATGCACTAAAATTGGGAAAATATACTTTTGCAAATAACATTTTGTCATTTTGATGACCTTCAAAACAGTCGAAACTCGAATCGTGAAAGGTGTGTAAAGTTAATATCTTTACAAGTTTTATAATATTTTCACAAAAATTTTCAGAAATTTTATTGTTTATTTGGAGTAATTATATGACATTTTAAGATATTAAATACTTATTAGTAATAAATAAAAAGTTTACACTGAATTAAGCATAAATTGCGCAATGTCTCATTTTTTAATAAATGGACTTACACCACTTTCAAAATAAACGGTCCAATTTATTGATGTAAATAATGTCTTCTTAATTGTACAATAACTATCAGCCTAAAATCAATAACCGAGGTAATTTGCGTAGTCATAAAACTATTTAGTTGGATACATGGGTAGAAACTTGAGAGCTTATCTGATTGCTTTAATCTAACTATATGTCGCTATTTATGTTAAAGAAATCAGATACCGATTTAAATTTATCAGTTAAAAAATATTACATTCTCGGTTTGAATGAATTTCATGTAGTACAATATTTTTCTACATTTCATTTAGTTTAGTAAAAAAATAAAATGAGCGATTGTCAACTGTCTGAAATAAAATGTGTTTACATTTTTCTCAAATTTAGAAATAAATGGAGAAAGTAATGTTGCTGCAAATATTGTATTTGATGCATCGACTTACGTATTTTTATGTGTTTAAATTTAAACTAGATAACTTTTATTGAAGATTTTATTGAGAAGACAATAATGCAAGCAGTAGAAATGAGATACTCTAGAGGAGTAGATGGGGTTACAAGAGTATATAGATTAAGAAACATATTAGAACAAGATTTCAAATATAAAGTATACAAACTACTATAGAGAAAAACAGTAGGCTTCGTTCGGACACCTCACAAGAATGCCAGAAGGCAAAGAGGTTTTAGAAGGAAACAATAACAAAAAAAAGACCACAAAAAACATGGGCGAATAACTTATTATAAATAAGTTAGGCGCATAAAAATTAAATATAAACATCAGATGGCAAGAAGCAGAAAGAACAGCGAGAAACATAAAATTAAATATATATATATATATATATATATATATATATATATATATATATATATAAATATGTATATATATATATATATATATATATATATAAATATGTATATATATATATATATGTTGTTATATATATATATATATATATATATATATATATATATATATATATATATATATATATATATATATATATATATATAATAGACAATATTGAATAATTAAGAGAAGAAAATAATCTCGACCCCTGGAAGAGTATACATATAGAGGTTTAAAAGATTGTGTTGATTTAAAAGAGATTTATTCCGTATTCTTCGTAAACCGCATGGGGAACTAAACAATATTGTTTAAATCATTTGTAAACCATGCATGATAAAGTATCATATTCAATGAAATATAATTTATTTAGTACAATGATTTATTTTTATGAAAACCTAATTTTCGTAATTTATATTTTTTGCATTTGAATACCTTCAAATATCATTTCCTCGTTGGATCATTTGAAACAAAAGAGCTTTCCATGTGCATTAAGTTTTGATGGTTTCGATTCCATCGAAATGAATTTCGATTTCGATTGATGAACTTCTCAAACATGGTTTGGAAAAAATTAAGTTTCCGTTACTAGTCGATACAGTGGTTGTATTAATGATGCGCAGTTGGGAGCGAAAAACAATTTTTATATTTAAATGGTACAATACCTTATTACTCCCGTATTCATGGTCGCTTCTTATCTCAAGGAATAAGGACGCCTTGATGAAGGCTTCCTTGAATCTGAGGCGTCCTCGTTTCATCGTCACGAAATAAGGCTTCCTTCCAGAAGGAAGCCTTATTTAGGGATATGTGATTGCTTATGTGACCGCCAAGGAGATTGTAAATATAACCTTAAAATTGTTATTATTGATGAAGTAAAAAGTGTGCATTACATGAACCGCGAAAATGCTGCACTGTTATTGGTTAAATCCTAATATCAACCCGGCTGGTACATAGTGACGCTGGTGTCGTTTTTTTAAATTTCGGACATGCGCATTACAATGGGAGACAGAGGTGTAGTGAAAATAAGTTGAATATATTTTGTGACGAGTAATAAAATATATTTTATGTATTAAAATATATCTAGACAGACAATCACAGATTGTGACAGATTATATATTTCGTAAAAAATGCATAAAATAAAATATATGCTTACTATATATATATTAATATATTTCACATGCTTACCCCTATGATATTTTCTCTTCCCAAACAAGCTTTTATCTATTTCTACACTCACTCCGATTTCACCAAGCATTTCTTTTTCTCTTATACATATCTCCATACATATTTCTCGACAAAATTGCATCCAATCAGTCACAGTATTTTTATTCATTTTACATTCATCTATTATACTCTCCGCACTGTCTCTATGAATCTATTTATACGTAAATAGCATTATTGTAAATAATGACAAATTACTACATTCAAACCAACTACCCCGTTCCTTACACTTCTTGAAAACGTTTTGTGCATACCCACATTCGACTTTCTTTTATCGCACCGCCATTCCCACCCATCTTTTACACGTTTTACTTCCCCCAATTTCATATCACCACACTCAATACAAACATACGTTTTCGCTAACAATCCCAGATCCATCAACCATTCAATCATTCTGCCACCTTCTTGCATCTCCCTTAATTTAACAATACAAAATTCCATTTTAAAAGTATTACAAATTTTCTACTTGTTAAACTTCTATTTGTAAAAATGTTAAACTTTGGGATTATAACCTTTATTTTTATTTTCCTATAGTGTGTTCCCACGCAACGCCACTGAGCTGCCACGTTAAGCAGGGTTCAGACCATTCAAGTTAGTTGAATTCAAGCTACTTGAAGTCAACTAACTTCAAGTAGCCGTTCATACTGGTTCAAGCTGTTGTTCAAGTACTTGAACGTATTATTTTTCAAGTTCGTAATAAAAATGGCGTCGAATAAACTGGTTCGTGTTGGTATTACTGTTGTTTGTATTACTAAATTATTGCAGAAGAATTAATAAAAATTGTTGAAAAAATAAAAGGGAGGAAGAAACGTTCTAAATGGGTGAAGCAGTGGATTAGTAGAAGAAATACTCTCGGAGCATCTGCTACTCTGTTAAAAGAACTTGAAACCGAAGATCTGCAAGGATACCGAAACCATTTACGAATGTCTGTAGACAATTTTGAATATCTACTGAGTGGTGTTGAAAACAGGTTTCAAAAACAATCAACATGTCTGAGAGAACCATTACCTGCAAGGCTGAAGCTGCAAATAACATTAAGATATTTGGCAAGTGGTGACAGCTGATGTATCGACTTACGAATTGAGCTTTTTGTATAGGGTGCCAAAAATACAATTTCGGACTTCCTGCCGGACGTACTTTCTGCGATTTATGACGCTTTAAAGCCATTTGTGAAGGTAAGATAAAATTTAGGATTATAAAATGAAACATAAATGCAACTTTTTATTTATAATTATTAGCAAGTACAATTTGCATTTAGTTAATTATAAATTCTGGTATTGATACATGGAATTATTGAGTCGAAAAGAATAAGTTTTGCCATTTTCGTCCAAGCCTAGGGAATAGCTTTGAGATGTGCTATTAGTAGGTGGTAACATCACTGATGAACCACTGGAAGCATCAGTATCAATGAAAAACTGGTTGGGCTTCGTTGAAAATTGAGAAGATATATCTGAGGTATCTTCCATAGCTATAGAAAAACTTTTATTAATGATATTGGAAGGAAGTGTTGGTTTCATAGATGGACGGCTAGAACTATCAGTATTAACAAATAAGCGGTTGGGTTTTGCAGAAAGTTGAGCAACTCTTGCTTCGGAAATTACAGCTTGGATTATATTTTGGCAGGCAAGAGATTGCAGGGGAGAAAGTTTTCTTAACGAACTTGCGACATACTTTCCAAAATAATCCAGCTTGTCCTCCTTTGCAGCTGTGGACATAGCTTTATTATTTAAATCTTTTATTGCTCCTTCCACTCTGCCTAGTGCAGTTTTTTTTATTTTTATTTGCACGACCTAGCGGTTCATTTTTGGTTCTCTCTGAGTTGGAGAAACAAAAGTTTCCATCCATTTTCACATCTGACTGAGTATCTGAAGTAGTATCTTCCGTGTTATCCTGGAAAAATAAAAGAAAAATTTATTTATTTCAGGTTCCAAATACACTTGAGGTGTGGAAAAGTATTCAAAAATTATTTGAATTGAAATGGAACTTTCCCAATTGTTGTGGAGCTCTAGACGGAAAGCATGTCAACATCAAACGGCCACCTAATTCCGAATCTACATTCTATAACTACAAAGATAATTACAGCATTGTGCTCTTTACACTAGTTGATGCTGATTATCATTTTATTTTTTTGGACGTTGGAAGCTAAGGAAGAGTGAATGATTCCTCAATTTTTGAAACATCTTCATTGAATATTGGTTTTTTTGGAAAACAAAACATTAAATTTTCTAAACAATGGTTTACTGGTTGGAAATGATGCATTTCCTCTACGACCAGACTTATTAAAACCTTACAGTAGAGATTCACAAATCCTGTCAGCAAAACAAAAAAACTACGCTTGTCTAGAGCAAGAAGAATAGTAGAAAATGCTTTTGGAATCTTGGCAGCAAGGTTCATAGTGTTCGAAAAACCTATATGTCTCAAGTCAACAACAATCTATTCTCTCATCCTATCAGCTTGTGCATTGCATAACTGGCTGAGAACTATTAATGGGCCTTCCTATACAGGATCTGTAGATGCGGAAGACCACAACAGTGAACTATTATTCGTGGCTCATGGCACAACGAAATCGCACATTACCAGGGAATGAAATCCCTTAATTTAAGAATGAGTTCAAATAATTATTGTAAAGCTGCCGCATAAGTACGAGACGCCTACGCAGATTACTTTGCACAAGAGGGAGCAGTACCATGGCAACTCCGAATGATAAAGTAATATTGTATACTGTGCTGTGCACATTATTCCGTACACTTTTTATGTATTTTTATTTAAATTTTATATTACTTTAATTTTGACAAAAACAACAAATGAACATTAAAATACTTACCATGTTTGACTTTCTTTTCCTTGTTTCTGTTATCCTGCTGAGAAACCTGTCGGCTGTTGGAAATCACATTAGCTTTGGATAATAAAGATCATCGGGACTGCATCCGGTTGTCTTACTTTTTCATTTCTTTTCAGTTCTTCACTATAAACAGTTTTGATAGTTTTGATTTTATTACGTATAACTCCGAATGTTATTATAATGTATGTATATTATAACTTCGATGTTGTTACTTAAACCACACTCTGCTGTTTGTTTCAGTAGTTCCTGCATTGCACTATCTCTTGCATTTCTGTCTCTGTACTCTTTCTTTTTAATGTCCCATAAAACATCATATTTTTCGTACAGTTCCAAAAACTGCACAACCGCAATCGACTGCAAAAAAAAAACGAGTGCTGTTAATTTGAAACAAAAGCTGACGGGTAGTAAAGGGTAATGAAGAAATTTATAAGTTAAGGGTGCACACCACATACCAGCAAACAATTGAGAAAGTATCTAATCGAATTGTTGCATGATATTTTCTATTTCAAAATACGATAATTTTATCAATAATAATTTCAGAAAACAAAAGTTGACAACAACAATGAAACATCAACGTCTCACAACCGGTGGGGGCCCTGCGCCTGTAGAACGTGTGGATCGAGTCATGGATTTCGTCGATGAGACAAGTGTAAATATCGACGTGGAAATTTATTGTCCATTAGATAGCACATGAGCATTTGAAGAACTTGAAGAATTTGAAGAACTTTGAAGAATTTGAAGAACATTGTAAATATTATAAAAAGGAAAAATGTATTTGCTTTCTTCTAACATTTTCTTTTAACTTTTTCACGTGACATGGAGTCTACGTCAGGTCTACATCAATTTTATACAATTGCTTTCCATAATATTTCCCATGAAAAGATACTGAGGCTGATATTACTGCGAGAAGTGATTGAACAGCAGCAAGAGTTTCATTCAATAAAAAAATAAAATATCCAAAACAGAAGAGAAGCTAGACTACTAAAGATTCTACAATAAATTGTACAATAAAAAATATTCCCTATCATATAAAAATAAACATATTTGAGAAAAGTATATTTATTTCAAATATTTACACATACACAATTATTAAGCGCAAAACTCTCATTTAAGTTGGTAAACTGGGTTTAATGACAACTTTTCAATGAACACTTTTACAATAAAAAAATGTCATTAAACCCAGTTTACCATTCAAAAAGCAATGTTATTAGGAGCTGTATCAACGGAGTGTATCTGTATCACGATTATTTAATATCCTTAATTGGGTATTTACCAACGGCAACAGAAGTTCGACCACATCTCCTTTCCTGAACTAATATCTTCTTCGAAAAGGAACATCGTCTTACATTTTGATATGGATTCTGAAAGTCACGAAAGTACCCTCTGGCGAGCCACCTCCGAAATCTATTTTTAATTCTTATTGAAATTTCCTCAAAACCATCATCAAACTCACTGTCATAATTATTTGAAAAATCGTCGTTCATTATGCTGTTTCTGAGGTTAACCAACATGTCCAAACTACATCGACAAGCGTTATCGAAACTCAACAGCCAATCACAGTGCTGAAGGCTTCCTCAAGGAAGCTTGAAACCTTACTAATTACGTATAAGATAAGGTAATATGTTAAGATAAGGAGCCGAATAAGAGGGAAAAAAAGGAGCCGTGAGCTGTCAAGGAAGGTCTATGAAACGCGAAATAAGGAACAAGGAATCCTTGTTCCTCAAGGAGCGACTATGAATACGGGGATAGTCTGTCCACTAGCAAATCAATAAGCAATACATCTGAAAGAACGACTTCTTTACTACACAAAACAATTGAAGCTATAAGTACTTGAGTACTAGCTAACGATTAGACGATTAGAGATTATATAAAAAAAATCTTATTCGGATTGTAGTGTATTAGAAGTACAGTGTTACAGGTAAGCTATTGCAATTTTTACTCTGCGTTAAATGCAGACCGTATTAGAGATTAGTCATAGAAGAATTTTGTGCATAATACTTTTAGTTGACATATCAGTACCACTTTTAGTTATATGGAACAGTGGTACAAAATGCTTTGTAAGGCTAATATATCGGCCTATAATATAATAAGAGTAGAATATTAGTAAGATACCTATATACAAATAAATATATAATTTATTTGTATATAGCCTATATACATATAATTTTTTGTCAAGGTATAGTAAATGATCATTGTGTGCGCCCGAATGTCTTAAATGATCCCTGGAGTTGGGGTAATAATATAAAAATATAATAAAATAAAATAAATAATAAAGAAAGAAAAAGAGTTCATGACGTAAAGTGCCAGATGAGAAGAAGAATATAGTGAAAGAACATTATGTCATTGCCAATTTTGTCAAGCCATTTCAGTCGCGCAAAAATTCCTCATCGCAAGTACCTTGCTGTAGGTTTAAACATTCGTTCACTCTTTTCAATATACTTGGAGTGGCTGCATCAAAATTATCCTGGAAAAGAACCCGCCACCATGCATTATTATCGTGACATTTTTAATTCAGAATTTAGCATTGGATTTGAAGCTCTTGGTAGTGACACGTGTATCTTCTGAGATAAAATTTACACTTCTTTAAATAATCTGATGACAGAATAAAAAAATTCGAAGCTAACAAATTATTGTATCTTATGAACTCAAAAGCTCCGCAACTACTACTAAAATCATTGAGAGATGATAAAGATGACGGATCTTAGATATGTAATTTGACTTGCAGCAAGCCCCATATCTCCTAAATCCCCACCCCCCAAATTGACCAGTGGTATCCAGTAAAACAGGAGCCTCAAAAATGTACTTGTGGGACGAAACCACTGCAAGACAAGGGTCTTGCCAAATAGCTAGTTGCGTTGTTCATTACTTGTCAACTGTCGATGAGTGCATTAAAAAGGTCATAATATTAATAATGTTAATCTGAATTTAGCTTGTTTTTATTCCATAAAGGTAAATTCGACAAAATCAAAGATGTTTGTATCTCCCATGTGACCGACTTTGGTCACATCGCAAAAGAGGTTCGGCATGTCAACGTGTACATCAAATATCACTATGATTACTTCATTTAGAAATGCCGTAAAAAAAGCGTTTACGGTAGTGCCAGTCACCCAAGATATGGTTTTAAACGACGCTCTTCTTCAAACATCTGCAACGAAGATTCAGCTCCAAGGTGCTAAATTCAATGATGGTGTTACATTCGAGTTCACCAAAGAATACAAGCAAGGATTCTACATCCACAAAACTAACAATTTTAGCGTGAAATCGGCAGTCAAACTTCAAAAAGGAAAGGGGAGCTCTTACGATCCATTCAAATTTAATTGGTAAATTGGTAAATATTATGATGCAGCTTTTTCCAATATTTTCCTCCGCCTGTGTCTCCAGCTAGACTTAAAGATATCAGAAATCTCCTGTCATACATTCCACTACCGTATTCAACATACTTCGAAACTATTATTGAAAATAATCAAACACCGTTGCCCATGTCCGACTAAGAAATGGATAATGACCAGTTCGTATTTGTTGACTGAAAATTTTACTTTATAACTTCTCCTTGTAAGAAGACTTTACGTACATTTTCCAAATACAATTTTTTCACTATTTGTTTATTTAGTTATTTGTTTGTTAAATTTTGGATGTAAAATTTCAACGTGTAACAAATTTGACCAGCTGTGACAAGGACAGGAGGAGGTGGAGTCAAAAATGTCGTGTAACTGATTTTTTTTCTGTGGAATTACCTTGGTTCAGAACTTGTTTTAAAAATCAATCATACGCCCAAACTAACATCAAAACCGACATCAGCCTTTGCTCTTCATCCGCAATCGATAAAAAAAAATCAAATGCATTTTTCTCGAAACCACACAATTTGTTGAGTTTGCCCTTCGTATTCGCAATGCCTCATATGATATCTAGGATCATTTAAACACGCATTTAAAGTTAGGTAAAATTAAAAATATTCTATTATACGTTACTAATAAGTATTAGAATGAACATCCAAAACTAACAGATATTTGTGACGAATATTTGTTAGAAACTGGAAATATTTTTTTTTTTAATATATATCATTAAGTCAAATATGCTTTATGTAAAAGAAAACTTGCAATTTCATTTCTTTCAATATATTAATAGGAATATATCGAAAGAAGTGAAATTGAAAGTTTATAGAAACAATGAAATAAAACAACAAATAGTGTATTTCTTGGATAAATTACATTTCGAAATTAAAAATGAATTCAAATTTATTTGAGCGGAACTGAATGAAGGCTAACATGAAAATAAAATAACTTCCAGTATCTACGGTAATAATTCACATTTAACAAATAACTTAAAAACAATAACAAATTTACATTATTTAATACAAAAGAAATGTTTTCACTTAAAAGCCATTTGAATTTTAAATTAATTAACCACGCATAAAATATAACCGTTTGATACTATTAATACTAAAACTATTGGTTAGGTCAGCAACGAATTACTTTCACTTTTTAACGCTCACATTTTCAATATATATATATATATATATATATATATATATATATATATATATATATATATATATATATATATATATATATATATATATATATAAATATATACATTTAAATAATTGCTGTGTCCATTCGACTTCCTGGAGATTGAATGTCGCGCAGTAAAAAAGACACTAAAAAATATGCAAAAGTCGAGATAGCAACTAGAATAAGATTAATAAAGTAGTGAATAATAATTGAGTGTTTTTTTATGTAACGTAAATTAATACTAGAACGAAATTCAATTTACTATACCAACATGTTTTACGAATGTAGTGGTTTTTTTTAACCAAAACACCCTTTCTGGTTGCGATGCAATTCATGAATCGTAAATAGTTTTATGTGTAGGTCAATAGCAATTCCGCCGACATTGACGTTGACATTACAATAAAATAATAGTGGTATTGGCTAACAATAAGGACGTGCACATGCCTCGTGGACGCGAATATTAATGGGGATAATAAAACGAGTCAATGTGTTTTGTAAACAAATTTCACTCGCTTTCTACGGAATCAACAAATACCAATTTATCAGAAGCGATTTCCATATAATTCAATCGTTACATAAATAAAAAAATATATAAATTGCCAAGTGCAATATAATTGCCAAGTGCAATTTCCCAAGTGCAATATAAGTGTATAATCTACATTCATTTTATTTAAAAAGAAATACATTTTCAATTTATCTTAACATATTTGTATGAAATTGACAATTAAATATCAATATTCAACATAGTTATAAACTATGAAAATTATTTAATGAAAGATGTGTTTGTCTTATCAGGTAGTTTCTTATCAATCTTATCCTATTAATCGCGTATCTTTTATCACACCGTTATCTCCAATAAATCTAAACATCTGTATAATCATACTCATATAAATATTATCATACATGTTCTATATGTATGGATAGTATCACTGAGGAGGTAAAACACAAAACCAAACTATCTAATTCTAATAAATAGTAACATTTGTACCTTTTCTTCAAAGATATGTAATTTCTAGGAAATCATTGTATACATATCGTCAACAAAGTTGACATCATTAGTATAACTAATCTTTCTATAAAAAATTTTTTCTTAAAAACAACTACTTCACTGGCAAACATCACGACTGACATTGAATTACATTAAGAAAGTTTTTAGGTTCTACATAACCCTGTAGTTTTCCTAAAAAACTATATCCTGATCAAATGCAAAAAAAAATTATCAATTAATTAATGAACATCCATAGACGCGTTTCTGCCTATTGGCTTCATCACTATGGCTTTATCGTTAACAACAAATTAAAATTAGAAATCAAATTCTAATTTTTTTTTTGTTAATGATAAAGCCATACCGATGATGCCAAAAGGCAGGCTTTTGAATTTGATCAGGATAGTTTTTTAGGAAAATTGCAAAGTTATAGAACCCAAAAACTTTCTTAATGTTATTCAATGCCAGTCGTGATGTTTGCCAGTGAAGTAGTTGTTTTTAAGAAATGTTTTTTTTATGGAAAGATTTATAAAGAAAATATACAAATGTTACTATTTAATAGAATTAGATAGTTTGGTTTTGTATTTTAACTGGTCAATGATACTATCCATATATATATATATATATATATATATATATATATATATATATATATATATATATATATATATATATATATATATATATATGTTCTTAACTACAAGTATATTACATTAGATACGGTTATATGTAGGCAGTGATAATATTTTATAAAAATATGGAAGAATAGAAAACTTTGAACGTAACTGAGTCCATATATTTAACTAGGTGGAACCCATCGTTGTGAAATATTTATTAACAATACTGACGAATATGCCTCGACATGAAATTGCCGCTCCATCCGCATGTTAGTGAACCAGTTGTGTATCGGCTGCAACATTTAGCGTATTTATCGTAAACACGTTAAAACTAATAAAAACCGGTACTGCTTGCCGAACGGTACTGTCGAACTGCCCTGTAACCGTATTTTCATCTTATAATTAGAGTGATACCTTGGTATATTGCATTGCAATACATCAAATTCGAGATATGTCTTGTTTGGACGTGGCTGTGTGTGAATGAATTTATTGTCTTGAAAAATGATAAACCGTACATATCACACAAGAAGAAAAATTCTGTGGCAATGCTAGTGGGGATTGCAAAATAAAGCCCTTATTGATCTAGACTGAAAACCTTAGTCCAATTAAAAAGCATAATGTCCAGGAGTATCAGCAGCCTGTGGAGATTAAATAGTAAAACTTGGGTAAAGTGGCAATATTTCAGTGAATGGTTTAATGCTGTATATGGACCAAGTGTACAAAGTTATTTAGAGGAGAACAACCTGCCTTCGAAGGTTCTGCTCTTAATCGATAATGCTCCCGCTCATCCACCAAGCTTGAAAGATTGTATCTTGCATGAGTTCGACTTCAGCCTGTAAAGTTCCCTCCTCCTAATACGACTCCTCCTATTCACCTCATGAATCAAAAATTAATATGTAATTTCAAGAAACTTTACACAAAGACATTAGCTCTGTGAAAGGTCTGGAAAGATCATTTTAATAGATTAGTATGTACATTGCTCATATACATCTTATAGCTCAGTGACAAAGCTTGGCCGGAAGTTTCCCACAGAAAAATGGACTCCGCTGGGAGAAATTTGTGGTGATAAGTAATAATTTTTTTTATATTCGTTACGGCCAACTATGGACCACGTTTGACAGTTTTTACATTATTTTTTGTTCTCACTGCCAATATCTCTTCATTCTCTCTCCCACTTCCTTCTTCTGTTCCTCCGTGTAAAATCTTCCTTTTCTCACTGACATTTCCCCTGCATCCTGTAAACCTGTAAACTCCTTAATTAGTCGCCTAAATCTCTCTCTGTCCATTATGTCTTCTTTTTTCACCCCCATCCGATCTAAGTCCAATCTCACTTCCCGAAACAATTTCGGCTCCGTCTTCCTCCTGAAGAATTCAAAAATCCTTTTCGTCCGTCGGGTACTGTTCATCCTCACTAAGTACCCATAAAACTGTTTTCTCCTTTTTCTCATTTGGGCTACAATTCCTTCTGTCTTCAGGTATAATTCTTTGTTAGGTTTTAGTCTCCTCTCTCCATTCTTGATATTTGGGCCTAGGATTTTTCGGAGCATTTTCCTTTCTTTCCTCCGGATGTCTTAAGGCCACCCTTACCAATCATGTCTAGTGTTTCTGCCGCATATAGACATTCGGGTCTGACAACAGTATCTAGGTGTCGGAATTTAGCCCCAAAGGATAGACCCCTTTTGTTATATGTATCCTTTGTAAGTTGATAAGCCATTTCCATTTTTCTCGCCCGCTCTTTGATGGCATCCTTATCCGACCCATTGTCCTGTAATTTTTCTCCCAATTACTTAAAACACTTAATCGCTTTATCTTGGCTTCTCTCAACTCCAAGTGGAGAGGAGCGTCTTTGATGTTGATCATGAAGACAGTCTTCTCAAAATAAATTTGAAGCCCAGTCTTCTTGGCTATCATCTGGAGTTCTTCGGTTCTTTTCATCGCTGTTTCAACGCCGGTAGTGAGTATCACAACATCGTCGGCAAATGCCAAACAATCCGTTCTTACATGGGCGTAGCCACGGGGGAGAGAGTATGGTAGATGTGAAGTTTAGGAACCTTTGTGTGTCAGTTTTAGGAAGTAAATTAGTGCATTTCTGTTATTGTATTTTCTTAAATATTTGTGGCATTCGATCAGTTAAATGAAATGTGTCCTAAACTATTATTTGTAATGGTTCGAAATAATTTTGCTGTAGAATTCTTGTAGTGAATAAGGTTCAATATTTATGAGGGTGCACTGGAGTTGCTTCTTGAAGTCCTTTAGATTAATAATTCGTCTTAAATACTGTGGAAGGCTGTTAAATAACTCGATATTACTGCATGGTGGGATCTTTTCTGTCATTGTTAACTTGTGTGCCGCAATTCTCTCTGATGTGATTGACTTTATATTCCTCGAAAAGGTGTTTGTTCTAAAATAAGAAAATTAGCAATAGCTACATAGAAGTGCCTGCACCGTTAGAATATTCGCATTTCTAAATGTTCCTTAACATGATTAAGAATATTGTAAGTTATATATTATTCTGAGAGCGGATTTTGGAGTCTAAAATACGTCCTTTATATTTGAGCCGCGGCCTCAGAACATTATGCCAAATCTTAGATGGCTATGCAGATATGCGGAGTACACCATTTTTGACCTTTAACCACCTGGGTCCGGTCACTGAGACCGCAACGGTTTTACGAATCGTGTGTATCTTTTTTCAAACAACACCCACAACTCAGAGCGCCTGGCTAATTGTTCACTGAATCATAGCAACAAAATGTCCAAAGTGGGCTGGTCATCAAATGTGTGTAGGCGCGTAATAAAAATATTTGAGCGGTCGCTCTGACCGGTCCCGGGTCTTTATGAGAGTTTTAGTAGCTTGCACATGAACGAACTTTTGCAATTTTCGCCATCCAAATCTAGAGATGTTAACACAAGTCTTTTTGGTTTTACTAATAACATTACATTAGTATCGTACATCCAAAAAAATAAATAAAGCAGTTGTATTAGTTTCATTGATACATAACACCAAAACTGTTGATGAAGAGAGCACAAAACCTGAAATAATCATGTAGGTACTATAGCAATACAAAGGGAGGGATTGATTCATAAGATTCACAAATATGTGCCAATTACTCAAATGGACGTCGAACCAGGCGTTGGCCTATGACGTTGTTTTTTAGAATGCTGGATATAAGTGCTAATAACGCGTTTGTTTTATATAATTCCTGTAGACTCCCAAAGACACTCCCAACATGACTATATCCAGAGAGTAGGTATATATTATAGCTACTCTCTGCTATATCCGATTTAAAATCTCTTTTGGCAGGGCAGTTAGTAACACCACATATGCAAAGAAGACATGAAAACTTTCATTTATCATATGAACTTCGCGCATGCATGCGCAGAGTACTAGGCATCCAAGCAGAAAATCTCCAATGAGATGCAAAACTGTCAAAGAGAAAAACCTGTTACATGTGTGACCCGAAGTGGAAAAGAAGAACATTCTACTTATGCCATTATAGCAAGAAACCAGTGTGTTTAGAATGCACAAATAAGATTTGTCGTAACTGCAGCAAAAATATTTGCTGATATTAGTGCCTTGCAATTTTTATGTCAAATTTTTATTTCTTGTTTGAATCTATGATTTTCTATTAGTTTTTTTTCTATTAATTAAGAGAAATTAGTAACTTTAGTCACATTTTTCAAACAAGTTCTATAATGAGCGATTTTTACTTAGATATGCTACAAAATTGCAAATAAATGTTATCTTGTTAATACATTTTTAGCTTACAAATAAAAAAATATATATTTAAAGGTTTTATATGGTTTTATTACTTGAACTAATTCCAATAAATAGTTTAAGCTACTTAAAGCATATAAATAATAATTTCAACTTAGTATAATTCTACAACCAAAGTTGCGGTCTCGATGACCGGTCCCGGGTATGTACGTTCGGGCTTTTAGATCCAGGTGGTTAAGAGTTAAAATGTTTTGATTCAAATATCGTTTTAGAATCCTGAGGGCATACACAGCCTACTGCCTTATTTAGTTTTTTCGACAGGTTTAAAATGTGAGTTGATCAGTCGAGAGTGTTGTCGATGTGTAATCCGAGAAGTTTACCTAGAAGTTTACTAAGAAGACCTATTGTATTTTTAGAGTGCAATTCTCGAAAGCAATTTCGGAGGGGTAACTTTTGGTATCTCTTTTTGTTTTGAACAACATTATATTAGTATTGTCTTGGTTTAGAAGTAGCCTATTTCCATTGAACCATGTTGTTAGAGTATTGATGGTCATTTTGATGTTGCATGGATTGATGTTGTATGATGGGCACAATGTCCTCCACCGATCTATTAACTAACATTAAGCTACTGTCGTCAGCATAAATGACCATTTCCTTGATATTACTTAGGGGTACATCTGGAAGATCATTGATATACAAGGTGAACAGAACGGGTCCAAGAATGTTGCCTTGCGGTATTACCATATTAGTTGTGATAGGGCACGATCTAGTTCTGGCTTCTGTAGTATAAAATTCAACTACTTGTTGCCTATTAGATAGGTAAGAGGAGATCCATTTCGAGGCTATCCCTCGAATACCATATTTTTGCAGTTTTAATTCTAAAATAGTATGGTTCACAGTATCGTACGCTTTCGATAAATCTAAAATCATCCCACATGGAAAATTTTCTCCTTCTATTTGCTGTATAGCCTCTTTAAGGAATTGAAAACATGCAGTATCCGTGCTGCGTCCTTTTAAGAATCCGTGTTGGTGACTATTTATAGTATTGTACTTCTTTGTAAAAAATATAATTCTTTTATAAATAATTTTTTCTAGTATGATTGAAAAAGTAGATTGAACACTGATAGCTCTGTAATTTATAAGTTGATCCCTTTCCCCTTGTTTAATTGCTGGTATGATTTTTAGAAAACTTCAGTGACTTGGGGAAAATTCGTTCCTGGAAAGAATTATTAATGATTTGTACCAGCAGATCAATAATTTCGGCCGCTACTAGTTTTATTAACCATAACGGTATCTCATCGAAGCCCGCACTTCTAGTGTTTCTTAAATCTTTTATTACATTGTCAAGCTCTATTTGGGTAGTAGGATATAGGAATAGTGTCTCACTTTTGTTGGAAATATTATCATTGACCTTAAGATCTTTCAAATGAGCTGTCATTTCCTTCGGCTTTTCCACAAAAAAAACTATTGAAGGAATTGGGGTTGTGGAGTTGAGATATAAGTGCATTCCTCGATTTAGTTTTAAGTTGTGAGATTTCGCAATCAGCCTCTCATGACGATTTTACTATATTTTCGCTCTCCATAATCCCATATTCATAGTATCTCTTTTTTTCTTTTCGTAATAACCCTTTAAATCGAGGTATTAATATATTACGGTTTCTTTTCAATGCTGGATTAGTCTGCCAATGAGCCAGTATGCAGTATAACTCAATTCGTTTCTGCATTTTTACTAAAGTATTATTTAAGAACATGTTTTTCTTCTTCACTTTATTTTTGATAGTCTTTAATGGGAAACATGTGTTGAAATGGTTTTTAAATTTTTGAGTAAAACAATCCCCTTGTTTATCTACTTCGCAATTTTGCGAGGTAAAAACTTCATCCCACGATTCGCTTTGTAAAGCTTGCTTGAAATTGATTATATGGTCTTCATTGTAGGTTCTGATTGTTGTAGGTTCTGAAGAAGTTTAATGTCTGTATTGAATAGTTTAACCCTTTACAAACAACGATGTTAACTAAACAAGAGTTGAAGGTGGTGTGGCTCTTTTCTTTGAAAGTCGGGACCATGTTGAAGGTGTCAAAAAGGGCTATGAAGTCTCTACTATTTTTGGAATTCTTTAAAATGTCCATTGAAATCGCCCTCAATCATACATTGTTTTCCATTTTTCTGTAATTTGTCTAAGATACCGTGCAGTTTATCTAAAAAATGCTTAAAGTTAGTCAGAGGTGCCCTGTATATTCCAATTATGATGATAACCTTTTTATTTAATTCCGTCTCAATCGCCGAACATTTAAAAACAAAACTTTCAGCACCATAGTTTATATCCTACCTGATTTTAAAATTAATTCCTCGCTTACAATAAACAGCTACTCCACCATGTTTTTGTTCCGCTCGGCAAAACAAGATGCTAATTGAAAGTCTTTAATTTTAATCATATTGATTTGATCTAGGCTTTTCCAATGCTCGGTTACTACGAGAAATTGACATTCGTGGTTTTTACTTAGCATATACTCGATTCTGTCTACCGAATATCCGATTGACTGGATGTTAATGTTTATTAGTCCCATCCGAGTACTGGTATTAATATTATTCTTCAAAACATGTTTATTTAACTTACTGGTCGATGAGGATTTTCTGTACAAAATTTGTTTGGTGGTTTCTATCTAACCGATTAAAATTTAGCCTTTCATAACGTATACCTTCCGGCCAGAAATCAGGGTTATAAACTGTATCTTTCAAAGAGAAGTCTACCCCGACCTTGAAATAATTATTATTAGATTTATTTACTTTAGGTATAATATCTTCTACAATAAAACTTGCCTTATCAAAATCAGTTTTGTTTGTGATAAAGTCTAGTACTACGTCATTAGTAACATGGTCCCTTGCCCTTGATGTGTGGAGCCAGATTTTCCTCGCTTCAACTATTCTTTCTAAAAACCCAACATCAATTTCATTCACACTGGCTTTAGCCTCACCAAGTGATACACGTTGTCTTCTCCGTCTTCTCGGTTTGACGAAACCTTGGTTTTCGGACTTTCCTTTTGTCAATAATGGAATTAGATATCACTAATTTGTTTTGGGATTCTATTTGTTTATTTCTCGTATATAAATTTAATCGTGTATCCTTGTAGATAATTTCTTTTTCTGTCTTATCATGTTAACCCGCTTCGTATAGTGGAGGATATTCTGACCATATTCTTAGAACTGGATTTATGTGATGACCACTGAGGAGTAACCAGAACTGGAGAAGGATGAACATCAGACTTGAATGGATACTCAAAGGAGGAAGAGTTAATGGAATCTGCTTCATCATTTACCCAAACAATCCTTGCAAAATGAATGCACGTGAAATATTTTCTAAAAATTACCACCACAACAAAGTTCAAACAAATTGCAGTATCATCATTTGGGAAGACCAGACAATGTCACACAGAAATATTCTGAGAAAAGAACAGAAACAATGTTCTATGGATATATTTTAAAAAAAAAATCAAACAGATGAGCCTTATTAAATTATTTAACATGTAACCCCATTAATGTAGGAATTGTTTTTTTTTACATGAGAACGAATTAATCAGTTTACATTAGGTATATGTTATGGGAAAGGTAGCTATAAGAACTTATTCGGAATTAATACTTTCTTATTCCTATTCGAAATAACTCCAAACAGCAGGAAAGGAATAAGGTCGTATAATGAGGTATCACTGTAGTTGGAACTATGCTGAGAAATATGGTAATTGTTAAATGTTCAAAATTAAAAATGTTAAATACCAAATCATCATCCTTAAGATAAAATCCCCATTTTGAGCAGTTCTTGTCATAGCGAATCCAATGCAAATCGCCTATTTATCAATTTTCTGAGGCTTAGAGCTCATGGTACATTGTAAAATTTTCCTGGTCAAGTTTAAATGGCTGGTCCATAACTACAAACCTATTCTATCTTAACTCGTTTCTTTTAATTTTTAAAAGCTGGTAGTGTTACAAAAGTTAAATCTTACCTTATGAAGTCCTTGTTTCCGCTGGATTTGAATACCTTACGAATTTCTTCAAATACTTTTGAAGTTAGTATAATAACTGAATGCAAAAAATAAACAGAAGAGTTTAATTAAGTAAATAGTATTATGTACATATATAAATAGTATTAAGTGCACAGTATTATGTATAGTGTTAATACAGGAATTGTATTTTTATATTAAATTTTACATCTAAAAGCTTGAATTCATAAATAAGTAAATTAGTTTTCTCCATGTGTTTCTATTGCATACAAACTCGAATTACTAACACTTACAAAATTCACACAAATTTTAAATAAATATTTCTATTTTTTAAGACATTTTTAAATTTATTTTTGAAATGTTTCAAAAAGTACAAATATTGCTATAGCAATGTATTTTCCAGATAATGTATTTGTAGAACAATTTGGAACATGAAATCAATTGCTAGAATAAAGTGAGTTATGGTCTAACTAGATTTTTGCAGTTTTGTTACGCTAGATAGTCTCTATTAATGCAATCAACGATGCAATCACAACTGTGAACATGAATACACTAACTACCTATATCAATTCATAGAAATAATGTAGAAGCAGTATTAAATTCGTGCTGTACATATTTCATATATGAGTCTACAGGGTCTTCCAATAGGGACATCCGAACTTTGACAGTTGGTAGCGGTCATAATGTTGAAGCTACACCTGTCGAATTGTGTGTCATTTATTCAGTCTGTTTTTCCAAATCACCATTGCCGGACATAGCGCTC
Source organism: Phosphuga atrata (assembly GCA_944588485.1). NCBI lineage: Eukaryota > Metazoa > Arthropoda > Insecta > Coleoptera > Silphidae > Phosphuga > Phosphuga atrata. Next base: position 63,998,112 of record OX155893.1, on the reverse strand, counting down.
AACAACACATACAAATGATGAAATTGTTTTATCAAAATGGGTGTTATATTCGGGCAACTTTCCCCGTGCAATGTCCATTTTACGATCGTAATAATCGTCCTACCGAGAGGACTATTCGATGTGGGGTGGAAAAATTTGAGTCCACTGGTTCAGTAAACAATAAACCAACACCAGTACGACGACGAAATGCAAGATCTGCCGAAACTTGGCGAATTTTGCATCGTACTTTTGGCCTGCACCCGTACAAAATTCAACTGACCCAGGAGCTGAAGGTTAACGATCATAGACGCTGTTCTGACGTATGTTCGCTGAATGGGCCTCGGAGCAGTTGGAAACCGACCCTTATTTTCATCAAAAAATCATCTTTAGCGATGAGGCCGTTTGTGGATGACCGGGTACATCAATAAACAAAATTGTCAAATTTGGGTCGACAAAACTCCACATGAGTTTCTTTGAGAACGATATTAGCCAGGCCATCACCATCAATGGCGAGCGCTATAGGTCGATGATTACCAACTTTTTTGGCCTGAATTGGATAAAACCAAAGGCATGTTGTTTCAACACGACGGACACATGACCACACAGCTCTTGTCACATTGGACATTCTGCACTAGCGATTTATGGGCATGGTCATCTCACGTGAAAGTGATGTGAACTGACATCGAGGTCGTGCAATTTGACCCTGTTAGATGTGGGGTTTTTTTAAATCACAAGTCTATACGAATAAGCCACAAAGTACAGCGGCCATCGGTCAAAATCAGCCTGATTTATGAGCCAGAGTCATGGAAAATTTCGGATGCGGCACCCATCGAAGCCGCGATTTCTAAAAAAACTGGAATGATGTCTTTTTAAGCATTATATTTACTACTTTAAAATTTTTGTAGCAAAAGCTTAATGGGAGTAAATATAAACTTACTAGTTAGTATATACATTTACCATATGCTTAAATATAAATATATCTAGTAATAATTAAAATTAATTTGAGATTGAAATAAATGTTTATATATATATATATATATATATCAGATACAGAAAACATGAGATGTTAAACTGTAGAAAGTATTATTGACCTTAACTGCTGAAAGATATTGACCAAAGATGTTTCCACATATTCTTTATAAAAATTGATCTAAACAAAATATATTATTGTTTTATTATTATTCGTGTGTATTATATTGTTATATATCCAAAAAATAAAAACATAAAAATGTTAAACTGAAGAAGGTTAATTATTTACCAATGGTCTTTCCGCATATTTTTGCATAATAAAAAAACTTAAAATCGTGTTTTTTTTTAACGAAACGCTTTATAAAAACGTTTTAGGAAGTTTTTAGTATTCAGTATGAAATTAGAATAACGCATTTATAATAAAAAAATATATATAAAAAACTTTTTTAAAACCAAGTTTATTATAATGCACTAAAAAGGAGAAAATCGGATATTTTTTCGGTGCTGACTACTAATACAAGCGTAGAGCGCTACACTATTTTTCCGTTAACTTGGTGGAAGGTCCACGCTTTTAATTATTATCAATACGGAACAAAAATCTCTTTTAATTTCATTTCGTCTTGACTATAAATATAGGCGTGGAACGCAAAACTATATTGACGTAATCGTGAACGCTTCACACTTTTATTTATAGTCAACACGGGAAAATCGTTTTTTTTTAAACTTGCATTAAATTTTTTATATATGATTTTCACTTGTTAAACATTAATAAAGACTACATTTAATATCTAATACTTAATTAAAGGAGTATTAAGTGTCTAAATTACATTATACAGGGTGTTAGATAAACATGCGGTAAAAATTCAAGAGGTCAGCCCTATTCTAAGAAAATTTTGTTCTATGATGATTTCTGAAAAACCCCTTTGTTTGGAAGATACAGGGTGAACAATTTGCGACAACCATATTCGATATTTGTTGAAATCATTAATGTATAAAAGTATGACGTACGCCAATCAGCATTTCAAGTACAAAAGATTAATGAGTTTATCAAGTACAACAAATTGTTGACGATAACTTGGAACGGCTATTTTATCTACTAAGCCAGTGGTGCGCAAACTTTTTTCATTGGCGACCCCCCATTTTGTGTAAAATTTTGTCGCGACCTCTGGATCGACAGTAGACGTTTTTTAATCGTTAATGTAGGTAAAGCGATTTTTTTTGGGGGGTTTGCATTTACTGGGTATTTTTAAAGGAGTTTTGGTGACGTCATTGATTAAATACAGCCTTTTTTTTCATCACCATCCTATTCCAACTTTTTATAGTCCCCTTTTTTCCAGATTTTTTCTTTAGAAGTCCAGCCTTTTATAGTCCGGTTTAATATCATCTAATCTTGTATAAGCTTGTCTACTCTTGTCTAATACTGGATAGTCTGTTGTAATCTTGTCCATTCTTGTCTTCTCCGGTCTCGTCATGTCCGGTCCTGTGGTTTTGTCTGGCTTTGTCCAGTCTTGTCCGACACCATCATAAAAATGCTATGAAAGTTTTGACATCATAAAACTTCCCATAATGAATTCGCATATACGCGCAGATATTAGTACAGTCTAGTATTAGTATGAAGCGATACATTTGTATTTAGAAATGAAAATTAGATGTAAACTAAATAAAGTCGGAACACTGCCTGAAAATATAAATATATTCAACCTTTCCGGAGCTCTATGATATTAATGAGTCTTTTAAGGACTACCAAAAACAAATCTAATGTGAAATTTGTCAGTTATTTTTTAGCTTTCAGTCCACCTTCGAGGTACTCAACAAAAACCAGAAAAATAACATTGCTTTTTAAGATCATGTCATTCCGATACATTAAGTAGATAGCCATCTGTAGACGCGTTTCGAGATTTATCTCTCATCAGTACATATTACTACTGTCACTAAAATAAAGTTCACAATAAAAATACATTATAAAATACAATTGTAACAATAACATAATACAAATTCACAAATAGGTACAACATATTCGATCGAAATAACTTAAAGATTTCCTTATGAAAAAAAAAATTGGAAAATTAACTAAATACGCAATCCATTTAACGTATTGGTGTGTGCAGTACATATTTTTACGCTCGTACGAATGACAACGAACCGTAACGCACTGAGGCATTGGTGTGCGGAGACTTTTATACAAGTGCTGCCTGCAACGATACTAAGAAAATAGAATATTTTGTAACTAGGGCGGTTATCAATTTGACGCGAGAGCAAAATTGGGCGCATGAACGAAGTGAGTGCGCACATTCGCTCGAGAGGGCGTTACTCATGCGAGGGGTTGTATCTTACAAGTTTGGGATCCAGGCGCCATCCAAAAAAATAAAATAAAAAATGAAGAATTTGCTCTTTCAATTGACTCCGGTGGTGTGGATTCGTCAAGAACTCTCCTCAGTCTCCTGTATCACGATAGAATTTACACTCATTTTAAAACGTTTTCTTTAATTTCTATTATTATTTACTAATGAAAAAAAATTCTGACAATTTCACGTCACTTTTTTTAATATTGAGGCCTTGACTGTGCTTTTTTTTAATGTAACCTAGCGATATTGAATATTTGCTTACGTTACCCAGGTTATGTGGAAATATACAACGAAGCAACGAAAAGTGGTATTTCTCGTATTGAAAAACGTGCGTCGAGAAGTACTTTTCGCGCATGAGTAATAAAAAAATGAAAAAAAATTGAGTAATAAATCATCAGGTTTACGAACGCGGTTGTAAAATAGTTTATAATAATAATTGTATGTTTTTCATAAATTTTATTTTTTTTAGTATTTCCCAAGAGCGCAAAAGCATTGTTATGCATTATAAATAATATAATTTAATTTCAATATTTTTCTGGTAAATAAATTTCTTTGAATTAGGCGACCCCCAAAATTTCCCTCGCGACCCGCCGAGGGGTCGCGACCCACGGTTTGCGCAGCACTGTACTAAGGTACAAGTGGATGTCATTTGGATACGTCTCGTCAGTAGGGAAAGATGGTTCGTTGACCTTGACCGATTTTAAACAGCTTTAATCTGCTTTGATAAGCATTGATCATCTTTAAGCACCTTTTAATCAGCTTTTGAGCAGATTTAATACACTACAAGTGTGAGGTCTATGTAAAAGCTGCTTAAACATGATTAATGCTGATTAAAAGCTGATTAAAGCCTGTTAAAAGCAGATTAAAGCTGATTAAAAGCGGTCAAGGTCATCGGAAGTGGTCTAGGTCAGAGGCGGAAGTATTTCCAGAACGAACCATCTTTCCCTACTCTCGTCAGTGATCATCACCTGTATCGGTCGCAGTTGTTTACATTGAGTGACGTTTGGCTGTGTGACATGTCTTTAATAGTTAGTGAAGTCCTCTATCATGTATACTTGTATACGAACGCTGAGATGACTGACAAGCATTTCATGTAAGGACTTGGTGATAGCAATTCATTAGAAACTGGACGATTGTATATTGAACGGTTTCCTAGCCGAAATAACCCCGACCGAAAAATCTTCGAAAACATTCTTCGACGTCTTCGTGAAACAGGCACATGGTAACGAAATGGAGGGCCAGGGAGATTAATGAGAGTAAGAACGATACAACTGGAACAGAAAGTGCTAGACTGATAGAAAAGCTGATAGAGCACTTCAAGTACTTCAAAATGCCAATATTTTGAATGTAAATCATTGGACAGTTTGGAAAATCTTAAGGGCAATCTGTTGTATCTATACCACATTCAACGTGTTCAGGCACGTGTCTTTTCACCAATGAAGCCAGTTTCTCAAGAAATACAATATAGAATTTTCATAACAACCATGTGTGGGCATTGGAAAATCGCATGAGGTAAGTATGTGAAAATCGATTTCAACATCAGTTTTTGGAATTGTGGGTAACTATCTACTTGGACCGGTATTTCAAATAGCAAGACCTATTGGCGAGATGTATCGCAACTTTTTGAAAGAAACACTGCCCGAGTTTCTGCAGGATGTGCCATTGGCGACAAGAATTGCAATGTGGTTTATGCACGTAGGTGCACCACCACAGTTCAATTTGGTTGCTCGTGATTTTTTTACAGCAACTTACGGAGATCGCTGTAAAATCGACAACGGTCGAGTAAATAAAAAAAAACCTGTTAGTAAATATATTAACTATAAGTTCTAAGTACTCTGTATATACACTAGAAGATTTATTTTATCAGATTCATTTTATCAGCAAAATTCAAATATAATATTATAATTGCTTTCCAAAAATAACAATAATTGCAAAAGATTCATCTACATTAAACTTATATTAGTTATATAATAATAATAAAAAATGTTTATTGCTGTACTTATAATACAGAAGATACAACAAATGTCTATCGAACGCGGTGTTTCAGCCGGGAATAAACAAATATAGCACAAAAAGGATAAAAAGATATAAAATGTAGATCAGTAGACGTTTAAAGATTCGAGGGGGGTTCGGGAGGGATATTTTATGTTCGAATGTCTAGTTTGTTGTTTTAAACAGAGTTCTTCAATGCTGTTATGCATCAAGGGGTTGTCTTTAAATTTCTTAGTGAGTCATGTCTGTCTGGAATTGGTGGGACCTGTGTTTATCTATAGAGGAGTTCGTTAGAGGGGTTGTGGGGAGGATTGTTGGGATGTCGAAGTTTGGTGATGAGTCGTAATACGTTTCGTTCAGCGATCCCAAGAGTTCCTTTGCTTGCTTTGTTAATAGTAGTTGCTAAGTGCCCATAGTCAAGTATTGTTCTACATATGGATTTATATAGTTTTGCCGCGATCTTTGTTGAAATACCTTGACTGCCGTATGTTAAGGCTCTAAAATGTTTGCAGCGTTTGATGATCACATAGGTAATTTTGCGTCGATTATGAATTTATGTTTAGTATCGATAGGATAGTAATTCCGAGGTATTTAATGTTGCTAGTCGGTTGTACGTCTATGGTGTCTGTGCGGATGTGAGGGGAATTTATGGAAAATTTGTGGTTTGGATTGAGGACATTTTTAGGGATTTTTAGGGATAAGAAAGACAAAGTTTAATTTAAATTAATTTCAAGACAATTTATAATATTAATATAAAATATCATTTATTACAATATGAAATTTATTTTAAAAAGTTCCTATTTTAATTGATATTGTGTAGACCATGTATTGACATAAAGTAAATTCAAATATCGATTTAGTTTGTAGAGTAAAATGTCAAGAGTACATATGTGGTTACATACAGAATTTTCGCTGGAAATATAGTACGAAATTTGTCATTGCAAATAATTTTTTTTTAGGTATATTTTACTCTAAACATGCTGAATTCGTAATTAGAACAAATTATATTAAAAAATATTAATCATCGTCAAATAAGTGTGCAAAATTTTCTTTGTTTAATCTAGTTAAGCTAATATAAAATATTCGTAATCAAAGTAATCTAATATTAAATTAGAATTCCATTTCAAGCAGTAAAACTTATTTCAGCGTAAATCTAGTCATCTAATCCTTTCAAACATATCCAAGTGAATAGGATTTGAACATAATTTGAACAGGTTTTCAAAAATTCCACAAAACATTATAAGATACTGTCAATGTGTTATCGTCAAGTGATAGTGGCAAACGCTTATTTATAGAGAATTGTTTACCACTCCAACAAGTATATATACAATAACAAGAAATTATAATCTCATGTTTGAACTAATATGAATTCATTTTGATGTTTTGTACAGTTTATCCAACCTTGATAATCTATTACTGTCAACTACAGTGTTGACTAAACTGTCAAGCGATTTTGTCAAAACATGTCAAAACTATATCAAATATTTTCTATTCAATCTTCTCTCTCTACTGGTGTATGTCTACTATAGACTATCTAGAATCACATACGTGGTTTTGTATCAAATATTGTGTATCTAGTGTCTGTCTAGCATTTTCCGGTTTTCATATAGGTTATTTTAGGTTAAATAGGTTTACCCTATCTTGCAATGTCTTCTCTATATCGTCCTGTCTGACTTTTGTCTGTAGTCTTGTATGTGTAGTTTCTGGTCTTGTCTGCATGATTTTGTCTGTATCGTCTTGTCTCTCTGGTTTTGTCTGTATGATTTTGTCTGACTGGTCTTGTCTGTCTTGTCTTGTCTGTGTGGTCTTGTCTGGCTAGTCTTGTCTGTCTGGTCTTGTCTGTCTGGTCTTGTCTGTTTGGTCTTGTCTGTCTGGTCTTGTCTGTCTGGTCTTGTCTGTCTGGTCTTGTCTGTCTGGTCTTGTCTGTCTGGTCTTGTCTGTCTGGTCTTGTCTGTCTGGTCTTGTCTCTCTGGTCTTGTCTCTCTGGTCTTGTCTGTCTGGTCTTGTCTGTCTGGTCTTGTCTGTCTGGTCTTGTCTTGTCTGCCTGGTCTTGTCTGTCTGGTCTTGTCTGTCTAGTCTGTCTGGTCTTGTCTGTCTGGTCTTGTCTGTCTGGTCTTGTCCGTCTGGTCTTGTCCGCCTGATTTTGTCTGTCTGGTCTTGTCTGTCTGGTCTTGTCTGTCTGGCCTTGTCTGTCTCGTCTTGTCTGTCTGGTCTTGTCTGTCTGGTCTTGTCTGTCTGGTCTTGTCTGTCTGGGCTTGTCTGTCTGGTCTTGTCTGTCTGGTCTTGTCTGTCTGGTCTTGTCCGTCTGGTCTTGTCCGCCTGATTTTGTCTGTCTGGTCTTGTCTGTCTGGTCTTGTCTGTCTGGGCTTGTCTGTCTGGTCTTGTCTGTCTGGTCTGTCTGGTCTTGTCTGTCTGGTCTTGTCTGTCTGGTCATGACTGTCTGGTCTTGTCTGTCTGGTCTTGTCAGTCTCGTCTTGTCTGTCTGGTCTTGTCTGTCTGGTCTTGTCTGTCTGGTCTTGTCTGTCTGGTCTTGTCTGTCTGGTCTTGTCTGTCTGGTCTTGTCTGTCTGGTCTTGTCTGTCTGGTCTTGTCTATCTGGTCTTGTCTGTCTGGTCTTGTCTGTCTGGTCTTGTCTGTCTGGTCTTGTCCGTCTGGTCTTGTCTGTCTGGTCTTGTCTGTCTGGTCTTGTCTGTCTGGTCTTGTCTGTCTGGTCTTGTCTGTCTGGTCTTGTCTGTCTAGTCTTGTCTGTCTGGTCTTGCCTGTCTGGTCTTGTCTGTCTGGTCTTGTCTGTCTGGTCTTGTCTGTCTGCTCTTGTCTGTCTGGTCTCGTCTGTCTGGTCTCGTCTGTCTGGTCTTGTCTGTCTGGTCTTGTCTGTCTGGTCTTGTCTGTCTGGTCTTGTCTGTCTGGTCTTGTGTGTCTGATCTTGTCTGTCTGGTCTTGTCTGTCTGGTCTTGTCTGTCTGGTCTTGTCTGTCTGGTCTTGTCTGCCTGGTCTTGTCTGTCTGGTCTTGTCTGTCTGGTCTTGTCTGTCTGGTCTTGTCTGTCTGGTCTTGTCTGTCTGGTCTTGTCTGTCTGGTCTTGTCGGTCTGGTCTTGTCTGTCTGGTCTTGTCTGTCTGGTCTTGTCTGTCTGGTCTTGTCTGTCTGGTCTTGTCTGTCTGGTCTTGTCTGTCTGGTCTTGTCTGTCTGGTCTTGTCGCTCTGGTTTTGTCTGTCTGGTCTTGTCTGTCTGGTCTTGTCTGTCTGGTCTTGTCTGTCTGGTCTTGTCTGTCTGGTCTTGTCTGTCTGGTCTTGTCTGTCTGGTCTTGTCTGTCTGGTCTTGTCTGTCTGGTCTTGTCTGTCTGGTCTTGTCTGTCTGGTCTTGTCTGTCTGGTCTTGTCTGTCTGGTCTTGTCTGTCTGGTCTTGTCTGTCTGGTCTTGTCTGTCTGGTCTTGTCTGTCTGGTCTTGTCTGTCTGGTCTTGTCTGTCTGGTCTTGTCTGTCTGGTCTTCTCTGTCTGGTCTTGTCTGTCTGGTCTTGTCTGTCTGGTCTTGTCTGTCTGGTCTTGTCTGTCTGTCTGGTCTTGTCTGTCTGGTCTTGTCTGTCTGGTCTTGTCTGTCTGGTCTTGTCTGTCTGGTCTTGTCTGTCTGGTCTTGTCTGTCTGGTCTTGTCTGTCTGGTCTTGTCTGTCTGGTCTTGTCTGTCTGGTCTTGTCTGTCTGGTCTTGTCTGTCTGGTCTTGTCTGTCTGGTCTTGTCTGTCTGGTCTTGTCTGTCTGGTCTTGTCTGTCTGGTCTTGTCTGTCTGGTCTTGTCTGTCTGGTCTTGTCTGTCTGGTCTTGTCTGTCTGGTCTTGTCTGTCTGGTCTTGTCTGTCTGGTCTTGTCTGTCTGGTCTTGTCTGTCTGGTCTTGTCTGTCTGGTCTTGTCTGTCTGGTCTTGTCTGTCTGGTCTTGTCTCTCAGGTCTTCTCTGTCTGGTCTTGTCTGTCCAGTCTTGTATGTCTGGTGTTGTCTGTCTGGTCTTGTCTATCTGGCCTTGCGTGTCTGGTCTTGTCTGCTGATGTTGTATGTCTGGTTTAGTAGAACCTTGTGCTTTTGAGGACTGAAATCGCAAAATAAGCCGAAAAACATAATTTTAAATGTTACATGGTACATACTCAGTCACTTTAAGTAGAGTCAAATTAGCGTAGATTAGAGATATATTATTAATTAAAGCGTTATCAAACATTTACACTTTGTTTTAAATTAATAAAAATATTCCTTTGTGTGTCCGATAAGAATCAATAATATTTTCTAAAACAAAAATTTTATGTAGCAACAGATTAAACACACAAATTTTTATTCACAAAAAGTTCTTCTTCTTCTTTGCCTTCATACTTCCGTTGTTGGATATAGGCCTCTTTAATTTTTTTTCATGCTACTTTGTCATTTGCTGTTCTCATCCACTGTTTTCCTGCTATCGTCTTTATGTCATCGATCCATCTCGTTTGGGGTCTTCCTGTGCTTCTTTTTGTTTCCCGGATTCTCCAGAAGGTAATCTTGTGGCTTCATTCCTCTGTACTCTTTCTGGCCACGTGTCCTGCCCATTGCCATTTGAGATCCGCTGTTCTCCCCATGACACCTATTATTTTTGTTTTGGTTTTGATTCCCAGCATCGCACGTTCCATTGCTTTTTGAGTCACTCTAAGTTTTGCTGCTGTTTTTTTAGAGATGGCCATCGTTTCCAGGCCATAGGTGGCAACGGGGAGGATGCAGCTGTTGTAAACCTTGCGTTTTAGATAAATTGAGACGTCTTGATATGTATATTGCTCTACTTTTTCTATTAGGATGTTAACAATCGACATTTCCTGAGGGCTACTAGTTACACTTTCTGTTTTGTTTAGATTCATTTTTAACCTTATTTGCTTGGACAGGTTGTTTAGTTCTTCTACCATTGTTTTTAATTCTTCGATATTAGTGCTTGTTAGAATTATGTTGTCCGCAAATCTTAAGCGACATAGATATGTCCCGTCGATCTTGTGTGTATCCCGTCGATGTGTGTAGGTCATCGTTTATTTTTACGTGATAGGTGGCCTCTTTGTAAATGTCCTCCATTAGAGCAGCATATCTCGAGTCTGTTCTTGCGTCGTTCATTGCCAACAGGAAGGCCCAGGTCTCGACACTGTCGAACGCTTTGTGGTAGTCTATGAACGCTATATTTATTGGGATATTGTATTCTGTTGTATTTTCGATAAGTTAAGTGTTCGGATTGTTTGTAGGTGGTCTGCTGTGCCCAGACCTTTTCGAAAGCCCGCCTGTTCCACTGGTTGGTAGAAATCTAATTTCTTTATGAGTCGGTTTGTGATAATCCGCATCATAAGCTTATTTAGGTGTGATAACATGCTTATTGGACGGTAGTTTTCTATGTTTGTGGTGTCACCTTTTTGTGCAGGATGATGACCTCTGCGATCTTCAATTTTGTTTGGTATTTTCCCCTCGATCAAACATTTGTTTGTTAGTATCCGCAGAGCTTCCAGTTGTGTTCCGCCTCCAGCTTTTAGCATTTCTGCTGTTATCTGGTCCTCTCCTGGGCTCTTCCGGTTCTTCATTTGTTGTAACGCATATGTAATTTCAGCTGTCGTTATTTCTGACAGTTTTTCCGATCCTACATTAGTAATAGTTTTTGAGGATGTCGTTGGGTACGGTATGTACGATGTGTATAGGCTGGCGTAGAATCTTTGGACTTCTGCGACAATGTCTGTTTTGTTGATAATGATATTGCCATGGCGGTCTTTTAGTTTAACAATATCTTGTCTTCCATTTGAAAGCTTTTTCCATTAGAAATTTGAGTACTCTCATGTTTTTGTTCGCCTCTATGGTTTCGATGATTTGTTGGGTTTTATAGCTCTGATATCTGTGCGTATTTTCTTTTTAACTTTTTTGATTACGGTGTTGTAATTGGGTGAGTCCCGGCAGGTTCTCTTTTCTTCTTTATTAGTTGTTTTTTTTTCGTTTCTTATCTTGCTACAGTTCTTCCTTGTGGCTGATTGAATGTCCTCTATTATGCTTGTAATAATATCTATGTTCATTTATTGTAGATTTTCTGATCGTTTCATTCTCTTTTTATTTCGTTTTCGTATTCATTTTTGTTGAGGGTCAGGAATTCGGCTGTTGGAAAATTCTGTACCAACTTCGTGTACCAACAAAAGTGTACCAACTTCGTTCTTTCAATTTTTGTGTTTATGAGGATCTTTGCGCGGATCAATCTGTGGTCGTTTCCTGTACTAAATCTGTTTAATACTGAGATATCTTTGCATATGTTTTTATTGTTAGAAAATATGAAATCTATTTCATTTTTTGCCCGGCCATCTGCGCTCTTCCAGGTCCATCTTTTTTGATTTTGTTTTTTAAAGAAAGTGTTTAGACAAAACAGTTTTTTGGTGATGAGGTAGTTACTTAATATTTCTCCTCTTTCATTCCTTGTCTCCAGACCGAAGTTTCCTACGTTTCACAAAAAGTTGCGTATAAGAAAATTAATTTACAATTTACATTAAAATTAACGTGATTGATATATTCAAAACGGTCTTTGCAAATCATATTTATAACAACACAAGAAGTGGAGTTCCAACAATTATTAAAGAATTTTGCATTTCATTTTGAGAAACAATGAGACTGTCTATTATAAGCATATCGTGGATAATCTCAATGGTAAATTGCAATTATAGTAAGTAATTTATGAATATATACTTTTTTGCACGGTTCATAGAGTTTGTATTGGAGAAGGTTCACTTTTTAGAAGGAAATTGTTAGTTTAGCATTGAACTTATATATAAAAATCAGAGAATATATTAAATATGATAATAATAATAATTGAGTTTAGATAGTTTTAAATATTTTCTGCGTGCAAGGTCGATTCATATAATTTGAGAAAGACTAATTATATAGACATATAAGAGTAAACGCTAGAAACTTTGATTTAGAATATAAAAAAATATTAAGAGAGTTAGTTTTAAAAATAGTAGTTGTATGCAAGGTCGTTTCATTGAATTTGAGGAAGACAGTGTTAATTATTACACAAAGTAAATTAAATTAATTAAAAATTAATAATCATAATACTTTTTTGTTTTTTAAAAACAAATTATCCCCTACAAGACCCCACTTTGTTTTTAATCCTTTATTTTCTAATGAAAAACTGTTATGTTTATGAAAGTATTACAAATATAAGTTAATTGCACACAAATTTAGAATTAGTTTTTATTTAATTTTTTATTTTTGAGAAATCAAAACAGAAAGTTTGATTTCACCTTTAAAATATTTTTTAAGCAAATATATTACTAACTTTATATTTTCCGTTCGAGTTAATAATATTTCGAGTTCGTCATAAATCAGGTTATAAAATGCCTCTTGGATATTTTCAGCCGATTTATAGTAATTTAGTAATAAAGTAAACTGAACTATCCAAATTGACCTTTTTTGCACGTCTATGGTATGTATTAAAATTGTGAAAATATAATTTAGACAGCTGTTACTTAGTGCGATTTGATGAGCCGATATTGGACAGCTACTGCACCTGTGTACTCGCATGACAGTAGCTCGACACGCCTCGCCCATTAACATAAGTGCGAGTTGCTAGCGTAAAATTAGACCGCTAGTGCACGTGTACACTCGCATTCGTGCAATGTTATCGCAAAATACAGGACGATCATAGTTCATACTGTAACAAAAGCGACTACCAAAACACTTTGTGCTGAAATACCTCCTACTGAAAGTGCTGTACAAAATAAGGAAGAAAAAGAGAACGATTTAGCTCAGGAATTGGATGTAAAGGAAAGGCGCAACGCATACAATATTTAAAGAACTATATAATGAAAATACCCGAAAATATAAAGCAGTTATGAAAGTGACACCTACACAATTGGTACATATTTCTCATTTGTTGGTGAGAATATAATCAATTTCGTTTTTGACATTTCCACTCGGGCTTCTTCATGTCCACTTTCTTTGTATTGGCTTAAAAAAAAAGTATTTATACAGTAGATTTTTTCTTTCTGAAGATTTTTTTCTAGTCTATCAGCATTTCTCCCCTGTGAATTTCTCTTTCCTAAGTTAAAACTGCCTATACCTATACTTCTTTCTACTTTGTTGCCTATTTTTACATTAAAGTCGCCAATAATTGTACAGTATCTTGCGTTCTCGGTTCTTCTTGCAGTCATAATGTCTTCATATAATTCTTCCGCTTCTTAGACTTCCTAGACTGGCCAGACACATTTTCTGGTAAACGAATCCATTTTATTTGCAAAGCAAATCGCGCTGTGATTGCTTTTACAACCCCTTTATGATGATTAATTATATAGTTATGGTAATTGATAATTATAAATTTATATCATTTTGGTTTTATTTTTTTGCCATGACAAGAAAGATAAAAATGAGTAAATACACATTCACAAATTTTATTTCTTCAGAAAATATATACTTCGTAAAAAATAACAAAATATGCTTAAATAAGAAATTTGTTTATGTTGCCGATTACAGATTTATATCAGCTATTATAGCTAGTTGTTCTGCAAACCTTTATATGTTTATTGTAATCGCACATTTAACTAAAGCTCCTCTTCTAATTCTAGTTCTACAGAATTTCTGTGGAATTTCAGAATATGAATCGAGTTCAGATCATTTTCTCCGAGTTCAAGCATTAGGCTCCAAGGCGCACCATTTCCGTTTTCACATATTTTTTAGGAGTTTATATAGAAGACATGGATTTTTATGGGTGAATGTGTTTAATCTGCCGAACAGCATTTGTTTGGATCCTTTCCTCTTGCCATGCTCGTATTTATTCTTTCTTTATTTTGTTTCTTAACATTTAAAGATATAGATCACCTATTTTCTGGTTTATCATCGTCCACATTGTCATAAATAGTAATATATTCTGACACCCTATACAATTACGGGCGGTAGTTTAGTAGGGCGGTGGTTCGCTATATGTGGGGATTTTATTAATAAAAACTCTTAACAAAAAAAACTCTTGCCAAAAAGTTATGTCTCGATTAAAAAAGATAGCTACAGTTTTTTTGAAATTTTTAGCCAACTCCTTAAACTTATGCTGAGCAATATATTTTCGGAGTGGCCGAAGTATCCATTCCTTTGAATGACACCATGCACTATAGTTTTCAGTTCCTCTGGTAAGTACTCGCACAACTGGATCGTTTCAAAAACATGCCTTGCTCCATAAATGCACGACGAATGCAGCTTCATTTTGAACCACACCGGCGCATATACTTTTACAAAAAATGTCGGTAATGTTACTAAATTTTTCGATGGATTCTCACTATCTATATATTAGCGGATAATTCTATTACCGGTAGTTAACCACCGAGAATGATTGAGTTTTCCAGGGCTGCGTTTAGACATGCTTTTCCGGACACATCTGTCTAGTCTGGATTTTCTGGACACATCGCTCGTCCAATAGGAGCATGCAAAGCGCGAGAACCATTCGTATTTCCGTCCATGCGCTGTACTAAATGCCGTAGAGGCAGTTCATTCGCATGCAGCTGGCAGATGAACCACTGCAATAACCTTTTCAAGCGCTTCTCCGACAACGTAATAGTTCCTCCCTTATTTCCCATATTGGAATTGGTTCCATCACAGCCAACTATTTCAGATTTCAGAAAATCTGCTACCAGGTTCTTCTTCTAGAACTATATATTCCTCAACAATAGTTCTTATTCCGTTTCCAGAGAAAGTAAAAACCCTATCTGATACTCCATATCTCTCCAGAGTTGTAGCTAACACTGAAAGATTACCTAAATTTTGTTTGAGAATATTAGGTTGCAATTGGCCCGCCGATGAACTGGGTTGTTTTGAATCAGGTTTATGTCTTGCGCACTTTTCACGTGCAGGATAAATTTTCTCGGTATCGCAAAAATTCTGGGCTCCGAAAATTTTGAGGTTGAAGTGGCTGCAACAACCTTAATGGTAGTTCTACTACATCTCTTTTTTTGTTTCTGTAATTCTAAACAATCAACACCGCCCATCCTCGTCTTCCTGGACGTTCTCTGTTCTAGAAGAAGGGCTGTTCCTTCAGAGGTACCTGTAATATTATAATTCAGATATTAAATAATGTGCAACAATTCTTTGGTGACTTACTACAAGAATACTAGCCTTTTTCTATATATTCTCAACTTGCCTAGCAACAATTTCTGATGCTTCCGACATAAGACGGTTTCTATTAACTGATTTATCCTGCAAGGCATTTCTTGTCCACAAGAAAGATTTCACAAGGAATTCAAACGTTGCTAACATAACATAAACTAGCTCCAGAAGTGCGCCTAAAATATGACAATTTATGAACTTATGAACTTATGGACGTGTCGGATTTTCTTAGGTAGTATTTCAAGGTTTAACATTGTTCGAGCTTTGGGTGACAATTCTGTAATAAAACACGAAAATAAAATATTTTATAATCCGTTCTGGAATTACGCTATCGATCCTATTATAACATATTTTCAGAAATATTTCTTATTAAATTTAAAAAATAATAATTTTTAATGTTTTTTTTTTGGAAAATTAAAAATTCTTGACTCCGAAAAATTTCGTATCAATAGAGACAATGTTTTACCCTTATGAAAGAATTCGACTGGGTTTCAATTTCCACCCGCCAATGCTATTCTTTCCTTCGTAAATATTTGGGGCTTGGGGGTGGAAAACAAACCTTAATCAATTTTTTTATGAAAGTAAAATATTTGTCTTCATCTGTAACAACTTTCGCCTATAGAGGCATTTCGAATTTCCAAAATCCAAAAGTCCCACCGCCTTATTCTCCAGCCTCTCTACACAATACGGCACCACTTGGACTGGATCTGGTGGTATATTAATGTATTAGCTTAAGTGTGTCTTGTTATACAAAAGGATAATTTTTCAGTGGTTTTCAGACATCTCCTGTCGTGATTATACCGTGTCAATATTGATGGCATGTAACTTTGTTTGGGAGATATATTCCCATGATATAGTACTTGTCCAAAGATTCCTGCTTTGAACTATCTGAACTTTATAAACATATTGCAAACAATAATTTCTCGTGCAATACATTTTTGGTAGCCTTCACATGTACCGCCACATGCTGAAGAAGTTAGTATTTTCAGCCTGACTAAAGATAACAAATAATAAATACAAATAATAATAATATTTAGGTTATTATAAATTATTTAATTATAATATCAAATTGTACAAATATATATTAGCCACGTTTTCTTTCGCGCCACCCGTTGGATTCTCCAATGAGCAGGCCGATTTCACCAAAGCAATGCGAATGGCAGTCGACTGTATTGCATGCGACAAATGTGTCCAAACCATCGCGGACGGCGTTTCTGAATCTCATCCAAGATTGATGATTAGCGGCTACACCTTTCTCATCAAATCATAGTTTCAATTACGGTCACAAATAGAGGCACTTAAGATTTATATCAAGCATCGCATCCGCATCGCATAAGTGGAGCCTACCAGAAGGGTTTTAAACCAGGGAAATCCACCTCCGATCAACTGTTCGTAGTTAAACAAGTACTCGAGAAATGCTACGAATTTGATGTCGATGTATATCAAATCTTCATCGACTTCCGCCAAGCATATTATAGCATCGACCGAGATAAACTGTAAAAGATCATGATACAGTTTAGCATCCCCAATAAGTTGGTTCGAGTCATTAAAGAAACAATGGAAAACACGACCTCACAAGTCAAAGTGGAAAACAACCTGACGGAGCCACTAACCACACTCCGAGGTTTAAAGCAATGGGATGGTCTGGCGCCAACGCTATTCAACCTAGCACTCGACTACGTAATCAGAAAGTTACCAGTGGACAGAAAGAGCACACTACTAAACAAATCGAAGCATTTAGTAGGATACGCAGACGAGATAAACATAATGGCCAGAGACCTCCGGACGGCAAAAGAAGTGTACATATGCATGGAAGATGCAGCTAAAGAATGTGTGGTAGTCATAAATGAAGACAAAACGAAAATCATTGTACAATCACGCAGCAATCGAATACTCAGCCAGAACATCTCGATAGGAGACCACAACATCGAATCAGTGGAGAAATTCAAATACCTAGGTGCCACATTAACAAAAACTCTAGATGAGACAGTCGAAGTAAAAGAACGCATAAGGAAAGCTAACCAAGTCTATCTCATTTTCAACATTCTTCAGAGATAAAAACATCCGTCTGTAGGCGCACAAAGGTAATAACTTACAAAAACCTAATGCGCTCAGTACTAGCATTCGGAGCAGAGACTGGATATTCTCTAAAAAAGCAGAGGGTTTGGTAAAAATTTTTGATAGGAAAATTTTGAGAAAGCCTATAACGGAAGAAGGAGGCTGGAGAATGTGTTCAAATGATAAAGTATACCAACTCCATGACGACGCCGACATAGCAAGGATAATTAAGTTGAGGAAACTGAAATGGGCGGGACACGTACACAGAATGCATGAGGGCGAGATCCCAAAGAGCGCTCAATGACAAAACAGAAGAAGAAAAATACCACTTGGGAGTCCGAAGGAAAGGTGGGCGGACTCCATCCGAAACATCTGCCGAGAGATGCTAGGACACACGAACTGGAGGCAGAGGTCGGAAAATCGCGACGATTGGAGATAAGACGATTAAAGAATTATATTGGAGGCCAAGGACCGCGCACGGTCCGTCGCGTCATTATGAATGAATCGCATCCGCAACACCTCAAGTCATTTGGATATTAAAACACCATGTATTAAAATGGGAATAACTTGCGTTCGGCAAGGACGGATCTTAGTGTAGAGGCTAATGTTTGGCTTCTTCCAAATGCATCAGTTAAGCGATGCAAATGCCGCAGTCGCTATCCAAGTCAACTGTGGACTTCGGCTAATGACATCGTCTTTTTTTCTTATGAAACTGATCCCAGGTACTTAAATTCCCTAACTTGCTCGATCTGTGTGCCGTTTGGATGAACAACATAGGTTATGTCTTTAACAAATTCCTCAAAAGTGATATGAAAGTAATGGACCAAACCATTCTATTGAGCAAATGGGTTATAAAAAGAAATCATCCAGATGATCATTCGGATCCGTTCTTTCTAAAATGCGGGGATAGGGAGGGCTTTTCTAAAAGAAATGATAAATGCTTTCATTTCAGATTTATAGACTGTTAAACCGTCTGTTTATTTGAAGACTGGTTAAATAGCTGATGATTCAATGAAATCGATTATGATACTTTTTATTACAATATCATGGTATAAATATTATAGAACGGGTTTGGAATTCGTATAAACAACATCTTATATTTGAATTAAATATATCAATTTTACATTATTAATGTTTACAATAAAATACAAAATTACCTTCGAAACAAACTATCAACAAATTTATAATAAATTTCTGATATTCTGATTACTACTGATAAAACTTAACAATAAATTCCGTTTTGAAATTTAACATAACACACATAGAAATAATGCCAGTTCCTGCTTAGAATAGATTAATTTACTTAAAAACAGAAATAGATTTCATTTATTTTAAATTTAATTACTTATTTTTTTAATTTATTCTACACAATAGAACAGCAAGGTATTAAGATTATTTTATGAATTTTCAATTTTTAGAGATAAAAGCTACTTGAACAAAATGCGTCTTACAATAACAGAAATCGTAATTTACCCATAGAATCGAACAAAAGAATACTGATTCAAATAAGATGTTATCCGAAATATAAACTAGACTAAGTGCAAAAGATTAGACGAAGAAGGTGAAACAGAGATAAAGGAATTAAACACACTATAACTAACTTCCTTAACTGCAATAAGAGAACAGTACTTATACTGACATTAATAACACTTAACAACATGCAGATTGACAATTTACTAATTAATAATTAATATTAATTTAATCATTAATTTATTGATTAAATTAATATTAATTTAATCATGCCAACAATTTACTTTATTATTGAGTTATCATCTCCGTTCGTGAGAAATTTGCTATGAACATTAAAAAAATTTTAATAGCATTTTATCGGTTAGACAAATCTTTCTCTTGATGAAAATGCGATAAATTTTTATTTGACATAAGTAATTTGAATAGTAAATATTGCATTATTTATATAGGAAGAAGGAAAATACTCCGGTCTTTTCAGGAGATTTCTTTCACACTCCTTATACAGGGTGATCTATAACGGGAGGCGAAAAATGAAGTATCATGTGCAATATTGAATTGTAAACCTCTAAACATCTAATAGCGTGTTTATTCCTTTTCAAGACATTTGAGCATTTATAAAATGTAACTATTCTATATTACAGATTACATTTAATTTCTGTTTTAGAAAATAATTTTAGAGGAATATTAAGCTTACTCTTAAACCTTGACTTGTTACGGAATAAAAGATGGTTATATATGGTGCGCTAAAACAGATAGTGCTGTTTTGAGGATTTATTAAAAAAAACGGCGCAACTGACAGAAATCTGGTTTATATTATTTCATTCGTTACATTATGCCGTTAGATGTAGCAAGTTTTGAAGATGACTTTAGAAAGATGATGGCTCCAATTATTAATATATCAATATAAAAGGATTAATATCTAAAAGACAAAGCGCACGATCTAATGATGTCTAACAATAGTACGGACAATCTTCAGTCACTTTTAGCACATGAGTTCAAGATACTCCATGCAGGCCTTCAGCCCCTGACACTATAGGTCTTGACCGTTTCATAGTCGCTTGCTTTGACGCAGCGAAACGGCTCACATGGAGTATCTTGAACTCATGTGCTAAAAGTGACTGAAGATTGTCCGTACTATTGTTAGACATCATTAGATCGTGCTCTTTATATATATATATATATATATATATATATATATATATATATATATATATATATATATATATATAGATATACATATAATTTCTTTATCTTTTCTCTTTTTAAATTATAGTAGTACATATATGTACTTCTTGTTAGTTTTTTTGTTACAGATATATGAGTCGCTTATTTTGAATGTGTTGATTTAAGTGGTGTAAGTAAATTTTCAAAAATAAAATTACTAACTACTTTATATTTAAATTTATGCCTTACGTTTTAAGTAAAGCCAGAAGGTATGGCCACGATTTCTTCCCAAATTCGATCATTGAGTACTTCCAAGATGTGAAGCCACGTTTTAAAACATTTTCGTTTGGGTAGACCCACAGGAAGAAGCCGCAAATGCTTAAATGAGGTACCGGCCAATCCACATCACCACGTCCAACATGGATATAGGTTTAGCGGTGACAGTCACCAAATTTAGAAAATGCACAATGCAGTGAAGAGGTTTCTCGTGAAGTTGCCACAGGTTATTTTCAGCCCGTTTGAAGTGGACCTCATCACTTCTGAAAAAAGTTGACCTAGCCTGGATCCGTATCAACACTTCTTGGGGCGATTCATGCGGTTTTCATTTTTAAGAGGTTTCATTCTGGGGCAAACATAATCTTGTATGGGTGCAATGATAAATCATGATGCAGAAACCTCCTTAGTGAACAGTCAGAAATGTCTAATGCAATTGCATGCAACGAAAGGCGACGAAAGTACGGCCATTTAAAAAAAAACGTGCAGACGGCGAAGCCCCTACGTTGTCCGGGCACCTTCCTATGAACCAGACTATGAGGAACAAAAGACATGATCGGAAAATTTGAAGACCCCTTGATTTTTGATCAGACTATAGAAAGTTTAGTTTTTACTAGATTTTCAGAAATACCGTTATATGGACTATGGACCAAACCTTGGGAAACTGAAGAAGTTGTTGGAAAAAATGCGTGTGTAACCTTTACGTGCGTTGAAGTAAAACTTTTGCGGTTGTGACACGTATTACTAAAAAGATTCAACTTAAAATAAATGTCATGCTAAAATTTAGTTTTATTTATTGCTAATATAATTTACATTAAGTAATAGATATATAAAAACCTTTCTTTACATGTGTGTTTTTATGTAGATGAAATTATATTATTCTATTTCGTCTCTGCCATATATTTTTATTAAATTTCTTGAATATGAATATAATATTTATAAATAAAATAATAATTATTATTAGTATTAAAAATTATAACAAAATAATTTCTAGCATGAATGTGTTAGGAAAATCTATAGTCAGTCAATGGAGATGTTTTACTTCAAAAGTTATGGTTTTACTGCAAAAAGTTACAATCATGAAAACACATTTATATTCTTAGACGACGAATCTATTGATCAATTTGTACAAAATTTATAAATGTCAAAAAGATAAACAGCGTAAACAGAATACGTACTTTACTCAACGTTTTTTACATCAGTAAAAAGATCTGAGTTACCCTGAAGTAGGAGTGCAGCCCGGGCCCTAATTGACGATAATGTTGATCACAATATTATGAATTTAATTAAAAATGAAACACTTTTGTCTTTTCTTCAAACATTATATTTATAATATAAATGTATACATTTCGTTAACAAAGTTAACATCATCAGTATAACTAATTTTCAAAATATCAACAAAGCTTATATATACAGATTATCGTGATGTTTTATATATATATATATATATATATATATATATATATATATATAAGCTTTGTTGGTATTTTGAAAATTAGTTATACTGATGATGTTAACTTCGTTAACGAAATGTATATACGAAATGTAAAATAATATTTAGATTATAAATATAATTTTTGAAGAAAAGACAAAAGTGTTTCGTTTTTAATATATAAATCTTCAAACTCAACAATCCTAAAACATTTATGAATTTAATAAAAAGAAATAAAAATTCCTAGTATATAGTTCAAATTTCAATATATTTATTCATCTTAAGACGTACAGTACATATATGAATCGCCCATTTTGAAAGTAGTGTAAGTCAATTTTCAAATATAAAAAAAAAACTAATTTTTACATTTCTACGTTGTCTTCATTTTAAAGAAAATCGTCGTCAAATATATTTCAAATATTAGTGATTTAAAATATATTTGGCGATAAGTTTCTTCAAAATGAAAACGTAAGGCATAAATTTAAATATAAAGTAGTTAGTAATTTTATTTTTGAAAATTTACTTACACC
The DNA here is from genome assembly GCA_944588485.1 of Phosphuga atrata. NCBI lineage: Eukaryota > Metazoa > Arthropoda > Insecta > Coleoptera > Silphidae > Phosphuga > Phosphuga atrata. The sequence goes on along the minus strand of OX155893.1, from coordinate 63,975,804 downwards.
ACTTAAATCAACACATTCAAAATAAGCGACTCATATATCTGTAACAAAAAAACTAACAAGAAGTACATATATGTACTACTATAATTTAAAAAGAGAAAAGATAAAGAAATTATATGTATATCTATATATATATATATATATATATATATATATATATATATATATATATATATATATATATATATAAGAGCACGATCTAATGATGTCTAACAATAGTACGGACAATCTTCAGTCACTTTTAGCACATGAGTTCAAGATACTCCATGTGAGCCGTTTCGCTGCGTCAAAGCAAGCGACTATGAAACGGTCAAGACCTATAGTGTCAGGGGCTGAAGGCCTGCATGGAGTATCTTGAACTCATGTGCTAAAAGTGACTGAAGATTGTCCGTACTATTGTTAGACATCATTAGATCGTGCGCTTTGTCTTTTAGATATTAATCCTTTTATATTGATATATTAATATAATAATATATATATATATATATATATATATATATATATATATATATATATATATATATATATATATATATATATATTAATAATTAATATAATATTAATATTTAGATATTAATCCAGTTATTTTATGTATGACCTACATCTTGTGCACTGACACATTATATCGTAAATTCTCTTTACAATATATTGATTATATATATATACATATATATATATATATATATATATATATATATATATATATATATATATATATATATATATATACAAAACAGAAACCACCCATCCAATTAACTGTGTATAGAAGTCGCCCAAGTCATAAGCCAAGCGTACATATTGCTCAACCCGTCCATGTCTTTCCTTGAGTTTATTGCTGCACCGGCGTTATGAATAAAACACATTTCTAGGAGTCTCTTAGACGTGGCTCCAGGGGTGGGCTGGAGCCGGTTGTTAAAATTTTTTAAACTCGGCGAGCCGCTTGTTAAATTACCCCTAAAACCAAGAATGATAATTTTGGTTTCGACGACAAAACAGTTCAAAATTTAATTTCATCAAATGAGTTCAAATGCACCATTTGATTACAATAATACATTTGTAGCTCTTCCCAGAGAGCAATTAATAGATAGTGTGGCAAGAATATGAAAGCAAGGCTTTTATCGGCTAGTCATATAAATATGAATGAGGATAAGAATGAGAACAATGACACTGATAACTATGAAAAATTTGTGCAGTTCTTCGATATTTTAGATCCTTCTATCTGGTCATTAGACAAAATTATGTCACCATGGCTAGAAGGTGAAGCAATGGTTAGAAAATTATGTGAAATATTAAAGTTGCAAGTAGATGTTAATGATTCGTGATTTTATACACGTAAATATACAACTGAAAAATGTTCAGTTACTTAATTCAATTTTAAGGGCTGAAAAAATAGCAAGCACAATTGCTATTAGCAGTTCAGAAGATAAGAGAGGTTTTAGCCTTATTAATTTAATTGCATATATATATATATATATATATATATATATATATATATATATACATACATATCAGGGGAGGATACCATCGGGGAGGCACCTTAATTATTTGTCCAGCGCTCCCTTTCAGCACAAGCTGAATGTAGCTTTGGGTCTCAAGACTAGGATTTTTAAGATTCGTAACGATAGTTTAGATAGATTTTATATATAATTGATTGAATATGTGTATATATAACTAAATATATAACTAAAGAAAACATTTATTGACAAAAAAACTGATAAATTCCAAATTTAACATACTACGCTATTTATATGCGTAATTAATTAATTAATGTAGAGTCCATATGTCTTGTGCATTCGCAAAAACATAATTATTGTGCTCTTTCCTTACCCTTGTTTCTGTTGCTAACCTGTGATTCTGGTTCATCCAAGATGTAACAAAAGGAATGGCATCGAAACTTGCTATTGGTTTCCCCAATAAATGTATTGTCAGTAGATTGGATATATGTTCCACAGTAAGGCTGGTTTTCAATTTTGATGCAATTAATTTCATAAGGCTAAGACCTCTCTCAGTTTCTGAACTGCTAATAGCAACTGTGCTTGCAATTTTTTTAGTCCTTAAAATTGAATTAGGTGACTGAACATTTTTCAGTTGTATGTTTACTTCTATAAAATCACGAAAATGATTAACATATACTTGAAACTTAATGATTTTCGTGATTTTATTTTAGATTCTTCTACCTGGCCATTAGATAAAATTATATCACCATAGCTAGAAGGTGAAGAAATGGTTAGAAAATTATGTGAAATTTTAACCATATACTTGAAACTTTAAAATTTCACATAATTTTCTAACCACTTCTTCACGTTCTAGCTATGGTGACATAATTTTATCTAATGGCCAGGTAGAAGAATCTAAAACCTCGAAGAGCTGCACAAATTTTTCATAGTTATCAGTGTCATTGTTCTCATTCTTATCCAGATCCATATTTATAGGACTAGCCGATTAAAGTCTTGCTTTCATATTCTTTGCCACACTATCTAATAATTGCTCTCTGGGATGAGCTACAAATTCATTATTGTAATCAAATGGTATGCATTTAAACTCATCGTAGACTCCATAATTATCATTTTTGGTTTTAGGGGTAATTTAACAAACGGCTCGCCGAGTTTCAAAAATTTTAACAACAGGCTCGCGCGAGCCGGACTGAGCCCGCCAGCCCACCCCTGGAGCCCACGTCTACCTAAGAGTCTCTTAGAAATGTGTTTTATTCATAACGCCGGTGCAGCCATAAACTCAAGGAAAGACATGGACGGCTTGAGCAATATGTACGCTTGGTTTATAACTTGGGCGACGTCTAGACCCAGTTAATTGGATGGGTGGTTTGTGTTTTGTATATATATATATATATATATAATTTTCTTGTCATTTCTTTGCCTTTTCTCTTTTTAAATTATAGTAGTACATATATGTATTTCTTGTTAATTATTTTGTTACAGATAAATGAGCCGCATATTTTGAATGTGTTGATTTAAGTGGTGTAAGTAAATTTTCAAAAATAAAATGACTAACTACTTTATATTTAAATTTATGCCTTACGTTTTCATTTTGAAGAAACTTATCGCCAAATATATTTTAAATCACAAATATTTGAAATATATTTGACGACGATTTTCTTTAAAATGTAAAAATGTAAAAATTAGTTAGTTTTTTTATATTTGAAAATTGACTTACACCACTTTAAAAATGGGCGACTCATATATGAACTGTACATCTTAAGATGAATCAATATATTGAAAATTGAACTATATGCTAGGAATTTTTATTTTTTTTATTAAATTCATAATATTGTGATCAACATTATCGTCAATTAGGCCTGTTCAGAACCTTTAAAAGCCTTTATATAGATCTACTCCTACTTGAGGGTAACTCAGATCTTTTTTCTGATGTAAAAAACATTGAGTAAAGTACGTATTCTGTTTACGCTGTTTATCTTTTTGACATTTATAAATTTGGTACAAATTGATCAATAGATTCGTCGGCTAAGAATATAAAAAATAGTAAAACCAAAACTTTTGAAATAAAACATCTCGATTGACTGACTAGATTTTCCTAACATATTTATGCTTGAAATTATTTTGTTATAAAGTTTAATACTAATAATAATTATTATTTTATTTTTAAATATTTTATTTAAGAAATTTAATAAAAAAATAGCAGAGACGAAATAAAATAATATAATTACATCTGCATAAAAACACAAATGTAAAGAAAGGTTTTTATATATCTATTACTTAATGTAAATTAATGTAATAAATGTAATTAGCAATAAATAAAACTAAATTTTAGCATGACAATTATTTTAAGTTGAATATTTTTAGCGATACGTGCCACAACCGTAAAAGTTTTACTTCAACGCGCGTAAAGGTTACACACGCATTTTTTCCAACTTCTTCAGTTTCCCAAGGTTTGGTCCATAATCCATATAACGGTATTTCTGAAAATCAAGTAAAAACTAAACTTTCTATAGTCTCATCAAAAATCAAGGGGTCTTCAAATTTTCCGATCATGTCTTTTGTTCCTCATAGTCTGGTTCATTCAAACGGTATATTCCTGAAAATTCGAAAAAAAAAACATCAAACATGGTTTTGCCTTTAAAACTTTTTTACTTTTACTTTTTTACCTAGGAAAACCCAAAATTCCAGGAAAAACGGAAAACCGGCGAAAGTGCTTCAGTCGGCTTTCCGGCTTTTAGGCTCACTTGTGGTCTGTTAGAAAAGTATCCGACCTAATTTTTTGTTTTGAAAACCTGATGGATTTGACCTTGAACCTTCGTGCGCATGAGTGAATGTTCTAGTGACGTTGTGTGTACTCTCGTCGATTTTTCAATGCAAGTAAAATGACGACAAGTAGATGTCTTGTAAGATTGGAGAACAACAACTTCCTAAGTACAGTTGTGGGGTAGCTGTTCTTCTTTAGGATATTAAACAATCTATCTAAACTATCGTTCCCAAGATCTGGATGTACAATCTTAAAAATCGTAGTCTTGAGACCCAAAAACTACATTCAGCTTGTGCTGAAAGGGAGCGCTGGACAAATAATTAAGGTATCTGCCCGAACTATATATATATATATATATATATATATATATATATATATATATATATAAAGAAATGCCCTCCCATGGTCAGAAGGTGTTCTCATTGATGAAAAAATATGTCGGATAACGTGACCCGATGGTTCCGTTATCAAAAATCCACTTATAGAGCCCAAAAACTGTTTTTCAGCTTAAAATTGAAGAATCAGTCAAAACATAATGAGGGACGGTGAAATTCATCAGTTTTACCATCAGTACCACATAAATATTGCCAATAAATGCTCTTCGTTATCAGGTGTACTGAGAAACTAAGCCAAATAATCGTGTCAGGCGATTCCAGCCTTTCCTAAGCACCTCGAACAAAATTTTGAACATTTCTCTAAAGTATTCGAAATAAGACATATTTCACGTGAAATTTCATCACTTAATGAATATAAAAACATGAGTCATGAAGATTTTACTAACCTTGGAGTCAGATAGACATCAAGTATTGACGATCCATCTAGAGTGATTCCCTTTAAAATCGTCATTGAAATAAATAATTTGCCAATGGTTTTATAATAAGAACATTATGAATTTATAGAATATTTTATGACAAAGAGCGTAATTTTTTTTAAATAAACAATTATATAATGTTTAGATTCATAAAAAGTACACAAACATATAATTATAATTGAATATGTAATAGGCTTTTTCTTATTGAAATTTTTTTTAGATATTCTTGTAATAGCGTTTTTTTATTAGAGTCTTCATACAATTTATTATATCCTTCTATCGCTTGTAATGCGAATTGTCATTGTTCTGTATCTTAGGTAAAACTATTTTTGTAAGACTTAGTGTAGGCAAACTTAATGCCCCTTTCAGCAGTATCATTAACAACTTATTGTATAGACATACAGATATTTTTGACGATATTTCTTGCGACAATGAAATTTATTTTTCGTCCAGTGCTTAGGATTATATTTTAAAAATGTTATATCAATTGAATATCTTTGAAATAATTCCTTTGATTTCGAATTTATAAAGTGATCTATTTGAATGTTTCTATAATTGACGATATCTCTAGCTTGGATAACGATTCTATTGTCATATACAAAACTATCAACCACACCCAATTTTGAAACTATTCATTCTTTCATTCCAATGTATATTTCTTCATCTAAAAAAGTTTCTTGTATTAAACACCTTAGATGGTTAATAAACTTTTTAAGCGCTATTTTCAATATGTCTGCGTCAATAGACTCATACTTCAGAAGTTGTTTTAAAAATGACAAATCGTAAATAAATTAAAACAATAAAAATACAAACTCTTTTCAAACCTCTCTTATCCTGAGTGGATAATTGAAATTGCTCTCTGAAAAGATAAATTTTCAAAGAATGTATTGCCTCGACATCCATCTGGCGTGATTCATTGCTCCTGGAGGACGAATTTTGTATTTGGGGGGAATGAACCCGAGAAAGACTTGTGTAAGTTCCAATAATTCTTTTTAGTCATCTCTGATACCAGGTTTTAGGTTTAAGTGGCAGCTAATGCTCACATAGGCCTCAGATGGGCCCGTTGTGTTACCACGGTACTTGGAGTACAACCCTCCTCATGGGATTTTGTCAAACCATTTCGAGCCGTGGATGAACCTCATGAGAGTCTGCGCATCTAGTGATGCGAGGTCAGAGAGATCATCCAAGAAAGGTCGGCCTAAGAAGAGCAATCGTGTTGCGGTCAGAGAGGGGCATTGGCATAGGTAATGCTGAACACTCTCCTCTTCATCCTCGTCCAGGCAACCTCTGCAGTAGTCCCGCCTCGCTATGCCCAGTCTCTCAGCGTGCTTGCCAATGGGACAGTGTCCCGTGATGACTCCCACTGCCAGTCTGATATCGTTTCTTTTTAGAGAGACGATGTTTCCTGTTTCGGTGAGGCCATATTTGCCTGGTTACCTCGCAGGTGTCTTCATCCCTCCACCTTCGCTCCGCTAGGTTCGAGGTTATTTCGGCTATGGTCTCCTTGCACGAGACAAATGGAATACCAATATCCTGTAATACTTCGGTTGAGTGCAGGCTTGTGCCGCTCTTTGCAAGCTCATCCGCTTTTGCGTTACCTGGGATCCCGCTGTGGCTTGGTACCCAAATGAGTCACACGTTTGTGTGTGCTGCGAGCTCATTCAGCTTTCTCCGACAGTCAGAGACCACTGTTGAGTTGGTGCACACGCTAGTAATTGCCCGGAGAGCAGCTTGGCTATCGGTGTAAATGTGGATCCGTTCACCAGGGTCCCCATTTACCATCAGCCACTCTGCTGCCCCGTTTATGGCGGTTACCTCCGCCTGTAGAACGCTGCAGTAGTCTGGCAGGCGTAAGCTAATTCTGAGGTTGAGGTCGTTGGAGAAAACTCCGCTGCCCACTTTATCCTCCCTCCGTGAGCCGTCTGTAAAGACCTGCGTGTGTCCTGCCGGTACTTCTTTCTTTTCCATCCACTCCTCTTTAGAGGGTATGTGGTATGAGAAGTTGTTGCCAAAAGCAGGTGTTGCTAGACATAGGTCTATGTTTTTGGGCACCCCTTTAAATTCATTGATTATTCCGGCGTGTCCGCGATAGTCCGATGTCAACATTCGCACTGACTTTAGTCTAAGTGCTGTGGTAATTGCAAGTTGCTTGCCCTTTAAATCGACCGGGGCTATATCCAGGATTGTCTCCAAGGCTTTCGTAGGCGTCGTGCTCATTGCTCCCGTTATCATGAGCGCCGCCATTCTCTGCACTTTTGTAAGCGCCATTTGATGGACTCTTTTATTAAGTGCCGGCCACCATATGAAAACGCCGTAGTAGAGTATTGGTGTAACTACGGCTCTGTATATCCAGAAGGTAATCTTAGGGTTGAGGCCCCAAGATTTCCCCACCGCTCTCTTGCAAGAGTACAGCGCCACCGTTGCTTTCCGTACTCTTTCGTTTATGTTGAGCTTCCATGATAACTTTCGGTCTAGTATGAGACCTAAGTACTTGGCGCTCTCCTTGATCGTCAGTTCAGTGCCCTTTAGCATTGGGAGCCTGAATTCTGGGATGTTGTGTTTCCTTGTGAAAACGACTAGCTCGGTTTTCGCCGGGTTGACATATACGCCACACCTTTTGCACCATTGTGCTAGTTTCGATAGGGCCCCTTCAACAAGTTGCTACATTGTATTGAGGTGTTTCCCTGAGGCCGCTATTGCTACGTCATCCGCATAGGCGACGACCCTGCAACCGGATTTCCTAAGTTGGAGGAGCAGCTCATTTAGCGTGATGTTCCAAAGCAATGGTGAGAGGACGCCTCCTTGTGGGGTTCCCCTACTCACCTTCCTTTTAATGTGAAATTCTTCCATTGTGGCCCTAATGTTCCTTTCACGGAGCATTTTTCCGATCAGGTGACATAGAGCGTTGTCCATAGCTAGTCCAGTTAAGGCTGATTCTGTGGCTTCAGGCTTCACGTTGTTAAATGCCCCTTCTATATCGAGGAAGACAACCATCGTGAACTCCTTATGCCTCATCGAGCTCTCTATCTGGTTTACCAAGGCGTGGAGTGCTGTTTTCACGGATTTCCCCTTTGTGTATGCGTGCTGAGACATTGACAGCATTTCAGGGTGTAATGCCTCCTTCATGTGCAAGTCAATCAGTCTTTCAAGTGTCTTTAGCAGGAGCGATGATAAGCTGATTGGTCTCAGGTCTTTGGGGGAGGTGTGTGAGGCCTTTCCTCCTTTTGGGATGAAGACCGCTTCGACCTTTCTCCATATTTTTGGGATGTATGAGAGGTTTATACATGCCTTAAACATAGTCTCCAACCAAGGTGTAACTATATCTATGGCCTCTTGCAGCTCAACTGGACTGATCCCGTCAGGTCCAGGTGACTGAAAGGGTTTGAAGCTTTTGATGCTCCAGGTTAACTTATCTCCACCTACAATTCTGTCAGCCAGATACCGAGGTGGAGCACTTATGGTGGAGTCCACTACACTTATTCCATTGTTTAGAAAGTGTGTATCCATGAGTAGCTCCAGCGTTTCTGTACATGAGGTTGTCCAATTTCCATATTGCTTCTGTATGAAGCTTTGGACTGCCAGATCCTTAGATAATATTTTTCGCAGTCGGCTGGCTTCTGAGGTTTCCTCTATTTGCTCGCAGAGCCGAGCAAAGGATGACCTTTTGGCCTTCCTAACCTCCGTTTTGAAATTCCGTAGGCTGTTTTTATAGGCAGTCCACTCATTGGTGCTTTTTGCCTCGTTGAACAGCCTCCTGCTTTGCTTTCTTAGGGAGCTTATTAACGGCGTCCACCACCGTGGTTTGCTCTTACCTATCCGGCTCACGACTTTGCATGATGTGCGCATGGCCTTGTTACAGACACCTGTGAACTGTTTTACAGTTCTGTCTAGCTCATCCCCTGTTTTTGGTGTTGGGGGCGGCTCTTCCCATAGAAGACCCGATAGGGAAGTTTTGTACTTACCCTAGTCAGTCTTCCGTTTGTCTACAAACTTAGGCTTTGTTTGCATCTGTATGCCTACCTTAAATTCAATATACCTGTGATCCGAAAAGGAGTGTTCTTTTGACACTTTCCTTTTGCTTACAAGGTTAGGCGTTTTAGTGGAAACGAGTGTAATAACAAGTACCTCCTCTCTCACGGCTGTGGCGAAGGTGGGAGTGTTACCTATATTACATATTTCTAGGTCGGAGGTTAGTACAAATTCTAGTAAAGACTCACCTCTGTTGTACGTGTCCGAGCTGCCCCATATGGTGTGGTGGGCATTGGCATCGGCTCCAATAATCACGTCCGCCCCTACTCGGTTGGCTTCTGTGATTATACCATGGAAACCCTCTGGGGGACTTTCCTTCTCATGGGCGAAGTATCCTGAGATCATCCATAACCTACGGTTAAAAGGTCCCATTGATACAGTGACAGTGTCGCAATCGCTGTGGTTATGTATCATAAAAGCGTTGATGCTTTTATCCGCCAGGAGCCACGAGCGTGGCTTACCTGCGTTTTTTACGTACAGTAACCTGTACTTGTCAGAGCCCAGTCCACAGATCTTGGTACCCACGACCCAGGGTTCTTGGATTAGAGCGATGTCGACTCCTCCCTTTGACAGTTGGAGGAGCAGAGCAGCCGAGGCTGCTTTGGAGTGGTGGAGGTTACATTGTATTACCCCCACCATCGCTGAGAGAGTTTTCTGGCACCGCGACGATCGTTACGCCGTTGTCGTCTTCGGTGTCAGAGATTAGCGCCAGATTCTCCTCTGCTTCGCTAATCTCATCTAGATGGAGAGGTCCGAACATATTAGTGACCCCCATATATGTCATCTCACTGTCTGAATGTGACCGAGGCTCCCCTTCCCTCGAGGGGATTGGGGTTCTCTGGTCACTCTTGTAAACATTCAGGGTAGTGGAGCCGAAGCCGTAGCTGATCACTCCCTTACTTTCTGCCAGTGGCGCTAGAGATGCTTCGTTTATGATGACAATTACTTGCCTTCTCATACCCGCTGTCTCGCTAACTTTGATAACGCTCCAATCCTCAGTTGGAAGCGTGGGGTTGCTGTTCTGAATTATCTTCAGAATTGTCCTCGGGTCAGAGGGTTCCGTCGGGATCCAGGCTCTCGATCTCGGTCGCTCGGGATCTTGTCCCTTGAGACAGCCTCGATTCGGGCGCCTGGCCAGACTTCCCCCACTTCCCCGATGGCTTGCTTGTACAGGTCCGCTGATCGTTGATCTGCACAAGCCACCAGCTTGATATGTCCATGATGCCAACCTGCGTCTCTGCAGCAAGGAGCTGGGCCTGGATTCTTCTGGAGAATGTCCAGGTATTTGCCCAAGAGAGCCGCTTCCACCAGTCCCCATTTGGCTGGCGCGTCAAATGACCGCCCATACCAGATGATCTTTCATGATCTCACTGTATGAGCGCTTCGGGAGTCCCTTTTTGTTGGACTGTGGCGAAGGACCCAGTCGTGCCCTTTTTTCCCTATGAGCGGGGATTCATCCATCGATCTGTCCTTTCTTTTGGACGATCCCTGGGTTGCCGCCGACTCATGCTCTTTCGTAACTTTAAGGGCCCACTCGAGTTTCGCCTTGTCTTGATCAGACCACTTTTCCTCCGGGATGCCCTTAAATTTGTCGAGGAGTTTGTAAGCCGTCCTTTTATCCCTGTAGGCTCTGACGGACGGTTTCACCTATTTTTTGCTAGATGCCGCTTTATTCAGCTCTGCATCATTACTAGTGCTAGGCCCGGGTTTCGTTAGCCTGCTACTTGTGTTGTCCTTAGAGGACGGGAGTCTCCCTTTACGGGTGGACTTTTTGGGAAACTCACGTTCCGGGAATGGATTGTTGCCCACACCAGATCCGATTGGGCGGCCTGCTTGCGCAGGGTGGGATTCCGAGCTGTTGCCCGTACCCACCTGGTGGTTGTTACCTCGGTTTACACTATCCATTGAGGGGGGGGGGGGTGCAACCTTTTGCCTGGTTTCCTTTCGTTAGGGACCAGACTGACCTCCTTCTGGCCATGCATCCTCTTGGCACGGGTAAGGTCCACCACCGTAGGATTAGGAGTTATACACTGAAGAAGAAAGAAGTTTAACTCCATACCGCTCGATGCCTACTAGCATCAGGAGTTGAAAGGTGGTCAAGAGTTGACCAAGGGAGGTCGAAAGATCAAAGAAGGAAAGATAAGAGGAAACTGGTAATCTCGTGCCGAAGCATGGTTACCGTGCAATGGTGTTGGTCCGCGTGTGCAATCCCCTATCCGCCACCCGGGGACGCGCCTGGTAGGGGTTACACCTTCCCCCGCCTGATACCAGGCATATTCATCATTTTACGAGTAAAAGAATAAATCTCTTGTATATGATCTGTAAGAATACTTTGTATTGTAGGGTCTTGTAGGGCCACTTTCAAAGCTAGTTCTCCTTAATTGACTTCAATTATCTTTGAGTCTTTTGAATAAAGGAACATCAGGCACTATGGTACCTGTTTTTTTTTTCGAATACAGCTCTTTTCTAGATTCATTATAAATAAATATAAATTCTAAATCCGTTCTAGACAGATCGTCAATACTTGATGTCTCTCTGACTCCAAGGTTAGTAAAATCTTCATGACTCATGTTTTTGTAATCATTAAGTGATGAAATTTTATGTGAAAAATTTCTTATTTCGAATACTTTTGAGAAATGTTCAAAATTTTGTTCGAGGTGCATAGGGAAGACTGGAATCGCCTGACACGATTGTGTGGCTTAGTTTCTCAGTACACCTGATAATGAAGAGCATTTATTGTCAATATTTATGTGCTCCTGATGGTAAAACTGATGATTTTTACCGTCCCTCAATAAGTTTTGACTGATTCTTCATTTTTAAGGTGAAAACCGGATTTTGGGCTGTAGATGTGGGTTTTTGATAATGAAACCATCGGGTCACGTTATCCGTCATATTTTTTCATCAATTAGAACACTTTCTGACCATGGGAGGGCATTTCTGAGATCAAAAAATTAAGTATTAATTTTTTAATTAAAAATTAATTAATATAATAATTAAAAGAAGCACCCTAATACAGCGTTTCTCCACCTTTTTGGCCCGCGGACCAGTAGAATTTGTAAAAAAAAATCGCGGACCAGGCTCCCCAGCTCCCGGCCTCCGGCTCTAGCCCACCCCTGGAGCCACGTCTATCTAACAGAATCTTAGAAATGTGTTTTATTCATAACGCCGCTGCAGCCATAAACTCAAGGAAAGACATGGACGGGTTGAGCAATATGTACGTTTGGCTTATGACTTGGGCGACGTCTAGACACAGTTAATTGGATGGGTGGTTTCTGTTTTGCTATTTATTTTCTATTTTTGCTGCGATTTGTGTTCCCTAGTGGTTCCACCTGTTATATAATTTCTTAAATGGGTGTAGTTGAGCTCCTTGTTTCTAGGAAGATCTGGGTATCTTCCGTATTATTTTGTTTTTTTGGGAAACTGTTGCGTAGTGGTTGATGCAATTTTCAGGTTGACTTTGACGTCTTTAAATATTCTTTTTCCAGTGTGCTTGTGACTTCGGTGTCCTTCTAATGTCCCTGACGTCACTATCGTTCCCAATGCGCACTTCGCAGGTTTTTTCAAGTTAATTTTTTTCAATAGAACGAAAACTTTTTGTTGGTTTTTAGAGAAACCATTTTGTTTTTCCGGTATATTTACTCAGAAAAGGCGTGAAGTCTGGACTACAAGGCGTATTTAATTAATTTTAATGGTTACTAATGTTAACTTAAATAAGGGCCAAGGGTCTATAATTATAGATGATTCTTATATCTCCCTTTTGTAAACCGGTACTATCGTTGATATTATTGGAATATCTGGGAAGGTATCTTGATCAAATGAGCAGTTTTCAATATCTCTGCTATTGATTTTCCTAGTTCTAGACAAAATCTAATTAAATTTCAGACAAGTTAGTGCGGTGCGTTCTTTTGGTGAGTTATTTTGTTTTTCAGTTTTAGAATGATTACAGTTGCCTCCACTAATGTGAATTGGTGAACATATATGGTGTAATTCTCCATGTGTCCAATGTCAATAGACGTTGGAGAGAAAATCTAGGAAAATCTTTCTTTAGCTTAAACACCCAGAGCATATATATATATATATATATATATATATATATATATATATATATATATATATATATATATATATATATATATATATATATATATATATATTCCTTCAATCCAGAGACCTACAATCTGTTGCTGCTTTGATTCATTTTCAATCATTAGAGTCGATAAATATGTATCAAACATGGTTAATTGACATTTATAAGAACGTTTTTTTGTCATTAATTGTATAACTTCCATTGCAATTAAATTTATTTTAAAGGAACGAAGGAAATAATATTTATATGTGGAAAAAAAGGAGACAATGAAAGCACTAACCTTGTTTCTTTGTTTACCCGCCTTTTTCCCTTTGTCGGCGTCGTGTCGACTGGAATGGTTGACTGATCCCGAAATGATGCGTTCCTGAGTTATGATTATTAATTGTTTTTGCACTTATTTGCACTATTTGCTTCAATTATGCGGTTCGAAGGACCATGTTAATGAATTAAACTTTCTCCAGTATTCAAAATAACCTTTATTACTTTGATTCTACAAACTACGTCTTTCTACTTCAAGGCTACCTTGCGCACTGTCGTCTTTAGAAATAAAGTGTTGCCACTACAAACAAAACAGTGGTGCCAATACAATATTAAACACTGTGTATCTTTTTAAATAATTCTTCTATAGTTGTGTTCCATTTTAAGTGCTCTTCTACATATATCCCCAGAAATTTGACTTTCTTCTGTCGTTCTAATGCGCAATCACCAATTTTAAGTAATATATCATTTAATGGGATTCTCCGACTACACTGAAACACTACATTCTTTGTTTTGCTGATTTTAGGAAATAAGTTAATGGAGCAGAACCATTTGTAAAGCTTCTCTAATGTGACATTAGCTTGTTTGGTGGTTTCGGCCAAAGATCCCTCCGCGAATATAAAGTTCGATCATCGGTATAAAGAATATAACAACGGGGCTAAAATACTTCCTTGAGGTACACACAAGTTTATTAAACTAGCATTTGACAGGCCAGTCCAATCAATATTATTTTCCATATGTTCTTTGTTTAGGTGTGACTTGGGTGTAACTCGGATCTTTTCTCAAATGGAAATGACTTTGATCAGCGGAAAAAAGATAAGGTTAAGTCATTATCAATATAGATCTCGCACTTAATAAGTTCCAACATTTTGACATTTTAAAATATTAAAAATTGGAATAAAAAAAATTAGAAAAACTTGAGGGCAGGAGTGGACCGTTAGTTTGTGGGGCCCTTGGCCAATACTACTAGGGGCCTGTCCAATTAATCAAATAATTGCTAGTTTTTCAAAAAACTCTTTTCAATAATGATTATTATTACATTATATTACACACAAATATTTTATTTATTTAATATCACATAGACACACAGTCACTGTAAAACATTATTGCAAAAGAAATCAACAAGTTATGTATAGTTATGTTATATAAATTATAAAGCAACCCTTTTGCATTTTTGTGTAGGAAATTCCTTTATTTGCTCATTACATTCCAAAACCTTTGTTAAATAACAATTTTTGGAAAGAACCGATTAATGATTTAGTTGATAGTTTGATATTGTTTCCCTATATTTATTTTCTATATGCGACATTCTGGAGAGAAAGCCTTCCACTTCACAGCAAGTGATTGGCAACGTTAAAAAATGTTTAAGATTGTATAGCAATTTAGGAAAACATCAACAAGTTTCTTTTCATAAATTAGCATAAAAATTTAACTGCATGAGGTGTACGACGGCTTAGATTGAAGTAAGTAAGATTTTAACGTAACGTAAGTAAGATTGTAATGCATTCATTCAATAAAAATCAATAATATTACATAGGGTGCGTTGTTCAACAGTGAACCAACCTTTTTTCTAATTGTAAGTTATATAACTTGCCAGAAAAGTAAATAAAGCTAAGAATTTCGTTTTGGTGTCATCGTTTAGGTCATTTCATAAGGTTTCTCAGTTTCAGGTTAGAGAAAGCCAGAGTAACAAACTAAGACCACAATGGAGTTTTTTTTTAAAATGAAATTTGGCTCACTGTGTACTATGGGTTATTTACACTGAACCACCCATATTTCAACAGTGAACAATTATTTCATTACTAGTAAACAATGCTTATTTTTGAAGAAAAAAAAACACGCAATTTTTGAAAATCATCTTTTATTTTTGCAATATAAAATATGAATTTAAAAAAATGTTTCTTCTAACAAAAAAACTTCTTAAACATAGAACCGCGAAAAAAAAAATAACATAATAATATCAAAATGCGTCAAATTAAATATTCACGCCATATTTAGTAAAGATAAGTTCAAGTTGAAGGAATATTTAATCAGACGTTTTGTACCTGACACACGAGGATCTTCATTTATGATTTCATATCCTTGGTCTTCTTCCTCATTCGACTCTAGGTCTGTTTCGCTTTCAAGTATTATGTCTTCTACTTCACTCGTTTCACTGTCTTCGTTTAGTAAAACTCTTCTTTTATTGTCCCTCATATATGGTGTTTTTTTAAATTTTACTTGACGATGGAAGCATTTCATTTCCATAATCTTGTAGGACTTTTCTTGTATGCAGACCTTTTCTATTTAATGCAGCAGTACGTTCCTCGGCTATTCTTTCCATTTATGGCGTGTCAGTTGCTATCATGCTTTTGCCCAGCTTTCTACCTTTAGGTTTGTGGGAACGAGGGCCAGCCTTTAGCAGAGGACGGAACATTAATGGAGTGACGATATGTTCTGCCTTTGGTTGATGATTTTCATCTTTCCATGATTCTTCATCTGATTTCTTTGGTGGTGTCACGTTTTGGTAAGAACTATGATGTTCTGCTGAGAGTATAGATGGATTTTCTCGCTCAGGGGTAACAACGGGATCATAACTTGAACGACGTGTCTCTGGAGTCGAATGCTGGATCTGGTGATGATTATTGGTTTATTACATGTCGTGAATTGCAGAATCTTTAGCATCAGACAATTTTTGAGACATCACAGGTACAGGTCTGTCACGCTACTTGGCATGAAGTCTTCATCGGAAAATATATCCTTATTATAAGGAAAAAATCGACATTTTGCGAATGCTGTCGATATATTTTGTGGAGTCTCATAGATCTGGGATAAGCATGACCAATGAATCTTGCTATTTCGTAGATTGTAACTGGTTTTCCTGGGTTCTTTAGCATCCATGACTCAAGTACAGAATAATAGTTTGTAATAGTAATAATAATAATTAGTTTTTGTGAAAATAAGTTTGTGAGTAGTGTGGGGATGAAACGTAAGAACCACAACACCCGATTGTTTCGCTAAATCTAGAGCCTCAATGGACAAATGTGACTCATGATTATCCAGTCATTTCCCATCACAATTAACATTATTAGCAAAGATGGATTTTCTGATGTAGTGCTTGAATATTTATTGAAATGTTTCATTACCTCCACGAATAAGTCACTAGTCATCCAACCTGAAGGATTCGCGAGCCCTAAACTGCCTGGAGGTGCACCATACATCATAAATTTATAAGTTTTTCCGTGGAAATATTATAGCAGGGGGCAGAGCGTGGCCTCTGTAGCACAAACCATACAGCATGTAGTGAAAAGAGTACCCTTTTCTCCACTTGTCACTTTACCCACTTTAGCTCCTGCTGGAGCCACAACTTTCTGAGGTTTCTGGACGGTGGTTGTGCCGGTTTCGTCCAGGTTAAAAATTCGAGTTCCATCCGCGAATCTAGGCTCCCGTTTCTGCAACTCTTCCAAATTATTAAAGAATATTGCCACAGTTTTACGGTTAAATGAGGTAACTCGTGCGAGACTTACAGCTTCTGGTTTCTTCACCGACAAATCCAGTTTTCTTTTTTTTTAAGAAGCGAAACCACTCTAAACCTGCCAATTCATCTCTTTTCCAAGAGCTTGGCATTTTAATGCTATTAACCTTTGCCATTTGGTACGCCACTACATTCTTTGACGGTCAAACCGTAGAACATTAGTCCACAGTCCTTGTAGTATTTTAATAATATTTGTTCATGTTCTTGAGTAAACACTTTATTAACATCATACCTAGGTACAAGTGATATATTATCACCACGTTCACGTTTGTTTTTCACGTAACGGCGCAATGTAGGGTACGGAATTTTACAGTTTTTTGCCGCCGTCGTAATAGAGTTACCATTTGCTACCATTTGTAAAGCTCATATCATGTCCTCTTTTTTGTGTTTTCCTATTTTCCGATTCTTATTTTTTGGCCTTGGCATCCTAACCAGAATCGTAAGGTACACAGTGAACCGGTTCACTGTGTACTATGCGGATCTGTTTCACTGTTCAATACCCACACTATTCAACTTATGATATAAAAAAAATAGGTTATACACTGAATTGTCACAACACAATATGTTCATAAAACGAATAATCCTACAACAATGTTAACACCACACAGCTTTTGTTCTTATAATTAATAACAAAATATACAAAAAATCGACAGTTAGGAGAGAATACTATATTTTTTGGCACGAAACAAATAAGCCGCTGTCACTCGTTGCGCGCAAGCCCAGACCGCCGGCTCACTATGGGAGAGGGGAAGGGTGCACACGAGGCAAGTTTTACACGATGGATCAAATTGACAACGTCACAGTTTTACCAATATGGTGACGGTTCAGTGTATCTCGTTGGTTCACTGTTCAACAACGCACCCTACACTTTCCTGATCTATGTTTTCCATATATTTGTCTACAATTTTTTACTATGAAATGACCCATATACAATGAATATGAAACAACCACTCCTGGCTACGACAAGGCTACAAATATTATTAAAATACTACAAGGACTGTGCACTAATGTTCTACGGTTTGACCGTCAAAGAATGTAGGAAGGTGGCGTACCAAATGGCAAAGGTTAATAGCATTTAAATGCCAAGCTCTTGGAAAAGAGATGAATTGGCAGGTTTAGAGTGGTTTCGCTTCTTTAAAAAAAAGACAACTGGATTTGTCGGTGAAGAAACCAGAAGCTGTAAGTCTTACACGAGCTACCTCATTTAACCGTGAAACTGTGGCAATATTCTTTAATAATTTGGAATAGTTGCTGAAACGGGAGCCTAGATTCGCGGATGGAACTCGAATTTTTAACCTGGACGAAACCGGCACAACCACCGTCCAGAAACCTCAGAAAGTTGTGGCTCCAGCAGGAGCTAAAGTGGGTAAAGTGACAAGTGGAGAAAAGGGTACTCTTGTCACTACATGCTGTATGGTTAGTGCTACAGAGGCCACGCTCTGCCCCCTGCTATAATATTTCCACGGAAAAACTTTAAAAATTTTATGATGTATGGCGCACCTCCAGGCAGTTTAGGGCTCGCGAATCCTTCAGGTTGGATGACTAGTGACTTATTCGTGGAGGTAATGAAACATTTCAATAAATATTCAAGCACTACATCATAAAATCCATCTTTGCTAATAATGCATAATCATGAGTCACATTTGTCCATTGAGGCTCTAGATTTAGCGAAACAATCGGGTGTTGTGGTTCTTACGTTTCCCCACACTACTCACAAACTTATTCTAACAAAAACTAATTATTATTATTACTATTACAAACTATTATTCTGTACTTGATTCGTGGATGCTACAGAACCCAGGGAAACCAGTTACAATCTACGAAATAGCAAGATTAATTGGTCATGCTTATCCCAGATCTATGAGACTCCACTAAATATATCGACAGCATTCGCAAAATGTCGAATTTTTCCTTGTAATAAGGATATATTTTCCGATGAAGACTTCATGCCAAGTAGCGTGACAGACCGCCCTGTACCTGTGATGTCTCAAAAATTTTCTGCAATTCACGACATGTATTAAACCAATAATCATCACCAGATCCAGCATTCCAGTAAAAAATTTGTAGACAAATATATGGAAAACATAGATCTGGAAAGTGTATGTAATATTATTGATTTCTATTCAGATGACGTAGCGAACATTTAGAGAATTAGTGCATTAAAATCTTACTTACTACAGTCTAAGCCGTCTTACACCTCATGCAGTGAAATTTTTATGCTAATTTATGAAAAAAAACTTGATGATTTCCTAAATTGCTATACAATCTTAAACATTTTTTAACGTAGCCAATTACTTGCTGTGAAGTGGAAGGCTTTCTCTCCAGAATGTCGTATATAGAAAACAAATATAGGGAAACAATATCAAACTATCAACTGAATCATTAATCAGTTCTTTCCAAAAATTGTGATTTAACAAAGGTCTTGGAATGTAATGAGCAAATAAAGGAATTTCCTACACAAAAATGCAAAAGGGTTGCCTTATAATTTATATAACATAACTATACATAATTTGTTGATTTCTTTTGCAATAATGTTTTACAGTGACTATTTGTGTGTATATGTTATATTAAATAAATAAAATATTTGTGTGTAATGTAATGTTATAATAATCATTATTGAAAAGAAAATCATTATTGAAAGATTTTTGAAAGACTAGCAAATTTTTTAATTAGACAGGCCCGTAGTAGTATTGCCCAAGGGCCCCACAAACTAATGGTCCGCTCCTGCCCTTAAGTCTTTCAAATTTTTTTTTACTTCAATTTTTAATATTTTAAAATGTCAAAATGTTGGAACTTTTTAAGTGCAAGATCTATATAGATAATGACTTAACCTTATCTTATTTCCGTCGATCAAAGTCATTTCAATTTGAGAAAAGATCCGAGTTACACCCAAGTCACACCTAAACAAAGAACTTATGGAAAATAATATTGGTTGGACTGGCCTGTCAAATGCTAGAGTAGTAAACTTGTGTGTACCTCAAGGAAGTATTTTAGCCCCGTTGTTATTTTCTTTATACCGATGACACGAGCTTTATATTCGCGGAGGGATCTTTGGCCGAAACCACCAAACAAGCTAATGTCACATCAGAGAAGCTTCACAAATGGTTCTGCTCAATTAATTTATTTCTTAAAATCAGCAAAACAAACTATGTAGTGTTTCAGTGTAGTCGGAGAATCCCATCAAATGATATTTTACTGAAAATTGGTGATTGCGGATTAGAACGACAGAAGAAAGTCAAATTTCTGGGGATATATGTAGAAGAGCACTTAAAATGGAACACAACTATAGAATAAATAATTAAAAAGATACACAGTTGTTTAATATTGTATTGGCACCACTGTTTTGTGTGTAGTGGCAACACTGTATTCGTAAAGACGACAGTGCGCAAGGTAGCCTTGAAGTAGAAAGACGTAGTTTGTAGAATCAAAGTAATAAAGGTTATTTTGAATACTGGAGAAAGTTTAATTCACTAACATGGTCCTTCGAACCGCATAATTGAAGCAAATAGTGCAAAAACAATTAATAATCAAAATAACAGGATCATAACTCAGGAACGCACCATTTCAGTCAACCATTCCAGTCGACGCGAAGCCCACAAAGAGAAAAAGGCGGGAAATCATAGAAACAAGGTTAGTGCTTTCATTGTCTCCTATTTTTCCACAAACAAATAATATTTCCTTCGTTCCTTTATAATAAGTTTAATTGCAATGGAAGTTAAACAATTAATGACAAAAACGTTCTTATAAATCTTAATTAACCATGTTTGATAGATATTTATCGACTCTGATTATTGAAAATGAATCAAAGCAGCAGCAGATTGAATGTCTCAAAAAACGCTTGCCAAAAGTCGAGTCATTGTTAGATTTGTTTATTCAACAATGAACAACAAGTCAACAATGAACTAAGTTGTTTACAAGATATAGAATTAGATATAAACCAATTAGCCACATTTCAAGATACATATTTTTTCTCTACATTCAAAAGCATTAATAATAATGGAGACAAATTATAAGACTCAAGCCCTGAGTTCATCTAGTAGTGTAAATTCAGTTCTTCCAAATACACAGAGAGCTACTAAAGTAGTTTACACAATGGCTACTTTTACACAATGGCGAGAATTCAAAGATAAATTTAATGCATTAATCGACTATGATACGGAATTAACAAATACGCAAAGATTAACTTACTTGAAGTCCTCATTAAAAGGGGAGCCTGCTGACTTGTTATGCTCCTTGGAAACAACAGATAGCAATTATGAAATTGCATGGAGTAGGTTAGATAAAAGATACAATAATAAACGACTTTAACGAATTATTAACAATCACGTTCAAGCAATATTAAATATACAACCTATGTCACGTGAATCATATCAAGCAATAAGATCGCTTACTAATCTAGCTCAAAATCATATAGACTGTCTCAGAGCATTTGATGTAGCAGGTTCCTATTCTCACGTCAAAATTGGACGCTCAAACCAACAAAGAATGGGAATCAAAGCTGAATCGAAACATCAATAATACAGAACATATCCCATCAATTGATGAATTTTTAGAATTCCTAAATATAAAGCAAAATACGCTAGAATCAGCCTATAATCGAAACAAATCTGATCACTTAAATTCAAATATGTATCATAAATCACGCGAAACTAAAGTATTTACTAGTGCAATGAAGTCATGCATTTACTGTCAAATTGATCATCCAATACAAGAATGTGATTCATTTCTAAAACTAAATGAAATTCAAAGAAACAAGAGAATGCGCGAATTAAAGGTATGTTTAAACTGTTTTGGTTGAAAGGGACATTTTGTACAAGATTGCAAATCTACGTACTCATGTAGGACTTGTAAACGAAGACATCATTCATTATAGGATGTTGAACATAAACAATAAGACGAAGAATAGAACAAGCCGACGGTAACAGGGGAGACCGAATCTTCAGTTGTTAATGCCAATTATACCAAGCATTCATGTTCAACATCACAAGTATTTTTATCCACAGCAAATATTCATATATTAACAAAAAACGCCGAATCACGGGAAGTAAGAGTATTATTAGATTCTGCATCACAGTCTAATTTCATAACAAAAGAAATGTGTAAATTTCTGAATCTATAACCACAAAGAATTAATTTAAACGTAAAAGGTATAAACAATACCAATTCTGCAATTAATGAACGTGCACAAATTTCTATCAAATCAAGACATAATAACTTTAAAACAATTTTAACATGTTTTGTAATACCAATAATCTCAAATAACCTTCCTGCACAGTCAGTAAATCTACAATACTTAAAAATTCCACCGAATTTATAACTGGCTGATCCTACATTCAATCAGTCTGATAACCAATTGACTTATTAATTGGAGCAAATTTATTCTTTAGTTTACTATGCCTGGGTCAAATCACGGGGGTTTCACCTGCTTTACAAAAAACAAAACTCGGATGGGTAGTCTCAGGTTCATATACTCAACCAACCTTTAATAAAAATTCAGAAGTCAACTCATACTTTACTTTAAATGAACTTCATGAAGACGTGGAGCGATTTTGGAATCAAGAAGATATAAATTTAAATAAAAGGTTACTCTCAAATGAAGAAAAATATTGTGAAACGCTATTTCAAACGACTACAAGCAGGGATAAAACGGGACGGTTCATTTTCAAAATATCGTTCAAAGGCAATTTAAGTGAATTAGGAGATTCCAAGCAAATTGCAAGCAAAAAAATTCTCTCACTAGAACAACGTTTAAGTAAAAATGCAATTTTAAAGCAAAAATATATTGCATTTATGAATGAATATCACTCACTACAACATATGATGATAAATGCAATATATTGTTGCTTTAAAATTGCATTTTTACTTAAACGTTGTTCTAGTGAGAGAAATCTTTTGCTTGCAATTTGCTTTAAATCAACCGTCCCGATTTATCCCTGTTTCTAGAAGTTTGAAATAACGTTTCACAATATTGTTCTTCATTTGAGAGTAACCTTTTATTTAAATTTATATCTTCTTGATTCCAAAATCGCTCCCGTCCTGATGAAGTTCATTTAAAGTAAAGTATGAGTTGATTTCTGAATTTTTATTAAAGGTTGGTTGAGTACATGAACCCTGAGACTACCCATCCGACCTTTGTTTTTTGTAAAGTTATCTCATCATCTTGTACAAAATCAAACCAGTAAAACGACAAAATTACGTGTAGTATTTGATGGATCATGCTGATTATAAGATGGATTATCCATAAATGAAACTCAATGCGTCGATCCAATCATCCAGTATGATCTTGTGTCAATAATATCCCGATTTCGTACTTATAAATACGTAATAACAGCTTATATCGCCAAGATGTACCGCCAAGTGTTAATTTCATCCCGATAATTGCAAATATCTACGTATAGCATGACCTTCACAACCTGATGATGAGTTATGCACATATGAATTAAACACAGTTACTTATGGTACCACCGCTGCACCGTTTTCAGCTATTCGAACATTAGTACAACTTGCTCATGAAAATGAATTGGAATATGAAAGGGAATTACAAATTATAAAACAAGATTTCTACGTAGATGATCTTTTAACAGGATCTGGCTCACTGCAAGAATTAACCTCATTTAAAACTAATGTAAAAACTATTCTGAAATCAGGAGGATTTGAGTTACGAAAATGGACTAGCAATGTAAAAGAACTAGGTGACAACATTGCAAGCAGCAAATCTAAGACCATTCAAATTAGAGAGAAGGTTCACAAAACATTGGGTGTTTACTGGAATCCGAGATCAGATGAATTTACATGCAGGGTAAACATAAACAAGCCACAAGATCACTTTACTAAAAGATCTATTCTAGCAATCACAGCACAATTATTTGACCCGCTATGATTATTAGCACCAAGCGAAATCATAGCCAAATTTATTCTGCAAGATATTTGGAAATTAAATATAGGTTGGGACGAAGCAATACCCAAAGACATCCACACACGGTGGTTAAAATTCAGGTACAAACTAAAATACTTAAATCAAATAAAAATCGAGACATGCTATTAAACCACATTATACAAAGATTGAAATTCACGCATTCGCGGATGCATCTGAAAGAGGATATGGAAAATGTGTCTATTTAAAATCAAACAATTCGCCACAAGAATGTCAAATAAGTTTATTTACAGCAAAATCAAAAGTAGCAGTAATCAAATTAGTAATACTACCTCGGTTAGAATTATGTGCGGCAGTCATTGCTGCTAAGTTAGTAAAGAAAATAAAGTCAATGTTGAATTTAAAAATAAATCAGAAATATTACTGGAGTGATTCAACCTTAACCATATGTTGGATAAATTCACAAGCAACTAAATACAATACATATGTTTCAAACAGGAAAACAGATATTTAATCTCTTAGTGATGTTAAGAATTGGTACAATGTGCAATCACAGGGCAAGCCAGCTGATTTAATATTGCGTGGGGTCTTACCCGACCAGTTGAGAAACCTAGAGTTACGGTGGCATGGCCCAACATGGCTAAAAGAGTTATCACATTTACCTACGACCCAATTTGGTATTACAGAATTACCTGAAGAAAGAAAACCAAAAATTCATTCTTTTCTGATAACCAACAAAGAACCTATATTTATGATAGAAAAATACTCCCCATTAAGTATAATAAAGCGAATTACGGCCTACTGTTTACGTTTCTTATATAATTCATCAGTTTCAAAGGGTAACATGAAAATAGGTCCACTAACTTTGGGGGAAATTATCAGTGCTGAAACTACATTAATAAAACAAATTCAGAGTGATTGTTTTCACGAAGATGTAACTAAATTAAATGAAAATAGTAAATTAAATCCGAAAGGTAAGCTGTTACCACTCTCTCCTTTTCTGGATTCTACAGGAATTTTACTCGTGGGGGGCAGATTACAAGAAACTGATTTGGTGTATGACAAAAAACACCCCATTATATTACCAACAAATCATTTTACCAATTTAATATTTTATAACCAGCATCAAGAATTATTGCATGCAGGTCCAAAACAATTACTAAATAATGTTCGAGAAACATTATGGCAATTACGTGGCAGAAACACAGCAGAAAGAATTGTACGAGAATGTATAAAATGTGTGAGATATCAGGCAAAAACAGTCTCACAATGTATGGGAAGTTTACCTCGAAATCGAATTATTATGATGCCTCCATTCCATTCTACTGGAATTGATTATGGTGGTCCATTCTACATAAAAGATAGCGAAGGAAGGGGACACAAAATCACTAAGGCTTATTTGGCTCTTTTGATTTGCTTTAGCACAAAATGTATACATCTGGAATTAGCCAATCTGGCAACCCAATCATTCATTGCTGCACTAAGAAGATTCATTGGGCGAATTCAAGAGACAAACCAGCTCATATCTATAGTGACAACGGAACAACTTTTATCGGTGCAAACAATGTATTGACAAACTTGGGCAATTCTATAAATGCAAAGACGACAAAGATCCAAACCAATGCAACACAACTGGGAATTCAGTGGCATTTCATTCCACCTTATTCTCTTAACTTTGGTGGACTATAGGAAGCTGGAATAAAGTCATCAACATTTCACATCAAGCGAGCGGTAGGAGAACTACCTCTAACTTACGCAGGTTTTTTGACACTCCTAATCCAAATTGAATCCATATTAAATTCCCGACCTCTTACCCCTTTAACCCATGACCCTATTAACATGGAAGCGTTGACTCCTGCTCACTTTTTAATCGGTTGTCAATTTAACACTATATCTGCCCCTTAAGTGAGAGACATTAAGGTTTGCAGATTGAGTAGGTTTGAACATCTGCCACAATTAAACCAGAGATTTTGGAACAAATGGTCAAAATCCTACATCACTGAACATACAAGCAGAGATACAAATGGACATCAAACCAAGCCCAGCTGAATTATTCCAAGATGCCATCGTGATGGAGGACTGTTGTCATTTTTAATATGGATCATTGTTCACACAACAATGGTCCTTATTAAAGATGACAACAGTCCACCATCACAATGGCATCTTGGAAGAATCACCGCTTTGCACCCAGGCAAAGATAACGTAGTAAGAGTAGTGTCAGTTCAATGTGAAAGTGGGAAGTGAAAAGGGCAATATCAAAAGTTTGTGTTTTACCTATAAAGATTAATTAAGGTGTTATTTAATAAGAACTTACTTAAGAATTGATTACTTGTTACATTGAAATTTATATTTCAAGGCGGGCGGCATGTTTAATATTGTATTGCCACCACTGTTTTGTGTGTACTGGCAACACTGTATTCCTAAAGACGGCAGTACGCAAGGTAGCCTTGAAGTAGAAAGACGTAGTTTGTAGAATCAAAGAAATAAAGGTTATTTTGAACACTCGAGGAAGTTTAATTCTTTAACACACAGTAAAGCGCTTTTGTTGAGACAAGTGCGCCATACAGCGGCAGAAGATAGTCTTCTTAATGTTTATCATGCAGAAATCAATTCCATCTTCGCGCATGGCATATTAGTGTGGGGAAGATCGTCAAAAACTCATAGAGTTTTCCTTGCATAAAAAAGGTTGCTCCGGGCACTAACCGGCACTACTTTAGCCCTACTTTAAAATGTTAAAAATTATATCTGTACCATGTATATACACTTGAGAAGCAGCCTGTCACATAATTAAGAATAGACATATAATTGGTACCTACGATGATCATCATGGCTACAAAATTCGAAGTTGTAATAATCTAAAAGCGGTTAAAAGTAACCTGTCTATTTCCAAAGGAGCACCCAATCGGATAGCCATACAGATATATAATCACATATAGGGCTTCACACGAGACGAGATAGGGCGAGAGTTTCAAAAATCTCGTCTCGCTCTCGTTAGTTGTGAAAAAATTACTTCCTCGTCTCCGTCTCGCTGTCGCTCTAGGAACCATTAGTCTCGTCTCGCTCTCGCTCCGGTACCCGTTTGTCTCGTCTCGTCTCGTCTCGCCTAATCTCATCAAATATCGTTCTTGCTAGAACTTATTGTTAAGATAGTCCAAAACGAGGTAACTAATATATGCGTGATTAATTGTTATGTAGGTAATTGTTATATAATAAAATATTATTTTACAATACTCTATTCGGACGACTAACTTTTCGGATTCTCTCTCAAAATATTATTTGTTATGTCTGTTTACATAAGCCCTCTATTTTGTTGACTATTTAAAATTAATAATAAAAACGAACATATTTTGAAATTGTCTACGACATCTATTTCATATTACGAAATCTATTCTTTTAATTGTTATATAATGAAATGTAACTTGCCCGAGCCCGCAGTTTATGCAAATTTATGCAAGAAAATATACGGCTGCCCGTATTAAAGTCAAAGATTGAAGAAGTATGACCGAGATCAGAAACGAGACTCTCGTGTCTCGCGAGAGCGAGACCATATATGCTCTCGCTCTCGCGAGAGTGAGACCACATGCGGTCTCGTCTCGGTCTCGTCTCGCTTTTACGAGACGAGACGCGACGAGACAGGAAAAATATCGTTCTCGTGTGAAGCCCTAATCACATGCCCAAGGAAATTAAAGATCAATGCAACTATACAGCCTTCAGAAGAAGCTTGAAATTGTTTCTAATAAAAAATGTTACTATAATGTTAGTGAGTTCTTAGAAAATATTTGATAATATTTTAGCCTGTACTAGATGCATTAATTTTTGTATTAATTCTGTAGCTCCTTTTTTGTTTTGTTCTGAGAAATGAACTTAAATTTGAATTTTACTTAAAAAATTAAGAGTTTTCCCTAATTTTTGGCAACATTGCTATTTAGATTTTAGAGCAGACGACGGGAAGCTGAAGCAATTTATTTACCGATTTGACGATTCTTAATTCCTTCTTAAATTTTCGAAAAACTTCTTGGTTTTTGCACCGAGCCTGGGGAAACTGAACAATTTTCTGAAATATTTCGCTTTCGCGGCACTTATTGTAGTTTGGGAATTATTGACTATCGGTTTTTAGATTTGGAACCTGACGAGAGGAGCAAAAAATGTCTACCTTAGAAAAGATAGACTCTGTAAAACATTTATTTCTTGCTTTTGAATAATCTAGTCCTAGCAGTATTTTGAACCCGAAATTTGGCAACATTTACGATTTTTCTGGGAAAACTCTTTTGTATTTTTCTTATTTTGTATATTTTACAGTTAACTTTTTTTTGTATTAATTCTTAAAAAAAATTCGCCCCTGGCGATGTTATTTAATTTGCGTTAATTTTAAAATAATTGTACCATAATATTTAGCGGCAAATAAGAAGATAAAGATAGTTTAAACTTTTCAAGGCAATAATAAAACAAATCTCTTTTTTATCTCTCAACATTTTTAAATTATGTAATTTAATATAGAACTGGCAATGATTTTATGTATTCAGAACAACAGGAAAATTAAATGAATTTATTTGGTATAAAAACAATTAACTAAACGAATTTAAAAATATTTTGTAATGCCGCTGAAAATTAAAATTAATTAAGGTTCATTATGCACATTTTGGCACCAGGTGGTGATTTGGTGTTTTTAAATAATTTATATATGTAGAAAGTAAAATGTTGCAAAAATCAAAATCAAAAAATCTATTATCATTGCAGTCATATCAAAAATTGTACTATAATGCGAATTAATAAAAACAAAATTAATATTATCAAATAATGATATCAAAATTATGAAAAAAATAATAAAAAGAGATACGATGTGAAGTGATTGAAATGTGCAGTGTGATTGAAAATAAACTACTTATACATGAAATCGGCTCGGCGTATCAGCTAATAATTTGTTGATAATTATCAAATGGGTAAATATCAACAAACGGAATAGCCGATCGGAGTTAGTAGTGCTCATACTTCGGCCGTGAACAGTACAGAACAAAAAAGCAGTTACCACATACACAGACATATATAAAGTCAATGGCAGAAATGTTTAATACCTACCCATAGAAGAATCAATTAATATATATATATATATATTTTAAATTTATATTTGAAGCGATAAATAACTTGTTTTAAAGTTTTCTCTTTGTTTCTGAAGAAAATATAATTAGTCTATATTAGGCGGTTTGTAATTAGTAATAATTTTACGGGATTTTTTTAAATTTAAATTTACGGGATAAAAATGGTTCAAAAGATTTTGGAAGAAAAGCCTTCGAATGTTGAATTAGGCAAGAAGGTTGATGATGAGAAAGAAGTAAATTCGGGTAAGTTAAATAATTAAAATTTAATTGGCTTTAATTAAGTGATTTTTTGGATTGACTGTAGATACAAGACAATTAAGATTTTTTTTTGTTTATAATATGGCAATATAATACTTTCAAAAAATTTTAATTTTTGTTGTTATTTCGTATTACGTTTTTTGTAGTATTACATTTCTAAAGAAATATATATCTAAAAATAAAGTTTTAAATTTATTTTATTATTAATTTATTTTTTGTAATGTCGAAAATAAAGATTAATAGCATTGAAAATAAAGAAAGTATAGCATTTTATAAAATTTTAAGTCAAGTCGGTCTTGTTATATTTTTTATAATATTTCATCACTCTAAAGCGCGGTAAATAAATTTAACTTTTATAAATTGGAAAATTGCAGAACATGGATTTAGCTGGTTTGTAAAATTTTGATGAGTGGATTTTAATGTATTTTACTAATTTTATTTTGCTACAAGCTACATTTTTGTGACATTTGTAAACTTTTTTAAAACAACATACTTATTACTTTTTAATATCTTCTAAACATTTTGGGTTTCCCATGCAGATACAATAGACCTTTTAACGATTAGTTAAGCACATGTGCATCCGCCAAGTTTGAAAGGCGGGAATATGAAAGTTTCTGGCACATATTCAGTTATACGTCAAAAAGTTCAGGCACTTTTTGACGTGAGATAACATGAGATAAATTGACGCATGCTCACAAAAAAAATTCAACTATGAAAAGGTCTATTACCAAGGTTGATACATGAAAATAAGCTTACGGATGAATTGGAAAAACATATATTTATAGTCATATATTTATTTCCCGGATAATTTTTTTTTGTCGGAATTGGAATTTTTGTATTTGTAAATACCATTGTTATGATTTACCATTGTTATGAACTCAAGATTAGTATTGTTTAATGAAAATAAGATTTTTCAAAATGTATTTAAAAAAATTTCATAAATTTTGTATTTCATAAATAAAATAAAATTTATACAATATTGTACAATCTCTGTATGTAAATATATTTACAATTTTCAGTTTAAATATGTAGAAATACAAAATTTGCATAGATTTAATGTCTGGATTGAAATTTATTGCATGAATTGGATATTTCAAAATTTTAAAAAAGTTTATGAAAATCAAAAATTAAGATTTTGGTTATGTTTGTTATATTACAGACCTTAGAACAGAAAATATCAGAATTTAAAAAATGCATTTTTTGAAAATTGTGGTATAATTGTGACAAATGTGTATTTGTAACGTCGGGACCTAGAGGTTCGGGTTCGGAAATACAAACGCAAAGGTGATGTATTTACAAACAACGATTTATTAGCTAAGTCACAGTTACTTTTATAATGTGAGGATCTACCAAGGCCTACTAAGTAAAGCCAGGGTAGTCAAGTTCTAGTTAGGTGTTACTGCCAGCAAGCGCCTAGACAAACTCTCCTCCCTTGTCATCATGTGTCCTTTGCTTTTTGACGGTCGTGAGCCTTCCGCTCAGCTGTTCCGTCGTCTTGTTTGTTTCTGTGTTTTATCTCCTCCTTTGCACGATGTAGCGGTTTATATACCGATTACAGCCAGGGTGGTGGAACTCGAGAAGGGGTGGACCAATAGGGTGCGACCCGGGACAGGGTTGCTGCGCGACGGGCAACGCTCCGAGAGGGTACTCGCGGGGCGCTCTGGTACTATTTCCGCTACATATTTGTTTTTTTATAAATAAGTTTTATAAATTTGTACAATATTGCATCTTTGTAGGTGAAGAAATCCAGCCTTTATAAATTTGTCTGTAAAACGAAATTTCCAAATTTTGCCTCAATATAAATTGCATTACGATGTTTATGGAATTTTCTTTTTTGGAATTTTTTGCTCATGCAAATTTACAAGATAGATGATGAAAATAATATACTGAATTATTTTCATTTTTGAATTAATTTTTAATTATTTTTACATAAAAATATAATTCCAATTTTTTGTCTGAATTAGAATAAAATTTCTAAAAATTGTATTTGCTATGGAAATTTATGATTTTTATTAAATCATTTTATTATCCATACAAATCTGATTTACACATTAAATACACATTTTAATATACATAAATGGAAGCGAATGCAGAACAAAAAAACTAATTCAAGAAATTAACAAGAATTTATCAATCTTCCATAAGCCCATTTTGTTTTCTTTAGGTAAACCTTACATCAGGAGTCGGCAACCTATTACCCGCGGGTCACCTAGTAAACCATTTGAAAATTTCAAGTAACCCACTTTAGTACCGAAAATTAAACAAATGTTAATTTTTTAAAAGTTGTCGTCTAATACAGTGCTTCCCAAAGTGGTGGGCCACGAAGAGCCGCGAATATAAAAAATAAATATATCTTCGTTAAATAAGTTTAACTGTCAAATATGCACTTACTTTAATCAAAATTATAAATTCTGTTAAAATATTGAAATTTAAAAATGATTATAATATAGAAACTCAAGCATTATAAACCGTTGCAGTTTTTTTTTCACTAAATATAATATAGTGCGTATTTAAAATTTGGTTTGGTGTCCTCGGGCGAAAATGAAGAAAAACCGCTGTGTATAATTTGTTTAAAAACATTGGCAAATGATGCTATGAGAACTGGAAAACTTTTTAGACATTTTAATCCCATGCATAGTGAATTTAAAAACAAACCAATTGAGTTCTTTGAAAGGAAAGCTAGAGATTTAAAACGTAAAACTACAACCCATTTTTACTTAACCCAATTCTAAAAAAATAGGGGGCTTTATGGTTTATCGATATGAGTTGCAGGTGAGCCGCGACATCAAAAACTTTGGGAAGCAGTGGTCTAATATGTACTTCAATATTTCAATAGTATTGCACATAAGCAAATCCAGACAATCTGTCCTCGTCCATAGTAGAACGAAGGTAAGGTAAGCTATATAACTACAAGATGGTTCGACTTTACAAACTAGGCAAATATTTCTAGATTGTTGACAAACTTTAAAAAATTGAAACATATAGCTAAGATTTGCATATAATAATGACTTCGCAAAGAAAAAAAAGAAAATAGTTGAGAGAATCGAAGAAATGCCTTTGTCAGCTAGAACATGTCAGCGTCGCCTTGAAGAAGTGGCCAGAAATATTGATGAACAGGTCAACATTGATTTGTTATCTAGTGACGTAATTAGCTTTGCAGTTGATGAAAGTACTGATATCCATAGTATAAGTAGGCTTGCAATTATTTTTATATTTGTATCAATAAATAGTTCGAATGTCAATGAAGAACTATGCGTTCTTGCTTGAATATATGACACGACACACGACCAAAACTGATATTTTTCATCAAGCACACGAGTTTACAAATTTTAAAAAAGGGCTAGTAAGTATTGAATGTAAGAAGTAAATTATTATCCATAACATAACTGATGGTGCTCCAAGTATGAGAGGAACAACTGTTGGATTTATGAAACTAATGGAAATTGAACTTGGAAGCTCACATTTATCGTTTCATTGTATCATGAAGAAAATTTATTTGCAAAGGCATCTACGCAAAAACTTAAGGATGTAATGAGTTGTTAAGATGGTAAACATTATGATAGCGCTTCCAAGCATTTTCGGAGGAAATTGTTTCGAAAAAGGGAGATTTGCAGTTAGATTCTGAAATGCGATGATTAAGTCGAGGCAAAGTTCTTAATAGATTTGTAGTATTTTGGTGATATTTCTTCTCGAAATCGTTGCAAATGATCTCGAAGTCGGTGATAAACAGTAGTTTTTTAGACCTTAGCTCGTAACAGACTAGGAAATAATCACACAATTTAGAAAATGTATGAGGAATGATAGAGTTTTACTTGCAGATTATTAATATTTGAAACTCTTAATATTTGAAATGAAAAAATATATCTATGAAAGCAATGTAAGTATTTTCCAAAGTTGGATTTTTGTCATTAAAAATGAATATGAAAGTCAATTTCAAAGTTTTAAAAAGTATACCGAAATGTTTACACTTATAATAAAGCGTAAAATACCTACGAAATAGAAGAAATTGTTTTAAACGTGCAGTATTTTCAATATCTAAAAATTGACCATTTTAGTTTAGAAATTATGGATTTTAAAAGTTCAATGTTATGGACGGATAAAATCAAGCGATTGCGGAAAGATTTGGAAAAAAACAGAAACCTTCTCATAATATCAACGTATTGGGGGCATCACTTCCTATGAAGTTTTTACCTTTGAAGAATATATATATATATATATATATATATATATATATATATATATATATATATATTCGGTTCAACTGTATGTATTCGGAACATATTCGGTTCAACTCATGAATGTGAACAAATATTTTCACAAATGAAATTTATTCTATAGAAATATTGTATACTCCCCAAAATGGAAAAATGGAGATGCTACCGAAAATGCTGATGCTTGTATTCGTCTTAAAACGACTAACTATAAACCAGACACTTGACGTAACAAGTTCAATATCATGAGAGTCATTAATATCGAATAGAACGTTTATAAATAAAGTTCATTCCACTATGTTTGTTTTTATGATATTCAAAATATAGTTTTTTTTTTAAGTTTTGTTTTAAGTTTGTTACTATTTTCTTAATAAAATGGTTTCTTATTATTCACTAAAATACTGTTTTAAAATTAATATATCGCTGACCCAAATTAATATATCGCTGACCCGCAGCCAAAAGAGGTTGCCGATCCCTGCCTTACACTTATGCCCGCCATACACGCTATGGTCTACCGTACAGGTTACATGCGCAAGTTTGCCTGCGCAGGTCAACCGTACGCAAGAATCTGCACAGGTCTATTCCCACACACGCTCCGGTCTACCTGCGCAGGCAAACCTGCACAGGTAGACCTATCAAGTGGACCGTTGTGTGTATGGCGGGCATTACTAACACTGGAAAAATAAAAAGAGAAATATTAACGTTCATTTTTCTAAATGCTCACTCTTAACACTGTAATAATAATAACAATATTTATTGTCACCAAAAGGAATAAATGGTTATCGACCATAAGGTCTTTCTGCCAGTGTATACAATACTTTAGGTATTGAACAAAAGAATAAAAAAAGAGAGTAGAAAAAAAGTATGAGGTTCTGTGGGATGATTAGTCGTCATATTCGTCATGGGCGTTATATAATGTTTCTTATAGAGTCTTTGTGGGATATCTGTGAGTACGGTGCCTTACGTCGCGCTTAATGCAGAGTGAGTCGATGATTTTCCCATGCATGTCTCTGTCTTTAAATTTGGTTAGCAATTGTCCGTGTCAATCTGAGATATTTGGAATTTGGGTCAGGGAATATAGGAGATAATTGGGTGGGTTGTGGAGAATGTTCGTTAGGATGTCTTAATTTCATTACTACGCGCAACGATGTGGTTTCAACGATAGTATCCACATCGTGTATTGAGTATGTCGATTGTCCTTTTGTGTGCAAATTATTATTATTTGTCCGTAGTCAAGTATAGGCCAGCTTATTGATTTGTAATTTTTTTTTTTTTTGTATCAGTTTTTATAGAGATTCCGTTCTTGTCTGAAGGCAAACAACGGAAATATCTGCTTCTTTGCACAGCCTTTTTTCTCCGTAAAGTAGCGTTAGTTTTGAATGTAAGTCTATAGTCGAAATTCAGTCCTAGGTATTTAATGCGTGGTGTCGGTGTGGTATCCATGGTGCCTAAGTAGAGGTTAGGAGAGTTAGGGAATACTCTATGGTTAGCAGAAAGTCTCCATCGGTTAAACCACGGGAGGGTTTTGTCTGTGAGTGTTTGGAGTTAGGCAATGGTCTTTTGGAGGTTATTGTGGTGCGATATTAATGCGGTATCGTCTGCGTATTGTAGAACAAATGAAGAAAGGTTAATCTTAACACTATTTTTTGCACATTAACTTAATTTTTATACTGTTAAACGCTCGCTTGCCTTAACTCCATTGAAAGATTAATATTGATGGACGTTCTTTGGTAAGTGTACGAAAATATTTCTTTTTTAATTACGAATATTAATTGTATTATATAATATTATTTGTAGAACGTCCGTTCTGTAGGTTATTTTGTTATAGAGATACCTGTGTAATTTGCAGATAAGGATTTTTTAACCGTCCGATCAGTAATTTATTAACTTAACCTTAAAAGAATTGTACGACCGGCCGGATTCCCATAGCTGAAAATGTTTCCTCCTCCGTTCAATGACCGGGTACCCGCGTACAATTAAACAATTTTTATTACAAACAATAGTAAAGATAGTATATAAAAATGAAACATCATTCAGTTTTTTCATCAAACAACAAAAACATCATTTTAGTTATTTTATATTTTATTTTATATATAATAACACAGTGCTATATCAAAAAACAAGTGACCGTAATTATATCGCATACCCCTCACATGCCGTGGTTAAAATACAATGTTCATTACAAATAGGTAGCTCGCATACCGAACATGATTTACGTGTTCTGCGACGTTTTTTGAATTCGCTCTGTAGACGCGTGACTCTGAGAAGCATGGCATGCATACACCAATCTGTTTCAATCTGGTTGAATCGAGCTGCGCCTGGGGTTTCAAAGATTCAAATACTGTTAGCTACACTATGAATTTATAGCTCTCCCAAAAAAACTTTCAATCGCCACTTTCGTTGTGAAATGTCTAACAATTTGTGCATTAGACGAACGATTTTCAATAAATGGAGTACACAGTTCCTGCCCAGTTTCCCATATAACAATCATCGTTCATACGTTTTTGTTGAAAGCTCATAACAACGAACGAAACGATTACAGCAATGACCTTATCATAAAAAATAGTAGTAAAAAATAAGTAACTTCCGGAATTGCTCTACCATGGACCTGATTAATTGTTCTGATTGAACTGTGGTCATTCGAATGAAATTCCGAAATTGCAAGATTATATATTAATCTATTTGCATCGAATTTCCGTGGAAATTTTTTGACGTGGTCTTAGGCCATGTACAAATCTGACACAGCTATTTTCTGTTCGTTGTTTTCTGATGCAATCTGTCTTCTTAACGAAACTAGTAGATATACACTGATTCAGGGTGACTAAGCATTGACGAAACATAGGCAGTAACTAGTTTCCTTTTTAAATGTAATGATAGTATATAACTACAGGAATGTAACACTCTCAATTTTAAATAAACACGATTTAAAAATGACGATACATCTTATGAAAATGTAATTCTTTAATAGTCAGAGATTTTTTTATTCATTTGTTATGTTCAGCCACCGATCATGCATGGTAATTGTCAGTTTTTTCCTAATAGCAACTTATTTCATTTTTGAGGCAAATACCATGATTTTAGTCTTGCTCGAGTTGATCGTGAGGGAATGTCCAGTGGAGAAATTAGCTATACTTTTCAGCTCATTTTCTATAAATAGTTCAGCAAGTTCAAGCTTTTCAGAATACATGTCGTAGTGTCGTGAGATTACTGATGATTAAGACCTTTCTTTATTGATGCTCCGATACGTATAGTGTACAATTATAGTAAACAGTACTCGTCCCAACATAGAACATATACCTATACATTCGGAGATTTAATTTAGTGAAGTAACCCTTTGGCTTCCGCAAGAAACTAGCAAAAAAATTGATGTGTTTTTGGACATTCCCATAAAACGCGGAATACTAAGAATCATACGATAATTGACCGTATCAAAGGCCTTACAGAAGTCCAATTGTACCAGTACAGCTACATTGTGGCTATCAAGCGCCCTTGATATTTCATCAACTACGTCCATTAGTGCTATAGTAGAAGGTATCCAGTACTTTCACAGCATTCGTTTCACCGCGGAATCTTCAGTTTAGGAACTTTCACGGCAGGAACTTTCACCGCTGCACAGTGGTTCGCGTATCACTTTTAGCTGCACAAAATTATGTTCTAATGACAGATATTTTCGCAAATACTTTAACATCCATGTGGTTTTTATCTTTATGTATAAGCTTTATCTTTATTTAAAGCTTTAGGATAAGCTTTATCTTAAACACAAAGTTTACTCACCTTTCACAGTAGCCAATAAAATAGATACAATCTAAATATTCCACGACAAAAACTTTAGTCTTGTTATTACGCTGCGAAAGCGAGTCTCCCCAGAAGAGTTTTGCGGTGGGGTTGTGGAAGTCCTCGAGGCAGAAGGGATGGAAGTGGAACATCGTTCCTGACGGGGATCCCCTGACCGCATACGTTTATTTTTTATATTTATGTGATATCTAATCCTGTAATATCAGCACTTAGTTCTGGATTTTCAAAACTTTCGAGAGGTATTTGCGTCATTTGTATTGCCATACCCTGGTTTTAGCTTATCTACAATTAGCCCCATTCTGACTTTAAAACGATTTTTATTTCGTCAGAACGTTGCTTCACACTAACTTTTTTCAGATTCCGATCACATTTGCCTCCCAGGGCCTGGTAAGCATTCTTAAGTATTAGTTGGCAACACTTTTGCAATAGACATTTCAAAAGACATATTTGAAGCCATTAGCTACTCCGAGTTCCTATGTAGAAACCGCTCTTTCTCCTTCCACAGCTCCTCCACTTTTCAAGAATTTTGATCGAAAATCGCGAAATGATTTCTTTTGTGTTCTTTAAAGATTATTCATTTGCATTTCTAAGATCCTGTCTTGTCTGATAAATCTAAACAAAGCTTCATTTCTTGTTTCCTTTCCATGTTTCAGCCATTCTTCAAATAAATCAATGTTCGGTATGGCGAACTACATCTGGAAAAAATATTAAAAATAATTAATTACTTCAATCGTTGCAGGCCAGTTTTATGTCATTATAAAGTAGATGAATGTTATATATTAATTCTAGAGGGGTCGACGAGGTGGTATCTGACTTTTTTCTGGCAAAGTTGAAAAATAGGCAAAAATCTGAGTACCTTAACAAAGGATGTTAAAAAAAATGGCATATATTACATTGAATGAATAAAAATATGCTTAAAATATAGTGCTTACCTTCAACTTCAATCTCCATAATGCACAAATAGCACAGAACTTTTTGAAAGCACCCAATAAAATTAAATGGTAAGATGCACTAATGTTTTTGAATGAATAAAAAAAACTCGTTTTCTTATATAAACATATTTTTTTATGGCTTGTCATTAAGAAGTAATTAGGTAAAAAATCTGGAATTGTCGTTACCGTAGTATTTCTGTGAATTGTGATAATTATATTCCACGAATTAAAGGGTTGTTTTTGTTCACCTAATTTGGTCGTTTGAACCGCTGTGCGCTGAACAGTTTCACCTCTGAAGAGTTTCACCGCCCACGTTTCACCGTTCGGCAATTTCACCGCATCCAATTCAAAACATACATAAACAAAAATATACGAAAACTTGATGAATTAATAAAAACTTAAATAAAACTTGATGAATTGATACAGGTGAAACTGCTTGGTGGTGAAAGTTCTTGCGGTGAAAGTTCCTACGCTGAAAATTCCGCGGTGAAACGTATGCGGTGAAAGTTCACTGAACCATAGTAGAGCTGTAACATTCTAAAACTGGTGTGAGTCGAAAGATCGACGAAAATTTTAAATCATAATTTTGAGAACAACCTTCTCGGGTTTTGAAGAGAATTTAATAAAATTCGGAATGACATTTGTCCTATTGTAAGGTGTGTAAAAAATTGTATTGTTTATACAAAAAAAGTATTATAATAATGATTGTTATATCTAATCTGATCTTTTTATTTGTTTGGAATTTAATGAATCTTCAAAATTTCCTCAGTATCTGTATAACCAACTACACAATTAAAAATTTATTTAAAAAGCTTTATTTAACAACATTTTAAAATATAGTTATGCTATCAGTTGTATTTTTGTAATTGTTCACACCCTTCGGCGATAAAATGAAGAAAATACAAATCTAAAATTCGCGTAAAAAGTAGAATCAAGATTTCAACATGTATGTAACATTACAATGTAGCGAATATTATGTAATGAATTAAATGGACCGTTTATTTTGAAAGTGATGCATTCCATTTTATGTTGTGTTATGAAAATCAACAGTTAACCTATTAATCGCTACGCAATTTCTTATATTGGCCAGTTGAACAAAGCAGTGACATTTCTTAGAATATTAAATATTAAATAGTTATAAATAAGGGTATGCACTACAATAACCACAAATTACGATTTTTTTTAAATCGACTTACACCACTTACTCAAAATAAACGGTCCAAATAAGAATTAAAAACAGATTTTATTGCTAATTTTATTTAGTCATAGATTTATTGTCTGGATTAGAATTTATTGTATAAATTGGAATATTTAAATTTCCAAAATTCCAAATACGATTTTAAATTGAAGCAATTTTAAATACTTTTTTTTTAGAAAAGCTTTTATATTTTACAACAAATATCGATACCAACATAATAGTAGTTTATGATACAAGTGTGTAAACAAGGGCTTTTATGTACCACTCGCCTAGGCTCGTGCTTTAAGCTTTGCAACTCATGCACAAAAACCTTTCATAGACGCGTGTCATACATTATTCTATCTAGGAAGCATGTTAAAGTACTGTTGAATCTACAAAAAAATAATTGTTTCTTACCGGTAATATCGTAAAAATTGTAATTTTGACAGGTAACATCAAATCACTGACACAATAAGGTTAGAACGTTGAGCGCCTCCGTGAAAAAAATTATAAAAACAAAGTAAAAACGTACAGTGACAGGAACACTATTTGGTCGTTGTCGATGTAATCTAGGTTAACCTAGATTTAATCAAGATTAGGTTATGGTTAGGTTAAGTTATATAAATCCATATAAATAAGCCATATAAATCCAGAGTGAGGCCAAAACTTTTTGATTCAAAAAAAGAACATTTAATTCAATTTTAATATACGTCAGAAAATTTATTTTCACTACGTCAGTGTTTTTTGTTTTGTTACGCAAGTTGTTGCCATAGTAACAACAAACAGAAATCGTTTATAAATGAAACTCCATTTGATTTACATTTGACTTTTACGCACGATTTGGATACTTTTACACACGTGAGAGTAGTTAAAATATTTTTTCAACTAAATCCTTGGCTGTTAGACAAAGATATATTACATTTGCTTCATTATTTGTATAAACACACATAATCGCTCATTATTTGCAGAATTTTTGATTATGATTATCAAAGTTGAATCATATTTTTTTTTTTTTTATTACAATAATTAGATTGTATATAATCACATACTCTAGGCTCTAGGCCATTGTTATAGAAAATAAAAAAAACAATAATATTTATTTTAAGTTCAAATTAAGTTTAAGTTCAAAAAAATCTGGTTCGATAACATCTTTTTGTTATAATAAAAAATGGTGCCTACTTAAATCAGCTTAAGCTTAATAAACAAATTTTAATTTGATTGGTTATCGATAAAAGTATATTTTTTATAATTATTAATTGATTGATTTATCATGATTTGAAATCTTGATAAGTAGTTTAATAAGAAGTTTAATAATACTTTATATTTATTACTGTATACATATAATTGACAAACTCCCGTTTTAAACTACGAATAATGGGTATAATGAATTAGTTACTACAAAATAAACTTTTTATTGCTCTGTATTTTAAAATTGTCGTTATAGTGCATTCTAATTTATACTTTCAAGGTGAAATTTTTTTAATATCAAATCAAACTATTGTTTGAAATTAGTGGAAACACTTTTTTTGCTAATTTATGCTGCAAAAAATATTTATTTTATTTTATGGTTTTCTGCTAAATCACTTTAACTAGTATTAATAAAAAGTGAGTGTTGATTTTTTTAATTTTGCAAAATTAAAATGCACTTATTAATTTTTAATTTATTAAAAATTATTTATTAATCTGTTGCTATAAATTCGTTAAGTCAAGACAATATTGAATTTTAAGGTTTATAATTCAACGTAAAATTAAATTATCTTAAGATCCAGTCTTCAACTTAAAAAACTCTAAAACAATTCAAATATTTAGTATAAATAAGGAATAAGTACATAATATATTATTTATTATTATATTATTTATTATATATTATTAAAGAACTATAGAAGAAGAAATATTTATTGAAAACCAGAAAGTCAACAAAAGGCTATCGACCACAAGTTTTTCTGCCCGGATGGATTCAGTATTATAGTCGAATGATTTTATTAAAAAAAACAGTAGAAAATACAGGTATTATAGAAGATACAAAATAAAATATTAAAAAATACAGAATCAACAGGTTATGAGGGGTTTAGTCGTATAGTGATTCGTAGTGTCTTGAGCGGATGTCTGCGGGAGGGTTTGGTAGGGTCAAAGAAGTTTATTGGTGGGGTTATGGGAGGGATTTCGTAATTTGGAAATAGTGCGGAATGATGTTCGCTCGACTATTTGCAGTATGTTGTAGGTTTTTTGATGGTTATAGTCATTATTATGTGTCCGTAGTCGGGGTCTGCATATGGATTTGTAAATCTTAGAGGGCGTCGGTCGGTCGATTTGATATTGCGTAATAAAGCATCGATGTTGATTTGTGGAGTCGGTATTACGTCAATGGTGTCTAGGTGGATATGTGGAGAATTGGTGGAAATTCTGTGATTAGGGATGAGGAGTTGGCATTTGGAAGAGTTTCCAGTGACTCTCCAACGGTGATACCAAATTAGGGTTCCATTCGTGAGGGCTGGAAGTTCGTTCGTCGTTTTATTTTGTTGTGGGTTTTATTATGGGATATGAGGGCGGCTTATTGTAGTATATAGGCAAAGAGGTTGATTTTGGATTTCTCTGCAAGATTATGGTTGTTTATATCGACGCAGTATAGGTTATAGAGATACGGCTATAAATGAGATACGGCTATAAATGAGATACCGCAGGACATTGACTTGGTGTATTTTGAACAGGAGGCCGGCATGCCACACACTGTCAAAGGCTTTGTTTATGTGAAGCAGAATCAACTTGACGGAGGTATGCGGTTTCTAGAATACTGGTGAGGATGTTTAGGGTTTGACTGGTGGAGTGGGAAGGCTTGAATCCAATTTGGTATGATGGAATAGAGAATTGAGCAAATTCCATAAACTATTTTTCAGTGTCTGTTCAAGGATTTTGCCTAGGGAACGAAGGAGG
Organism: Phosphuga atrata; assembly: GCA_944588485.1. Classification (NCBI taxonomy): domain Eukaryota; kingdom Metazoa; phylum Arthropoda; class Insecta; order Coleoptera; family Silphidae; genus Phosphuga; species Phosphuga atrata. Next base: position 63,933,616 of record OX155893.1, on the reverse strand, counting down.
GTCACTATTCAGGAAGGAATGATTTAGGTGTTCATCGTAGGTTATCTCGTCCAGGTCTGTGTTGTCATTTTTAAAATAGTCAGGGCTATTTAGTGATCTTTTTAATTTGTTCCAGTTTGTTCGTCCTGCGTCGTTCTCTATTTCTGGACAGTCTGACAGCCACTTGTTTGTTAGAAACTGTCATATAAATCTATGTACGTCTGTATAGAGTCTTTTCATTTTAGATGTGTCTTCTGTCTTCTGAAACTGTCTTATGTCTTGCAGTATATTTAGTTCAAGACTCAAATTTAAACAGTCTGAGCACAAATTTAAAAGTTTTCTAGTTTTAATTTTAAACCATGTCATACGTTTTCCTAAAAATTTACTTAAAATTATATAATTATAATTTTAAGTGAATTTTGTACAAGTCTACGTCAAATTTAAAGTTTTTTCGAATTTGTATATTTTGTAATTCAAATCGGATAAATTTATTGTCATATCAAATCAATAAAGTCGTAATAAATATAAACTAACATAAACTTACTGTTTAAAGTATTTCTAGTCTAACTATCATATTATAAACTAAACTGTAAATCAATAAAACCAGAAATCCCTACCTCGTGACCTATTAAATACAAATTGGAAATGTACCCTGCTATAATTGCTTATTCAGACTAAGTATAATATATTTTTTATGTTAATAGAATCATGTGTCTAATTTAACATTTTTATTTAAGAAAAGGTAATTTGGAATTACATAAATAATTAAGATATGAAATACTTTGTATATTTTCTACGTTATATTTTTATAATATATGCACACATTTCGTTAACAATGTTAACATAATCAGTATAACGTTATACTGATGATGTTAACATTGTTAACGATATGTATACATATATAATAAAAATATAACTGAAGTTTGTTAAATTTTGTTGCAACTGAAAGCAACAAAATTTAATTACAATAACATTTATCGACAGCACAGTTTAATATAAGTATATATAAGAACACATTTTTATTTGCTTGCATTCATATAGTTCAGGGGTCAGCAAAGTGTGGTTGGAAAGCCACATGTGGCTCTTTTGGTGTGAGCTTTAAAATATATTGAAACATAAAAAAATCACAAAAAAGAACATAATTTAGAAACTCTAAATTCCTCTCAAAGTGGCTTCGATGAAAAAAATAGCCTAGACATCGTGAATTTCAAACATAATTCCAAACGTTTGTACCGAATGCAGCTGGTTTTCCAACTTGTTTTATTTGCCATGAAAAACTAGCAAATAACAAAAAGTCTATGATACATTTCTCCAGAGACATTTCGAAAATAAACATGTCGCATTTGCAAAGAATTATCGATTCGGTGATGTAAGAAAATATACAATTAAAGAACTTAAGAAAAATTTAGAAAGACAAGTTCCTCTTTTAACTGTTAGATGCAGTCTGCAAATAATGCTAACTTGGCAAGCTTTGTCATGAGTCACAAATTCGACAAAAACGGATAATGATTCACTGAGGGTGGGTACATAAAAAGTTTTTTTATAAATGTGGCTAACACACGTTTTCACAATTTTAACAATAAAACAAATATTATGAATATAATCAACAGCTTACCATTGTCTGCCAAAACTGCAACAGACAATGCAAAAAAATGTCGTTAAATGTATGCTAACAACCAGTTGGGTACGTTAAATAAGCATCAGCCATATCAGTAGCAGTCAAGGAATCTTGTGACATAAAGGATACTGCGCAAGTTGTTCTGTTTCTTCAGACGATCTCAAAGAAAAGTCAAGGAAAACACAAGGAGAAGATGCTAGAAATGCCTATAACATTGTAGGTTTTGATTTCCTGCTCGCGATTTCTTTGCAGCACCCACCGAAGCGTAACTCTATTGTGTTGTGCAATGGCGTTTTAGTTCTCAAGGCACTTCCAAACTGTCCTAGATTTTATTTTATGACATGTTAGAGCATTTATGACAGCCTGACTGTCCGTGAAAATATAGATGTGTCTACTTTGGTAGTCCGTTCTTAAATTTTCCCGGACACATATCTCGATTGCAAGAATTTCCGCTTGAAAGACCGTAGCGTGCCTCTCTAGTGGCATAGGTATGCTGTACCTAGAAGACAGTCCACACACTGCAGCGCCAGGTCCACCGTCTTCCTTGGAGCCGCCCGTTTACCAGAATAAGTCTCCTTGACTTTTCTTGTGGTAATGTCTTTCTGGCCACTGTTGTGTTTTGAAGGGTATTCCGAACAAAAGCCTTTGAGACATGAGTCTTCTTCCTTGATACGGATTGGCGCTTTTATTACATCCGATATAGTAGTATGCTCTGAACTTGTCATGTTTGTAACGTATTGTTTCACTTGAATCTGGAAGATCCCATCCTTGCCTCACCTGTGATGAAAATGTTCATGGAAGGCAGGTTTAACATTGCTTGCAAAGCAGCTGAATGTGCGGTTCTAGAGAGAATGTCCACCAAATTGTGAACGCATATATCAAAATGAGTTTTACTACCGCCTTGTATAACCAGTATACCATGCTAGGTCTTAAGCCCCATGATTTTCCAAGTGTTCTCTTGGCATCATCTATGACATTTTTTACTTGCTCGTCGCTCATGTAAGGTGTTTGTGCCAGGTCAGTTTGGTATCTAGGACTATGTCCAAATATTTGACCTCGTCGCATGCCTTTAATTGCTCGTTGTAGAAAATTTGGAGCTTTCCGTTCTCCAATTTCCTTATTTTTGTACAAACAACCGAATATCTGAAGGAAAATCACAATTTTAAAAGAAAAAATTGATCATGACATGTTATGGATAAGTTATGGATTTGGTAATCATGGTCACCAAAAATATTATCAAAAAGGCGCTTAATCGTCACCAATTTAATGGGTATTTGAGTGAAATGGAGAGTGAATATTCAGACCATCTCCTGCTCAACAGAGTTCGATGCCTTTCAAGACCTAAAATTTAACGCAATTAAAGAATTCTTCGATAACAAGAGAATTAGTTATCCACAATTAAAAGAGGATCAGTGATTTAAAAAATTTTACTTCATGTGTTACACCACAATTAAATCAGCTCATTCGCAAATTGCAGGGTAGAGGAAATATTGCTTTTTATATGATACAAGAAATTATTTTATTTGATAAGAAATCCCAGTGTTTTAGCTGACAATTTACACAATGCAACGTTACCTCACTTTCAAAAGTTCTCCCAGAACCGCGAAGAAAATACTGTTGTGATTGACACCGATTATTTCAGTCATTATTAACATGAAGGAATCTTTTCAAAACACATTCCATGAATTTAGAAATCAGAAAGTGACATTAGCTTTCATTAACGATCCTCCTAATGCAGATTTTGAGGATTTTATATCTTCTCATTTCGCCATTGATCAAGGAACGTTTAAAATGGAATTGATTGACATACAAAACAAGGATATGTGGAGCTCCAGACTTGAGAAACTTTCTACTTAACTGGAAAACCTAGAGAAAGAAAAATACAAACTGACACAACAGCACAAATCGATTGCTGTGAGTAATCTACCGAAGATAGATAGTGTAATTTACGATACCTGGAATAGCATTCCAGGACTCTGAAAGAAATTTGCGTTTTTCGTTCTTAGTATTTTCGGATCTACTAATGTATGTGAATAATCATTTTCTTTCGTGAATCTGATTAAGACCTAAGTGAGAAGTTGGTTAACTAATGAAAATTTGGAGTGTTCAAAATTGAAAATTAACTTTATTTTGACTTTAAGTAACTTTCCAATGAAATCATCCATCTCATTAATTAAGCATAATTATTATTTTACATTTAAATCTACCTATGTAAATAAAGTTTGTTTTTTAAAGGAATAAAAATATTTATTTATAAACAAATATTTAATTTAAAAAATTCTGAAGAAAATACATAAATATAACTTTTTAAAACAAATATCATCCGTGGCTCTTGATCCAACTTGAAATCATTTTAAATACAAATTGGGCTTCTTAAGTTTATATAGTTTGCCGACCCCTGTTGTAGTTGAACTAGTTTTACCTATACTAAGTTCACTAATTAATTATGTTAAGTTTCTAACTATAGTAAATCAAATAATTGAAAATAGTAAGTCAAATAATTTAATCAAAAATTAGGTTAATTTATTATTCACATTATTTTGATTTGTTAATTAGGTTAATTTGTTGATTTGTAAACATTAAATACCGAAAAATATTAAAATTACACATTACGTTAAATTATACATTTAAGCGCTTTCTGCCCAAATTAAATCCAATCTAAGAAGATGTAGAAATGTAGATGTAGAAGAATGTAGAAATTTTTCTCAACCAGAACATTTTCTATGTACATGAAATTAAGAAAATTTAGATTGTTAGTTAATACTTAGGTTGGATATATGAAATTTTAAATTAGATAACAAATAGTTTAATAATAGTTAATAGTTAATTAGATAACAAATAGAGTCTTTTTCCAGTTAGTAAAGCTCATTTATAAACATTTAGATTTAACTAATTTTAAAGTCCCTAAAGTCGGAACACATCCTGAATAAATAAATATATTAAACTTTTCGGTAGCCCTATAATATTATTGAGAGTCTTTTTAGGACTGCTAAAACAAATCTCATGTGAAATTTGTAAGTTATTTACTAGCCCTCAGTCCACTTTCGTGGCACTAAACAAGAACTAAAAAATAACATTGTTTTTAAGTTCATATCTTTCTATTAATGTAAGTGAATAGCCAACAGCGGACGCGTTTCGAGATTCATCTCTCATCGCACCGATGAGGAGCTTTCCTATCATGAATTGTAACTTAAAAAACACTTACTTGAAAACCTCGCGGATCACTAGAGGTTATATATTTTTAATTTGACATTTCGTGAGAGAGACATGAACTTAGCAGATTATTTGTTTTAGTAGCCCTAAAAGGTCTCAATAATATTATAGAGCTACGGAAAGGTTGAAAATATTTATATTTTCAGACTGTATTCTGACTTCATTAAGTTTATATGTTTATCTATAATGTAGTATGGTTTTTCCAATAGAAAATTAAATGTATTTTCGTCGCAAGTTAATATTATTTTTCCAAACGTTTAATCGGGTGGGAAGTCCAGTTCGTCCCAAAAGATTACTTGGTATATTAATATAAATACATTTCGAGAGAAAATATAATCTCCTTTCAAGGTTTCTAAATGAACTTAAATTCAAGGAAACTTAAATCGCTTTTAGATTTTAAGCATTAAAAATGTTTAAAATTAAATGTTTTAAACTTGATATTTAATAATATATTTGTTAAAGTTTACGAAATCATACGCGGTTTAATACGATAATAAATAACTTTAATATTTTTAGAAAAATTCAGAAAATTTCTTAATACTTTTTATCATGTTTTTATCAAGTTTTTATCGAAATTACAATTGTTTAAATTGACTATTGTCGTTCAATTTTAAAGATTTTTTTTTAAATGTATATATACATTGTTTGACCATTAATAGCAAATAGGTACGTGATGTTTCATATATTTTGGATCATTCTTATTTATAAATAATATTTGATCGAGATGGAATGAAAACATTTCGGAAAGTAATTATTAACATGAACATTAAACAAATGCCCTGCACATAGACCTTGAACCTGTTCTAATCTTTGTTTCTTTTTTTTTCCATGTCTATAAATGTTGACTGAATTTCACAAATATTATCTGACGTTAATGTTTGATCGTTTATGTTTACCGTTTAAAAATAGTTTTTTTATATAAATATTAAAAGAAAAACTTCGTAATCAAAAATTGTTTGATGTTTAACCAATTAATTTCAGAAGATTCAATTTTACAGAAATCTCTGTAAACAAATAAAACATAATCTATCTCTAAATAAATATGAAGAAAAGTAAAATAAACAAACATTTATATATAAACAAACTCAGTGTAGGTAAAATGCAAGACCAAAAAATTGTTACCGGACATGTGTTGAAGAAACAATTTCAATAAATATTATTTCTTAAAAACTACATTTGATTTCTGCAACTTTCACTCATAAAAGTCATAAATTAAACATTTAAGGGCGTAGCAGACGGAGAGTTACTGATGAGATTTGGATCCAGAGTAATAATTTTTGACTCCTTTTGCGTAGATGGTATCAACGTTTTCAGTTAGCGACATTATAATCGCATCAAACTGTTGAACAGGTGTAAATCCATCTGTCCATTTGACCGTTTGATGATTGCGCATCAATCATTTTGATTGCTATTTTAAATTTTCAGTTATTGACGCAAATTGGATGGCTAATTCTTTCGGTGTAAATATTTTATCACCTGTATTAAATCCTTGTACATCTATTATTAAATACATATTTAACTTGTTAAAGTCTAACGCAAAACTAAAAAATATTTATAATCTAAAGCAATCTTATAACTCCAGTAAAGGAGTTATATTGAATTACTCCATCATGTAGTATTAAACAATAAGCTGGAGTTTCCTAAGGAACATTTTAATTTGTTTCAATTTCTGTTCGAGTGTCTAGACTACATGAATTTAAAATTTCATTTTGACGTGGGCAATCAATTACAACTAAGGATGCGTTATCGTTATATTGAATAGGATTAATTGTAAGTTGTGGCTCATTATTTTTATCATAATTGATCGTACATTTCACATAGACAAGCGTTTTACATTACATTTCATATTACAAAACTGTGTATGTTGTTGAGTTTCTTGTAAAATTTAATACTCGCTATTCTAATGCAATCCCCAACTTCTAAATGGTACATCTAGTTCAACGCTTTTATCAACATAATTCAAAAAAAACTAATCGCTCAACATCAGGAATAGAAATGTCTAGTACTTTATATTATAATTATTTTTTCAATATTACTTTTAAGATCTTCAATAGTTATTGTATCATATATTGTGTTAAGATCAGAGTTACTTCTTATTAATACTTGTTCTTGACCTAGATTTATAACAATTTTCTTAAAATCCCATCATTGTAGATGCCGAATGAACTGATTCAGCTATAGTAATGTCCCAATTAAATTTGTTTTCAAGCAAATTGAGCTTTTGACATGCAGCACGAAATGTTGGGCACACTGCACCATTGACAGTTCGAAGTGATTCAAAGGATGTCGGCCCACGAACATTAGAGAGTAGAGTAACGTTCGTGCAAATGGATCGCTTTAGCAAATAAAAAACAAACTTCTCAATGTCGCTAGAGGTGTTGCAGCACGTTGAGCAACATTTGATGCTTTGAAATAAACTAGTTGACCATTTTCTAGATGCACCGCCCAATGTAAAACACGTGGATGACGTTCATTAATGGGAAAGCGCCAACTACTGGCCTAGTTTAAGTTATAGTTTAAGTAGTTTCGACTGTGCGAATCCATGTGCCGTTCCATAAAAAATGAATTATTTTGATTAATTATTACCTTTTTTCTACTTTTCTGCCGTACCTGAATTTTTCCAATATTTTAATAATAACTATAATAGAAGGGGTGGAGGCAAATGCAACAAATCAAAAATCATAAAAATCGGTCCGTTCTTGAGCTTCTAAAAGTGAATATATATATATATATATATATATATATATATATATATATATATATATATATATATATATATATCTTTATATATATATATATGTTGTATTTGAGGTTTTCGCGGATAGATACCTGTGTTGTATTGTTTATATATATATATATATGTGTGTGTTGTATTGTTTTCTCGGGGATTCCGCGTTGATGCTGAGGGTTGGCTCTGAAAAGAACCGGATTCTCGACGTTTCGACGAACTAACATTCGCCATTCTCAAGAGATATATGCGTCCGTGCGGGTCAACCGTTAGACGCATACTGACGTTACGCGGGTCAACCGTTAGACGCATACTTCAGTATGCGTCTAACGGTTGACCCGCACGGACGCATATATCTCTTGAGAATGGCGAATGTTAGTTCGCCGAAACGTCGAGAATCCGGTTCTTTTCAGAGCCAACCCTCAGCATCAACGCGGAATCACCGAGAAAACAATACAACACACACATATATATATATAAAATAGCCCATCATCGTACAGCCGAAACTACAAAAAAACTAACTACTTACTAAAAACTAAGCTAGAAACGTGAAATGTGGACAGTAGTTTCTTTTTGTGACCTAGAGATTCACTAATAAGTGATTTTTCGAATTTCAACCCCTAAGGGAGTAAACGGGGGTAACAAAGTTTATATGGGAGACAAAAACAAATCTTCACCTATTAACTTAATTTTTTCACAAATACTTAACAGTGAAAATAAATTAACACGTATTTCAGTACTTGTGTACAATCTTTTTTTTGTGCTCGTTTGAATTGGCCCCTGGATGGTTTAGATTCACAATTGGAGCAGGTGATTAGGTTATGTGAGTAGGCTCAAGTCATGGCCAAAGAAGTGCCTAAGGAGATAGGCGAACACGTGGTCAATCACTGGGATGATTTCTGTGTATTGTGTCATAATAATGACGTGAAAAATTATAGCAGCTCTGCAAATTATTTTGCCGATATGTCACAACCTTACCCTTATAGTGTTTTGTGTGAATTAGTAGCAGCCAGACGAATTTTCAAGTCAATATTTAAGATGTTTCGTATTGGAGATTTCTACGAAAAAAACGGTCTAGAAGATAACCCCGTGCGCTTCCCCGATTTACTTCCTCTCAAGATCTTTCTAACGGACATTTCGATGTATACCAACCCTGTGAAATTATGCCGAACGCACTCTCTCCAATTTCTCTGAGGGAAAATATTGTTATTTCACGAAAAACTGTTAAAAATCGTCATACTAGGTTACAGACGCAGTTGATAGATGCCCAATCTATGAAACCGATAAACCGTTGCCCTGGGTACTATGAGTTTTAAATATATATACTGTAACGCTTTTAAATGTAAAAAAGAGGCTCCCAATATGTGCTGCAGCGGTGCACGGTGGTAAGGGACAGCATTCAGCTTTTGAGCTCTCGCTTGAGCAGCTCCATAGCTTAATTTCAGGCCTTCATCTAAAGCACATACATTTTATGATCTCTTAGAAAATATAACATCTGCTTTCATATGACTTTCTTTGGAGTAAAGCAAGTAGTACAAGATAGTTTTTAATGCCCACTTTTAAAGTACAGGGACAGGTATACCACTTAGTTGGTAGTCCCTTACCCTTGGCTCAACAAGTACCTCAATTTCTACAGATTTATTTTGTTCGAGAAGATGAAAGAGAGACTAGCTTAAGATGCAGTATTTTTACAAATTAAAATCATATTCTGGTCAAACAACTGCAAGCGATGTTGCACGAGAATAACCCGTATATAAAGGAATTAAAAACTACTATGAAGAAAGTACCACAGAAAACTGTGAAAAGTTCGAAGTTGTTATTCACGCTGATGGAATACCGGGCAATGCTCATAGCAGACGCTTTAATGCATCGTTAGCAAATTAAATGGCTTTGGTCATAGTTCGACAATAGTATGAACAACGAGATATAGGGTGCATTCTCGTAAGACGCTTACCCGCTTTGAGCGCACATAAATGTCGTTTTCAGCGTTCGACTTGATGCTGTGAGCGTCAAAAAATCACGCTCGTAGCTAACTTCGGGTTGCAGATTTCGCGCTCACAGACGCTCACGCTACAGAGGTAGGGCAGCAAAAGCGTGAACGCCAAACTTCACTATTTATCAAAACGAATACCATGTGAGCGTAAGCGAACCAAACATTTATAGGTTTGATGGGTACAAGTCATGGAAACTTTTACCATGACACATGTCATGGAAACTGAGGAAGGTCTGTATTTTACTGCAAGTGAAGATTCAGGTAATTAAAAAAAAAACAGGAAATTTAAGTAATATTTTCATATTCTACCGATACGAATCTGGAGTTGCCATTTTCCATATAGCTATAAATAACTGTTTATCAGGTGGTACCATTTTACATCCTGGGATTTTTCTTATTAAGGATGGTTTAATTGTATCAAGAACAAAATTAAATGTTGACCGATACATAAAACCGATAAGAACGATACTAAAATTATTGAAACATTTATTTGAATATAATTAATATAATCTATAAATTTAAAATAGATGGTAAAGATCAATAATTTTGAAATATTAAATGTTAAACTTTTAATAATCACCGAAAGTGAGATTTAAATTCTTTTTCAGTAAAAGATGGTATAATCTCTTCAACAAAATTTTTAAGTCTCCCAAAACGTTATTTTTTACAAGATAAATTTAAATAATTACTGCAATATTTCCATTCCATTTCATCATCACTATCTTCAATCATATCATATTCATCAGATTCATCGTTGATAAATTCCAATATATTATTTACTAATTGATAAACATTTCTCACATTCGCCACGTTGACGCTAACTCTGACTGTCATAGTGTCCAAAACAAACGAAATTTTCTTATTGATTCTAAGCGCTATTAGGCCTACAAAAACACCTATAATCTGAGTTTATAAGTGTGAGCGCTCAAAGCGTATGAGCAGCGCCCAACGCGAATGCACCACGTTAACATCACGTTAGCCATGACAACAGTTCGTAAAGGATCAGTGAGTTGCACCGTTCTTATGATTGTTGACAGTAATCATTACTTTTCTGCTATGACGAGGAGTAGGGTTTTCGCGTACCCGACTTTTTTTAATACCCGGGTATCGGGTATTTGCAATTTTTGCAAAAAAGAGAAAATTTTCTTATAATAATGTTTTATTTTATTACGAAAGAGTAAACTATGCCAATAAGTCTTCTTAACTTATGTTACAGTCAGTCACACAACAGTCTTGTTCTCATTAACTAATTAGGTTAGGTTAGGTTGTATCAGTAACACAACAGTCTTGTTCTCATTAACTAATTAGGAACTAGTTCCATTGTCCTGCCTTCGCTTTTCGGTAGAGTTAGCTGTTTATGATGAAAAGCTTCTCGGATGAATTTACTACGAGTGGCGGCCCGATTGGAAATACCGTCTTGTGCACCCAAGCGTGAAACAAATTCGGAAATTTTAGTACAAAGTCGAAAAAAAAAATTGTTATTCGCGGTCTTTTTGGAACTAGTCTTGAACTTTGTTCAGATTCAGATTGAGAAGACGATGTCGATGGCACTTCTTTTTCGCACGGAAAGTTCTGTTTTTTTTTTTATCTTTATTTTATTTGCTTTATCTAAATGTTTTAATAAAACCCTTGTTGAGAAGCCGTTATAGGATAATATTTTTGTGCATATTGAACATTGAATTGATTCCTTATTCTGTATTTTTTTTTAATATTTCCATACTCCAGAAACAGGTCTATCCATTTAGCCTACGAATAGTAAACCATGGTACAGTAAAATTTTATATGCTATCCACTAGATACAATTATTTATTTTGTATTAATAATATTTAATTCAATTGCTCAACGTTCACCGAACAATATTTTAATCATTTTTGTAAAAAACTCAACGCCTTCTTTAGAGTTATTTTAATTGTAGGTAGTGAAAATTTGCTAATATTATTTTTAAGGCGCTACTTAGTAATAGTTTTCCATGAATTTTGATGAGTTCTTTGATCAAAGTGGGTACCCGGGTCTGACAAAGAAATATTACTCGGGTACTAAAAATTTCATATACCCGGGTATACCCGGATCCGGGTACCCGGGTAGAAAACCCAAGTGAGGAGGCTACTCCATTGACATACCTCAACGCGACTCAAAAACGAAATTGCCTCTTGAAAAACCAGTATCTACATTGAACTTTTATTCTTACCGCATTCAGAGAAACTGATGCGAACCACTTACTTTATTGTCGATGTCTTTTCAGTCAATATTTAGTTGACATGTTTTCATTGTTTTGAATTTAGAAGAACAGAAAAGGTAATGTAGTTTTTAATGACAACACGTAGTTATTCTACGCGGACGAAGTCGCGGGCATCAGCTAGTTGTTTATAAATTTTGCCTCGATATTCTGCCATCTTTTTAACAATTTCCCTTCTATGAAAATAAAGCTTTCGATCGGTGGTGTATAAACAACTTGTTGCTGAATTGGTATTCTAATTGCATTATTAATATTAGAATTTGAAGCATACGGGAGATGTAAATGTTTTCCAGTGTTTATAATTGAATTGTCAAATTTAACTTTTTCGGTAACATTTAGTATATTCATTGCAATAATTTAAAACACAGATTTAAAAACAATTTTCTATCACGTGGTAATCGGTTACAAATCTGATATAGGAAGCGTTAAGTTCCTATGTCAGATTTGTGTATTCATGAGTTTTTTTTTATTGAAGCGTAAAGTTGCGACCGCCGCCGCGCGGTATTAGAAAATATAGATTTGTTTTTAGTTTTTCGAATTAGAGCGAAAAAAATCTCAAAAATAACTAGAAATAGTTGCGGATTTTCCGATTTGCGGATTATCCAACCTTTTTTTATTTTAAATAACTTTAATAATTTATATTCAATTTGAAAATGTGGAAGAAGCAAATTTCATTTTGAAGTAATGATAGATAGATATTCCATTTAAGAATTAAATTTATTATACCTTTTTATGAAAATCTTGCATGCTACTTTTTGTTTGAAAACAAGTAAAATAATGAATTCAAATGCTTTCAAAATAAATTGGAATTTTCTGAAAATGAGGTAATCTAACTCTATAGAAAGCAGTGATTTGTTTTTATTGCATATATTATTTCTGTATGAATGACCATGTTGCTGTGTTTTTGGTTTGTTGTATATGTACATGTATGTTTATTTGTTGTATTTTGACAAAACACATGTTCAACTTCAACAACTAAAAAATACCAAGAAAATTAAGAAAGGAAAGCAGCAAATAAAAAACAAAAACTAAAAAACAAATATTATCGAGTTTTAAAGTAATTTGTTGTTCACATCGTTCCAACGACAACCAATGAATAGAATTTAATCTTAATTATCCTTGATTTTTATACGCGGTGCGCGGTATCATGTATATGTAAGTTCGGTGTCATGTCACGGCAAATTTTTACTTGATTTTGACATTCATTATTCTGGATATAAATCTCATCACTAGGTCTGACGTGTGGGAGGATAATATTACATTGCGCAAATTATGCGTTCACAGAACAATAAAAAACAATAGAATTAAAGAATACTTTTTCTGTCCATTTCTCAAAGCATCACGAATCAATCAATTTATACTTTTCTCGATGAAGAAGAATTTATATACACGTTACATTTCTAAATATAGTTACAATAATAATATTAATAATTTATTAAATACAGAAAATATAATCACAATCAACATAGGTCTAGGTTCAATAGCTGACTCTATGTGCTAGTTAAAACGTCGATGTCGATTTGCGTGCCAAAGAAAGTTCTTAATGATAACTTATCTCGGTTCATTGATCGGTATTTAGATTTATTATAAAGTATAAATTAGTTTCTGGAAGCAGAAGAATAAATAAAAATCTTGTTTTCGTCTTGACAGATCATCGAGCCGATTCTGCAAGAGAAGCGTTAAAAAATAATTTAAAAGACGCCGTTAATATTTTGCTATTTCCGCTAATAATAAAAAGAAACAAATTAAATAGAGAAACTAGTGAAGAGTATTTTCTCCATTATTTTATTTATTTACTTTTAATATTTTGATTAAATTAGAGAAGATAAGAAAAAAATTAAGTTTCTAAAAATGTAAGTAAAAGTAAGCTTGTCGATTTATATTAATATTCAAATAAAAGAGGCAATAAATATATGGAGCAATATGGATAAAAGGCAATAAATATATAGTGTAATAAGTTTAGACAAATAATTATATTTAAATATAGGGTCTTTTAACTGTCACGTGGTTCGGATTTGAAACGCTATGTTGTTATTCCGCTACAAAAGTACACGCTTTAACAACGTACACAAATTATAATAATTTATTATCAAGATTTTTGCTCTGTAAGTCAGACGTCCATTTTGTGATGTCTACGATCGTAATGATCGTCCAAACAATACCACCAATGAACAATTGATAAAGATATTTGAGGAAGCTAGATTGCAGATATGGTGGTGACGACTTGTACTGCGACCTTTATAGATCTATTGTACCCCTCCCTCCTCCTCCAAGTGTTGGTGTACTTACCCATTTAAAGCGCTTCCTCTAATCCTGATTCCTTTAGGAATTTCAGGATCTGGGTGTGATTCTGCAGCTCCTCTGTGTTCAAGCAGTGAGCCCAAAGGTACATATGTCGCTTGCGGAGTAATGCTCCGCAGTCTTTGAACAGATGTATGGGGGTTTCCTCTGCTGAGCCACATAATCTGCATCCATCATCCTCCTCTAGGCCTAGGAACTTGAGATGTTTCCTAAGTCTGCAGTGTCCCGTCAGGACTCCTGTCAGAATTCTAAGCTTGTTCCTGCTTAGTTTCAGGCAAGCTTTTGTTCTCTTCTGGTTAAAAGATCCCAGTATCACTTTGGATTGCCTTAGCCCTGAATGTTCTTTCCAGGTTTTAATCCATTTTCCTCTTGTTTCTTTATCTAAACTTTTGTAGATGGTGTTCACACCCATGCCGCAAAAGAGTTCCGGACCTATAAAGGGGCTACTGGCTCCCTTGTTTGCTAGGTGATCGGCTTCTTCGTTTCCGTCTATACCAGCGTGTACTGGTACCCAGTATAGCGTTACTTTATTATCCCTGCGAAGCTTGTTCAGCTTCCCCACACAGTCCCATACCAGTTTGGATCTGATGGTGTATGAGCTAATGGCCTTAATAGCTGCTTGGCTGTCTGACAGGATAGCAATCGTTTTTTGCGATAATTCCTATCGAGGTTAAACTGTGCACATCTTTCGATTGCGTGTACCTCTGCTTGGAAGATACTTATATGGGGATGTTCCCATGGATTCGAAGTGCCTGGTACGAGGTCCAAACACTCCTGCACCATTACCTTCCTTTGTCTTCGAACCATCTGTATACCACTTGATGGCATTTTGCTCTGTGGTATGCTGGGGATTCGTCGCTCCAATCGGCTTTACTACTACACATTGCTGTGTAGTTTTTCTCGATGTGGTATTTGCATACCATTTCGTCTTTTGGTACTTCCAGCCAGGGGATCTTGGCAGCGAGGCTGTTTCGATCTCTGCTCCCGATTATTTTACCTCTGCCCATTCATTCCTTGCTGAACCTTATGATCGCCGATCTGGCGGCCCTTTCCACCACAAGGTGCAGCGGAGTCAGATCCAGCAGCAGCTCCAATGCTGCTGTTGGACACGACCCCATCGCCCCCGTGATGCAGACACATGCCAGTCTTTGAATCTTCTCAAGCTGTTTCCTCATAGAGGCCAGCTTGATTCTACTTCCACACGCAACTGCCCCATAAGTGATTGCAGGTCTCACTATCATGATGTACATCCATCGCAGGACAGTGGGGTTACAACCCCACGATTATTCTGCCAGGTTTCTGCACACCATTAGGGCGCGTTTGGCTTTACCTACCGCTGCCTCAGCGTGTCTATTCCATAGGAGTTTGCTATCTAGTGTGATACCCAGATACCTTATCTCCTGTTGGTATTCTACTGCCTTCCCATCTATGAGTATAAGATGTAGGCAGTTTAGTTTTCTCCTTCTAGTAAATGGTATCACCGTGGTTTTGCTCGGGTTGAGTTTCAGTCTCACTGTTTGACACCATCTACTAGTTACGTTGAGACCTGTTTGAACAATTAAATTAAAAAACATCCTAACCAGTACTTCATCAACTACGAGGCTTCACATTAGCGGTGATAGTACACCTCCCTATGGACACCCTCGAGTTGTGGAGATCTTAATGGTGTCCTTACCCACTTGTGTCTCCGCCGTTCTAGTTCTCAGCATTTCTCCCATCCACTTTGCGATAGTGCTGTCGATATTCCTTCTTTCGAGGGCCGCCCTGGCAGCCTCGTGTGAGGTATTGTCAAAAGCTCCCTCTATGTCCAAGAAGGCACATATCGCTACTTCCTTTGTCTCTAGTGCTGCTTCTATTTCGTTTGTCAGCTGATACAGGGCGGTTTCTGTGGATTTCAATGCTCTGTAAGCATGCTGACTCCTGTGTAGTGGAGTACCTACCAGCACTATAGTCCTAAGGTAATTATCAATCACCTTCTCCATTGTCTTTAACATAAAAGATGTTAGACTAATGGACTAGGTCTAAAGGACTTCGGTTGAGTGGTGTCTTTCTTCCCCACCTTCGGTATAAATACCACCTTAGCCCTTCTCCATAGCTCCGGCATATATCCGAGCGCTAAACTACTTCTAAAGATATTTATAAGATACGGCATTAGTTCTCTCTCTCTCCCTTTTGTAGGAAGGCAGAAACTAGTCCGTCCACACCTGGGGCCTTAAAAGGCTGGAAAGTGCCGATAGCCCATCTGATTCGGTTTTCCGTACAGATGGACGCTGCCCTCCTCCAGTCGGCCCAACTTGGTTTCCGTGGTTGCATCAAGCCCTCTATCTCCCTGTATCCTCTACATCCCGGAAAATGAGTTTCTGAGTGAAGGTCCCATCCGGTTTCTTGAGAGTGGTTGTCATTTCCACTCTATCCTTCGCTAGTGCTTTGTGCAGTCTAGCTGCCACCGGGGTGGATTCTATGTTTTCACAGAAGGTCCTAAAGTTTTCCCTTTTTGCCCTTCTGATCTCTTTGTTGTAGATGGTAAGCACCTCGGAGTATTCTAGCCAATTTCCTAAAAAACCTAACCCAACATAACCTAAAGTTTTCCCTTTTTGCCCTTCTGATCTCTTTGTTGTAGGTGGTAAGCACCTCGGAGTATTCTAGCCAATTTCCTAAAAAACCTAACCTAACCTAAAGTTTTCCCTTTTTGCCCTTCTGATCTCTTTGTTGTAGATGGTAAGCATCTCGGAGTATTCTAGCCAATTTCTTAAAAAACCTAACCTAACCTAAAGTTTTTCCTTTTTGCCCTTCTGATCTCTTTGTTGTAGGTGGTAAGCACCTCGGAGTATTCTAGCCAATTTCCGTATTGCTTGGCTTTGTTGAAAAGCCTACGTACTTTTGCTCTTAATGTAGACAAATTTTTGTTCCACCATTTTTCGTCCTTATGCTCCCTCACGGTTTTTACCGGGCAGCTGGATTCAAATTCCGTGGTGATTGCTACATTTATTTTTCCTACAGCCTGCTCCAACACGGTGTAGTGTTTGATACTACCCCGCACTGTCACCTGCTCTAGGTTTTCTTTTAGTTGGGAACTAAACATAGGCCACACAGTTTGTCTGGGGTTTCGAATGGGGGTGTTTTCCTCACTCGCTCCTTCCAGCTCAAACTCTATGATCCTATGATCTGACATTGAGGGTTCACTGGAAACCCTCCACTTTTTAATTAGTTTACTTACGTTAGCTCTACCTACCGTAATATCCAGTACCTCATTTCTGACTTTAGTGACAAATGTTGGTGTGTTCCCAACGTTGTACGCAATTAAGTTTTCTTTAATGAGGTATTCTAAAAGGTACTCACCTCTCTTATTAGTGTCCGTGCTGCCCCACATCTCATTGTCACATCCCAGAATGAGTGGCAACCTTCTCCTAATACAGTGTTCCACCAGCTTTTTTACTTCAATGGGTGGTATGCTCTTACCATCGCCAGGGAAGTATGCTGATGCGATCACTACTTCGCGGAGGATCTTGATGAGGGTCTGAATCGGAACTAAATCCCGCTTTAAAAATATTGAAAGACATAAGTAATTCATGCCCTTCCTTACCATAATGCAAGTTCTAGGGGAGACCTCACGGCTGTCCCATACCAACTTACATTCCCTGTTGCTTAGGCCTCTGATCTTACCTCCGTAGGTCCAGGGTTCTTGAAGCAGCGCTAGCCCTAGGTGCTGCTTGGTGAACATCCTAGCCATCACAGCTGAAGCTGCTTTGGCATGATGAATCTTCACTTGGGCTATTTTGGTGCGCCTGCTGGTCATTCTTGTTTTGACAGGAGGCGGCAAGTCCTCCTCTGCCCCTACAAGAACATCTACCTCTGCCTCCGTAGACATGGCTGGACTGCTCATGTCTACGAGTGTGAGGTCAAGGTCGTCTTCCCGGGAATCCGGCCTGACTTCCTTGTTCACTGTGTCGGTTAGGTCCCGCACACATGGATTATTTTTACTTTTGGAATTCATATAAATCCCACGAGTGGCAAGGGAACTAAAGGTCCGCCACGTCAGAGCCCCGCTTGACATGGTAAGCCTTGATACCCTCTGAGGTCGCCAGGTATTAGAGGGGCTCCGTTGGCGATGCCCGTCTGCCCTTGACCACCAACCAGTCCTTTTGGCACGGGTCGCATGACACCTTGGATTAAGGGTTTGGAAGTTCTTGGTTGTTCGCTCTCCGCTGACCGCTCCGACCGGAGTTGTACTCTGGTCGGTAACGTCTAACGGTTTGTTGCGAAACTAAGCCCTCACACCACGACAAGGTGACTTCCAGAGTGAGGAAGCTAGGTCGGTTTGTAATCGAGTAAAGCTTATACGTGGTCGTTCCAGGCATTCGACCGAAAACATTGCTGCTGTCACTGAAAGTGTGCGTGAAGACCGAAAACTGTCCATTTTTTGTCGATCATTACAACTTGGTCTTTCTAAGACTACAAGTTGGCGAATTTTTCGCAAAGACTTGCATCTGTAACCGAATAAGATTCAATTGGCACGTTTGTAGACAGAACATTTGAACAGCTGGAGACGGTTTGTTGACGGCAAAAAACATGTTTTGGCGAAAACTGCCGCATTTGGGGCAAGACCCATCCACGGGAGATACTGAAAGCTCACTTGTATCCTCAGAAACTGACTGTTGTGGGTGGGCGGCATCATTGGTTCGTATATCTTTCGAAACGAAACATTACAAGCAGTGAGTGTTAATGGCGAACAGTATAGGGGGAATACGATAGGAAACTTTTTGTGGCCCCGAGTGGACGATATGATCATAGACGACATGTGGTTCCAACAAGATGTGATGCCACATGTGGTGCCACGTGCCACATATCGGATTATTTCAAAAAGACGTCGAATGACCACCAAGATCGTACGATCTAAAGCCCTTAAACTTTTCTTTCGAGCTACTCTAAGTCGCTGGTCTACGCCAATAAACCAGCAACTCTTGCTCAATTGGAGAACAACATTATTCGAACCATTGTGGAAATCTAGCACGACTTAGTGAAGAAAGAATTCCATCCGTTGAGGCTATTTGCATGATGTAATTTTGAAAGCATAATGGTATCAAATGTTGTCTGCAAATAAAAAACAACATATCTCACATAAAACTATTTTTTTTTTAGTTTAAAAGTTGACGCGCGCTGGTTGGAAGACCCGTTACATTATTTTTTGTATATATTTATTAATTTTTAAATTCATTTTAATTATTTTTAAATACATTTTAATTAGTAAATTATATTATTGTTTACAAAACTATATTGATAAATGCATCGTAATTTTGATTATTGGGTTTTATAAATTATAAAATAATGATTATTGATAAAAAAACAATAAGAAAATAATATCAAATTGTATGGTTTATATGATATGGCTTACAAAACCACAAATATTTAAGAAATTATAAAAATGAGAACAACGAGCAAAATTATTGGTGCTATATATTTAAGCAAACAAAAAATATTCGTGAAAGCGTAGGTTATATAACGGTATGCATTCTTTGTGGCTGTATTACATTACATCGTTCACTTTGGTTTTCAACCAAGGGCGTTCTTGATTTTTAGCAACAATTTTTTACGCTCTTGCCCTATATCTGGATTGAAATGCATCTACTTATAATCTTATTGGATAGATAATAACATACACTGCACTCATGAGCAAAAACTCGACTTGTGCAATAAAATTTTATGTAAACGAATCAGGCATCGTTGTTATATAAAAATATAATTATTGGTTGTAGTGTAGAATTTACTTGCATATTTAATGATTTAATATGCTAAAAGTTAATTTGTTGATAGTGCTAAAACTGTATGTAAGCAAAATAAAACATAAAACACATTTATAATATACATAAATTAAAATATTTGCAATATTCTACCTAGTTTGGTCTGTCTATTTTTATCTATCTGGTTTCGATTGTCTAGTTTTATATGTGGGGCATAACTATAGATACAGAGAGATTTATACATTTTTGTAGATTGATGTGAGTACAAGAAAAGCCTTAAGTCTGTATAAATTTAATAATATCAAAAAATATATTTTTTATGCCCATATAACTCTAATTTGCTCGTTCCATTCAAATGTATTTATTTATTAATTAATGATTTGTTTATTTATTTTGAAGATTTTGTATTGCAAATTAGAAACACTGCTAATTAAATATTGATTGTTAATATATTCATATTAACTACAAGACATTGCAATTTTAATACAAGACGAGAAATTTTCCATTATTTTTTGCATTTTGCAACAACGTGATTGTTGAACGAAAGTAATTTTTATGTAAATCAAAATCTAATTAAGCATCGTGATGAAATTAAACAAGTTTGTACTTATATAACTGGATTGGCGTTTAGCAAAACCACAGACTGAAAATAAACAAAAGATAAATTATCTAGAAATCTGATTATTAAAGAGATACTATCGATGAGTTTTGGTATCAACAACTTTTTTTGAAAATTGTAAATTACAGTTGTAACACATATTTAGATACACATATTTATCTGTTCAATTTGCAACTTTCTAATTTGATTATTAGCAAATTTGCAATTGTCGACTTCAAATGTTCTGTTGTTTTCGGATATCTTAATACAGTAAATATTCAACACAAAACAAGTGATATTATTATGACAAATAACATTACCACTAAACTAAAAAAGTTTAATAACAAGTTAAATTCTTTATCCTAAATTGACAATTAATACTAAAAAATTACATCGATTAGATGACCTTCGATGAACGACTGAGATCGATGCAACAATGAAGGCATTGCACGCTGGCACATTTCTGGCGAAATATCACCAATAGCTGGTCGAATGTTTCGTTTTAAGTCTTCCTGGGTTTCAGGTCGGTTCCGATAAACTTCATCATAAATAAATATACTAAATATCGTTTATTAGTTATCGGAGTCGAGCGACGACATCCATTAAGAACCTTCAATCATCGCCAAAAAACTGTCCTTATACTCCAGCATGTAATATTCCACATAGAGTTACCTTTTGAGAATGTAGCTCTTCTTCGAATATAACTTGAGACAAATAACCGGCAGACAAGTAGCGTAAAATTTGTGTGTTGTGCTTCGCTACTCTTAATTAATTTGTTGACAAAATTATCTCTTCTGCTCAAAATCTATCGACCGAATTCTAGATGTGAGTTTCGGTCTATTCACTAAAGGCTGAAAGAGTAAATTTTTCTTCAAAATTGTTCTTACCGACTCAAGTGCAATTTCTACTTGCTGCGATAAACTTTGCATCGGTTTATTAGATTTTTCTTCAATACTGTTCCTAACTTGCAAAGTATTTACTTCTGTTTTTTTCCCTCTCTTTAGTTTAGTATCCTCAAGGGAACCTGTTAGACGAAATTTTTCGATTGAACGGTTTTGGATACCACCTCTGAGTTTGAATAATGGAGTTCATTCTAATAAAATGCTATATCTATACAATCAATCCTTTCTTCCATCTTCCACCGCTCCATATAAAAAATAGAAGGTTCACTCGAAGGTTCACTGAATATTAAACAGTTAAAATTATGGCAAATATGTCATTACTTCTTTTTCTTTTTATTAAGTATAAACAGGACATACTACAATTGTCACCCTATAACTAAACGCAGTGCAGGTAAATTGCAAAACAAATTCATTGTGCGGTATGAGTGCTAAAGAAACAATTTCAATAAATATTATTTCTAAAAGGAAACAGGTATCAGGTTATAATATAAAAACATTATTATTGTAGAATTTATATGCATATTTTGTTCTAAAACCGTATTTTGTTCTAAAACCGTATGTAATCAAAATAAAATATGAACCACATTTACACTAATCATAAATAAAAAAAAATTTGAATGGTCTACCTAATTTGGTCTGTCTAGTGTTATCTATCTGGCTTTGACCGTCTAGTTTTATATATCAAGCAGAACAATAAACACATTAGACATTAGATAGTCTCTACGCCACAAAGATAGATTTTTATAATTTTTTACAGTCTGATGTGTGTACAAGAAAGGCCTTAAATTTTAAATAGGTAATTGGTTAGGTAACTTCGTTAATAGAATTTGAAGCTACAACGCGTGGGCAACTTTCGATAGTTTGTCGGGCCGCATGCGGCCCGTGGGTAGGGTTTCACACGAGAAGAGATAGGGCGAGAGTTCCAAAAATATCGTCTCGTTCTCGTTATTTGTGAAAAAATTACTCTCGTCTCATTCTCGCTCGCGCTCTAGGAACCGTTTGTCTTGTCTCGCTCTCGTAACCGTTTGTCTTGTCTCGTCTCATCTCGTCAAATATCAGATATCGTCAAATATATAATGAAATGTGCCCGAGACCAGAACGAGCAGTTCAAATTTATGCAAGAAAATATTACGGCTGCCCGTGTCAGAGTCGAAGATTGAAGTATGAACGAGATCAGAAACGAGACTCTCATGTCTCACAAAAGCGTGTCCTCATACGCTCTCGTGTCTCGTGAGGGCGAGACTACATGTGTTCCCGCTCTCGCGAGACCACATAGGTCTCGCTCTCGCCTAAATAATTTTCAAAACTCGCTTTTACGAGACGAGACGAGAGATATATCGTTCTCGTGTTAAGCCCTACCCGTGGGCCGTGGGCCCTCCCCGTGAGTATGGATGCATTAGATAGTCTCTACGCGACAAATATAGATTTTTATAATTTTCTACAGATTGATGTGTGTACAAGAAAGTGTATAAATTTTATATATGAATTAATTGTTTTATACCCATTTACCTGAATAACTTTAATATACTCGTTTCATTCAAATGTATTTATTTATTAATGCTGTGGTTATTAATTTTGAAAATGTTATATTACCAATTAGAAACATTGATAATTAAATATTGTTATATTCATATTAACTAGAACACATTGCGTTCGTAATACAAGACGAGAAATTTTCCTATATTTTTTTGCATTTTGCAACAACGTGATTGTTGAACCAAAGTAATTTTTATGTAAATCAAAATATAATTAAGCGTCGTGATGAAATGAAACATGTTTGTACTTATATAATTGCATTGGCATTTAGCAAAACCACAGACATAAATATAAACAAAAGAAATATCATCTAGAAATCTGATAAGTATCGAAAACTAAGATATTAAATACTTTGTAAAATGAGTCGTTTCTTCAAAAGTTAATATTTTTATAATACATGTATACATTTCGTTTACAATATTAACATCCTCAGTATAACTAACTCATTTATACTGGACATTTCAGTTCTAATTTTCCGAGTATTTTAACATATACCGCGTATTCATGAATTATTATTCATAATATCATAATTGTTTTAACATTATTGAAGGAATGATAAAATGTTTCATTTTAAGTTTCATAGTACATTTTATTGGCCCCAACCTTTATATCTGCGGCCAGAAAAATAATAAATAATATGAATTTTATTATTAATTATGATTACAAAATAATTATACGGCTGACAAATAATTTAGAAATAGTTTTCGTCGTGACTGAAAGTAATCGATTAACATAAAATCACTTTACGAGTTATGACTAAACTCTTGTAAGAAAACTAATTTTTACAGATTTGTCAGTCGTATAACTAATTTATAATCATAATTAATAATAAAATTGATATTATTTTATTTTTTATTTGTTAAATAATGATGAATAATTATGAATTATGATAATAATTCATGAATACACTGTATATGTTAAACTATCCCAAATTAGAACATCTTAAGTCATTACTCCTCGCAAGTGATATTTGTTTCTAATGTTAATCGATTAGTAGTCAAGTACTTCAAGTACTTAGTATTTCAAGCACTACGAAAACTATTTTTTTATAGATTGGCATACGTATAATTAATTTGTAATAATAATTAATTTATAATCATAATTAATGAAAAAATTAATATGATTTATTATTTTCCTTCTATTAAATATATTTTCCAATTTTAATATTATCAAAGCGCGAATTTTCTCATGGAATATAGCTTGATCCAATGTGCTTTGCAGCGTACTTGCCACACTTTTACGGTAGAAGTTCGTTTTAGGCAGAAATTACGGACTTTATTCAATATTTCATATACGGTCTAGCGTACCATCTAATGTTTTTTGAAATTTTTTTCATCTCTTTTTATGACATTTTTGGACTCTTTTTGAACTGTTTGAATTGCAAACTATTAAATGGTTTAATGAATTGACCTGATTTTTTTTCTGTTATTTCCAAACAACATCCTTAACTATCTGTAGAAGTTTCATAACTTTTTCAGTATATTGGTCAATCTCCCGAACATCTTTGTTAAATAGAAATATATGATCTTAAAAACAATTTAACAATATGATAAATAAGTTATTTATCTAGTAATCGTTTAGTGCCACGAAAGTGAACTGGGGCTAGTAACATACAAATATCTGTAGTGTAATTTAATATCCTGCTGGTATTAGCAAGGAAAGTACTTGTTTCAACATGAAATTTGTTTTGTAGTCTTAATAAGGCTTAATATTATAGAGCTACGAACAGGTTGAGTATGTTTATTTATTCGGGCTGTATTTCGCTTTTAATAAGTTTATATGATTATTATGAATGATAATTGATATTGGTGTATGTTAAAATATCACAAATCACAGCAACTTCAGATGATCTGATCAGAAATGTTAGTAAATGTAACATAACTGGTTAGTATTCGCACTAGAAGAGTTTTACATCGTTTACATTATTTATCCTTTAGTGACATTGATTAACGAATTTTCGAATTGAAACTTCAAAATGAATTGTAAGTTATAAAGTTTTTCATCTGTAGCATGAATATTGTCGCTAAAAAACTGGTCAACACCGTTCAAAATCTGACGAAATTTTCATTTCACAAAATATAATCTCCGATTTACGTAAATGAAGTTCAATAATTTTACCCATAATTGGGTTGTTGAATAAAAAAAAATTATCGATTTTAAAACCTTAGTATAAATAATTCGGATGTGCGATGCAAAAAAGTTAAAAAAAAAATCAATTAATTATAAACAATTTAAAAGCGAGAAAATTTTGAAAATAATCACGTGACTCCAAAAGCGTCATAATTTGTTTGTGACGTTCTAAGTGGGAAACTTTATTCATACATAAATATTGTTTATAAAATCGTTGTTTTAGGATTTTTTCGGCGCAGTGTTTATTGGTTTCGACGTTTAAAAATGTGGGACATTTAGAAACATTTTTTGAAGAGTTCTGTTTGTAGTAATCCTACACTATGGAAGCACGATAGCATTTAATATCTTACTTTTAATATTTGCTTTGACATGTCTACTACAACTACTGTATCAACAAAGTCATGCGCGGGTAGAAATTACCTTTCTTACCTTCTTACCGAGTTCAAAAATATATTTTCAATTGGTTATTACAACTTTTTAATTACAACGAAAAAAATAACAAAAAATAGTTTAAACTTATATATCATATATGAGCTTTCGATTTATGACAAATTTTTTTTTATCCAAATACACAATTGGGATACGCAAATTGCAAAACGAATTTCGAAACTTATTGGTACTCTGCTAATTTCTACAAATATGTTTCCATGATAATAATACTGATCCAGAGTCACCTCACTATACATACAAACCAGAAACTCTTTATAACTGCCATAATACAACTTCATAAATCGTATTTATATCTGTGTTTTAATGTGATATTGTTGTGTTCATCTTCAACTTCAACTTTATTTCTGTTAAGATTAGACTCTGTGGCATAAAAAATGCAACACTAAGAAGGGGTATTTTTGGACCAAACCTGGCAGAAAAACTACTTTTTAACTAGTCAAAAGAGGTATTGATTCAAATTTCATACGAAATAATCCAGTGCCCATAGCAAATTTGACGTTTTACTTGTTGTTACAATCCAAATTATCGACTGAATTTCTTGCGAGGTTAAGTCGATCTCGATTTTATTTTTGGTTGAAGTTCTTTCTTTTTTGAGATCTTCTTTGCGTTTTGAGGTTGCCTTTATGCCTAGAGTACGGCAACCTGAAAATTATCCACAACTGAGTGACTTCAACAGAGGCTTACGTGAAGATGGTTTTTCCTTCAGAGAAATTGCTAATCGTCTTAACTCTAACCAAACCTTTGTACTACGGTATTATCAAGAATGCTCTACAGAAGGTCAAGAACGTCGTAGAAGAGAAAGTGGACGGCCAAGACATACAAATGTGGTCCAAGACCGATTAATGGCATTAATATACCGATTAATAACCGATCCATGGTTTAGAAACGAAACACGTCCAGTAACCCATCGTACAGTTTACCGAGAAAGCTTTTGGCTTGCAGTTAGGGAATGCATCTGATATCATTTTCAATCCAGCTAAAATTGTATCGATCCCGTCTTTTTGTGCGCCTATAACGCGGACCTATGTTTTAGAGGCATTTTTTTGGAAAAAAGGAACGCATTATACACCGGCAAATACGGTAATTATTTTAAGAATAGATTATTTTTCACAAAATCAATTTTGGTTGAAAACCATGTGGCGCTATGCGCAGCACGCATTTAAAGTACCTACTCATGCAACATCGCGATTATTTTAACAAAAATTAGCATCACCGGATCCGGTGACCGATAAAGGTTTAATGATGCCGGTTCCGCCGGATTACCGGATCCGGTTTTCCGGATTGCAATCCCTACTTGTAGTCCTATCGACCACATCGTGTGCTTTCGCTGACGGCTCGTCATCGACAGCAACGTTTGGAGTTGTGTACCTTGCGACTGGATTAGGACGTGGAATTCCATAGAGTGGTCATCAGTGACGAATCCCGATTGTGCTTGGGAATGCAGGTTGGTCGTATGAGGTTTCGTTTTCTGTTAAGGGGCATCTGTATCATTTAGTGGGGGTTATGGTATGGGGTGCTATATTCCATAAACAGAAGCAGGTTTCAGTTGGTATTTATCCGAGGAAATATGAATGCCCTCCGATATGTTGTTAAGGTGGTAGAATGCCATATACTTCCATTCCTCCAGGAGTTGGAGGACCCAATTTTCCAACAGGATAATGCCCGTCCCCACATTGCAAGGCATTCTATGGAGCGCTGAGAAGAGGCTAACGTCAATATCTTGCCTTGCTCAATCAGATCTCGCGACCTTTTACCCATCGAACATGTGTGGGACATTAAGAAGACTCAAGCAATTAGCCCATCCACAGACACTAGAAGCTCTCCGACATAAACTGCAGATTGCCGCGGATGTAATACCTCAGAGAGAAATCGGCAACCTGGTGGAATCAATGCCCAGAAGGTTGCAAAATTGTGAAACTAATAGGGGTGATCCAACACTTTATTAATAAAAAATGTCTATCTTTTGTTTAATTTCTTTGAAAATATAATCAATTACTACTCGACTAGTAAAACATTTCGGCCAAGTTTATTTCAAAAATTCCTACCCCGTCTTGAAGTTGCATGTTTTATATCATAGTGGTATAGTTGAAACGTATTTATTTGCAAATGTTCTCTCTATGGAAAATTTTGTAACAATTAGCGAAGAAAATATTTATAATTTATCTAAAAAAGAATTTATTATTCATCTTTATTGAATTTGACCTCTTAATTAATTATCTAATTAACTTTTTTAATTGTGCTTGATATAAAACCAACTGTTGCGAAACCACCAGCAGTTATCAATTTTATAACAAATTACGGAAAATTTAATTCACAGCAAAATATTTTTCTAAACAAATCTATTTGACCTTAATATTATTATTGTTATTTTTATCTACGAGTTAAAACTAGTTTCTATTACATTTTTGTATGTAAGAATTAAATATACCTATAAATCAAGCTTCAAGTATTTGCTTCGGCAATACATATATTAAATCAAGCTTCAATGTTGATTCAAAACCCTAATGCCATTTACTTTTTTAACAGTTTTTAGTAAAAGTTAAAATAGTAACTTCTAACGTTAAAAACAAAAACCATGGTTAATTTCCAAAAATCATCTTAAATAAACTAAATTATAATTACTAAATATTGAATTAATTATATAAAATTTTATTTTATCATGTATTTATTAACTCACTTTTCGGTCTGTCTATTTTCTCCTCCTGTCCGGAGGGATTTTTGCAATCAATTTTATACTAACTTTCCTATGACCAAGAAACTTTAAACATTTAATTTCACATTAATTAAGTATTTTTAAATTCAATAGCTTCAATCCTGTGTTCAAGCAACACCGAGGTTAGTTAACTGATCAAAAATAAAGATCAAGAAGTAGAAAATAAAATATATACAAAAATCTTTTTAAAAATCACGTTTATTAATATTAATGCCGTAATAATTCTTAAGAATCGTATAATAACTTGTTCCCTGTATTGAAACGAAGTTTTATCATCATGGATGCATCCGATACCGATATCGATACTTATATATTGGCGATAACAATGATACTGATATATCGGCGAAAACCAACTATTTTTCCGATATATTGGAATCGGCAATATTAATTTGCCAATACACCGATATATTTTAAATTCCGCGCTATGACCATCCATCGTATAAACGCACAATCCCCGCGCTTAGTTCCTTCATATAAACGAGTCACAATTTATCTACGCACGGGGAATCCCCGCGTGTTCTAATTTCATTCGGCTAGTGGCAGTGACTTGGGATTGTGGCATTTCATTCACTACATACTAGGGTTCATACAAAAACCGACTTTTTTAAAAACCGGTTTTCGAATTCCAGATTTCCAAAAAACGGTTTTAGCCGGTTTTCGAATTTTTGTCAAAAAAAATACAATAAGGAAAAATATTGAATTTAATTTATATAAAATAACAAAAAACGATATCAATATGAAAGTCAAAATAAAAGAAAAGTTTAGGATCACACATTACTTGTACAAAATAACGAATTGAACGAATTGAAACAAAAATTTAAAATAGTATTTATTTATTTTATTTATCTTAATTTCTCCCAAGATAATAGGATTAAAAAAAACTTAAAATATCCACTGAACGGTGGCTAAGTCTTATACTTCGTTCACTTCGCTACTACTACTCGGTCACTAGCTAATGAGCTTGGTTTTATAGTTTTCAGAGTTTTCAACAAATAAAAAATTTACGTTTTTGGTTATTTTATTTGCCTTAAATAATGAAAATTCAGCTTTCAGTCTGCTTGGATTTGTATGTTTTTCTTCAGGGTCTTCAAGAATCTTATAAATTGATTTTTCCATGGCTTCCTTTAAAAACGCACATTGATGAGTAGCTTCTTTGATTTGCTCTTCATCAGAATCGCATTTTTTGTTTTCACATAAGAATTTGGAAATATTCCAGACAATATTTTTCTAGATAACTTTTTCTAGATAATTTCGGTTTTTGAAGCTAAAGAAAGTACACTAGATTTCCTTGATAAACTGGAAATATTTTATGGATTTTGTAAATACAGCAAAAGATTTGCTAATTATACTTGTCTTCTTTCTTGAATTCTTTCTTCCAAAGCATATAATAATTTCTAACTTATTTCAGTGTATACATTTTTTTTGAATCATTGAACAGAAATTTAAATACAACTTCACTTGTTAATAAATTGGCATCTCGTCGCTCTAAGGCTTCAGCTGCTATACGAATCGGTCCCTTTATGAAGTTCCAAAAGTTTATTTGTTTCATTGCATAACAAAAAAGTAACATAACATAACAACATTGCATAACAACACCTAACCTAACATAAAATAAGTCAGTTAGGCATGTCTTTTCCATGTACGCAGGGCACCATGCACTAGCATTTGACAACGCAACTTGCAAAGTTATAAAAATATGTCTGCTGCCCATTGCATAAAATGAATAGCATATCAAATAAGTTATGTAAAAATTCATTTTTACGAAACTTGATTTCTTTGAAACCGGTTTTCTTAATTTAAAAACCGGTTTCCAAATGTGACAAATTTATTTTAAAAACCTGTTTTTTTTAAACCGGGTTTGAAAAACCGTCAAACCCTACTACATACGTATAAGTAGCTACGTAACCGTAAACGTGGTGTTAAACAAAAAATTAATCAACAATTATGTCAACCTCGAATCACTCGAATTATATATGGAATCACTTTGAAGTATCCGTTTCTGAAAATACTAAAGCAATATGTATATATTGTAGAGAAAATGTGTCCCGTGTGCCAATTGAAACAATTATATCACATCTAACTTGTGCATCCGCATAAAAAGGCACCATCAGAGTGAATTGGACACCGCTTCAGTGCCGAAGACAGCAAGGAGTGATGACAATGGCCCACTGTCTATATAACCTTTATTGGCATAATTAAAAAAAAATTCAAAACCATACAAAACATTCAGTAAGTAATCAAAAGCATGAAACTAAAATCCCATTAAAAAGATCAAAGAAATTTGACCACACTTAACCACATAAATACCTGTACATCGCTCATCTACCTACTCTTCAAATCCTACTCCATACAATTTACAAATCAACCCCAACACTCAAAAACTACCCCCGCGCACCTGCTTTTTCCACCTATTCACTCTGATTATAAACGACAGTCCCTTCCAGCTCTCGTCCATGCACTCACTCCAATTCTTCACCAATAAAACGTACCATTCGACTTAGTCAATAAGGTAGACTTAGTCAATAAGGTAGGCTAT
Source organism: Phosphuga atrata (assembly GCA_944588485.1). Classification (NCBI taxonomy): domain Eukaryota; kingdom Metazoa; phylum Arthropoda; class Insecta; order Coleoptera; family Silphidae; genus Phosphuga; species Phosphuga atrata. The sequence continues at coordinate 63,902,945 of OX155893.1, read as the reverse complement.
CAATGATTATTAAAGAAGCTTCGCCGGAATTACAAAATGCTATCACGTTTCTACATTACGGGAAAAGTTATAACCGAAATATAGCATGCAATTACATGCCAACATAGCATATAATCTACAGAAGACTTTTCAAAATTGGAATGTACAGGTCAAAGTTCGAGCAATATTTACCGACAATGCTGCAAGTATGGGAGTCGCTATCAGATAGATTCAACAAACATACAATTTACTGCCCATCAAGTGTTTAACTCATTCACTACAATTGGTAATTGAAGGTATCCTTTTTAAATAGGATCAGGTAAATATCATGATTACTAAAACACAGGCTATCCTATCATTGGTCATTTTAATAATTCTACAAGCAGCAGCAAGATTTTAAAGGAACTCTTAAAGGACTCGAAAACGTTAAGGCGATTGCTGGAGCATACATTAACTATCGGAGGGTGCGGTTAAACTTTTAGCTTAACCGGTGCTGCCGCCGGGCGCCGCTGGCGATCCGATATACACATAAAAAGTTCTACACAGATAAAACTAGATTGCAAGACAAGTAATCAATATTATTAAGAACAGATAATATATATATATATATATATATATATATATATATATATATATATATACACGATACTAACTTATTAAAGCGGAACATAGCTTGAATATATAAATATATTCAACCTGTCCGTAGCTCTATAATATTATTAAGTCTTTTTAAGACTACAAAACAAATCTCATGTTGAAACAACAGATATTTGTATGCTATTTAATAGTCTTCTGTCCACTTTCGTGGCACTAAACAAAAACCAGATAAATAACATTGTTTTTAAGATTACATGTTTCTATTTGTGAATATGGATCAGCAGACGCGTTTCGAGATATATCTCTCATCAGTGCAGCTTTGCTCTGATGCACTAATGCTGTGCATTTTTTATAAAGTTACAATGAAAATTATCGTTAGATAAATATTTATCCAGAATTAATATCTATTGCAATAGAAGAACAAGATTTTTATCTACAGAATGTGTTTTTTTAAACAAACTTCAAGTGGCGCATTCTAAAGTATTTAATAATTGATAATGATTTTGAAAATCTCGGTCAAAGTCATAGATATTAATAAGAAAACTAGTTCACGGCATACAATCTTTGTTAAAACAAATAAATATTGCAGCTTTAATTGTGCTATTATTATTATAGTAATTGTGCAACGTTCCTTGGAAAAAATTTAAAAATGCAACGTTTTTTTTTCAAGGTGAAAATTGAATATATCAGTTTATGATATCGTTTTTTTATAGATTCCTTATTTCATGTAGATAAATAGTTTCGTCGAATGCGCATTATAATGAACGTAGATAATAGAAATTCATAAAAAATGGTTTGTTCTTGAAAAACAGAGATAAACCAACAAGTGTTTTTCATAAATTCTAGTAATGTTTGCAATATCGAGAATTTAGTAGGTTCACATCATAAAATAGAAATCACTTTCAATAAATATTTTCAAAATTGTAAACGCAAAAAGAAATACGATATTATGTTATTAGCAGTAAAAATGATTTTTTTTTTATTCGCTTTACTAGTCAGACAATCCAACTAAGGCACAAACTATTCATTTTTGTCAATCAGAATAGCTTGAGAAAATATGTGATTAAAATCTTACAATTATTCCGAATTAATATCTACTAATATTTTCAACCGTCAAAAATTTTCCATATAAACCTACATGATATATTTATAAAAATATGTATTTCCATATGAACCATATAGCTTATTATGTAATCTAACTATTAATATTAGATTTTCATTATTTTTATAAAGTATATTTCTGTTTCAGGACCATGTTATGGCGTACGGCATACACAGATCTTGCTTTTGTTCCTGTTGATTATGATTGGATATGCCATGAGAGTAAATCTTTCTGTTGGAATTGTGGCTATGACGAAGAACGATACAAATCCAGATTTTCCGGTAAGCGAACCAATGAATTAACTTCAAAATAATTACTATAAATGTTGTGAAGAACATACGACTGTTCCTTAGATTATGTGCATTATGGACACATTACATGTATTTATGACCGATAAATTTTAATAAAGCATTTCAAGGATTTTTTAGTTCGAATAGTTATTTCCGTTGCAGGCAAATCATAATTAGCGTACAATTCAATTTTCAAAAACACCTCACACAATCCTTCTGACAATACATTCTGAGTATTACTTTAATAATGATTGACAATATCATTACTTAAGTTTGATGGAAATACTGTCGTTAGTAATGAGTAATGACCCAGTACGGTTCCAGCGTCATTAATCAGTTAAAACTGTATAGTCTCTTATCTAGTCTATAGTCTCTTTATAGAATCCATATTAACACTATGTAGGCCGCTCGATTACAAACATGAACATAGCCAAGGGGCGGCTTTTTTAAGAATTATTAAAAAGAAGTTTGTATAAAATTGTGAAAATACAAAATAAAGAAAATGCAAAATAATTTTCCATAGAAAATCGTAAAAGTTATAAATTTTCCGATTCAAAATATTCTAAGGCCAGTTCTCCCGAAAGGAAAAAACAAATGGCATATTTTCCAAATTCCAGTTTTTCCGACGGTAAAATTTTTTTTTCCTGTGGTGCTGACGTCTACATCGAACGTCAACAGTTTCTAAAACCTATTTTTTTTTTTCGTTTCACTATTTTCCGTCAAAACGAGGAAAATTCTTTGTTTCGGAAAATTCTTCACTTTTACAAGTAACGGTTCAATACCCTAACGGTAGTTTTACCAAAAATAAAGAAGGAATTAAGAAATTTTCAAAAATTTCTTTACTTCCCTATCGTCTGGTGGGAAACTACAAATTTTCCAATGACTGCTTCTATTCCTCATGGTCTGATCCAAAGTGTAAGTAAAGATTTTTCCGAAAATCATGGAAAGCCTCCGAATTGCCTCAGTTCCCCAGAATGTTGTCCAAAGCCCAAGGGACAGTTTTTGAGAAAATCAAGGAAAAACTCAAATTTTACACAAAACTATGGTTTTCTAGGGAAAATTCCCAAGCTATTCAAAACGAAAATTTCCTATAACCCCTGGAAACTGATTTTCCAGATCCAAATATTCGAGGACGAAACGGAAAACTGCCGACTTCTTCAGTCGACTTTCTTCGGTCAGCTTTCCAGCGGGAAAGTGGCGCGGAAACGCAGAATACGATAGACCCAAAACTGACCCAAAACTGAAGAAACAGGCGGAAGAGGAAAGTTTAATTAATTTGGAAGAACTATTTTTTTATAAGGGGTCCATCCTGCCCCGACGGCCACTCGCAGAGGGGCGCTAAATGGTCTCCGAGACAAAAGAAATTTCCTCTTTATTTTTCTATCATTATCATTAAAATATTATTTATATTTTATACATTAAAATAAAAAAAAAATGGGTGCCAATAAAGTGTCGTGCCTGGGGCCAGCTTTGTTCGTCACGCCACTGTATCGCCAATTAAAGTGTTAATATTCAAGAAATTTATATAAAAATATGTGATTCTCCATAGACAAGTTGTGCGGCAATGAAGAAAATGATGTAATTTTAAATGATCTTGAAAGGTTGAAAAGTAACAGCGCACAGTGTTAGCATTAATGATATTACTTACATGAAACTTACACATTATCGTGTAAGGCTGCTCTAGATTACATTTTTTTGCTGATATACATAAGTTTGTACCATTTTTCTTGCCTTTAAACACGCTTTATTTATTGAAAACCTACATTTTTTTGCCTACAACATGTGACCGCTATATTTCGAGGGTGAGTTGCTTTATTGACCAGTCTTCTAGGCATATCAGCTTGGAATCTAACGGAAGAAGCTGAATATTTATATACACCTTTATTTTAGTATTACAAATGTTGTCTCAAAAGTCACATGTGTCAACATGTGAGCGTCCTTAGATATTCAAGGTCAAAGGTTACAAAAATAATTTGTTTGAGAATATTTCATTTTCTCTGCCTCCTATCGTACTTGCATTTATTATGGAAGTTGTAGAGAATAAAATTCTCTACAAATTTCATCTAAAACCTTTTTTATGCGTCGAACTGTTTTTGAGATAGAGGGCGCAAAGTGCCAATTAAATATTAACCTAACTTAACCTGTCTTACACTCACAATTTTGCCCAAAAATGTGCAATACTCAAATCAATAAAATAAAAACAAAGTCCTATTCTTTAATCCTTACGAAAGAAGATAAATCCAATTCGATTGTCGAAAGAGAACAAACAGTAGATACATTAATAAAATGAACTCATTCATATTAACAGAAAACCTCTCAGAAAACAGAAACTCTCTTGAATAAAGATCCCCCACCAAAATTCCAATATCCAACTAAAAACCTTTTAAAAGATATTATAACTTTGCTCACAGAATTAGAAAAATTTAAAATTACCAATCAGATTCCTATAGCCACCAGGCTCTACGGTTTCGTAAAAACTCACAAACCCGATTCTCTCATCAGAACAGTTGTCTCAGTTATATTAATAGTGTATCAAGAATTTTAGCAATAAAGCTAAATACACTTATAAAAAATACCCCAAATTTACTCCAAATATTCTGCGAAAAATTCACTCGCCATATCTGAACTCCTTAGATCAAAAACAACCTTAATAAACTCAAAGTTTGACCTTGAAAAGCGATGTTAGTGTGTTTTTTTACTTATATACCCACGAAGAATGCCTCCAAATTATCAATAACATTCATCCGAAAACAAAATAAACTTTTTGTCCTAACTTTAATTCATTATATATATATATATATGTGTGTGTGTGTGTGTGTGTGTAAAGAAAAATATAATTTTCTTTAATATTACTCGCTTAAAAACAGCATCATAGTAGTCCGAGATAACGGACAACGGATAACCTAGGCAACGGATACTATTTATTATTTTATTTATGTTATAATTTTGTAAAACTAGTTTAGTGAATTGGAAATCGACATTACAATTAAAAACATTAATGTCGTTTCTTTTCTTATAGTTAAGATTTTGTTATTAGAATTTATAATATTGTTTTTAAAATTTGTTTAATATTGTTCATAAATAAATTCTTTTCTTATAGAGCACCTCAAGATTGTTTTAAATTGACTGTGTCGACCTAATCAGTAGAAAATACCATTATAAAACGACAATTTTTGTCAGAAAATGGAAAAGTTGAATGAAATTTACGTTCGAAGTAAAGGCAGCAACAGACGAAAAGTCAAACCATATAGTTATAACCTCAATTGTCACACAAGATGACAAAATTTTCCTGATTCCTGAGGAGTTTCAAGCAGTATCAATTCACAAACTTATCTACGCCTCTAAAGCTTATGCTACAGTAAAAAATACATTGAAAAAAAGACATCAACTAGAAGTGTATGGTTAAAAATGACAGAACATATACTAAAAACATATGTGGATGAGGATGGAAATATGATTTTTCCAATTTAGACCAATTTTTAGAGGAAATTACAGAAGAAAAACTGACTATTGCCAATGAAGGTAATTCAGAAGATCCAATAGTGCAAGTTTTAGAAAAATTAGTTGAAAATCAGCACAAAAAAGAAAAACAAAGTATAAAAAAGTTAGCAGATAGGTTTGTACTTGAAAACTTTGATGGAAAAAATATAAGCGCATATTATTGGATGTAATATGAAATATTTGAAAAAGCATGCGATAGGTTTGATATAGTAAGAGACGAAGAAAAAATTGAAATCTTATTTCTGGAAAAATCAGGTACAGATTGGTATTCATCCATGATGATCAAGTTTAGTTTACATTCAGAATGGTTAGAATGGAAATCAAATTTTTTACAAACTTATGCCAATAAGGGTTGGACTGTAAGCAAATATGCTTTATTTTTTAAGTATCAATCAGGATCTTTGATAGAATATGCAATAAAAAAAGAAAAACTCTTACTTGAAGTTAGAAAGACAATTGATCAGGGGACCTGAATCGATATAATTGCTGCCGGTTTACCAGATTTTATAACAGATAGGATAAACAAAGAAGGAATTATAGAAATTAAAAACTTATTTAATGAACTTGGCAAATTAGAACGTTTAGTTACAAAAAAAATATATATTAAAAAAAAGATGACACAAAGCCGATAAAAGAAAAATTTAACATTTGTGAAAAGTTAAAGAATGGTGTGCGCTATCACTCAGAAGAAATGTGCTGGTTCAGAACAAGGAATAATAATGAAAGAGAAAAGGATAAGAAACAAATAAAGTTCATTAACAATGCAGAATTGGAGTATGAACTACAGTGTGAGGACCAAAAAAACTAATTGTGCCGCCATTAATTAAAGTAAAATTAGTATTGAATGATAAGGTTAAAGTATTTGGGATCTATGATTCAGGCTCTAATGTGTCATTGATAAATTCAAGGTTAGTGAACATAAATAATGAGAAATCAAATCATTCAAAGAATGCTAGTTTGAAAATAATTAATGGCATTAAAAATGCAATTGACAGGATAACACTGGATGTAACCATTTTTAATGTCAATAAAAAAATGGATGTCTTTGTAATAGACAAAGAAAATTTCGAGTACGATTTTTTAATTGGTCTTGATTGCATAAAGCAGTTTTACTTAACACAAAACGAAAATCTAGAAATTGTTCAGAAAGTTCCTATACAAAGAAGTCAAATAATTTCCAAGAAAAAAATCAGATAATGGCGTTTCTAAGGAAATAAAATCTGATAATTCAATAAATTTCAATGAAGATTTCAAAGGATAAAACTTCGAAATTTGTATAAATCTGGACTACGATAAACAGGAAGTAATTGATAACTTAATATTGAACCATAAATCTGTATTTGCAAAGGATAAATATGACATCGGAACAGTAACGGGTTATGAAGCTCGCATTGATCTATTGGTAGAAAAATATTGCAGTAAAAGGCCATATCGTTGCACAATTGAAGATAAAAAGGAGATTGAAAAACAGATTGCAAAATTGTTGGAAAAGAATATAATAGAAGAATCTTATAGTCCGTTTGCAGCCCCAATTACATTGGCTTATAAGATAGATTTTCGAGATTTAAATAAAATTGTTATCCCTCAATCGCAGCCGTTTCCACTTATTGAAGATCTTATGGTAAAGACAAGAGATTGCAAGTTTTTCTCAACATTGGACTTAAACTCAACATTTTGGTCGATACCTCTACGAATTATAGACAGATACAAGACTGCATTCGTCACTCAAGAGGGTCACTTCCAATGGACGTGTTTGCCATTCGGTTTAAGAACCGCACCAGCTACATTTCAGAGAATAATGTGTAACATAATACGGAAACAAAAACTTGGAGACTTCACAGTAAATTTCATTGACGACATCCTAATATTCTCTAAATCTTTCTCAGATCATGTTAGACATCTTAAACAGCTGTTTCAGGCAATAAAAAATGAAGGTTTAAGATTAAAATTTTCAAAATGCACATTCGCAGCTAACTCGGTTAAATATTTGGGTCATATAATCAAAAATAATTCAGTTAGGCCTTTGAAAGATAACTTGATTTCAATTAGAAACTTTCCAAATCCAAAAACGCAAAAAAATGTGAAACAATTTTTGGGAAAGATAAACTTTTGTCACAAGCATGTGCCAAAAATAGCATTGAAATTGGATCCATTGCATAACCTTTTGAGAAAAGGACAAGTCTTTAATTGGACAAAGGCGTGCCAAGAGTCATTTGATGAAATGAAAAACATTTTATGTTCTCAACCAATTCTAACCATTTTTGATCCAAAGTTACCTATACACATATACACAGATGCTAGTATACTAGGAGTAGGAGCCGTCCTAAAACAGCCACAAGAAAACAATGAGGAAAAGCCAGCAGCATACTTCTCAAAAAAATTGAACGAAGCTTAAAAAATGAAGGCTATGGAATGCCTAGCAATCAAAAAATGTATTAAGTATTAAGAAATTTACGGTTTTTTTCGATCACAAGCCATTGGAGAATATAAACATAAAATCAAGAACAGATGAAGAATTAGGAGACCTAACGTACTACCTATCACAATATGATTTCCAAATTAATTATTCTCTAGGAAGATACAACATCGAAGCAGACTGCCTAAGTAGAAATCCAGTGCTAGAACAAAATGAGAACCTAGATAAAAGTAGTAGTAACTTAATAAAATTAGAAGATATTTTAGAAGATCAATTAAAAAATGACAAGATACAATGCATAAGAAACAAGCTAATATCAAAGAATAATGTTTATTATAAGAAAAAAAGAAAAAAATATTCTATCAGAAATTTGCAGTATAGAATTTATTAAAAATGTACATACAGAACTAGGTCATATTGGAATTAAACAGATGCACAAAATGATCAGCTCATGGTATACAGCAAAAAACATGACAAAAAACATAATAAAAACCTGCGAAAATTGTGCTGTATGTATAAAGAACAAATCAAGAGGAAAAAATAAATATGGTTTGATGTCTCATTTGGGTCCTGCCACAAAACCTTTTGAAATATGTTCTATTGATACGATTGGAGGTTTTGGGGGTTCACGGTCAACAAAAAGATACTTACACCTGCTATCGGATCATTTCACAAAGTACGCATATATTACGCATACAAAATGCCAATGATTTCATCAAACTAGTGAACTCTACAGAAACTGACGACATTGGCATGATTCTTTCAGAACAATATCCGGGTCTCAATTCTAGAGAATTCAAAACATTTTTAAATTAAAAAAATATTCCAATCATTTTTACTGCAGTGAACTCACCTTTCTCAAATGGCTTAAATGAGAGATTAAACCAAACACTAGTTAATAAAATCAGATGCAAAATAAATGAAAATGACAAAAAAGTAGCATGGACAACTATAGCACATAATTGTGTAAAAAACTATAATGAAACGGAGCACACTGTCACTGGATACGCACCAAAGTATCTACTAAATGGCACAGATGTTACAATTTTACCAAAAGAACTAAAACTCAAAAAGACCAAACATGATTTGATTAAAGAAAAACTCAAAAACACAAACTCTGAAAAACACAAAAAGTTCACATAATTACAACAAGATAATTTACGATAAAAACCGAAAACACTGACTTTAAAGTTGGTGATACCGTTTTTGTGGACAATGGAAACAAACTAAATAGGAAGAAGCTCGATGAAGTAAGAATCGGATCCTACAAAATTGCAGAAAAAATGTCAAACTCAATCTATAAGATAAACACTGGCCGACAAAAAGCAGAGTCAAACTTTTTCCATATCTCAAAATTAACCCCAGCTCATGCGTTTATGAACCCTGAAGAGGATACATTAAAGATATTTTTTCTCTGAGGGAGGGAGATGTAAAGAAAAATATAATTTTCTTTAATATAACTCCGCTTAAAAACAGCATCATAGTAGTCCGAGACAACGGACAACGGATAACCTAGGCAACGGATACTATTTGTTATTTTATTCATGTTATAATTTTGTAAAACTTAGTAAATTGGAAATCGACATTACAATTAAAAACATTAATTGTCGTTTCTTTTCCTATAGGTAAGATTTTATTATTAGAATTTATAATATTGTTTTAAAAATTTGTTTAATATTGTTTATAAATAAATTCTTTTCTTATAGAGCAACTCAAGATTGTTAAATAGACTGTGTCGACCCAATCAGTAGAAAATACCATTATATATATATATATATATATATATATATATATATATATATATATATATATATATATATTGTTACAGATATCTGTACTACCTGTAGTATCTGTATGTGTTACTCTTCTGGTATTTTTCCGGTTTCCCAGATGTTTTCGATGATTCTGTGTATTTTAGGTGTAATGTTTTCATGGTCTAGCTTCCAGATTTCCGAAATCAGTCCATCTTCTCCAGGTGCTTTGTTATTTTTCAGTGATTTTATTATGTTCACAATTTCTTCAAGTGTAGGGTGTTTGGAATCCAGGTTAAGTTCTGGCTTTTCGAACTGTAGTTTCTGTGTTGGTTTTTGACAGTTGAGTAGTGTGTCAAAGTATCTTGCTAATATTTCATAGTTCTTTTTAGGGTTTGTCTCCAATGATACGTCTTGCCTCTTGAAGCATAAGCTCGGTGGTTGATATGCTGTCATATTTTCCCTGAATATTCTGTAAAAATTTCGTGTGTTGTTTTTGTTGAAGTCCTCTTCTATATCCTTCAACCTGTTGTTTTCATAACCTCTTTTTTCTCTGCGGATTATTTTGGAGGAGGCCTTCTGTATCTTGTTGAATTCTTACCATTTTTCGGTTGTTCTGTGGCTGTTAAATTTTTTCCAGGCTTGTCTTCTGTCTTCTATAGCTCTGTCGCATGCAATGTTCCACCATCTGTGTTTCCTTTTTCTCGGTGGTTGCCCCAATTGCAACAATTCTTTAATTTTTCCTGACAGTTCTGTTCAATTGTTACTCTCAATTTTTTTAACTTTTTCTGTAGTTTCTTTCTTGTTTAATTGTAGGTACTCTGGGTCTGTTCTGAAAGTTCTGTTGGTTCTCTTGATTTGTCTGTAGGGTATAAATTTCACTTTGATTTGTAGGAGATGATGATCGGATTCGAAAAATCTTTTCCTTGTCCTAACATTCATAATTTCTCTGGTGTTTTTCTTGGATGCCGCTATGTGGTCAATATGAAATTCTCCTAGGGCGTTGTTGGGAGATGTTGGGAGAAGTTCGTAGTTTGTTGTGTGGTTTCTGGAATTGCGTTGACATGATTTTGAGATCGAAATTCCTCCTTGTCCTCTTGTGGGCAGTGTGTTTTCCTGTTGTGTCTCTGAATTTTCCTTCCCTGCCTAATTGGGCATTAAAATCTCCTAGTAACACTTACCTGCTTCGTGGGGATTTTGTTCGTGGTTTCTTATATATATATATATATATATATATATATATATATATATATATATATATATATATATATATTTATATATATATATATATATATATATATATATATATAACCAGCTAGTGCCAACAATATATTCCCCTTCACATCAAATCAGCCAATATCACATAATTATCTAGCTTTTCCATCACTCTTATCGAGGACTATTATGTCAGAGCATGGTTTCAGATTTAACTTTCATTTCTCTCACATATTTTCGCGAAAACGCGAAAAATAGCAAACATTTTTCAAAGACAAAATCTACAACTGGCATTTAAACCTTTTTCAAAATTATCCCTCATATTATTTAATGCTAAAGACAAAATCGACCACCTCAAAAAATCCGGCGTATATGAGATTCATTGCAATAGCGTGTACGTAGATCAGACACATAAATCCTTCAAAATAGATCAAAATAGATCAGAGAATCTGAAAATCTTGCATAATTGCAACAAAGGGCCGAAGTTTAATCTCCTGGAGTCATCAGAAATTCATCAAGAAACAAATCCAATCTATCCGCAATCCATCAATTAATCTGCTTAACGAGCAAATCGACTTAATGTTTTCACAGCTTTTTAATCTAATGCAATCGTCTCCAGATTAGCCCCATCTACTGTTATAAATACAATCTCATCAATTTGTATTCCACTTGAAAATGACCTTCAAAAGTCGAAACTCGAGTCGTCTATAGTGCTTCTTTGATGTTAAATGCAACTTCACATATTATAAAATATTTTCACAAAAAATAGTAGTAAAAACAAAATAAATATGTATTTGAATTCAGAGTATAAATATTATTGCAAAACATACAGATTTTTTTATCATAAATGCAAAATTTTGTAGCCAAATTTAGGGATTCTACGAAATTAACAAAATTATATTTCATTTAATTTAATATGAACTTATCGAATTTTATTTCGAAACGTGCATTACTATTAACAATTTTTATTTTGTAGAGAAAAATGCAGTTTTCAAATATTAAATACAATTAATAATAGAATACAAATGAGGCGTGTAGATGCAAAATTATCTACTATCAAATTTTACTTTCCGAAATATTCAAAAAAACCTAATTTACATGGTTATAATTAAATATTGGTGATAAAATTTTGTCACTAAACAACAATACTTGTTTTAAATTGTGGAACATTGTTTTCATACAACATAAGTTCATACAAACCGCGTTATTTAGATCTAACATATACAAATAGATACTCTTGCAGCTTAGATCAATTTGTTATATTTGTATGTAACTTCGTTATCATATACAATATTAAAATAATAAAATATTGTTGCTGTTATTGAAGATTACATTTAATAACTTAACGAAACACAATAAACAAAACAAAATAAATATAACATTATAGTACAAGAAATATATATATTATTATTGTTGATGGTGAATTGAGATAGTGAATTTTTCAAGCAGATAGTGAGTTTTGCACCTATCACTGAATTTTAAAACGAATATTTCATCTTAAATACTGATTGTGAGTTTAGCTTCAAATCAACCTTTATCATACGTTGGAGAATTCGGCATTCAAATCGCTCGAAACACTAACTTTTCAATTTTTGTCGAATAAGTGAGATTTGCATCTATACGTCTCAAATATACGAAATTCAAATATGCACATATTATTAAAATCTTATTAATACAGTCAATTTGATAACGTATAATTGTTTATAAATTTTTATAAACAATAATAACTTGTTAAGAGAAGAAAGAAAAAAGATGGTTGCGACCGTTAATATGCGGTCATCCATACTTACTCTGAATTGAAAAATTTACTATATTTTTACCACTAGTTTGTGAAAATATTATATAACTTGTGACGTTATATAAATTTACACAATTAACACGACTCGAGTTTCGATTTAACACGATTTTAACACGATTCGACACGACCTTCATCAGTCGAAACTCGAGTTTAGTGTTAAGTCTGAAGATTTAAATAACTGCACAAGTTATATAATATTTTCACAAAACTTGGTGGTAAAAACATAGCGAGTTTTTCAATTGAGACTTGTTACAAGAATCATGAAAGTTTGAGTTTTAACATTCAACATGACAACGCTATTATTAAAAGTAATTATTTTTCAATTGCTTTATGTTACTAATGCATTTTTATATTACTTTTTAACAGACTTACGACTGGGATGATAAAAGTATTATCTTATCGTCCTTCTTTTGGGGCTATGTAATTCCACAAGTTGGGGCCGGCCAAATGGCAAAGAACTTCGGACCCCGATGGGTACTGATTACTTCCATGGCAGTCTGTTCTTTATTCTGCACTCTAATACCAGTCATGGCCGAACTGGGATCTTACGGTGTAATGATATGCAGAGTTATCCAAGGATTCTCTCAAGGATTTTTCTACCCATGTGCGCACAATTTATTAAGTAAATGGGTTCCCTTAAATGAAAGAACTAGAATGGGAACTTTTGTGTATGCAGGTAAAACTAAATATTATATTAAAAATCTAAACACAATTTTGTCTTATCCTTTTTGGACCAGTTACCTTTCTGAATATTATTTTGTGTCTAGAATTGTATATTAAAAAATTGGAGGGGAATTGTTTTGTGTGATTTGTGGTTGTGAAAAAAGTTTTCGGAAACCCCGCCGTGTTCCACAAGTTTTTTGAAACTGTTTTCGAATAAATGAAGATCGCGTCGGAGTTTGGAAACAATTGAAAACGGTTTTTAGTTAAAAAAATAAAGTGGAAAGTCGCAGCTTCCATCTATTTTTGTTTGCTTTTCGAAATCTTGTCTGGTTTTTGTAAAACCCGGAAATTAATCTGGGGCAACATTGATGCGTTTAACACAAACTACGGTGGGAATTTAGCGACATTTTTTGGAAATTTTGAAATAATCTCAGATGGAAATTATTCTTGGAAACTGTCGTATAGTGGGATAGACATTGGTTTTTGAAAATCCCGACGCCTTTTCGAAATATTCTGTCTCAAAATTGACTTTTTGGTTTTTGGAACTGTTGTAGAACAATTGAAGATTGCGAGTTTAGAAACTCAAGTTGCAGGGAGAAGTCAGTTTCAACAACATCTCACATTATTTTATTTGATTTTTAACAAAATCAAATTATGGTGAGAATTTTATGAATTTTTCGGGGAATTTTCAATATTTTTGAAACAATCCCAAATAGATGTTTGGGATTTTAGTTTTATTGGTACTAAAAACGGTTTTTGAAAATACCTTTACGTTCTCAAGATATTGCGTCTCAAACCGGACATATTGAAGTATTTTTATATATGAGCCGTTTTGTTTGAGTGTCAAATGAAAGTCAATTTTCAAAAATAAAAAACTCCTTTTTATTTATATTTCTACGTTTTCATTTTGACAAAATATGTCGTCAAATATATTTTTTATTACTCATGCGTTAAAAGTACTTTCTTGGCGCACCTTTTCATTCTTGTTCTGAGACATTTTCTTCATTTTTTTGTGCAACAAATGCCTTTTCTGGTTGTATTTCCACATAACTTGGGAAACGCACGCAAATGGCATATTCAATATCGCTAAGTTACCTTAATAAAACAATTAAATAAATAAATTAAAAACAATCCTAGACCTATATACAATAAATCCAAGACCTTGATATTAAAAAAGAGAATTTAAAAGCAGAATTATTTTTTTTCATTCAAAATAAATATTAAAGTTCTTATGACGAATCCAAGCCACCGGAGACGAGAGATTGAAAAAGCATTTTCTTCATTTTTGGTTTTATTTTTTTGGATGGCCCCTGGATCCCAAACTTGTGAGTTGCCGTCGCATGAGTAATAAAAAATATTATCTGCAACACGGACGGTATTGACAATTGGTCAGGAGAGCGAAATTGGGCGTTCGAACGAAGTGAGTACGCACATTCGCTCGAGAGGGCTTACCGCCCACTTACTTAAACTTACAGCCCTAGTTGCAAAATATACTATACTATATCACAGATTTTAAATAAATTTGGCGATAACTTTCTGCAAAACATAAATATAAAGTATTTAGTTATTTTATTTTTGAAAATTGACTCACAGCGCTCAAAATAAATGGCTTATATAATCTAAGACACTCGATATTGTTACCGTCCAATCTTGTCTCAAAATAATAATGTTTTTATTATTTAGGTGGGCCGTTTGGAACAGTGATAGCTATGCCCGTAACAGGATGGATCTGTAAGAGTTCAATTGGTTGGCCATCAGTTTTCTATATATTTGGTTCAATGGGTTTCCTCTGGGTCGTAGCCTATATCATTTTCGGCTCAAACAGTGTTTCTGAACATAAAAGCATTTCAGATGAAGAAAAGGAGTACATCAAATTTTCACTTGGACATGCCGAACAAGAAGACCACAGTGTAAGTAAAAATATTATTAATTTAATGAATGAAAGCACATTTGTTCTTCAAGTCTAATTTTACATCTTTTCTCTGTAGAGTATCAAAACGCCATGGAAAGAAATGTTTACATCGTTGCCCATGTGGGCTATTCTTATAGCCCATTGTGGTCAGAACTGGGGATTCTGGACACTCCTGACTGAGATTCCGACCTATATGAGTCATATCTTAGATTTTGACATCGAAAAGGTATTAAGCTAATAATTGTTCCTCCTGAATAAAAAAAAACATGTTAGGTACTATAGCTAGATCTAGTTAAAAAATGTTCGCGAAAATAAAATCACGAGTACAAAAATTTCTGCTGTATTTAGATTCTAGATAGTGAATTGTGAATTTCTTTAGATTCTAATATGATATATCTTTAATTACAGAATGGACTTCTATCTGCTCTTCCATATTTCGTGCTTTGGCTACTCAGCTTCGTCTTCGGAGCTTTGTCTGATCTCTTTATTTCCAAAAAAATCTTATCCATTGAAGCAGCAAGGAAAATTACCACAGCTATTGGTACTATACCCCAAAATTTAGAAAAGTCAACTCAACTAACAACTGTTATTTTATTAGGTTTGATTGGACCAGCTTGTGCTCTTATCGCGTTAGGCTTAGTCTCCTCTGATGTAAGCGACCCGACGATAACAATAGCCCTTCTAGTCGTAGCTGTAGGAATAAATTCGGCAACTTATTGTGGTTACCAAATGAATCATATTGATTTGTCTCCAAATCATGCTGGAACTATGATGGGTATCACGAATGGTGCTGCGAATATCTTTTCGATTATCGCTCCATTATCTGTGCAATACATCGTTACAAACGAGGTAAGTTTACAAATATCATAGTTATCGCTTTTTGGATCTTATCTTCTCGAAACGATTTTTAAATCTGGAAAAAAATCTAATCGATAAAGTTTATTTGGATCTTTATCATTGAAGAGTTTTATTGTCTAAAATCGAGTAGTTTATTGTAGAAATTGGGGGCAATGTATAGATTAACGCTAATTTTAGGTTAATCTTATGTAACATTAAAGTGCTTTCCGAAATCTCAAAAAAAAAAAAGTTTTAATAAACGATAAAATAAAATAACAATGTTATGTGTAACAAAAACTTTTATTTGCGTGTTCTTATTTCAAATTGAGATTTCATTAACAATTATGCGATTTTTGGTAATTTTATTTGCATGGCTAATGTAAACCATTATTTTAATATACATTTTTCCAAAGATTTGTTTCATCCATATGTTTAAATTTGTTCTGTAATAGTAAATACATCACTTTCCCATTTTTTTTTTTACAATGGGCCACTGAATAATTTTATTGTTATTTTGTTAGAACGATCCAGAGCAATGGAAAGTAGTTTTCTTTATTGCTGCAGGAGTATACATAGTTTGTGCAATATTCTACACTATTTGTGGAAAAGGAGTAAAACAGACTTGGGATTATATAAAAACAACTCCAGGTAAATATTTTTCTCATTCATATAAATCTAACATTTAAATAAGCCTTTAAATCGCTAATAGACCTTTTCATAGTTGAAATTTTTTTGTGTGCATGTGTCAATTTCCCCCATGTTATACTTCAAAAAGTGACCGAACTTTTTGACGTATAAATAAATATGTGCCCGAAACTTTCATATTCCCGAATTTCAAACTTGTGGAATGCGCATGTGCTTAACTAACCATAAAAAGGTATATTTATAAAATGCATTAATACGTTTGTACATTATATATATATATATATATATATATATATATATATATATATATATATATATATATATATATATATATATATATATATATAGTATATATATATATATACTATATATATATATATATATATATATATATATATATATATATATATATATATTATTACTATTACTATCGTAAATTCCCTTTAAAGAGAGCGTGTAAACTTGAACAAAAATCATGACCGTCATGCGGCGACGTTCTTCCCAAATCCTCTTCATTCGTGCACTATGTTCTTTCTTCCGTTCGTCCGTCCACTTTTTTCCTGGTATCTTTGGGAGCAGTTCTTTATCAAATTTATGGTGCATTATGGTGTTTCTAAATTTAACCCGATCATTCATGTCGTGTATCGTGATGTTTAGCTGCTTGAGGTCTTCTTCAGTTTCCAGTATCCATTTGGACCTATTTTTACTGTTGAAGGTAATTTTGAAAATTTGTTTCGTAATTCTGTTCTGGTCCATTCTGTATATGTGACCAAAAAATTTAGCTCGTCTCTTTCTGAAAGTGTCAGTGATTCTACTGTTTTATAAATTTTTGACGATGGTCTCTTAATCCATATTCCCTCCTTATTCACCGGCCCAAAAAAATTTCGGAGAATTTTACGTTCTTGTTTCTCTATTTCTTTGATTTTTTAGTGACCATGAATTAATGTTGTTTCTGCGGCATAAAGTGCTTCAGGAAGAACGACTGTTTTGTAGTGTTGTAGTTTTGCATTAAGAGATATTGATTTTTTGTTATAATGATTCCAAGTAAGTCGGTAGGCTCTCTGTAATTTTTTTACTCGTTCTTGATTTGCTATTATATTTAGGCCGGACGGTTGGATGATTTCTCCTAAGTATTTAAACTGGGAAACTCTGGATACAGAACCATATTGTGTCTTGATGGGTAGATTGTCGGACGGGGATAGTTCTATATACTGTGTTTTTTCATACGATATCAGGAGACCAGCCTTTTGTGAAATTTCGTGTAATTTTTCAAGTGCATGCTTTGCTGCTTCTCTGGTATTCGATAATATTGCGATAAATCTGGTATTCGATCATCAGCAAACGCCAAACATTTGATATTAGCTCTATAATCTCTTCTCTTACCAATGTGTATTCCCTCAATCTCTTTTTCCCAAGTTCTGATTATTTTTTCCAGGACCATATTAAAAAGAATGGTTGAAAGTCCATCTCCCTGTCGAACACCCGTATGTATTTCAAAAGGTTGAGAAATTGCTCCACCAAACTTAACCCTTGATGTAGTATTAATGAGAATTTGTTGAATTGATGCCCTGGTTTTCCTATCAACTTTGAATTCCTCCAGAATGCTGAAGAGAGTTGGTCTGTCGACGGAGTCGTAGGCTTTTTTGAAATCAAGTCTATTCAAAAGAACTTTCGAAAGAATTTTGTACGTTACTGGTAGAAGTGAAATGCCTCTATAATTGTTCGGATCCATTTTGTCACCTTATTTATGAAGCGAGTGTATAAGTGCACATTTCCATTCTGGGGAGATTTGTTCGGTCACCCAAATATCACATATTATATTGTGTATTCTGTGAATGAGGTTGTCGTCAGCCAGTTTCCATAACTCGGCAATGATTCCATCTTCCCCAGGGGCTTTGTTGTTTTTCAATGAATGAATGATGTCAGTTATCTTCTGGAAGGAAGGCGGCCCGGAATCTGGATAGGATTCAGATTGTTCAAAAATAAACTTGCTGGATGGGGGGGGGGGGGTCACAGTTGAGAAGATTGTTGAAGTACTCAGCTAAAATTTGACAATTCGCATTGGTGTTTGTCTCCATTGAACCATCAGATCGACGAAAGCATAGGCTGGATGGTCGATATCCTTATCCTTATATATATATATATATATATATATATATATATATATATATATATATATATATATATATATATATATACTAAACTTATTAATGCATTTTATAAATAGACCTTTTTACGGTTAGTTAAGCGCAATTATTTTGTTATGCATGCCTTTACTGGCATGAAAACATAAATAAAAGTAACTTCAGATAAACTTCAACTTAAACACTACTTCTACAAAGCCTTGTTCTCCCTCTGTCACGAGCTGATTTCAGTTTCTTTGCCATCATGTCTATATCGTCTAACTCCTTCTGACGCACCCGTATCTCACCCTTTTCTCCGTCCTACTTTCTCTTTCCATTTGCAGCTTCAACAACACCATTACCGGCATGTGGTCCGATTTACTTCTCATTCCTATTTGCATATATTTTATTTCCAGTCTTGTTGCATCATTTCTTAAAATCCGGTACATAACCAAAGTTGCCGCTGACCCAACAAACGTATATTCTCGCTCACAGTCGCCCTCTATACTCCCGTGCAACCCACTGATTCTCTTTCACCCATTCCTACCACATTTTTCACGCTGAATTTTTTGCTTTGCTTAAGATTTTCTTCTTATCACTTGTCCAGATTTATCGAGTGTGCTGACTAGATCTTCTCCTATTCTTAAATTCCAATTCCCTCCTAAACTTAATCTTTCTCCCGTTTCCCTTCATTAGCCATCTCATTACTTACAAAATTCTTACAAAATTTTGTAATTACTTACAAAATTCGCTATAAAACCAGTATATTTCCTCCACTTGCCACCAGTAACTTAATTTAAGTCCATTTCCCTCAACAGAATCCCGTTCAACGGGTATTCCTTTAGATTCACTGTTTGGGTTATGTACCCCTGTAATATTTCCTTTCTCGCCAGTTGCACCTTCCATCTGTAACCGCTTGCTCCTGCCTGAACACAACATTCCTTCTCTCAGCTACACTCAGCCTTCCTTAACTGGCTTCGCTTCGCTTCCAACTGCAAAATCCTATTCTTCATTTCCGTATTCTCATCCCTAATTGCCCTCATTTCCCCTAACAATTCCTTTCTCTAGTCCTTTTCCACTTCTTCTTCCTCTTTCTGTCTCTTCAACACCCTTCCTTTCAAACAATACGAAGACAGATAAGAGTAGACGATGAAAACTTGATAGATAATACTAGACAAACTTGCTTAGTTAACAATCCAAATGTATGATTTTTTTTCAATTTTGCGTCTGTAATGAACTCATTTTCAATTCAGAGTTATAAACTTTGGTTTAATAACATAATTTTATTTTATGTTTATGTTAGTTTCCGCTTGAAAGAGAGACAAAACAACTAAACAGACATGACTAGACATAGAGGAATAAACAGACAGAACTAGTCAGACTAGACTAGACAAAGAAGACTAGATATACAAGACGTTTTTTATTATTGTGGTTTGGGGATATCTCTCACTAAACCCCTTTTTTCCACTTGGCTTGTAGTATGCGCCACCCCGTTTAACTAATATATCGCATATTTCGGATTCCTTCCCCCGGCCGCTTGTCAGGCGGGTATGTTGTCCACTACACCCTAGACCACCGAGGAGGACAGACAAGACTAGACTGATAGATTAGACAGACAAGACTAGATAGACAACACTAGACAGACAAGATTGGACAAAACTCGACAAGATCAGACAAGATAGGAATAAAAAAGTTAATTTATTTATTAATTTTAAATGATTTTTGTATTCAAATATGTTTTTATAAAAAAATTATAAAACTTTAATTCTAATTTTTATATCTTGTTTAGATGAGAGCAAGGAGTCCAACACCAAGGAAATTGAAGCGAACAGATATTAATAGGCAGGGAACAAAAAAAAAACACGTATCAGAATTTGTAATCCATCAAAGAAAAATATTCTACGAAAGCACCTATTATCCTAATACATTTATTTTAGTTATCAACTGAAATATTTGTGAAATTATATAACATTTATAATTATATAAAATATGTACCATAGACTATATGAGGTGTTGAGCAAATAAATGCCCCAAGGTTGTGGATTAGGACTAGTCCGTTAAAGTTAGGCCTTTATTCCTTTCAATAGTGATAATATAGTTACTTTAAAAACTTATATTCTCATCAGAATATATGGTTGTTTGAGCCGAATTTCTATGAGAGAACATATTAAATTCATTAGATAATTTTTTTGGGCCATTTGTTTGCTCAGCATGTCATATTAATTTGTCTTTCTTATTAATGCCAAAATTAATAACCTTTTGTTTTAGAAAGTGTTCTGAAAAATAATTCCTCAATTCACAAAGGAAATGTCTGTAGGGGGTAGATGTATTTTAGTAGATAAGTTCTTTTTCTCTGTTTGTTTTATAAATTTAATTTATTCTGATATTATTATTTATAATTTTAAGATTTATATAGTCTGTGATTAAAAACTTTAGTTAATCAATGTAATTTTCTAACAAAATGTTTTATCCAAAGTATCTAATAAAAATTTGAATATAATTTTGACATTTGGAATCTATTCTCTAATATATTTAGAAATATGAATTGGTTTATCTATTTTTTAATGATTATTTATTTAAATTCAATACAATCTCTTTTCAATGACAAGGACAATTTATCGAAAGTAAGGGATATTAATACAAACATAGATAGAATTTGGGAATCAAAGCTGTTCAAAAATGACAGTTAAAAAATATTTCATTATGTTATTATGATAAGAGTATCATTTTATCTTATACTTATGTTGTAATTATTGCATTAGATTTAGTCAATAGATTTATGCAAGTAGCTTGCATTTAATATATAAAAATAATGAGTGTATGTGTATTCGTATTTTATGCCCTGCCGTTATGTTAACCACGAGGGGTAAACCGCAGGGGAAGTTTAGTGTACAACCTGCAGGAAGTCCGAGGAAATCAGAGGAAGTCAAGGAAACCAAAGGAAGTCAGTGGAAAAACACGACGGCGCAGGTTGCCAAGTGTACAAGGCAACGCATTGAATTCTTCGTTATAATGTAAACGTCGTTATAATGTAATTTCATATGTAAATCCCTAGGTAAATCTTAATTCATGAGTTTTATTAAATCTATTGTGAAACTGTTTTTGATGAAAAGTAAGAAAATCTGGTACATACGTATGAACGCCACCGCAGCGAGTTGCCAAGTTGCGCTACCGCGCGATATGTGGTCTGGATTTATCTTCTCTAATATGACGTAATCTAACCCTTATCCATTATTTTATCATATTTCGGATCGAGAGGTCGCACCAACGCGCGATATGTGGTCTAAAACGGACCCACTCCCCGAAATATGGAAAATATAACAAATATTATATTGAAAAAAGGAGAGACGAGAAGAGACGACTCTCTTCAAGAGAGCATGTTAGATGTGGAGTTTAGAAACCCTAGTTTATTGTATTTTCTTCAATATAGTTTTCAATAGTATTTTTCTTAAACAAGCTACCAAAATCAGCAAGCTACCAAAATCTTGCAAGACCCGATGATTGTATTTTAACTTTCATCGTTATTTTAAAGATCATTTAGAACGAGATTTAGAAGGTTTAATAGCAACCGATGTAAAAACTCATTTAAAGGAAGGACGTATTGAGAATTACTTAGTTACGAACTTTTTCCTTGTATTAGAATATGTACAAAATTTAATCTGCGAAAATCCCAATCTACAATTCCCTCTCAGTGAATTATTAGATAAACATCTGATTTATAAGAAGAACCGTCTATTTCATCGGGAAATGAAAGAATAGAAGAAGGAATCGAATCGAAAAACGGGGTTTTACAAAATTTGTATGGATAAACGAAGATGCCACTCGAATAACTAGCAAAGTGGAATACGATTAAAAGACAATTAAGATTATTGGTTTTACGTTAGTATTAGATGATCCGATCTACAACTTAGACAATGTTGCTTATATACAATACACAGTTCATATTAGAACCAAGCTCCGAACGCGTTTGCTAAAGCCCGGAATTATTCTTCCAATTGGTAATTTTGTTATTTCTGTTTCACATCTTGAACTTCTAGTAAAGGAATATTCCAAAGATAAACACTTCCTCACAATGTCCGATCTGAAGGCTGAAACTAAGATGAATTTTGAGTCTGCTAAGAAAATGTGTTGTTAAATATGATACCACAGAGCGATGGTACGAAGGCTTAATTAAAACTAATGAATTTCACAATTTTATCATTTATAGAAAAATATGTTAGTGTCTGCCAAAGGCATAGATCTATGACGTCGACATTTTCAATTTTATCATCAATTTTAGTATGAAAGATTTTTTTGCATAAGTTGAAGCGAATTCAGACAATCAATAATATTACAAACGATGATGGAAATTTATTTATTTTTCCAAGAGAGAAAAAAAAGGAAATTTATGCTGATATCGAAGAATTCACTAAAGTTGACAGATGTGATAACAGAAACTGTAGAAAGAGCTTTAAAAGATGTTTTAGAAACAATGACATACTGAGAATTGATGTAGCGCAAGACAAAAATGATAGATTATATTGCAAAATTTTTCTCCAGTCTACATCTACCACTGAGAGTTTTAACAACGAAGAAGAATTTATAATAGACAAAGAAACTGTTGAAACTGTTAACTTCAGAAAAAACGCCAACAGCTTGGCTTACAAAGATTTCTTAGTACCCTAATAGTAAGGAATGTGAAAACTATTCTGAAAATGATTATGATTGTCTTTATGACATATGTGCTATTCGTCTGGAATCTTCCGATACTCGCCAATGCTGTCAATGTCAATGCTGTGGAAAGACACAAATCCTGCATCAATCCAATCAAAGACACGTTTTTTGGGAGTTTGTTCTCCAAGTTCGCCCTTTATCTAAAATATAATATCGAATATATTACGAATATATAAACACGAATATATTTGATCATATACTGTCATAC
The DNA here is from genome assembly GCA_944588485.1 of Phosphuga atrata. Classification (NCBI taxonomy): domain Eukaryota; kingdom Metazoa; phylum Arthropoda; class Insecta; order Coleoptera; family Silphidae; genus Phosphuga; species Phosphuga atrata. The sequence continues at coordinate 63,879,195 of OX155893.1, read as the reverse complement.
AAGGTATAAATACCAGATGAACCATATCAGTGATGATTATAGGTGGCCACATTAAATGTGACAAAAAAGTCTCAATTTCCCAACAAAAAAACCTCAATAAGTTGGTGCTGCTTAACACTTGGGTATATGCTTAACACATAGTAATAGCTAAAATCTTATTATACGTAATGACGAAGATTATATGAAGAGTTGGAACTAAAATCTAGGTAGGTATGATCAAAAAGATCATTTTATGGATAATTTAGTCAAAGTAAATATCGAAAAGCGGCAAAAGAGCTCAAAATAAGAGGAAGTCAATAGGAAGTCTGGGGAAGTTAAGGAACTCAAACAAGAAAAGGAAGTTTAGTGTACACAAATGGACCAGCAGTTTGTCCCTCACATAATCATCAACAACAAAGAACTCATTCAACTTGGCATGCTTGCGCCACAACGTTATGAATTTGAACTTTGTGATCGCGATTTAGTAAGAGAACAGCAGTACGATGCTAATAATTTGCGTGCAGTTGTTTATGCACAAACGAACAACTATTGATTGCGGAACAAACACTGGCTTACGATAAATTTACAAATGCTGTGTCAAAATTGCATGTGCATTTTTCAAAAGCTCCAATATGCAACATTTCAAAAGGATCTGGCTAAAGTTCTGCAGATTTGCAAGGTCATTGATTGGGAGGATTGGCAGCATGGCTCACAAGAAATCGCTTCCAGCGCTTGATCGAACTCTTAAAGATTTACGATTAAATGCACAACTGTTTGGTGGCGCACTCATTCTATTATCTGGCAACTTTCGACAAACCCTTCCAGTTATTCCTAAATCAACACCAGCTGATGAGCTCAAGGCTTGCCTCAAAGCATCGTATCTTTGTAGACATGTGCGAAAACTCACATTAAAAACCAATATGGATGTACATTTTCAGCACGATGCGTCGGCAGACACATTCTTAAAACCGCTATTGAACATTGGTGAAGGAAAAGTACCAATTGATGCTATCACAAAATGTATTTTATTTCGATTGAACGTTTGCGTCATTGTGCCATCCATCGAACAACTCCTTCAGAAAATTTATCCTCAAATTATCACCTATTATAAAAATCATAAATGGCTTATTGTTATGCAATTCAAGAATAAATTCCCGACAATTCTGTTACCTACAAAGCGATTTACAGCCTCATGAATACGGACGAAGATGTAAACTTACAAATCGAGTTTTTAAATTCTTTGGATCTTCCTGGTGTGCCAGAGAACAAATTGTGACTCAAAGTCGACGTGGCGATTGTTCTCTAGCGGAATATTTATCCAACCCGATTATGTAATGGAACAAGAGTCGCTGTAAATTCATTGAGGCAACTCTTCGCGCATTCCCATTATTCCCACTGGCATGCCTTTTAACTTCAAATGACTGCACTTCTCCATTCGAGTTGCATTCTCGATGACCATCAACAAGGTACAAGGTGAATCACTTCAAGTGTGCGAATTGAATATAGAAAACCCATGTTTTTCACATGGCCAGTTATATGTGGGATGCTCAAGCCGAATAGCCAAGATATTTATTTCCTTTTGATGAAGATGGAAAAACAAAAAAAAAATCTAGCCTAAGCACTTGAATAATAAAGTCAAAAAATAGACTAAATATTATGTATACTTCTTCTTTATATATCATTCAATTTCAATGAGTGTATTCATTGTCGACATGAAAATAAATATCATTCTTTTAATCATTCCTAATTAAACAAGTTAGCTATTTCAAATTTCAAACGATATTTTCAAAATTATTTCTTCTACGGCAGCAACGCGCCGGGTACCAGCTACTATTAATGAATAAAATCTTATTTTGCACTAATTAGATTGAAGCTGCGAAAGTTTGTAAATATATGAAAAAAGATTACGGCACATAATATTTAATGACTAGAAAATTACAAAATATAAAATCTAATTAGTTTATAATGGAGCTGTAGAAAGAATTGATAACACATAAATACATCCAGCACACCCTAAAAGAAGTGTAACTATGGAAACCAGTGGATAGTCATCAAGATCTCCAATCGGCACAAATAGTTCTACATCTTCAAATAACTACAATAAATAATTTTTAATACAATGCAATAACAACTGTAATTTAAGATATTTTAAACATATTTTATTTACTTACAGCTTGATATGTTAAATTTTTCCATAAACAGGTGCAATTTCCCATGTGATCACAAGGGCCTTCAACTCTTCCTTTTCGACCACATATTTCTGAGCCACTGTTTGGACAACTTGCTAATATTGAAGGTTTTCTCAATTGAACCTTTCCATATCTGCAATAATTAACAAGCAATTTTAAATTAATAATGATAATTGATTAGAAAGATATTAAAAATAAGTAAGAAAATTTTATTCTATTATACCCTCCAGTTATCTGTGATCTTTGGTATCTTAAATGAATTGGTAACTTTAACGAAATCTTATCAGTGTTTCCATTTGGTACAAAAATATATGCTTTGTGTCCAGTTGATTCGTGAGCAGGAGTTTCCACATTCACTTCTCCTTCAATTAACACGGACAACTAAAAGAAGTGTTAGGTGAGATTAAAACAATAAATCTAATTTTATACAGATTTGTTCTGTATTATTCCATTATATTCTGTAGAATATGGGTCCTTGTCAAATTTGCGCAGGTAAACTAGTCCCGCAACTATGTTATTTTTTTATTAGTCATAATCAAACAACCCCTTAAAAATTTTACATTGAATACAAAATAAAGACATTTTAGATGTTTTTAGTTCTTTTTTTAAACTAATATTGTGGTCATTTCTGGTAACAGAATGGGTTTCCATATAAAATTTATGTGTCCCTGGTATCGCGCCGTTATAATAAAGAGCAAATAATTTAGTTTTTTGCTAGATCAAACTACATAAAATAAATTATTCCCATAAACAACTTTCTGAAGTAGAAGTAGATGATGAGGTTAAAATCGTATTTTTTAAGTCAATCGATGATTCTGCAACGAAATTTAAATTAGTTGAGTCTCATTTATCTAATGAGCCTTTTGATAATTTACTTGCTATTGTTCCATAACCTAATAAAGTCTGTAAAGGTAAAAGAATATACTACCAATTTCATACTGCTTTAGATATATTTGAGAAATAAGTAACTTTCACTCATAAGTTGTTTATTCAAGATTTTTTTTTTAATTATTTTTCTAAAGTTAATTCTAGATTGGTAAATATCAGTTATATAGTTAATTGTTATAAATATTGAAGTTTATTGTTTGATCTCAAGCTCAAATGAATACAATTTAGTTATGTAAGATACAAGAAAAGAACAACTATGTTACTGTGTTACAACTTTGTTACTTTTCTGCCCCACATATTAAAAAAATACTAAAGATTTTTATGAAAATCTAATTAATATAATATGTAATATTACAATATGTTAATTTGTTAGATATTTATAAGGTCATATGTTACAGTTAGCAGTTAATATATAAATATTTAGTGGACTTCGGTAGAATTTAATGTCTGTCAAAATTCAAGAAGTAACAGAGTTGTTTTGGAAGGTAAATTAATGATTGTTAAAATTAAAAAGATGTTGAGATGCTAAATGTGATTATAAGACAGAAGACTGTCATCAACACTAATGCCAAAATATTTATGACTGAATTGTTTAATTTCATAATAAAAAGTAAAAAGTAATGATAGCGGAGTTGAATTTTTTTACACCCTTACCCACAAAATCATGAATTATTCATAAACCATAAGTTTAACATCGCGATAACAAACCAAAGTTCAGTTGTTTTAACAGACATAGACAAAAAGAAAAGTTAAACTTGAATATTTTTATTTTTAATTTATCATTTTATGTCACGGTTACCTGCGCAAAATTTGACAATGACCCATATATTTTATTTGGTATTACTCTCTTCTAAATATTGATTATTATCGACGTTTCATACCAGTGCCATCCTATTCATTTCAGCTATTTCATCAGGATTGATATACATTCCTGCATTAGCTTCAAATAGCAAAGATAAATTACATCTTGATTCTATCCATCTATCAATTTTTGGTGCTTGCATTTCTAATAACCATCGTATATTCCTGAAAAACCATTATAAATAACTGTTATTAGTAAAGACCCACCAGTCAAAAGTCTATTATATGTGAAAACATATCAAAACAGTCCAAACAATTTGTTAATTAGAGATAAGTTTTCTTTTTAATTCATGAAGATTTACATATTATTGAAAATATATATGAAATAATTAAATTTTTTCAGTGTATGCCTGTATATTTATATTATACTATAAGCATAAGCAATTAGTAAAATTATGTAGACCACTAATAGAGAGAAATAGCTTTAATAAGCACATTCAATAATTTTTGCATATTTGTCTAAATATGACTACTATTTGTTTTGACCATTTAATCTCATCTCATTCTAGACTTGTAGTTATACATAGACTTGTTTGTCTGTTTTGTCAAGTAGATTTAACTGGCTTGGTACAATGTACTTGTGTATTGGTACTTGAGTATTGGTACTCATGCATTGGTACTTGTGTATTGGTATTTGTGTATTGGTACAATGTAGTGAATTTTAGTAAACTACCAAATTAAAAACTATTTTGAATCCCTATATGATACAATATTACTAATGACGTCCTTTTCATATGAAAATAAAATTTAGAAAGAAACCTAAACTCATATACAGCTCTAGATTTGGCAAATGATATTTTCTTCATTAATGGTCGCATGTCTAAACGCAAAAATGTACATATTGATGTACAAACATTTTTAGGTATTATTTATCTCCAATTACGAATCAGTTTCATTAGTGTAAACTAGTTGTAGGGTAATCTACTTTTGGCACAGCTATAAAAAGAACTAAATTTGAGGAAAAGAAAATTTAGAAAGAAACCTTCAACTCATAGACAGCTCAAGAATTGGCAAATGATATTTACTTCATCAATAGTCCATGTCTAAATACTAAAATGTACATATTGATTAACAAACATTTTTAGGTACTATTTATCTAAAATTACTTTCATTTCATTAGTTTCATTAGTGTAATGTAGTTGTGTAACGGGTACGTCCGTAGCTCCTGTCAGTAGTACCAGAGCGCTCCGTACACCCTTATCGTTGGGGCCACCGGCGCGTCAACCGCCGTACCCCCATACGCACACCACAACAGCAGAGGGAGGAGCCACCTTCAGTCTCTAACTTGAAACCTTCCACACCCTTGTGAGGTCAGATCGTTTGCAAGCATAAGAGCATTTTCAACACTCAAACTGGAAACCTTCCGCACCCTTGTGAGGTCAGAACGTTTGCAGCCTAATAGACTCTGACGGAGCCTCAGCGACTGATCGTTGCTGCCTTCCACGAGGAACCACTGACTCAAGAAGGCGCGACGTCCTTGCAAAAAAAAAACCTTACCTGCCCTACGAGGACCAAGACAGGACGCCATGAAAGCCCCTACGCCGTTATCGTGATATTATTTCAACCCCCTGTATATATGTGTTAATCTGCCTCAATAAAATAAACTATGGATATCGCCACGACTGTTTGACTCGGAGCTAGCCACATCACCCGCCCCACAGTTGTAGTGTAATCTAGTTTTAGAACAGTAATAAAAAGTTCTATATATAAAGAAAAGTAAATCTAAAAAAATAGGTATAACACTAACAATAAGCTTAATAGGTATAGTTAGTAAAAGTTAATATTTGTTCATATTTCATCAAGACAAAATTGAGATATTAACACTATACTGTCCGCGCGATTACAAAGGCGAACATCGCCAAGGGGTCCATTTTTTTTAAAATAAATAAAAAAAAAATTTGAAAAATATAAATGAATTTTCCAAGGAAATAAGCAAATTTCAAAATGCTTTTCGAAAAACAACCAATTTTCAAATATTTGCAAAGTTTCCGACTTAAATGTTGTTCCTCTGGTCAGGATTCAAATCCAAAATTCCTCGGCAAATCGAAAATCTTCAACACATTCATTCTTTACTACCTTCTAGATTTTCGAAAAAAGGGCTTTGATTTGGTTTTTCAAATTTGAGGGAACTGAAGAATTTTAGGATTTGGGAAGTGCCGACGAATTTTGGATGTGAATCCTGACCAAAGGAACAATATTTAAGACGGAAAATTTACAAATTTCGGAAAATTTGTTGTTTATTCTAAAAAAGGGCCACCCCTTGGCAATGTTCGCCTTTGTAATCACGCGGCCAGAAAAATGTTAATATATCAATTTTGTCTAGAAGAAATATGTACAAATATTAACTTTTTACTAACTATATCCATTAGGCTTATTGTTAGTATTATATCTATTTTTTAGAATTACTTTTCTTTATATTTAGTACTTTTTATTGCTGTGCCAAAACTAGATTACACTACAACTAGATTACAATAATGAAACTGATTCGTAATTTGAGATAAATAGTACCTACAGATGTTTTTACATCAATATGTACATTTTTGCATTTGGACAAGCGACTATTAATGAAGTAAATATCATTTGCTAAATCTAGAGCTGTCTATGAATTGTAGGTTTCTTTCTAAATTTTCTTTTCATCTGAAGGAAATCATTAGTAATATTGTATCATATATGGATTCAATATAGCTTTTAATTTGGTAATTTAAAATTCTTCAGTTCCCTCAAATTTGAAAAACCAAATCGAAGCGTTCTTTTTTTTTAATTTAGAAGGAAATCGAAAATTTTCAAGAAATTCTTTAGTTCCTCAATGCAAAATAAAATAATTTTCCCGAAAATAATGTATGAAATCACAATTTCCCGAAAATTCTTCAGTTTCTCCAGTTTTATCAGATCAAGATTAATAATGAATAACGATTTGTCCAAAAACCAGAAGAGAAAAAAAATTTCCCCCAAAATTCTTCACTACCCCTGTTCAAGAACAAACAGTTTCTACAAAAACCAAGATCAAAACCCAAATTTTCTCACGTTCCCATTCGCCCATGGAAAACCAATCCACACCCTAAGATTGTTTTTCCAAAGAAAATTTCCTAAAAGTCCAGTAACCAAACTGATTTTCCAATGCCATTCCCTAAGGATTCAGAGAGGAAACCTGACAAAAGTTGTTGTGCATTTCTTTAATGCAAAGGCTGTATATATATAGTCTAGTCTTGCTGGCCTAATCTTGTGTATTTATTTTGTCTTGTCTCTAGTCTTGTATGTCCAGGTTTGTTAGTCCCCTTTTGTCTATCCACACTTGTATGCAAAGTCTTGTCGGTCTTGTCTTACTTGTCCAATCTTGCCTTCATGGCTTAAAAATATTTGACAAGAGCTTCATGCGATAAATACAAATGGGCTATATCTAACCTACGGGCCACCTTTTCATTGAGTCTATCCAGTCTGCTTTAATCAAACGTCAAATCTGTCTGTTATTGTATATCTACTTTGTCTAGTCTTGTCTACCTATAATAGGTAACAACATTAATATTATGTTTTTCTTAAAAACAATTTAATAAGATAGTAATATATAGAATAGGTAAGTAGATTGAATATACATATGAATATATTAGTATAATTAACGTATAACATCCTATATAGTTACCTATGAAATCCTTCGTTTTCTACCTTCTGTGTGAGAGAAACTTCTAATTTAAAACAGTCTTCGGATCCAAAGGCAAATTGTAGATATATAAACCAAGTTAACAGTAATACTGATTTCATTATAGGTTTATTAATATTACTACTATCTGTTTAAATACTAATTATTAGAATACCAAAATACGAACATTTTTAGTGATAAAACTGAATAAAAACTAAGAAAACAACTAAATACAGGTTAAGTTTTATTAATGTCAGATAAGTGCAGCGCCCTCGTAAGTTTCGTTTTCTAAGTAATATATTTCAAATTTGAATCTAGTTATAACAAGTTTCTTATTGATAAGATCTATTGAAAAAACGTAATTCCCAAAACGCTTGGAATCCACTCTTGCCTGAATTTTAAGAAGCAGGTCATTTCTTAATTCACACAAATAAAATTTAAAAAACGATCAACATCATTTTTAAGTAGCTGTCAGTAGTTAATATAAATTTCTACGGGTCTTACTTCATTTATTTAATTTAAAAATGTTTACAAAAGGGCAGAAAACTATCATTCTCGAAAGTTATTTTCGTAATGGTACACGCCTGGAAAATTTTGAATAGGAATACAGTATCGACCCGTGCATTAAAGAATTTAGGCAACGTTTTACTATGGCTGTATTTAATAGGAATCAGTTTAGAAGGCAGGTATTACGATCAGTTGATTGCTTTCGAAGAACTGGTAACATTAACAACAAATAAAGAAGTGGAAGGCCTCGTAGTAATAATGAGAATATTATAAACAACATCAGCAAGCAGCAGTCCAAGACGAACCTACCACTTCAATTTAGAGACTAGCTCAACAGTTGAATTTTAGTCGTACTACCATTCACAGGATTATTCGTTAAGATCTTTACATGAAACCATATAAGTTGAAAATGTACCAAGAACTTTTACCACTCGATTATAATAAAAGACTGGCCTAATGTCGGTGGTTCAATGAAAACATGAACGACAAAGTGTTAAATTTAACATTTTTTACTGATGAAGCCTGTGGTTTCATCTAAACAGATACATTATTTCCCAAAACATGCACATGTGAAGTGTTGACAACCTACATTTTTTTAGAGAGACCCCACTGCCTCCAATCAAAGTTGGTGTGTGGTTAGCAATGCCAAGACGAAGAATTATCCGTCCAATATTTTTCGATGGTAATTTAAACGCTGCCACTTATTGAGCCACTATTTTGCAACAATTTATTAACGAACTGCATGATGATGAACTCGAAATGGCTTCTTCCAACAAGATTCTGCTAGACCGCACATTGCCCGTGAAACATTAAATCATCTTCATGAATTCTTCGACGACAGGCTAATAAGCAAAGACCGATTTCCACCACGTTCTTGTGATAACCTAAGCTAACCTCTGGACTTTTTTCTTTTTCCATATTTAAAAAAATCAGTATTCAACAGTCCAGTGCATACAGTAGAAGATCTGCGAAACAATGCAATAAGAAAATGTGAAGAGATTTGATGTTCGATAACATAAAACCGCGAATTAATTTGTCTATTCGTGAAAATGGACAACACATTCAACATCTGTTGTAATGTCTGTTCTTCTTTGTTAATTTTATAATTCACAACACTATAAAATAAATCAGTGTTAAATATATGAGAAGGCGTTTTATTTATAACTAATGAAATTGTTGAACTTAACACTAAAAACAATGCGACATGACCTCAAGACCACTCCAAATAATTCATGGTTATGAATTTACATTAACAACAACTGACAGCTACTTGAAAATGACATTTGATAATTTGTTGTGTGTAAATTAAGAAATGACCTGCCCCTTCAAATTCATGGTAGGAGTGGATTCCAAGAGTTTAGGGACTCACGTTAGTTATTTACATTAGAGTGCGGAAAAGTTGATTTTACAACGCGCAGCTCATTAGCTGGAGCGTTGTAAAATCATTTGCGCACGAAATTTGTATAATTTTTTTTGGCGGACGATAATTATTTAAGAAACAAACAGATTTAGATTATTTAAATATTGGAAGTTATTTTTTTTGACACAAAAAAAAGTACGGCTGCTTAAAGTCACTTTACCCCATAGTAGCCGTATAAACGATGTCAAAGCTAGCTTTAAAATTCAGGAAGCCAAAATTGTATATTTTCTAACTAGAGCGGTAAGTTGTCAATGTCACGCGAGAGCGAAATTGGGCACGAACGAAGTGAGGACAATTGACAAAACCGCACGTGTTACAAACAATATTTTTTATTTCTCGTGCGAGGGGATGTATCTTGATACACGTTTGGGAACCAGGGGCCATCAAAAAAAAAATTGAATCAAAAATGAAGAATTTGGTTTCTCAATTATCTCGGGTGGTGTGGATTTGTCATCTGAGCTCTCCTCCGATATCACCATATAATTTACACGAATCTTAAAACGTTTTCTTTAATTCTCATTTTTATTTTGTAATGAAAAAAATTTCTGAGACGTCACGTCACTTTTTCAATATCGAGGTTTCGATTGTGTTTATTTTATTTTTATTTATTTGTTTTTTTTTTAATGTAACCTTGCGATGTTGAATATTTACGTGCGTTACCAAGGTTAAGTGGAAAGACATACGAGATGGCATTTCTCGTATTAAAAAACGTGCGCCAGGAAGTACTTCGCGCATGAGTAATAAAAAAGTTTATTAAAAAACACATTGAAATGTTCAATGCAATTTTTTTAGAAGAATAAATTTGATTATACCGATTCTATGGAGTAGCTTCAGCTGCTTCAACCACTGGAGTCATCAACCAGGGTTTAAGAGGGTCCAAATCTCTTAAATGACTGCAATAAGTACAAATGCTATAACAAATAAATATACGCTATGTGCGAATTGCATTGTGCGTTTTTTGGGGGTTTGGTAAAGCGATCACAACAAATGCTGTGGCAGAAATCTGAAACGACTCGGGATAGTCAGTTTGTTATTATATATAATTGGGTATTTGAATCAATTTTTTTTTTCGACATATATCGAAAGCTCATATATAAGTTTAATGACAAAACTCTTTTTTGTTTTATTTTTTTCGTTGTAATTAAAAAATTATAACAAATTGAAAATATATTTTTAAACTCGGTACCGAAAACGCATCGGCACCGTTGTGAAGTAAAATATGTAATTTCTACCCGCTCCTGACTGTGTTGATACAGTAGTTGTAGTGGACATGTCAAATATGTCAAATATTAAAAGTCAAATATTAAAAGTTATCGTGCTTGTTTCGTACCATCGTGTAGGAGTAGGTACTATAAAAAGAACTCAAAAAATGTTTTTAAATGTCCCACATTGTTAAACGTCGAAACCAATGGTTTTAAACAGTACGCCGAAAAAATTCTAAAACGACGATTTTATAAAGAATGTTAGAATGAAGTTTCAGCCTTTCGACTTCACTAACAAATTATTGCGTGTTTGGAGTCACGTGATTATTTCCAAAATTTGATCACTTTTATATTGTTTATAATTAATTGAACAATTTTTGTTTTACTTTTTCGCACCGCACATCCAAATTATTTATAATAAGGTTTTAAAATACATTAAAAAAATCGAGAATTTTTTTTTATTCAACAACCCAATTATATTTTTAAATGCTGTTGACATAATTGTTGTTGTGATCTGCAAAAATAATGGCCTAAATAGTCGGTCTAAAATAGTCCATCTTTATTTACTTTTATGTTTATGTATGGTTAATAGACAAAAAGGTCACGAATTGTCATTACAGTATCATACATTTGTGATTGAACTTGAGTGAAAGAAATGTCAAACATGCAAAACAGTCTTCTCGCTCCAAAAGTGATTCAACTACAACCTTTCATATATCGCTTCTTTAATTAAACTTATCTCTTAAGTTTGCACTGCTGCCTCCTATACTTGTTTTAAAGTTGATTCTTGTAATAATTCACTATCAGTTATTGGTCGTGGTTGACAATATTCAGTCTTCGAAACTGGTGGAAATATCGAAATATGTCTTGAAAGTACTTACGTTTTGAATATTTACTTTTAACAAATTGACGAACGCTGGATTTCCCCCATTGTTGGTCACCGCTTGTTCTCGAAAGACTTACATTGTTGTTAATATAACATATTTAAACAGTAACATGTTTGTGTTAAAATTCGCGGTTTCCTGTGTGGAGGTTTTAAGGTTGGCAGACCTGCTTTTTCAGATATATATATATATATATATATATATATATATATATATATATATATATATATATATGTATATATATATATATATATATATATATATATATATATTTAGTGTGATTCTTCCTCTTTTTTATGTCGTAATGTCGTTATTCACTTGTGTTTTATTAATAAGATTTGTAACCCTTTATTGCTTTAAATAGAAACAATTTAAACTTTACCAAAGTGTTTTTGTATCAAATTAATAAAAGGTTATGGGCCCAGACCATGAATAAAAAAAGTTTTTTTCAATGCACGTGTGGTAACCTAACCTATATAGGTTAATTTGTGTTAAGTTTGTGTTTACTTTCATAAATAAAATGAGTTTGGATTTTGGAGAACCAAATTGAGAAACTGCAGGGCGTTAAGAATTGGAGTAAATGGAAACGGCAAGTCGAACTGCTGCTAGTTCACCATGATGTCTAGGAATGGGTGGTTGGTACAAAAGTTATTTTAGTTTTAGAAGACGGCAAAGCCAAAGGTGCAGATTTTGAAAAAACTAAAGGAATTCATAAAGCTTGATGCGTTGGCTCAATTAATTTTAGTTAGTTCATTAGATGAGAACAATGTAGAGCTAACAGCTACATGCAAGATTTCAAATGAAATTTGGACAAAGCTACAAAGCATATATCCTTATCAGAATATAAAAGGTATAATAAAAAGACGGTATAAGTATTTCAGGTGCCATAAGGTTGGGCATTTTTCCAAGTGCTGTTGTTTGAAGTCAAACCAAAAACTAGAGGAATCAGAAAGAAGAAAAAGGGTATCTCACATTCACTTTGTGAAGCTTTCATAACAATACATGATGTAACAGAGTCAGATGGATGGCTGGCAGACTTCACAGCAAGTGTTCACCTTTGTAACAGAAGAGACCCCAAAAATTACCCCAAAGAGGTACAAGTTGGAAATGGATACGTCATTTTGTCATATGGTAGAGGTGTGGTAAATCTAGAAACCAAGGCTACAGACAATAAGTCGAAGAAAAACTATTTAGAAAATGTTTTGTTTACAACTGATATTTCCAAGAATCTTTTTTCTGTTGGCAGCGCTATAGAAAAGGGTTTTAATTTTGTAGCTGATATGAAGGGTTGTGCACTTCAGAAAAACCGCATTACCCGACTTGAAGGAGTAAAGATAAGTAATGGATTGTATATATTAAACATGAGAGTCTGTGTACCAGAACAGTCTTTATCAGCTGCGACAAAAATGTGGCACGAACGCTTATGCCACCTGAATAAGCAACATGTGAAAACTGTCTTAAAAAAGCATAAGATTGAAGTGTGTTTTCCTTCAGATGAAGAATTCTGTGAAGGTAGCATAATGGGAAAGCAGACGAGAGCTTCATTTCATCACAGAACTGAGCGACCTCCTGTTGTCCCTGGTGGCTTGGTAAGTGATGATTTGTGTGGTCCGATGCAAATACAATCGATTGGTAACTCAAGGTACTTACTGTGACGATTTTTCAAAATTTTGTAGTGTTTTTTCTTCCTGAGAAAAAAGTTACTGAATTATTGGAGAGGCTATAGCTGCAGGAATTCGAATAAAGGAATTCGTAAGTAAACACTGATATAAATTTCAGTGTTTACTTACGAACTGAGGCGGTGAGTATGACAATAAACACGTAAGGCATTTGTTAGAAGAACTTGGTATTTTTTTTCCACATGACAATGCTTCATACGCCTGAGCAAAATTCTACAGAGCGGGAAATAGAGCTTTAGTAGAAAGTGGAAGAGTTTGGATACACACTAAGAATTTACTTATCGACTATGGGCAGAAGCAGTTAATACAGCTACGTTTGTGTTAAATAGAATAGGCCCAACACAAATAAAGAATAAATCTCCTATTGAGCTTTTGACGGGAAAAAGGGTCAAAAGCATAAATCATTTTAGAGTTTTTGGAGCAGAATGTTATGTTCATATTCCAAAAGAAAATAGGTTAGGTTAGGTTTTTTAAAGTGAGACAAGACAAGTACCAAAGGCTATTTTGTTGGTTACTGTGATGAGAAGGATGGGTTTCGCATATGGCTTCCTGACTGACTATTAAAGATAAAGTGATAAGAAGTCGTGAAGTAATTTTAAAAAATGAAAAACCTGTTGAAATATATTCTAGTGAGACTGTGAAGGAGACCCCAAGTAGTGGTGAACAAACTGTGTCTGATAAAAAGAATATATTGGCAACTTCTGAGTCTATCAATGTCATTCCTGAGGTCATGGAATGTACCCATGAGGTGACTGCTGGTGGTGTAGGTCAGCTGCTCGCTGAGGCTGAAGATGTTCAAGTGGAAGCAGAGGAACCACCTCCCAATGTTTTCATCACGCCTACTGAAGTTGAAAGAAGATATCCATTGAGAGAAAGAAAAAAGGTGTCATTTGTAGACTTTGAAGCAAATTTTTATGCTTCTTGTAATACTGTAACTGTAGAACCTAGTGATATATGTGAGGCTAGAAAATCGGCCGATGCTGATAGGTGGGAAAAGGCAATAAATTGTGAGCGTAAAAGCTTGAAATCAAATAATACGTTGATCTTGGTTGATTGTCCCAAGGAAAAAAATATTGTTAAAAATAAATGGGTGTGTTCAAAATTAAGCACGATGCAAACTCTAAAATCAGGTATAAGGCTAGGCTGGTTGCAAAAGGTTTTAGCCAGCAGTATGGGTTGGACTATAAAGAAATTTTTGCACCTGGGTTAGGTTCAATACCTTTAGATTGTTAATGGCAACAACAGTCCAACTAGGCATATGGGTTGCCATATTAACGTAGAGACGGAATTTTTAAATGGAGTTATGCGATACAAAAAAAGTAAGTAAAAAAAAGTATATATGGTACAACCAGAAGGTTGTATAGATAAAACAATCCGGATAAATTATGTTTTGGGCCGCGCATTGTATGGGTTAAAGCAAGCGTGGAGGGTATGGGATAAAAAGGTGGACGAAGTCCTTTAAAAAATTGGATTTAGTTAGTCTGAATATGAGCCTTGTGAATATTTTAAGGGTAGTGATAAGGATCTAATCCTGCTTGCTATCTATGTTGATGATTTTATTTTAGTTTTTAAAATTTTAGAATGACGCAAAAAGGTAAAAAATGATCTGACTAAGGAGTTCACAATCAAGGACTTATGCAAAATTACATATTTCCTTGGAATCAATATTTCATTTAATAGTTTTGATAACATTGTAATTTGCCAAAAAGATTACATCTCAAAATTGCTTATAAAATATGGAATGTCTGACGCTAATCCTGTGTCGATAAAAGTCAATCACGAAAGCATTGAAGCTGCAAAGTTTAAGGGTGATGTTCCTTATCAAAGTTTAATTGCGTCTCTGATGTAGTATACTTGGCTGTATGTGCAATGCCAGATATTTGTTACGCTGTCAGTTACCAGAGTCAGTTTAACAATTGTTACAATGAGGAAGTCTGGGTTTTAGAACAACGGGTACGACATTACCTAAAGGGTACATCTCAATTAGGGATTTTGCTCAATAAATCTGATGATGAGATCGTCGGGTTTGCTGAAGCTGATTGGGTTTTTTGGGGAATAGCAGGTGGAAACCCTGATAGGAAACCCTAAACAGGATATGTATTTAAATTTAGCGACAGTTTAATTTCTTTTCTATTATATATTTTCTTTTGTATATATTTTTATTGTTATTTTTTCTAGACATATTTCATTTACTTTCTGTATTTTTACATGTGCTTATATTTAGTGAAATAAATTTATCCATTAATTGATTCATTTAAATACAAATACATTAGTTTGACATACTTTTTTGTAGTCATAATCAGGGCCGTAACTAGCTTTTCTGGGGCCCTGGGCAAGACCTGATCATTGGACTTCTTCTACACTAAATTCTATGAATTGAATCAAGCTACAGGATAAACTGATTAATCTGGCACGTTCAGTATTCCGGCGATCTGTGAAATCACGTGTCTTTTCTTTCCGGTGCCCGGCACGGGATATAAACCTCCCATCTGGCCAAGGATGTGTTGGTGCTTTTAACTCAGAAAACTTGATTGACGATTCTGACCAAGCTAACTCCACTCTACAAATGTCTTACTATCTGTTTTAATTTTGTAAATATTTTTTTGTATCTACACATTTACATTATATAAATTATTTTTAATTTATTTATTTAAAATATGTAAAATTGCTATTGTTTTGTTTTATTCCTAATAATCCGGAACTTTTGATAATCCAGCGGTTGTCGGGTTCCATATATGTCTGATTATCCAGATTATACTGTACTTATTTGCACTAATATTATATACTATTTATAAACAGATTTCTAAAAATTTGTTAAAAGACGAACTTTTTTTTAATTATTACAAAATTTCTGGATCTTTTTGGGCCCTCTTCCGTCTGGGCCCTGAGCACGCGCCCTTATTGCCCCTGCCTAGTTACGACCCTGTTCATAATAATATTGTTATCCATAAATGTTTGATATTTATCATTAAAATCTTGAATTTCTTCTTAATCACTATGATATTATTTTTTTTCCTGGTTTTATTATTAATATTTTGAAATGGAATAATTGTTCTGATAATATTGCATATCAACCATTGTGAGAATTTGACGTTTTTTATCCTTTGGTAAAACACTTAATTGGCGTAGTTCCTTCCTCAATTCTTTTATAATTTGTATGAAACTGAAAACGCAGATCCAATTATAAAGCAAAATCACTGAAAGAAAAAGATATTGTTTGTTTATACCATTATTTTTTACAAAATTCATTTAAAATAATAGCGATATATAAATAATATTTTTTTATTGGCTTTTTATTTATATTGGCTGTTGCACATGAAATGGTTCACATCTCAATTATAAAATGAGCCGCAATTTTCTTGGTGTGTAAGAAGTGCCATGTCGATAGCCTACTTGCAATAAAAAGGCCAAAACATGAAACTCAAGGGCAGACAAAAAACTTTAAGTTGACTATGTGGCTAAATTGGGTTGTTGAATAAAAAAAAAAATATTTTATGTATTTTAAAACCTTATTAGAAATAATTTGGTTGTTCGATGCGAAAATGTTAAAAAAGAAATTTTCAATTAATCATGAACAATTTAAAAGTGATAAAATTTTCAAAATAATCACGACTCCAAACGCGCCATGATTTGTTTGTGACGTCGAAGTGTGAAACTGAATATTCTTTATAAAATCGTCGTTTTAGATTTATTCGGGGCACTGCTTGAAACCATTGGCTTCGACTTTTAATAATGTGTGGTACATTTGAAAGCATTTTTGAGTTATTTTTGTAGTACTACATGATAGTACTAAAAAAGCAAGATAACTTTTAATATTTGACATGTTTACTACAACTACTGTATCAACAAAGCCATGCGCGTCATTAAATGCGAGGATAGAAATTACAGTTATAACGTCACAGCGCGCGTTGTTTTCGGTACCAAAATTTATTTTCAATTTGTTATAACTTTTTAATTACAACGAAAAAAAAAATAGTTTAGTTATAAAACTTATATATTATCTTTCGATTTATGATAAATAAAAATTACTCAAAAACCCAATTGTACACATTTCTGCTTGCAATGCTTTTTAGACAAGTGTTAGGTTAGGTTAGCTTCAATAACTTTGCCTATTTTGTGTAAAATGATCATAATGAGATATGAACACATACAAACCTAAATATCTAAAAAAGAGAGATTGCTGTGACTTGCGTCCTTTTGCAAGTAGACCATTAGATTTTTTTTTCAAGTTTTTTAATACCTACTAAAGCGTGTTCCAATAAAAATGGAAATTTAATTTTGGCGACATTTTTTCTGTTGTGAGTACAACCCTTATGACAGTTCGATGGCAGATAGGTCCGCCATATACATAAGATACTTAAGAACACGGTTACTCTGAATTTTTTGGGTTGCAGGGCTTATACCTGGTATAACTGTCGCTATTCGCCTTCAACAGTGTATTAGTAATAGTGTATTACTAATACTGTCGCTTGTCGCTTCAAATTAAGTTTTAGTGTGTGTATCCAATACGTATTTAAGTAGTAGTATATATATATTTATTTCTATTATAATTTTTTCACAAAGGTTATAACTAATCTTCATTGAATTCTTGCAATATTTCAGATTTAGTATATAAACTTGCGTTCGTCAAAATCGGCCCACTATAACTTTTGACTATTTTTTTTTAGAAACTATTTATGAGATAAAATAAAGAAATATCCCATTTCAAAGACAATTTGTTATGCTTTAATACGAGTTTATGTTTATTAAAATTTATTTTGGTTTCTTGTGTTTAACATAGTGAACTCATGAAACAAATTAACTTCTTTTATTATTATAAAAATATGGTTATTGACAATTATCTAAATAAAAATTTAATGTTTAATAATGGGTATGTCTCCCTCTTGCCCTAATAACATCTCTCATACGATTAGGCATAGATCTAATCAAGTTCGCTATAGTTTCTAATGAGATGTTAAGCCCCTCTTCTTCTACTGCAACAATAAGCTCTGGGATCGAGGTTAGGCCACGAAGCCCAGCTCGAATTCTTCGTTTAAGCTCATCAAATAAATGTTCTATCGGGTTTAGGTCGGTACTGCATGCTGCCCACTCCATAACCCGAAAACTTACCTTAACCCGATTTATGTAATGTAATCTTGCACGATTCTTGCGGTGTGCGGCTTCGCATTGTCATGAATAAAGATAAATTCTTCTCCAATATGACCGAAGTAAGGTACCTCATGAACTGTTAAAATCTCCTCGACGTACCTAGCACCCATTAAACCTCCTCTCCCGTGACCGCGAGCGCCCCTATTGATGAAAGTAGGGTTAGTTAGTGCTGCAATGGAAATTGCACCCCAGATCATGCAGGAACGACCTCTATAAGCAGTTCGCTCTTCAATGCAGCATTCTTCGAATCGCTCTCTTAGTCTCCGGTACACTTTCCTTCTTCGGTTGCTACCATAGAAGCATATTCTGGTATCATCTGGGAACAAAACAAACCCCCATTGTTGCAACGTCCAATTTAAATGATCCCTTGCAAAACGCAGGGAAAATGAAAGTATTTGACAAACTGTAGTTGTCTTAGGGGTTAAGTTACTTTCCATCAGTCTTCGTCTTACTATCCACTGACTAATAGCCACTCTTCGTACTTCGTGGAGCTGTTGTTGCTGTTGAACAGCATTAAAGTAACGATTTCTTAATGATGTTGATACAGTGAAACGGTCATCCCGAGCCGCTGTAAATGTCCTTCTGTCTGTACCAGTGTACCCATAACGTTGGAACACTCTTCCAACCGCGGCGCGTGTCATATCTGGTTGTCGAGTGACACTTCGCTCATTTCCATTTTCGATTAGAACAAAAACTAAGGCGGATTTTCGCGGTGTAGTAGGTATGCATTAAACTAACACTATTGAAAACTAATCAAACTGTGCAAATTTCAATTGCAAAGGCCTTTTCAATCTTTCACAAGTTTGTAATTCTCGTTTTATCCATCGAATAAATACGTTTGTTTTTCTTTACCGATTGTTACGCCTATAAACACTAAGCATTCTTGATGAATTTAAACACATATTAAACCATAAATTGTCTTTAAAACGCAATATTTCTTTATTTAATCTCATAAATAGTTTCTAAAAAAAATAGTTAAAGTCAAAAGTTTTAGGGCCGATTTATATGCACGCCAGTTTATATGAAGCTTCGTTTTAACTTCCCGCGCATTTACAAGTGCGTATACTGTGGAAGACGATTATCAACAGTCATAAAAATGTGGTGAACATTTTCCAACACTTCCAGGTAACTTTCACACGTCAAATTACAATCAAGAAATATGGGACCAATAATGGGGTCTCCAAAAATACCAGCCCAGACATTTAGTTTTAGTGGATTTTGAGTATGGAGTTTGTTGAAAATCCTTGGATCCACGTCCGACCAAAATCCACATCTATGGCGAGATTTACAGTAGATTTTAGCAAAATTTGTACTCGTCAGAAAAACTTATGTTAAAAAGAAAATTCGCATCAGCCCCTATTCTTTCAGTCATCACTTCTCAAAACTGCTGTCACCTATCGAAATCATCATAATTCAGTTCATATACTAAATGAATTTTATATGGATGAAAGTTATGTAGTTTTAGGATTCGACGAATAATTGTTCTAGGGACATTGGTTACAGTAACCAATTTCCTCGTACTCAGAGTTGGGTCTGCAGCAACTTGTCCCTAAACTCCAACCACAGTAGCCCAATCTCTCACGTTAAGTATCTCGTTTCTTCGATTAAATAAGTCTGCCGTACGATTGCAGTTTTTTAAAAACCAACGCGATCATTTCGACCCTCTCCGCAACAGAGTGAACCATTTTTGTTTGCACAACCAATGTTTATTCTGAAACTGTGAAAATGAATAATAAAAATCATCTGTAATAATCCGATAACGAAACAAAACCCACTGTTTAGTAGAAAAACATGTGTACTACTCTTAATAAGAAACAATTTGAGTATTTGTTGGCCTAATAAAAATCTCTTCTGGCGCTGAATGGCGATGCTTTTTTTCTACACTTTTCTCAGTAAGAACAGATTGAGCCAAATTTCCAATTTTCCTTTCAACGAAATACACGAAAAACGCGTTCATAACTTGAAATTAAATAATCTCGAAAACAAATTGATAAATTTAGAAAATGTTAGCCATTTAAAATTCTAGAGGTTTGGTCCTAGCTCGAAGGATTTAAGTGATTTGGCTACATATTTTCTTATAAAAGGTGTCCCCCTCACAAACAAAGTTGACATGTCCTAGCGTTTTTTGAGAATACATCTTTAACTACTCGAAAATCCCTCTGTTTCGTTTTCAATGGCCCTGCTGGTATATTTCTCCGACGTATATACTTTATAATTAAATCAAAATTTCAGTATTTCAAAAAAATACTGTTTTATTTAAAACTAAAATTTTCCATTCTTGTTGGAACACCCATTATTAACAAAATTATTACTTTTTAGTTCGTTTACCAAACCATTTCGTTTACAAATAACTTCTGCATATTTAACTTATCTCAAAACTTATAGCAAAATTATCGCATTCAAATTATACTAATTAATATATAACTTACATAATATAAGTGCACCAAGATTACTGTACAATATCAAAACTCCCAAACCCACGTCCTTTTTCTTGTAGTTCAGCATTAAAAATACGTGCAGCATCAACATATATAAGAAGTAAACGGCGTCCAGCACTAGGTACGGATAAAGCATGTAGTAGTTACACTGAAATTTATCGTTCGTTGTTATTTCAATAAATTCTTTTAAACTAGGAAAACTTACTGGGAACGATCCTGCAATGAGTAAGATGCACGAGAGTATTAAAAACACGAAAAACACAGATAGACAAATTAAATATACTTTTGGATCTAAAAATAAAGGACATATAATAACATTTATTTTGCAACTATGATAAATATTCTTAATCAAATATATTATTACTGATTTCAGTATTTTCATATATTTACATGATGTAAATTATAATTACATTTATCTCTTTACCCTTTAATATTTATAATCAATTACGGATTATGTTGTGAAAATATTTACCCTTCGCAAAATCTAAAAACTGCTCATTATTAATGGATAGATTTAATATTAATTCTTGTAAAACATCTACAACTTCTTGATTCTCTATACTTATTATAGATGTCATTAACCATATAGTAGCTTGAATCTAAAATTTAAAATTATTTCTTGAACAATGAGATATGAAAAATATGGATTGTTCACATTCCAATTAATGTAACAAATATATTTTAGTTTAATAAATAATATTTAATATTAACAAACAGTTTTAATTTTAATTCAGTGTAAATAAAATTTTCAAATTTAATTTATTTAATATTAATAATTCGTTTATGATACAGAAATCTAATAGTTTTTTCCTTTGATGTTTCTGGTTAGCTCTCAATGTCTTCCCATTATTTCTTCCAAACTCGTGTTTTTATTCCCCACTCTGGCATTGAAATCCCCCATTACAAAGATCGGTTCTTCCAGTTTTTCATATTCCAATTGCACCTGGTACCAGAATTCATCTTTGGTTGTTTATCTCCCTTTAGTTACTACAGAATCTATTATCTCCCTTCTTGTGTATAAGCAAAATCACAGTCTTTCCCCAGTCTTTTGGTATTTGTCTCTTTTCCATATTAGGTATATTTTAAGTTATTAACAATATTTGCTCTTCTTATTTGCCCATATATTTTAATTGTTCTGATCTTATTCCATCGTGTCCTGGTGCTTAATTTGCTAACCGTTTCCTAATTTCTTGAGTGCTGTCTTCATTCTTCTTGAGTAATATCTTCCGTTGTTATTCCGTTATTATCTTATTACTCGTATTCATTTCTTGCATTTTTTAGTCTTCCGTAGAATAGTTTTTGATTTTCCTTGAAGTTTCCTTCGAGAGTATTTCCAAAATCTTCCCATATCATCTTCTTTGCTATTTTTTTTCTTCTTTTGTTAGTTTTCATATTCTTTTGCAGTTTTCAAAATATTCCTCATTTTTGGAACTGAGATGTTTTTTTCCCATTTTCGTTTCTTTTTCTGAACTTCTTCTTTAATTTTATCGTTCCACCAATGTGTTTGCTTATTGTTGCGCGTATTTCAAGTTGTTCTACATGCTCTTTTTGCTGATTCTATTAATATCTATTTGAAGGTGCTCCATACTTCTTCCACATCATAAAAATTCGGTTTGTCTTTCTTTTATTAGCTCTTTAATCTGATTTTGATAAAATTCACAATTATCCGCTTTCTATTCTATTCTAATTTTTACTATATCTCTTACTTTGTTGCTTGTTTCTTTCTATCACTATAATCTATTACTTTTAGTTCTGCAATTACCAGGTAGTGATCTTTTCCAATTTCGCTACCTCTTTTCACTCGCACATCCCTCACATTTGATCTCTGTGTTTTGTTAGTTAGAAAATATTCTATTATTGATTTTTCAGCTCGGCTTCTTTCTAGCCTGGTGAAATTGTGAAATTTCTTTGTGCTCGAAAAATGTGTCTAATATTAATATTTCGTTTATGATATAGAAATCTAACAATCCTCGCTTGTTGTTCCTAGCTAGCTCTCCATGTTTTCCAATTATTTCTTCGAAACTCTTGTTTTAATTCCCCATTCTGGCATTGAAATCCCTCATAACAAAGATCGGCTCTTCCAGATTTTCATATTCCAATTGCACTTGGTCCCAGAATTCATTTTCTATTGTTTTTCTCTCATCTTCGCTTATCCTATATACTATTATTATATTTGCTGTTCTTTTGGCATTATCTACTATTTGTATTTTAAGTATCCGTTCGTTTATATCGTCCCAATTTTTTATAATATATCCCACACCAGCCCTTGCTTTTATTGACTTTTCATTGACAATTCAGCTGTTCAGAAATTTGTGGATATTCTTTAATTTTATTATTCCCTTACTTTTCTTTTTCGTTTCCGTAATGGCTAATTTGTCTTCTGCCTGCCCTAATGCCTGTCTTCTTTCTTTTGTCCAATTTTTGTTCCTTTTTAGTTCGTCATGAAATCCCTTAAACTTGTCTATCACATTTTGTTCGCTTTGAGATGTCTTCCAAATTCAGTCCAACCTGTTGGAGATCCTTTCTCACCTCCCTGAACCATTTGTCAGACACTTTAGGTCTACTGTCAAGTACTTAAAAAATCGTTTTGTTAGTCTCTTCTCATCCATTCTAAATAAATGCCCATAGAATTTGAGTCTCCATTTTCTCATGGATTCAATCAGTCTTCCATTGTCCTGCTAAAATTCTTCCCTTCCTCTTAACCTATATTTAACCATTAACTTACGAAGTATCTTCCTTCGAAATTTCTCAGCTTCTCCTGCTTTCCCTGTCATTTGGAGGCATTCACTAGCATACAGGCATTCCGTTTTAATCACTGTATTGTAGTGTCTCAGTTTAGATCCATTCGAGGTGGCTTTCTGCTTGTATAAAGCATATGTTATGCGAAAAGCCGCTGCCATCTTCCCCCGTCTGATGTTGTTAGCTTCTATTTCACTGGTTTTCAACTGCACGATTTCATCCAGGTATTTAAAGCTGACAACTCTTTCTAACTTACCATGTTCAGTCTACAGGTGACGTGGGACTTTTTTAGTGTTAATCATATGCTTTGTTTTCCCAAAGGAAATATGTAGTCCTGCTTTTTCTGCTTGATTGGTTAGTATATTCAGATGTCAGTATTTCTAGAAAGGAGCGCGAGGTCATCGTCAAAAGCAAAGCAGTTGATCTTGACGCAATTTTTGATCCTCCATAGTATATTTGATTAAGTAGTCCGTTCCTGTCCAGATTTTTCTCCCACTCCCGGATAATCTTCTCTAACACACAGTTAAATAGAACTGGTGACAGTCCATCACCTTGTCTGACTCCTGTTTTAATTTCAAACTCTTTGGAGGTCTCTCGCATGTACTTTACTTTGGAAGGTGTTCCTCGCCATCTTAATAATTTGGCGCCGATGCCAAATTCAACAAGTGTGTTAAACAGCACTTCCCTGTCAATAGAATCATAAGCTTTCTTGAAGTCTACAAAAACTACTACTAGCCCTTTTTACATATAGTTCCCCAGTATTCGCATAAGGCACCAAATTTGTTCAACGCATGATCTTCCTTTCCTAATTCCCGCTTGATATTCACCAAGCTGGTGATCCACTTGCTACACAAGTTTCTTCTGTAGCGCTTTATATAGTGCCTTATATGTTTCAGGAGCTATGGAAATGCCAGAGTGGTTGTTAGGATCCGTTCTATCATCTTTTTTATATAAGAGGCGGATGAAAGCATTTTCCAATCTGCAGGGATATCTTCAGTTTCCATATATTTTCCATTTCTTGCTTTAAAATTTGGATTGTTATTTCGCCATCCAATTTTAGCATCTCTGCTCTCTTCCCCTGTTGGTCTGTTGTTCTTGAGGTCTGCGATTATTTCACGATCTTCTTCTTCATCTGGTGGGATTGAATTTTCATTCTGTTGATTTTGGCCTTTTCTTGACCATTTATTTTTTGGTAAGAATGAAAATTGTGAGATATAAGCCAAATATTTCGAGAATGTGTTGAATTGCGAAGAATCAAAAGAAATAAAGATATTTATTAATTATAATTTAAATCTCCA
Organism: Phosphuga atrata; assembly: GCA_944588485.1. NCBI lineage: Eukaryota > Metazoa > Arthropoda > Insecta > Coleoptera > Silphidae > Phosphuga > Phosphuga atrata. Next base: position 63,854,329 of record OX155893.1, on the reverse strand, counting down.
TTAAATGTTGATTATGATTTGGGATTACATTGAAACTGAAAACTAGCAAAAAAAAATATGTAAGAATCTAAATAACTCATTTCTTTTAAACCATTAATTTATTTTAAAAAATAAGATTGAGATTGAGAAACTTACTAATGTTAAAATGCCAACAATAATTGAGCCCATTCGCACAGAAAACCAAAAGCAGAATCTATGTAACAGCGCCATGGCACGAAAGACTTCTGCAGGATCTGATGAAAACTATTTCATGGCAAAGTTATGTAATGTTTTATGCATTCATCGCAACGCTTTTCCCAGACATGCTGTCTAATATAAAGAAATGCTGTTATAAATAAATTGCTGAAAGATAGAATTAACACAAATTATGTTTCGGTCAATAATAACCATATAATATAACCAATTTATAACATAAACAATTTCATTAATAAAGGGTGTTTTTTTAGAGGCGGATAACTTTAAATTGGCAACAATGTTTTCTGCGACTGCCGATTTTACAGTTGCTGGTTGTTTTGGGGTTACAATGTTTTGGCAATTCATCATGAATAGAATCACGCCGGAGCAACGGTTACAAGATTCAACTTGTACAGGAATTGAAGCCAGATGATCATCGTTCGCGCCGTAAATTTGGTGCATGGGCCGAAGGAAGCATCAACAATTTCATTTGAAAATTTTGTTCAATTCAATTCAAACACTCTTGGTTAAAAGGGCTCAATGTCAATAAGCAGAATTACCGCATTTGAAGCGATGATAATACACAAGCCATTGCCGAAACATCATTACACCCAGAAAAAGACTTGCTTCGTACGATTTGACTCCATTAGATTTATTTTTCTGGGGATATGCAAAGTCTATTTCATGTCTACTCCGATAAACCAGTAACTATAGAGCACTTGGAAGAAAACATTCGATGCGTTATTGCCGAAATACAACCTGATTTACTGCGAAGAGTTATAAAGCCAACTTCATGGATATTATAAACATGGTTCTGTATTTTATTTCAATATAAAGATCACCGCCTCCGAAAAAACACCCGTTATAATTCATTAATAATGTTCAATCATTATATTGAACTCGTTTAATATAATCCGGCACTAAAAACCAACTTAGACTCTATATATTGACTACTCCAATCAGAAGACTAGATATTTAAATAGTCATGGATGACCTATGACTAGTTAAATATCTTGTCTTCTGATTGGAGATGTTCTCCTTTGGGTGAACGGGTTTTTGAAGAACCTTTCATTGTTCTGACTCGTCCATTCTTTTGGTATTTTATTTGTTTTTATAAAAAAATCTATAAATTATATTATTATATAAATACTTTTACCGATCCTTTCATTCACATATCAGTTTATTTACACACCCGTTCATTTACGAAACCATTCATCTTAGGGCGCGTACACACCTGAGAACGAACGTTATCGAGGCAAGGTGATGCCGAATGGAATCTTCGTTTTTAGCTTTCTAGGTAGCTTACGAAGTCGAACGAGGCAATAAACGCCGCATTGTTCCAGTCGTGTTCGTATCTTTCGCTTTAATGGCTTAGGATTTCACTATTCGGACCCACCCAAAACGCTGTCCAAAGTGAACTGAATTCTCTTTGAAGTACTTTTGATGATTTGCGATGAATGGTGTTCGGGTTGCCTGGATTCACTTTCAAGGCTGTTTGTTTGACACGTTGACATACCTCGCCTCGCCTTGCCTCAGGCGTGTACGCGCCCTAACAAACTCGTTCCGATACGAACAAATTTGAACAAAACTCGAGAGCGTTTTCTTTACGGATCTGTTAGACATTGTCACCACAAATGAAAACTCATCAACTTGAAAGTATTTAACTGGATTTCATATAAATTATTTTTATTTAAAATAAAACGACTAAGTGCGTGTCGGGCCACGCGCAATGTAGGGTTACATAGATGCCATTCTTACTCTAATGACAACACTCAAATGTCTACAAAATTTCATAACCAATAACTTAATTAGCTGACATTGATGTTCGAGTTTGACGTTCAACATAACCAATAATATTTATAACATAACCAATATTACTCGTAAACTAATAAAGCTTACTTAGCTGTGATACTTTTCCTTTTAACTTCGTTATATATACTACTATTGAAAAAATTCACATATCCAGAAACAGCCATTTAGCTGGCAGTGGTGGCCAGCTGATGGTGGACACTTGACTCTAACAAAAATTAGCACTTTAAATCTTAATCTTTCACAAACAGATCTCTTATTCGAAATATTATTTCCACAAATCTGTAATATTTTTGAAAGACCTATCCAACGACACCCTACACCATGGGGTAGACGAGAGAAAAAAACGTAACCACTCCTTTAGGGTAAAGGAAGTACCCTAAAAACATTTTTTTCAAGATTTTATTTTACCACTTTGTCGGCATGACTAATTTGTATATCCATGTCAAATTACAGCTTTATATTTCTAATAGTCTCTGAGCTAAACTGAGGACGGACGGACGGACGGACATATCGAAACTATAAGGGTTCATTGTTGATAACAACGGAACCCTAAAAATGATAGCATAATTTAAATAATTACATTCTTCAATTATAAAGGTATTTTTATTTTTAAAATAACTAATAATTAGAAAAATGCTCCTAATTATCCTATAACCATAAGCTAATAGGTGAAATTTCAACTGACCGAAGACGATAGAAAACTTATTCAATATATGAATAGGATGGTTGCTACTGTTCTACGTGGTAATTCATACTTACATTGAATTGAAAAATTCGCTGTCCCACCTTAACAGTCGATACTCGAGTCGTGATAAATAAGAAGAAATGTATATAACTGTGAATAATAAGTTATATAACATTTTTACATATTGTAAGTGTGCTAAAACACTTACAATATGTAAAAATGTTATAAAACTTATTATTCACAGTTATATAAATTTCTTCTTATTTATCACGACTCGAGTATCGACTGTTAAAGTATGTCATTTGAATATGATCTTTAACAGTCGAAACGAGTCGTGATAAATGAAGATATATAAGAATATATATGAAGAATATAACTGTAAATAATAAGCTATATAACATTTTTACATATTATTATTGTGGTAAAAACATTGCATTTGCATGAATTTTTCAATTCATGCAAAATAATTTAGAAATAAAAATTAGTTATTTTTTAACCTTTACTAATTACACCATTTAAGAATAATATTAATAATATACTGAAGTTAGAGCTTAACTATAAATTATTTACACATTTTGTTCAAACACTTCTAAGTTTATTGCTTTATGAAAGGATTACTTTATGATTTATAAATATTCTGAAAGTTTTTCAAATAATAAAAAGACAGTAAGCCAACATTTTCGATAATGAATTATAAACGAAGAACTTTGAATGAATTATTATTAATAATTAATTATTATAATTTACACGAAAGATAACTTTGATGAACTCTATGTCAAACAACTGCTGTTTAAACAATATTCTACATTTATTAAAGTAACTTCTGTGCATGCTATAATCACTTCCACCACAAACTAAAATCAATCTGTCCATTATTTATATATATATATATATATATATATATATATATATATATATATATATATATATATATATATATATATAATTCGATTTGTATTACAATAGCTTATAATGTATTTTATATCTAGATAAAAGCAATATGGATTGATAATGTAGATTACTAATAATAAGGTATTGTACTGTATGTACATTGATTCTCAATGATATGGGTTATTATACAAACAAACACTTTTGTTATACCTTTTGCCTCTTCGGTTTTATAGTTATAAATAATATGTGTATAGGTTTTATTACGCCGATTTTATATAATATAATAGAAACTATATTAGTAATCATTCATTATTAACAACATACAATAAAGAGCTCAAAAACAATAAAGCATCCGGAGAAGATGGTGTTATAGCAGAACTATGGATGCTTATGGGTGAAGAAACTATTTCACAAACCAAACTATTTCAAAAGGTTTGGATGGATAAAGTTATCCCGGGCGAGTGGCTAGTAGCTCTAATTCACCCTTTACACACGAAAGGTGAAAGAGCAGAGGTAATTTTATCTACAGGGGAATTTCCCTTCTATCTGCCCTTTATAAAATATTTACCAAGCTATTGCTAAGTAGATTGGAGCCACAAATCGATTCCAAACTCGGCGAGTACCATAAAAGATTATACATATTCTGATCTTGAAAATGGTATTCAAATACTACAACTCCAGAAAGGAGGATTTGTTTGTTTCATTTATCGACTTTCAGAAGACATACATCTCAGTAGTCCGAAAAATGTTTTAAACACACTACAAGAATACCGAGAAAACCAAAAGACCATTAGCTTAATTAAGCTAACGTTAAGCAACACCGTATCAAACACCGTATAAAAAGCCAAATTCCAAAGGGTAGCTAGCGAACATTTCCAGATAAAAAACGGGTACAAGGCAAGGAGATAACCTGTCTCCAATTATGTTTAACGTGGTCTTAGATAAGGCGATGAAAATATTAAGGGATAATAATAAGTCGTGTGCAAAAATTGGAACAAACGTCAAAATCCATTGCCTAGCGTTCGCGAACGATCTGGCCTTCTTTGCAAAATCGGAGAAAGAGGCTATTGATCAGATCAACCAGTTAAAAGAGACAACAGAGAAAGCAGGCCTTCAGATCTTCTTTTCCAAAACAGAAATTATGACTTAAGTAAAGAACTATAAAGAAAAGTCTATTTAAACGAAGTTCGGCAAGGTGAAACTGAAAAGTAAGTTTAAATATCTTGGATAAATAATCGACCCTAGAGGAACACATAAGCAAACAATAGAACTAAAGAAGCACAAATTTGAACAATTACGTTTCCTCACCAGAAACATATATAATAAGCAAAATCTGTTAATCATTACAAGACTAAGACACTATTGCGGTGTTGCGTGACCGGTACTTCTATATGGTACAGAGGCTATTAGTCACAGTATTAGTCTCAGATTGCTCAAAATTCAGAGAAAATTACTTGGAACAATTAAAGTGCACGGTGGAGTAAGCGATACCTCATTTGAAAGCCCTTTTTGTAACGAATACTAAACGGTTAACATTTTCCAAATTTTATGATTTGTTATCGAGATTATTTTTATTATTAAGGTACGTTACTAGTATTCAAAGCTAAACGGGCTTTCAAATGAGGCGTAACTTACCCCCCCATGCAACGAATATGCGTATGTTTCTTTTGTAGTCCAGCTTTAGTAACCCATTAGTCAAATAAGTATTTACTGTAGAATGGCCGTTGTAATTTATCCGACTACGGACGGGTGTCCGTTATTTTTGTAAATTGCTAGATTTGTTGTAAATAGCGTTGATGAATTATTATTATGTTAAGCTAACGACATTTTATTATTTTTGTAAGTTATTTAATTATTGCATTTCATGTATTTTGAAAATTTATGGTAGGGGGAGGAAATGCTGTGTACCAAAAACTGTAATGATTGTTATTTTGTCCTCCTACAAAATGTTCTATGTTTTTAGTGACACCAGTCGAAAAGAAGAGAAGAAAATTGTTAAGTTGTCCTACTCACTACCTTATAGTCAGTTTTAATATACTCTGTTCACTCGTAATAGTTATCATTTAAATACCTCTCCCCTGGCCACCCACTAGTCCACCTCAATACATATTACATTATATCTTCAATAAACGCATTTTATTTACATCTAGAGTAAACGTATTTTATTTATATCTTCAATAAAGGATTGCATTCGTTTAATATTTTCTTTGATTCTGAATTCAGTATTTAGCAAAATACACACATATTATTCATAAATAAAAAATGTTATTTCACATGAATTATAAATTGTTCTGACATTTTTTCGTTTCTTTTAAACATAATTAACACAATGTTAGAAATCCGTTATCCAAACCACGGTCTTCCATGATATTTTCTAATCTTATTTAGTATTCTTTATGTTAATAATTTGACGAAAAAATGAAATAACAACTATGTATGTAGAAATCTAAAGGACTATTTTAATGTACTTACTATTGCATAAATTTTGAAATTCGCGACTATTATAATATAAAATTAAAATAATATTTCAAATATTAACTTGCACTAAATTGACACAGTTCTGCAAGATTTTTCGCTGTTTAAATTTAATTTATGATATGTATATTTACTTTTATAAGGATTATTTAAATTTACCATTAAAACTATTAAAAAGTCGATGATGTATAATATTTTATCATTGGGAATAATTTCGTGCAACTTGATGTCATTAATTATTAGTTCATTTTAATTAAACGTTTTATTTCCTAGAACGAAAGGAGAATTACGAAACCCTATTTCTATAAAATAATATTCCGGATATAATTAGCCTAATTCTTATTATTTTAAAACTACTTTAATATTCTCTTCCTACGTCAATGAAAATTTGCTAAGGATGGATAATTGTCTAAATTTATTCAATTCATTAATATACTAATAAATATGTATATTATTTAAATGAAAGTTATATTTAAATAAAAATATATGTATTTTTTTACTTCTATTTTACCAAAAATGTATAATAAAAATGTAATTGTAATAAATAATATATAAATATTATCGTATACATTAATTATTATTATATGAATTGATTTTTATATCTTTTTCGATTGAAATTTATATTGGTTATATAAATTTTATAAACGGCTATTCAGAATATATAAATGTCATTAATAGAGGGCGGATTATATGCACCAAAAAAACGAAATATCTGCGCATAAATATGCATCGATTTTGAAGAAATATGCACTCAATTCGACCATATATGCAGTACGATTTGATGAAGAAAAGGTAGAAATAATTATGGCCATCTAATATATTTATTCACACAAAATTTTCTTAATTCTAATTTACAATTATTAACTAACAAAAATATAGGTACACTAAATAGTGTACCTATTCAATCTATATCTAAACTTGGCCACTAATCAATTCACAAACGATACCGTTTATTTACAACATTTTTTTTTCTTTCTAATTCAGCTGTTTTCTACGCTTTGGGTATAAGCCTCCCTCTTATTTTGCCAGTTGCCACGATTTTGTGCCTCCTGGTACCAGTTCAGTCCTGCCGCTCGTTTCAAGTCGTCGCCCCATCTCATTTGTGGTCTTAATATGCTCCTTTTGTTGCTCCATGGTCTCCATCGAATTAGTTTGCCACTCCACTTATCCTGGTCTCTTGCTACGTGTCCCGCCCAGTTCCATTTCTGAGCGTCGGCGCGTCGCACGACATCATGAACCTTTGTTCTTCTCCTGATCCATTCATTTGTTTTCCTATCTCTTAATGATATCCCAAGTATTCTCCTCTCAATAGCTCTCTGGTTTACTTTAAGTTTGTCAAGTATAGCTTTTGTGAAGGTCCAAGTTTGTGACCCGTAAGTAGTTACTGGTAGGATACACTGGTTGTATAATTCGGTTTTGAGGTTTAGAGGTATGTCCATATTCAAGATGTCTTTAATTTTGGCATATGCCGCCCAGGTTTGCCGTATTCTCTCATTTATTTCGAGTCCTTGGTTAGCCTTGCCTATAGTTAGTGTTTGTCCTATTTATTTGTATGCAGTTACTTTCTCGATTCTGTTGTCGGCTAGGGTAATTTCTCGATCGTCATCTACGTTTGATGTCATGTACTTTGTTTTGTCAAAGTTGATTTCTAGGCCTATGCGCTTCGTGGCCCTGTAGATGTCATCGATAAGTGTGGCCAGTTCTTCTCTGCTTTCGGCTATCACTACTATGTCATCGGCAAACATTAAGTGGTTGAGTTTCTCCCCGTTGATATTAATGCCTCTGTTTTGGAGGTCGATTGTTTTTAGTGCGTCCTCCAGAACCAGTGTGAAGAGCTTGGGTGACATAGGGTCTCCTTGGCGCACTCCTCTGTTAATTGCCACTTTGTCGGATTTTTCGTGCAGCTGAATTTGCAGAGTTGCATTTCGGTAAATGTTGTTAATTAGGTTTGCGTATCTGTGGTCTATTCTGGCGTGTTGCAGGGCTTGTTGTAGTGCCCATATTTCCACCGTGTCGAAAGCCTTACTAAAATCAATGAATGCTAGCCATAAAGGTATATTGTATTCCACAGCCTTCTCGATTAGTGTTCTCATCGTTTGCAGGTGTTCTGTAGTACTGTAGCCCTTCCTAAACCCAGCCTGCTCTTTTGGCTGGTAATAGTCTAACTTTGGTGTGAGACGGTTGGTTAATATTTTCGCGAATAATTTATATATTTGGGATTTACAACATATTTATATTTATGTAAAAATTGATAATCAAATGTTCCAAATTTTCTAACAAAAATTTTTGTTTCCTGTCTGAAAACAAATCTTTATAAATCGAAAAATTTCTTTTAACATCAACAGAAGTAATTGGTGCATTTTTCATTTTCACAATTATGTCTAAATCAAAATTAATATCCTCAACTATTTCGCCTTTTCGTTAATAAACTGAAGGGACACGTTGTAATTATCTGCACATATACTATATTTTATATTCTATTTAAAATATACAAAATATAATATAGATGGCGCAAAACGCCGTACACGAAACAAAGTATGAACACAGGTGGCATTGCAGACAATAGGGACCGTGCATGTAGACCGTCACGCCACCTAGTGGCTAGAATGTGCATCTTTCGGGCAAAAATAAAAGCCAGCAATAAGTGCTTTTTTTATTTACTGAGTTTTATTTAAAGAAATTTTAAAATAATTTAGAATGTCTGTGTCGATAAAATCTTGTTGTGTCAAAGGGTGTTCAGAAAAATCACGGAGAAAGCGAAAAGTAGATTTACCTGTGAAATTTTATTGTTTTCCTCGAGTAACTGCGGTGCATTGTGGAAGGATGAAAAACGTATTATGTGGATAAATGCAGTAAAAAACTATGTGTAAGTAACTTATTAAATTTATTATTATTATAAAAAAAAAATTAGATAGTTCTTTAAATACAATCATTAAATAAATATTCTTTGAATAATGTAAACCTAACCCAATTTTTCGTTTATTTCAGTAAAAAACCAAAGGAATGGGAGCCAAATAAACATACGAGGATTTGTAGTGCTCATTTTATCAATAACAGTAACTCGGAGCACCCACTTCATCCATCTTATATCCCTTCTATTTTTCCAAAAAAAGAAAATATGAAAAAAACTACACAATCCTTACAACGATTTGAGCGCTTCAGAAAACGTCAATTGAAGCAAAATATAAACAATGAGGATTATAATGATTATAATATAATGGAGCAAGATGCGGGAGATCTTATAGAAGCTCAAGAACAGTATCAGATTGTCATGAATGTTTTGAATGCTTCTCAGCCTAACCATCGAAGTATAAGTTGTCAAACTGACAAACGACCGGATTATTCGACAGAGGAAAACCTTTCATATTTCTTTTGTAATTTGAATAATTGTGATGGCCAAAATACTGCTGCAGTTCAGGTTCATATATCAATAAAAAAAGTATGGATAAAATGTGTGAAGCTTTGATGCCGGTTTCAAAGAAAAATGTTCAAGATTCAAGTTGTGATCCAATTAATTTTGAATTTGTAAAAGCAGACTACCAAGGTTTTCATGGGGTTTCTTCTATCAAAACTGATGAGGCTATGAGTAGCTTAACTGGTGTTACATTTGCTATGTTCTCATTAATTTTAAATTTAATTCCAGATGGTAAAACTTTCAAACTTGATAAACAAATGAAATTGTTGATTACTTTGATGAAACTAAAAACTGGTTTGACATTTACTGCGATGTCTGTATTATTCAATATTCATCGCACTACTGTAAATCAAGTATTCATACATAATCTACGTCAGTTAAAAATTGCAATGATAAACTTTATATTTTGGCCATTTAAAGCTGCGGTACAATCAACCATACCAGAATCATTTAAATTACATTACCCTGAGACACGTGTTATTATTGACTGTACCGAAGTTAATACCGAGTTGCCACCACAACTTAAACACAGAGTTTTAATGTACTCAGATTATAAACACCATCACACAATAAAATTCTTAGTGGGATGTGCTCCAAATGGATTTATAAGTTTTTTGTCAAAGTGTTATGGTGGTCGCTCAGGTGATTGTTTCATTACAAATGACTGTGGAATAATTGATTTAATTGAGCCCAGAGATGTTGTGCTTGGAGATAAAGGTTTCCCTCAAATAAAAACTAAAGTAGAAGAAAAAAATGTGGTCTTTGTAATGCCTCCGTTTTGCCATAAAGACCAATTTACCCCAGAAGAATTTGATGAAACTTATAATATTGCTTCAGTGAGAATACACATTGAAAGAGTTAATCAGAGAATAAAGGATTTTAACATTCTTTCCAGAGTGGTGCCAGTATCACTTTTCCCTTATATTGATGAAATAGTTTATGTCATATGTGCTATAATAAATATTGAAAAGCCATTATTTAAGCAGCAAGATCAGTTGACAGCCAAATGAAAAATTAAATAAATTGTAAATATATGAAACATTAAATAAAATGCATAATAATCATGTCAATGTAATAGAATTTATTTAAATACTTTACTTAAATATTAAGCACAAAATTAAACATATATATTCCGTAAAACTATTTTACTCTTTTAAATTTTTACCTGTTATATGTATAACTTTAACACCAGGGCGCGCGAGTTTCCTATAGTGTTAAGTTTTGATACAATCAACACCCCCACTTATCAAATATTTTATATATTCTCTGCTATGCCTAAATCCTTTAAAAACACGTGATGTTTGACAGAACCTAAACCTTTAGTCAAAACATCAGCTAACATTTCTGAGGTCTGTAAATATATACTATTTTTACAGTACCATTATTAACTCTCTTACATAATGGTGAAGAACATCAATATGTTTCGTTCTCTTATGAAACATAGGATTTGATGATAAATTTTTGAGCACTGATTATCATTGTACAAAACAATACAATCAGAATATTCTGTTAACTCATATAATAAGTTCCTTGAATAAGTTGCTTCTCTTCAAGCTTCTGACATGGCCATATACTCAGATTCTGTACTAGACAGAGCTACTGTTTTCTGTTTTCTACTTTCCCATGACACTGCAGAACCTGAAAGTTTAAAAACAAAACCAGTATATGATTTCCTGTCATTGACATTGCCTGCCCAATCAGCATCAACAAAACCCTTCAATGATAAATCATTTTACTTTTTGAATTTTAAAGTATGGTTTTTGGTACTTTTGAACTCTTTTGGCACTTTTCCAATGACTTTCATTAAAGTTTTTATTAAATTGACTTAGATAACTAACACTAAATGCTATATCGGGTCTAGTCAATACGGCCAAATACATGAGACTACCAATTAGCTGTTGGTATGAAATATCTCTGTTACTACTGTTACTACTATTATCTAAATTTGTACAAACATTTGTATCAATAGGAAAATTTATAGGTTTACAGTCAACCATATTAAATTTATGTAACAATTCCTCAATATATTTCTCTTGACTTATAGTTATAATACCTTTTTCTTTATCTCTAAAAATTTGCATGCCTATACATTGTTTTGCCTCTCCTAGATCCTTAATATTAAATTTTGAACTTAATTCCTTTTTTAAAAAATCTGTTTCTTTTTCATCATTTGAAAAAATAAAGAATACAGTGCTACAACTGTTATTTGATTTTTCTACTTTTTATATATATACAAGGTTCTAATTCTGATTTTTTATAGTCTAGGAAAGTCAAAACTTCATCAACCCTTTTGTTCCAGGCTCTGGAGGACTGTTTGAGACCATATATTGCCTTTTTTAATCTCCAAACTTTGTTTTCATTACCTGATGTAACAAAACCTTCTGGTTGTCTCATAACAATATTTTCCTCCAGTAACCCATTCAAAAAAGCTGTTTTTACATCTAAATGTAAAATATTCTAATCATATTGTACAGATAATGCAATTAATAACCATAAAGTAGAGTGTCTAACCGCGAGTGAAAAAGTTTCATCGTAGTCCACACCAGGTTTTTGAGCAAAACCCTTAGCAAGTAGTCTAGCTCTATACCACACATTATTATCACTATCACTTTTTCTTTTAAACACCTACTTACAGTCCACTATTGTGTTTCCTTCTGGAACATCAACAAGCTCCCAAGCTTCATTTCCATCAAAAGATTGGATCTCCTTCTGCATTGCCAGTCTCCACCTCTCCTTATTTATTCTTGACATTGCCTCAGTAACTGTCACTGGATCACTTTCTAGGTTTGTACTATCCAGACAAAGATAAGTCACAAAGTCATTAAATTTCTTCGGTTTTGGTGTCCTGTCAGCCCTTCTTAACATTGCAGTGTCTCCTTCCATCTTTTCTTGCATAATATCACTGTCATCAGTTGAATCTTCTGTTAAATAAATGGATCAATTTTCTTTGCTTATTTCTGAAACTTCCCCCACTGAATATGTGTCCTCATTATTAGTGACTGTTTCTTCTTTATTCTCCACCATAATAATTACTTCTTCTTCAATATTCTCCATTATGACAACATCTCTGCTTGTTATTACAGAATTTCTGTTCTCGTCATATAATCTATAGCCTTTTACACATTCACTATAACCCACCAAAATGTGCTTCGTAGCCTTTTTGTCCCATTTCAATGTTTTCTCTTTCGGTACATGCACCATCACTGTGCTTCCAAAAATCCTTAGATTGCTAACATTAGGTTTGCTACCTGTCCATAACTCATATGGAGTTTTCTCAGTTCCATGCAGCTATAGATCTGTTTTGCAAATATACAGCAGTATTAACTGCCTCTGCCCAAAATTTCTTTTCTAATTTTGCATCAAATATTAGACATTTTGCCTTTTCTACAATTGTTCTGTTTAATTTCTCATACATTCCGTTTTGCTGTGGTGTGTATGGGTTAGAATTTTGGTGAATAATCCCATTGTTTATTAAAAATTGATTAAACTTCTTGCTGCAAAATTCACCACCATTATCTGTCCTGAATGTCTTTATCTTTCCATTTTGTTGATTTTATACAAGTCTCTTGAATTGCTTAAAACAGGCTAGCACTTCGTCTTTCTGTTTTAAAAAATAAACAAAAGCCATTCGACTGTAGTAATCCTCTAGAATTAAAAAATTTCTCGAGCCACCAATCGATTTGCTCTCCATGGAACCACATACATCTGCATTTATCAGCTGTAACAAATCCTTGGCTCTATTTCCCTTATGGTTAAATGGTGATCTAGATAATTTTCCTTCACAGCAAACTGTACAGTTTTGTTTAGTTATATTCACTGCATCTGGGTAGTCAAGCTAAACCATTCTTCATTTTGTTTAAATAAACACTTTTTATGTGTCCAAATCGTCTATGCCAAACATCTGCAAAAACAACTGTTGGTGCTGAGCATACTACTGGCACTTTGGTTTTATTTGCAATCATTATTTCCTCTAAATTTGAACTTGAACATGGATTTTTAATCCATTCTCCATTTGAAGTTAAATGAACACTGGCACCCGAGTCTATATACCAATCGTTTCTATTAAAACTACCATTCAAAAATGCTGCACTAAAAGCATTGTGTTTTGAATTGCTTTTATGATCAGATTTTGTCTGATCTGAACACTCAATATTCCGGCACTTGTTTTTATAATGACCTAACTGTTTACAATTATAACATTTGACATCTCTCCAAACATTTGACACTCCAGCACCACTGTTGCCAAAATTCCGATGTTTGCCAGTTCTATGCCAGTTTGCTTTACTTACAAGGCACTTCCGTTTGCGCTGTTGCCAAACTGCCAAACTCCATGTCGAGCAACTTCGTTTTAATGGCGATTCTAGAATGCTCAAACGCCATTATCATAGGCGAAAATTTTTCCGGCAAGCCTGCCAAAAGTAACGAACCAATCCATTCATCGTCAATTATAAATCCGGTTCCTCGTAATTTCTGCCCCGTTTCCACAATTTGCGTCACGTAGCTGGCCATAGAATCAGATGAACTATTCGCGTAGAAATTAAGCTTCTGAGTAAATTAATTCTTCTCGCGAAGCCGGAATCATCGAACATCGACTTTAATTTGTCCCATAATACCTTTGTCGTCTTTGCTTCTCTTATATGGACATATAATGAAGCATCTATCGTCAAAATTAACTTTGCTTTTGCCTTGGCGTCATCTGCTTCCACTAACTGTGACACGCACGTGGAGAAAATATTGTAAAAATTGCAAAAAAGAAGTAAAAAAGAAGTTTTCGACGGCAAACACCCAAACACTATAATTTTCACGACCCTTCAACTTCGGAACGTTCACTATATAATTTGCAGCCATTCTTGCGCTATTACAAAACAATTTTTACAATATTTTCAAAAGAAAATAATTATACTGGTCCCATAACCTGTTAATAAACTGAAGGGACACCTGAGCGACACGTTGTAATTATCTGCACAGACTGAAATGTATTTTATTTAAAATATACAAAATACAAAATATAATATAGATGGCGCAAAACGCCGTACACGAAACAAAGTATGAACACAGGTGGCATTGCAGACAATAGTGTTAAGTTTTGATACAATCCACACTTTTAAGATCTTGTTGATATTTTTTAATTTAAAAAATCCTTCATTTTATTGCATTGGCGCTTTAAATTTTTTGTGTATAGGTTCTTATAGATTAACCTAACCTAACCTGCCTTTAACTTTTTTGAAGGATTTCTTCTATAATTCCAAATTCTCAATTAAAAATCTTCTATAATATCAATTGATTCTGATAGAGGCAAACCTTTTAAATCCAGTCCGTGAATAGAGTTTGAGATGAAGCAATAGTTTGCCTTAAGAAATTCTGGGTTCGTACTTTTACAATTTAATTTTGCAATTTTCGAAAACGGCGCTGAAATAACAGCTTTCGAGAATTATATCTTTAATACCTGCAACATAAAAATTTGAAGCGTGTAACCACATACCCTATAGGTTTAGGAGGCAATTAAACATTCGGTCACCCTATAAAATTGAACTCTCAAAAGGGGATTTAAAAATATTTTTTGAAATTACTAATTAAATCATAAACAACGAAAAATCTAGCAGATTTTAGCAACGAGCAAAATTTAGCAACGAGCTAAACAGTTGTGTGATTAATGTTACAATAAAATAAAATAAAAATTAACTGCTTTTATCCTGTAGGGTGCAGCGTCTAACAACTTAAGTAAAAAAAATTCACAGGTTAAAAGGAAATTTTATAAACCCTCTTGTAAACAAAACGTGCAGTTGTTAAATGATTAGTATATTCAAGTTGTTTTGAAGAAATTAAATAAGATTTCCCAAAATGGTCTTCATGAAGAATTCCTTTTAACACATGCGCAATATAATGGCCACATTTGTCGGTACTTTGTTGTCTAATTTCCAATTCCAATTTCCATTGTTTGAATATTATACCTAAGAATTTTAATAATTTTTTCTTAAGGTACTCTTCTCGTCAGGTATATATTATGTTCACAATATTTTTTTAATTGTTGTTAAAATAAGGATTTAGTGTCGGAAGGGGGGGGGGGTTGTTGTTTAAGAAAATACAGTATCAGAAATGAACCAACTTACTTTCTAAAACTGACACACAAGGGTTCCTAAACTTCACATCTACCATACTCTCTTGAAGAGAGTCGTCTCTACTCGTCTCTTTATTTCAATATAACATTTATGTATATTTTTGCATATTTCGGGGGGTATATATATATATATATATATATATATATATATATATATATATATTATACATACATATATATATATATATATATATATATATATATATATATATATATATATATATATATATATTATATATATATATGTATATATGTGTATATATATATATAAATATATATATATATATATATAGCGTCATCAAAAGTTGCATATACTTGCATATTTAAGTGGTAATTATTTTTTTTTCTGGAAATTCATACCAACCATCCACAAAATTACTAATATACCATTGAAAAAGTTAAATAATATTAATTTTATATCAATTTAAAAAAAATATTGTGAACATAATATATACCTGACGAGAGTACCTTAAGAAAAAATTATTAAAATTCTTAGGTATAATATTCAAACAATGTTGGAAATTAGACAACAAAGTACCGACAAATGTGGCCATTATATTGCGCATGTGTTAAAAGGAATTCTTCATGAAGATGCAATATTTCCATTGAAATATTGCATTTTGTATTTGCAACTTTGTAATATATATATATATACGTATACATATATATAAGAAATAATTTAATTTGAAAATAATTTAATTTAATTTGAAATTAATTTAATTTAATTAGATTTAAAAATAATTAAATTTGATTTGAAAATAAATTAATTTAATTTTAAAATAATTTATTTGAATTTGAAAATAATTTAATTTAATTTGAAAATAATTTAATTTAATTAAATTTAAAAATTATTTAATTTAATTTGAAAATAATTTAATTTAATATAAAAATAATTTAATTTAATTTAAAAATAATTAAATTTAATTTGAAAATAATTTAATTTAATTAAATTTAAAAATAATTTAATTTAGTTTAAAAATAATTAAATGTATTTTAAAAATAATTAAATTTAATTTAATTTAAAAATAATTTAATTTAATTTCAATAATTTGCAAATATTTTAATTTATGTATAATTAATTAATTTATATATAAATAATTTAATAATAATTATTTGTATATAGAAATTATTTAAAAATAATTTAATTTAATTTTATTTAAAAATAATTTATTTTACTTTAATTCAAAAATAATTAAAAAATAATTTAATTTAATTAATTAATTTAATTTGAAAATAATTTAATTTAATTTGAAAATAATTTAATATAATTTGAAAATAATTTAATTTAATTTGAAAATAATTTAATTTAATTTGAAAATAATTAAATTCAATTAGAAATAATTTAATTTGAAAATAATTTAATTTAATTTGAAATTAATTTAATTTAATTAGATTTAAAAGTAATTAAATTTAATTTGAAAATAATTTAATTTAATTTGAAAATAATTTAATTTAATTAAATTTAAAAATAAATAAATTTAATTTTAAAATAATTTATTTGAATTTGAAAATAATTTAATTTAATTTGAAAATAATTTAATTTAATTAAATTTAAAAATAATTTAATTTAATGTGAAAATATTTTAATTTAATTTAAAAATAATTTGATTTTATTTTAAAATAAATAAATTCAATTAAAAAAATTTAATTTAATTTGAAAATAATTTAATTTAATTAACTTTAAAAATAATTTAATTTTATTTAAAAATTATTTAGTTTTTTTTAATTTAAAAATTATTTAATTTAATTTGAAAATAATTTAATTTAATTTAAAAATAATTTAATTTGATTTGAAAATAATTTAATTTAATTTTAAATTAATTTAATTTAATTTAAAATTAATTTAATTTAATTTGAAAATATTTTAATTTAATTTTAAAATAATTTAATTTAATTAAAAAATAATTAAATTTAATTTGAAAATAATTTAATTTAATTAAATTTAAAAATAATTTAATTTAGTTTAAAAATAATTAAATTTATTTTAAAAATAATTAAATTTAATTTAATTTAAAAATAATTTAATTTAATTTGAATAATTTGCAGATATTTTAATTTAATTTGAGAATAATTTAATTTAATTTAAAAATAATTTAATTTGATTTGAAAATAATTTAATTTAATTTGAAAATAATTTAATTTAATTTAAAATTAATATAATTTAATTAAATTTTAAAATTATTTAATTTAATTTGAAAATAATTTAATTTCAATTGAAAATAATTTAATTTAAAAATAATTTTATTTAATTAAATTTAAAAATTATTTTTATTTAATTTAAAAATAATTTAATTGTATTTCATTTAAAAAAAAATTAATTTAATTTAAAAGTAATTTAATTTAATTTAAAAATAATTTAATTAAATTTAAAATTAATTTAATTTAATTTGAAAATAATTAGAAAATAATTTAATTTATTTAATTTAAAAATAATTTAATTTAATTTAAAAACAATTAAATTAAATTTAAAATTAATTTAATTTAATTTGAAAATTATTAGAAAATAATATTTAATTTAATTAAATTTAAAAATAATTTAAATTAATTTAAAAATAATTTAATTTAAGCATAATTTAATTTAATTTGAAAATAATTTAATTTAATTTTAAAATAATTTAATTCAATTTGAAAATAATTAGTTTATTTGAAGATAATTTAAGTTAATTTGAAAATAACTTAATTTAATTAAATTTAAAAATAATTTTATTTAATTTGAAAATAATTTAATTTGTATTAAATATAATTTATTTAATTTGAAAATAATTAATTTTAATTTGAAAATAATTTAATTTAATTTTAAAATAAGTTAATTTAATTTGAAAATAATTAAATTTTAATTCAAAATAATTTATTTTAATTTAAAAATACTTTAATATAATTTAAATGTAATTTAATTTAGTTTAAAAATAATTTAATTTAAAAATAATATTAAAAATAAATTAGTTTATTTTGAAAATTATTAAATTTAATTTTAAAATAACTTAATTTAATTAAATTTAAAAATATTTTAATTTAATTTGAAAATAATTTTATTTAAATTAAAAATAATTAAATTTAGTTTGAAAGTAATTTAATTAAATTTAGAAACAATTTAAATTAATTTGAAAATAATTTAATTTTAATTAAAAATAAATTATTCTAATTTAAAAATAATTAAATTCAATTTGAAAATAATTTAATTTAATTTGAAAATAATCTATTTTAATTTGAAAATAATTTAATTTAAATTGAATATAACTATTTAATTCTATTTAAACATATTTTAATTTAATTTAAAAATAAATTAATTTAATTAGAAAATGTTTAATTATGATAATAAGAAATGAAAATTTAATTTAGTTTAAAAGTTAAATTACTTTGATTTGAAAAAAATTTGAAGTTTAATTTGAAAATAATTGAATTTATTAAAAAAAAATTAAAATTTAAATAAATTTAAAAATACCTTAAATTAAATTTGAAAATAATTTATTTTAATCGGAAAATAATTTAATTTAATTTAAAAATAATTTAATTTATTTTAAAAATATTTCAATTTTAAAATAATTTAATTTGAAAATAATTTAATTTAATTTGAAAATAATTTAATTTAATTTGACCACCCACAAAATTACTAATATACCATTGAAAAAGTTAAATAATATTAATTTTAAATCAATTTAAAAAAAATATTGTGAACATAATATATACCTGACGAGAGTACCTTATGAAAAAATTATTAAAATTCTTAGGTATAATATTCAAACAATGTTGAAAATTAGACAACAAAGTACCGACAAATGTGGCCATTATATTGCGTATGTGTTAAAAGGAATTCTTTGTGAAGATGCAATATTTCCTTTGAAATATTGCATTTTGTATATATATATATATATATATATATATATATATATATATATATATAAATAATTTAATAATAATTATAATTATATGTATATAGAAATTATTTAAAAATAATTTAATTTTATTTTATTTAAAAATATTTTAATTTAATTCTTTAATTTAATTTGAAAATAATTTAATTTATTTTGAAAATAATTAAATTCAATTAGAAATAATTTAATTTGAAAATAATTTAATTTAATTTGAAATTTATTTAATTTAATTAGATTTAAAAATGATTAAATTTAATTTGAAAATAATTTAATTTAATTTGAAAATAATTTAATTTAATTAAATTTAAAAATAAATTAATTTAATTTTAAAATAATTTATTTGAATTTGAAAGTAATTTAATTTAATTTGATAATAATTTAATTTAATTAAATTAAAAAAAAAATTAATTTAGTTTAAAAATAATTAAATTTATTTTAAAAATAATTAAATTTAATTTAATTTAAAAATAATTTAATTTAATTTGAATAATTTGCAAATATTTTAATTTATATATAATTAATTAATTAACATATAAATAATTTAATAATAATTATAATTATTTGTATATAGAAATTATTTAAAAATAATTTAATTTAATTTTATTTAAAAATAATTTATTTTACTTTAATTCAAAAATAATTCAATTTAATTAAAAAATAATTTAATTTAATTCATTAATTTAATTTGAAAATAATTTAATTTAATTTGAAAATAATTTAATTTAATTTGAAAATAATTTAATTTAATTTGAAAATAATTTAATTTAATTAAATTTAAAAATAAATTAATTTATTTTTAAAATAATTTATTTGAATTTGAAAATAATTTAATTTAATTTGAAAATAATTTAATTTAATTAAATTTAAAAATAATTTAATTTAATGTGAAATTAATTTAATTTAATTTGAAAATAATTTTATTTAATTTTAAAATAAATAAATTCAATTAAAAAAAATTTAATTTAATTTGGAAATAATTTAATTTAATTAAATTTAAAAATAATTTAATTTTATTTAAAAATTATTTAGTTTAATTAAATTTAAAAATTATTTAACTTAATTTGAAAATAATTTAATTTAATTTAAAAATAATTTAATTTGATTTAAAAATAATTTAATTTAATTTTAAATTAATTTAATTTAATTTAAAAATAATTTAATTTAATTTGAAAATATTTGAATTTAATTTTAAAATAATTTAATTTAATTTAAAAATAATTAAATTTAATTTGAAAATAATTTAATTTAATTAAATTTAAAAATAATTTAATTTAGTTTAAAAATAATTAAATTTATTTTAAAAATAATTAAATTTAATTTAATTTAAAATTAATTTATTTTAATTTGAATAATTTGCAAATATTTTAAATTAATTTGTGAATAATTTAATTTAATTTAAAAATAATTTAATTTGATTTGAAAATAATTTAATTTAATTTGAAAATAATTTAATTTAATTTAAAATTAGTTTAATTTAATTAAATTTGAAAATTATTTAATTTAATTTGAAAATAATTTAATTTCATTTGAAAATAATTTAATTTCATTTGAAAATAATTTAATTTATATTAAAAATAATTTATTTAATTTGAAAATAATTAATTTTAATTTGAAAATAATTTAATTTTAAAATAAGTTAATTTAATTTGAAAATAATTAAATTTTAATTAAAAATAATTTATTTTAATTTAAAAATACTTTAATATAATTTAAATGTAATTTAATTTAGTTTAAAAATAATTTAATTTAAAAATAATTTGATTTATTTTAATTTAAAAATAAATTAGTTTATTTTGAAAATTATTAAATAACTTAATTTAATTAAATTTAAAAATAATTTAATTTAATTTGAAAATAATTTTATTTAAATTAAAAATAATTAAATTTAATTTGAAAGTAATTTAATTAAATTTAGAAATAATTTAAATTAATTTGAAAATAATTTAATTTTAATTAAAAATATATTATTCTAATTTAAAAATAATTAAATTCAATTTGAAAATAATTTAATTTGAAAATAATCTATTTTTGTTTGAAAATAATTTAATTTAAATTGAATATAACTATTTAATTCTATTTAAACATATTTTAATTTAATTTAAAAATAAATTAATTTAATTAGAAAATGATTTAATTTAATTTAGTTTAAAAGTAATTTAATTTAATTTGAAAATAATTGAATTTATTAAAAAAAAAATAATAATTTAAATAAATTTAAAAATACCTTAAATTAAATTTGAAAATAATTTATTTTAATCTGAAAATAATTTAATTTACTTTAAAAATAATTTAATTTATTTAAAAAATATTTCAATTTTAAAATAATTTAATTTAATTTGAAAATACCTTAATTTAATTTAAAAATTAATGAATTTAATTCGAAAATAACTAAATTCTATTTAAATGTAATTTAATTTGAAAGTAAATTAATTTAATATGAAAATGATTTAATTTTATTTGAAATTTGAAATAAATTCAATTTGAAAATGATTTAATTCAATTTAAAAATAATTAAATTTAATTTGAAAATAACTACATTCAATTTAAAAATAATTTAATTTAATTTGAAAATAATTAAATTTAATTTGAAAATAATTAATTTAAATTAAAAATAATTAAATTTAGTTTGAAAATAAATTATTTTCATTTGAAAATAATTTAATTTAATTTGAAAATGATTTAATTTTTTTTAAAAATAATTTAATTTAATTTGAAAAAATTTTTTTTTAATTTGAAAATTTATACTTATAAGTATAAGTATAAATTAATAAAAAAATAAATAATTTAATTAAATTTAAAAATAATTGAATTTAATTTGAAAATAACTTAATATAATTTGAAAATAATTAAATTTAATTTAAAAGTAATTTAATTAAAAAAATTTTAATATAATTAAAAAATAATTTAATTTAATTTGAAAATAATTTAATTTAATTAAATTTAAAAATAATTTAATTTAATTTGAAAATAACTGAATTTAATTTGAAAAAATTTTAATTTAATTTAAAAATAATTTAAATCATTTAAATTAAAAAATAATTAAATTTTATTTGAAAATAACTTAATTTAATTAAAAAATAATTTAATTTATTTTAAAAAAGATTTTATTTAATTTAAAAAAAATATTTAATTTGAAAATAACTTTATTGATTTGAAAATAAATTAATTTAATCTAAAAACAAATTTAATTTAATTTGAAAATAATTTAATTTAATTTGAAAATAAATTAATTTAATTTAATTAAAAATAATTTAATTTAATTTGAAATTAATTTAATTTTATTTAAAAATAATTTAATTTAATTTGAAAATAATTTAATTTTATTTGAATATAATTCAATTAAATTAAATTTGAAAATAATTTAATTTAATTTAAAAATAATTTAATTTAATTTGAAAATAATTTAATTTTATTTAAAAATAACATAATTTATATTGAGAATAATTTAATTTAATTTGAATAATATTTAATTCATTTAAATTACAAAATAATTAAATTTACTTTAAAAATTATTTAACTTAATTTTAAAAAAAATTAATTTAATTAAAAATATTTTTATTTAATTAAAAATAATTTAATTTAATTTCTAAAGAAATTTAATTTTATTAAATTTAAAAATAATTTAATTCGAAAATAACTTAATTTAATTTGAAAATATTTTAATTGAATTTAATTTAAAAACAATTTAATTTAATTTAAAAATAATTTATATTAATTTGAAAATAACTTAATTTATTTTGAAAACAATTTAATTTAATTTGAAAATTATTTAATTCATTTAAATCAAAAAATAATTAAATTTAATTTTAAAATAACTTATTTTAATTTAAAAATAATTTAATTTAATTAAAAATAATTTAATTTAATTTGAAAATAATTTTATTTAATTTGAAAAAATTTAATTTAATTTGAAAATAATTTAATTTAATTAAATTTAAAAATTGTTTAATTTAATATCAAAATATTTAAATTGAATTTAAAAATAATTTAATTTAATTTGAAAATAATTTAATTTAATATAAAAAAAAATTAATTTAATTAAAAAATAATTTAATTTAATTTGAAAATAATTATATTTAACTTGAAAAAATTTAATTTAATTTGAAAATAATTTAATTTAATTTGAAAATTATTTAATCTAATTTAGACATAATTTAATTTGAAAAAAAATTAATTTAAAAATAATATAATTACATATACTAAAATAGTTTGCTACGCTTTTCTCGGAGGGGGCGGGATAAAAGCGTCAAATCGGGTTTGTAGAATGAAAACGCACGGATTGAGTTATTTTCAAAAGAAATTTTGCCGGGACAAAGTGGTAAAATGTTTATAAAACTCCAGACAATTGACTAATTTTTGAGAAATTGTGGTTACCGCCGAAGGCGGCGGGGGTGCGGCGCGAAAACAAAATTTCCGTTTCTCGGCCGCTCGGCCGCTCGGCGGTTTGGACCGATCACGACGCGAATGGCGCTATCTTAAGCGCCGATTTTTTCCACACAAAACTGTCATCTCAAATTTTGAGTCTTTCCTGAAAATTTGGAGAAAAGGGCGAAAAACCGAAAAAAAAATATCGCAAAAAACGATCTTCTTTGACGTTCTATTGCGAGTCGACCGCTGAACAGAACGCCTTCGTGTTTGCAGGTCCGGTTTTGTATGTTCTTTCTTTCTGGGTTTTCGAAGAGGCCGCGATTTTTTGCAAAACTGGCCGTGCGGTAGATGTTTTTGCAAAACAGGACGTTATCGGATGCCGAACCGGAAGTGGGTGGAATCTTGCAATTTCTTCTACACCGTTCGATGGAGGTCGACGGTATCTTGCGTAAGATGTGACGATTCTCAGAAATCACGAGGTCGCCCAGGCCGATACTAGGAAACCGGTAGGATGTTAATCA
Source organism: Phosphuga atrata (assembly GCA_944588485.1). Lineage (NCBI taxonomy): Eukaryota > Metazoa > Arthropoda > Insecta > Coleoptera > Silphidae > Phosphuga > Phosphuga atrata. The sequence goes on along the minus strand of OX155893.1, from coordinate 63,829,998 downwards.
GCAATCGAAATCTACAAAAGTGCAAATGGCACAACTTAATGGCCTACAGTGGCAGATCAAGAAAAGACTGGATCGTATTTTGTGTCGTAGCTGAGAGTCGCATGCGAATTTTTCAGAAATTTTTGAACGGTGTCCTTCCGCCGGATATTTCCGACATTCTGAAACCAAGTTTTCACGTTTCGCTTCCACGGTGCGCCCTCCAGAGCCCTGGAAATTGTCGCCCATTTTTCGTGCGTCATATTTCATCCGTCTTTCAACTTTAGCAACTTTTACTGCGGCAACTCACAAATTTCAACTCTTTTCTGCAAGGGTTGTAAATTCCTCAAATTTCGGGTAAGTCAAAATCGGAATTTTCTTACCAGGACATTTACGCTGCAACGAAGAACACCAATCGGTGGTAACACATTTCCGCACTTTCACCTGCAAGTGATGAAAAGATGATTCGGATTTTCAATTTTTTGCAGCATTTTCTGAACCAAGAATTCACCAAGAGAACATATCGGCGCTACTGGAGGGAAGCAAACACAAACGGCTGCCAAATATTAGTTGAAATCTACTGCGACCGCTGAAATATTTGTTTTCGGAAAAAACTCAGACTTTTCGAACAATTCTAACCGAGAAGAGACCCCTACGCAAATTTCGCACAGAAAACTTGGTTCTTGAAATCATTGAAAATCATTTTAGAACATGTGATATTAGTGGAATTATGTGCCAAAATATTTGTGGTTATTTAAACTGTTTTTCTATTCCGAGTTTTAAATGTACTTAGATTCGTAATAAACGTTTTTTTTGTGACAAACAAATTAACAAGTATTTTATTTATCCTGATTGAAAAATCTAAATCTTTGACCACGTTTCTCCATTTAAATTTATGGCTGTTTCATTAAATTTTTTTTATAGGTTCTACACCATGTGGAACAATGAAATTGAACACGTCTCTAGAGAAAAAATCTATCTGTCTCACACCTCAATATCTAACATCATTTTCGAAAAATACTTTTTCTGGCGGCGGCTGCCGTAACATATTGCAATTCTTTATTGACGTCTGGATTCATTTAAAAAATTATTTTAGTAAGTTTCAAACCACGCGGAACAATAATATTGCACACATTTGTAGAGAATCAATAATTCTATGATATGACTCAGTTATTTTTACAAAATATTTTATCCGGCGAGGACCGCCGCCTCTCAAAGTCAACGCAGCACAGAAGGCAACATTCAAATTACTGTATTTTGAAAACTGCAACAGATGTATTCAAAAATCTTTCAATTCTACATAGCGCATACATTTATCTATCGAAATTGTCATTTTTAAATCTTCGTGGACGATAGCCTTGGCACAGGAACTTTTATAAATACAGAAAATTGTTCCAATTCTAAATAGCGCAAACATTTATCTATAGAAATTGTCATTTTGGAATCTATGTGGCCGATAGCCTTCGCACACGATTTTTTTAAATTCAGACATTTGTGTTGAAATTCTTGTGTCAAACTTTCTGAACGGAGCACATCCTGTGCCAAGGCTATCGGCCACGAAGATTTGAAAATGACAATATCGATAGATGAATGTATTTTACACTTTTCAAAACACTTTACACTTTTTCAAAAACCGTTTTTGGTGAGGAATTATTTTTTAAAACCTCCAACCACATTCTCCATTTAAACCCATGTAAATTGAAAATCGAAATTCAGAGAAGGGGCTCCTTACCCCTTAATTTTTTTTTAATTTTATATTTTTTAGTTTAGTGACTAAGCCGAAGGTTTTTAAAATTTTTAAAGAATACTTTTTTGTAGACACCGACGTCCTACATCGGGATATTTCGGTTATGATTTTCTATTTTGAGGCGTTGACGAGATATTTGCAAAAAAACTCTGAAGACAAAATAATTTTCCACGCCGTACCCATTGGACGGGCAGCGTTCAAGTTTGGCAGCTGATACTTCTGGTGGATACTCACATTCAGTAAAAGTTTCATGGAAATCCTTACAGGCTTAATAATTTTTTTCGTAATTTTTCAATATATTAAAATTTTCGTCTTTCAGTTTTGATTGGAATTCGTGATTGAAATGTCTGGATTAAAAAAAATATTTTAGTAAGTTTCACACAACATGGAACAATAAAATTTGACACATTTGTAGAGAATTAGTCATTGATATGATATTCCTCGTTCATATCAAATTTGGCCAGTGGGTACATCATGTGGCCAACTACATTCAGAAAAAGTTTCATGGAAATTCAGTGTTAATGCATGTTTTGTCAATTTTTGAATATTTTGAAATTTTCGTATTCAGTATTGGTTGCAATTCATGCTCGACATGTCTGGATCTGTTAAAAAAAATATTTCAATAAGTTTCACAGTACGTGGAATGGAAGAATTAAAATATTTTTAAATTTAATTAAATTAAATTATTTTCAAATTAAATTATATAATATTTAAATTTGATTAAATTAAATTATTTACAAATTAGATTAAATTATTTTGAAATTAAATTAAATTATTTGAAAAAAAAAAAATTATTTGCAAATTAAATTAAATTATTTTCAAACTAAATTAAATTATTTTCAAATTAAATTAAATTATTTTCAAACTAAATTAAATTATTTTTAAACTTAACTAAATTAAATTATGTTACAATTAAATTAAATTATTTTCAAATTAAATTAAATAATTGTTAAATTTGATTATATTAAATTATTTACAAATTAGATTAAATTATTTTGAAATTAAATTAAATTATTTAAAAAAAAAAGATATTTTCAAATTACATTAAATTATTTTCAAATTAAATTAAATTATTTAAAAAAAAAATTAAATCATTTTCAAATTAAATTAAATTATTTTCAAACTAAATTAATTTATTTTTAAATTTAATTAAATTAAATTATTTTCAAGTTAAATTAAATTATTTTCAAATTAAATTAAACTATTTTCAAACTAAATTATATTATTTTTAAATTAAATTATTTTTAAAAAAAAATTAGTTATTTTCAAATTAAATTAAATAATATTCTAACTAAATTAAATTATTTTTAAATGTAAATAGATTAAATTATTTTCAAACTAAAATAAATTAATTTTAAATTTAACTAAATTTAATTATTTTCAAATTAAATTAAATTATTTTCAAATTAAATTAAATTGTTTTCAAACTAAATTAAATTACTTTTCAAGTTAATTAAATTAAATTATTTTTAAATTAAATTAGATAATTTTTAAATTTATTTAAATTAAAATATTTTCAAATTAAATTAAATTATTTTCAAAGAAATTAAATTATTTTCAAATTAAATTAAATTATTTTAAATTAAATTAATTTATTTTCAAATTAAATTAAGTTTTTTTCAAATTAAATAAAATTATTTTTAATATAAATTAAATTATTTTTTAATTAAATTAAATTATTTTTAATTAAATTAAATTATATTTAAATAAAATTAAATTATTTTTAAATTAAATGAAGTTATTTTTAAATTAAATTTAATTATTTTTTAATTTAAATGAATTAAATCATTTTCAATTTAAATTAAATTATTTTCAAACTAAATTAAATTAAATTATTTTCCAATTAAATTAAATTATTTTCAAATTAAATTAAATTATTTTCAAATTAAATTAAACTATTTTTAAATTTAATTAAACTAAATTATTTTCAAATTTCATAATTATTTACAAATTAAATTTAATTATTTTTAATTTAAATTAAATTTTTTTTATATTAAATTAAATTATTTTCAAATTATATTAAATTATTTTCAAATTCAATTTAATTATTTTTAAATTAAATTAAATTTTTTTCATATTAAATTAAATTATTTTTAAATTAAATTATTTTT